>OY987321.1:15679513-16361809 GCA_963920655.1 Geranium rotundifolium
GGTGGTTGTTCTCAATCACTAAAATATAGGATTTTGGGTTCCCACAATAAATGGTCTTCAAGGCCCAGAATCTAACAGAAAAAATGTAATCAGTTTCGATACACCAAATATATTGAAAATTCACTTGGGCATAAGAAATAGCTCCTCTTCCAAAGTGGTATGTCCTGAACAGAATGCCATATTCTTAAACTCAAACCATTGAACTTCTGATTTCCCTACAGTAACCTTGAAAATTACTGAACCTACCAAAACCCCTTCTAAATTTTAATTAAGGGCATCCTTGGAGAATAACAAGTAGAGTAGGTGGAATTAGGATATCAATTGCATTTTCGTAATGTGTGTTTTCCTTTTCAAAGATGACACCGAATTCAGGACAGATGGTCCTCACATACACTTGAACCTATTGCAATTTTATGAAATTCACAATAGCGTCAGTAGTTAGTTCTTACCAGATGTGCCATAGCATGACATAGACATTGGTTGGTACATATCAGAATTTGTCCCCATTAAGACCAATGCTTTATTGTTTAAAGGGTTAAGGTTTTCATCTTGGCACTTTAGCTTCAATTGCTTCTTCAGAGATAATTTCTCTGGCCTCCTTTCAATTTTTCTTGGAAGTCCTAAAACTCAAAATTTATTCTATTAGAAAATAACATAAGATGCAGTCATTCTATAAACATCATACCAAAAACTAAATGATTACATGGCTTATATATTCCTTTTTCAGTATAACAAAATCAATTTAATACAGAGTAAACATGAAATTGATACCAAACCTGTGTGTAAATAATACATGTCATCCAGTGCCTCAAGACTCTTATTGCAACCACCCATGAAAGCAAGGACACCAGCCATTGCAGGATCCAAGGTGTCCCCAGATATGGAAAATCTAGAAGAAGGTCCATTGCCTGTTGTCGCCACTCTAGTCCAAATACCAGTGTCTGCATTGAAGTTGTGAGATGTAGAATATTATGACAATAAAATATATATACAATACAAAATACCAGAGGGTTTTTTGAACTGAATGATGGACTAGAAAAAAAGGAAATAGCCTAACTAAAAACATCAAACACCCAAGTCACCGGCAAAAGACGGCAACTGACATATATAAAAGGACACCATTAGTTTTATGCATAACATATAGTAAAAGAATCGGACTGCATGTGACTTGCAGACAACTTCACTTAGTGGGGTTTGACAAAAAAAGTGACCTGTGAGTGTTACAGGCAGTATACATGTACAATTATCCAGCCCATGAGGATCAGAGCACCCCCTAAATTGTTGAGGGTTTTATCTCTTTGCCCGCTTAACATTTTCAACTTAGGTTCCTAAGCAAAAATACTACCACCCAAGATATGTATACATGAACATTAAGAAAGATCATATGGACAGCTGTATAATACATACCAACATCAAGAGTATGAAGGTCATTGTAGAGATTCTGAGAATCAGTGAATCCCCCAAAAACAAACAAGAACTTGCCAAAAGCAACAGTTGAATGACCAGCCCGAGGTGGCAATATCTGTCCTAAAGTGGTCAGCTGCTTCCACACTAGAGTATCTGATGAACACAACAGCAACATCAATAATAACAATCACAAATATATCCTCATGCTAAATAACATTGACTTAAATCTTAGTTTCCAGGCACAGAGGGTTCTATGGGGCTTAGATCCACGAAATGATTTTTTTACTGGCGGTTAAAATTAATAACATACACAAAATTCTAATGGTAATACAGATCATATTAGAAAATGGACTTAACCAAACAATTCAAAGTGATGAGAACATTTCTCTATGTTAGGTGTTGTCAAACAAGTGTACAGAGCCTAGAGATGGTGTGTGTGTCAGCTTGAACCCGTTGTAATATCAGCATATACAAAGGTATCCCATGTTTGCACATTGAGCCTAAGTGAAAAGCTGGTGTCCTCATTCATGTCACCTCACCATTTTAATTGCGCATTGGCTTGCACCTCAAGTAGTTTGGGACTTAAGTGCACTTTAACAACTACGTTTTAGATGTACAATTCTAGTCAAAATACGCATGCAAGTGGAAATTAAGAAAATAAGAGACCTGTGTCAAGTATATGAACATCAGATAAGTAACAATCTGTTCCATCTTCACCACCAACCACGATAATTTTGTTATTCCAAGATGAACAAGTATGACTATCCCGTTGTGATGGTGGAATGCCAGAAGTTGCAGCACACTTCCATACAAAGGTCTCTACAAGTAAGAATATACAAAAGAGATGGATTAAAACCTTCTTCATATCCAAATATGACAGTCATAAAGCTACATCCAGCTTTTAACAGTTCTGTAAATTTGTATCTCAAAAAATATGACTAAGGCGTCCTATACATTGAGTTACATCCATATATTATCTGTAACATTCCCATGCATAACAAACTATCCTTGGACTTTTATCTCAAGTAGTTCTCCATTCTCTCATAGTGGATTGGTCACGTATTCCAGCCACCAGCATGGAGTTACGTCACACCCTCACCCTTTTCCCAAAACACTCTTTCCATGTATCAAGCTTTAGACAAAGCACATGGATGTTACGTCTTCAGCATCTTCTTCTATCAAATTAATTAACAATACCAACTTCGCACTAACCATGGTATAGATACCCACTACTCTTCAGGTCAATTCCTCTCAAACCTCAAGTTTGCATAAGTAGTTATTAACTGAGAAATGATTCATGCGACACTGAACACAAGTCAAAATATGAAAATATCACCTGTATTTAGTACGTAAAGATCATTGTAGTACACTTCATCATTTGTATCTGATGATTTTCCACAACCACCAAAAACAAATAGACGTTTACCGATGAGGGCTGCACTATGCCCCTCTCGAGCTGATGGCCCTTCTCCTCTCAGACTAGGAGATAGCCATGTATGCGAGGCTGTACAAATATTCCAAATCTCAGTCAAGTGCACATCTTACGGAATGTAGAAAAAAGAGATAAGAGAAGATAGTTTCAGCATAAATTATATCAACAGTATAATGCTATCATTGTGAAATGAGAGTGTCTAAGATCACTGAGAAATGAATGGCAGAGTGAAAGGTAAAGAAACCTAGTAAAGAAAGAAAAATGACAAAGATGACTCACAAGTATCTAATATGTGCAAATCTTTGAGAGGATTCATCCCATCTGTACCCCCAAACACATATAAGTTATCCCCAACAGTTGTACAACTATGGCTGTCCCTAGGAGTAGGTGGCACGCCTTTTATTACGGGTTGGCTCCATTTCTGCATAGCTGCAAATCGATAATACAGAATGAGTAACTAAAAAGGAAGATCAATCTCAAAGAAGCTCCAAGAGAAATAAAAAGTCATTTATATAGAATAGAAGAAAGTAAGAACAATTCTTGAATGGTGCAAAGCATATGATTCAAACTGGCCAACAATATTGGAGAAAGGCCACGGGTTGCTTGGTGGAAATTAACAACTTAGAATGAATATTTAAAAAAATATGAGCTTTGAATGTTGGGCGTAAGAAATGGTCATTAGAAATTATTATAATCAAGATAAAAAAATTACTTAAGAGTTATAAACCACCCAGTGAAAAACATATCTGATGCATATACCAAATGGCTAGACCTGTTCATATCAGCAACCTTTATAAAAATATTACAGTTATCTTCTTCCAATGTACATCAAACTTTGAGCCATGAAACACCTGAATTCATTGAATCAGAAAAATCTAGCAAACATTTAGTCAAAGTAATAAGAATTTCAACACTTCATTGATTCAAAAATTGATTTAAATGAGAACATGCATAAATAAAAGAGATCGAACCAAGAAAATAGCAGAACCATGAAAAATCACCATGGTGATAATGAAAAGCTAAACTGCATTAATCTCCAAAGTGGGCAGCCTAGCAGTTTAGATGGGTACTGCCATTTGCTAGCATGAGTTCATGCAGCTTATTTGTGGCTTCAAATGAAGTGTTTTTTTCCTCACATACACAGATGTAATCAACTCATGCAAATAGGGAATTCATAGAAACAAACCCGGGAAAAACCCTAAAATGTTCAACAAGGAAAAAGAAACCCTAGTAGCGAACAGGATCAGAAACAACAATGCTCGGCCAAGATTGTACATAATACACATTAGGATTAGGATTAGGAGAGAAAAGGCACGAGCAATGAATCTGGAAAAACAGAAGGAGCATAGGAAAGAGAGACGAACCAGTGTCGAAGACGTGCACTTGGTTGGTCTGGCAGTTGTCTTTGCCGTAACCACCGAAGACATAGAGAAACTTGCCGCCTCTGATGGCGTTGCAGGTGTGACCCCACCTCTTCCCAGGGGCACAGCTCTCATCTTGTGCTTCCATGCCCTGTTCCACCCTTTCCCACCTCATTTTTTCCTTCCAATCAGAGGAGCAGGAGTGAGAGATATTTCAGTTCAAATGGAGGAGAGTCGAACAGAGAAACCCAAAATCGGGATTTAACGGAGAAGATGCTCTTTTGAATCTGATTGTCTACCTTCTTCACCTTCTATATCGATTGTTATCCCCTTGCAAAAGAAATTTTATATTTGGATTTTAATATATCACCCATCTTCACTTTAACATGTCTAATTTTTATTTTAGCATATTTCATTAATAATATTTTAAAGGGTAAAAGTCATAAAAGTACTTCCAAGAATTACAAAAAACACTTCACTACCCCAGGGAGCTAGACACGGCTGTTAAAATTTTGGATAGATACTGTTAAAATTTAAAATAAAAAGACAAAAAAGCCCTTGATCATATATCAAATTTTCAAAACACTTCACCGACCTCATCTCCGACCTCGGAACAACTTCGCCGGTCGTCCTCGCCTCCTCTCTATTGACCGGAGATACTCGTCGTCGTCGCTGGAGATGCTCATCGGAAAATTGTTACCGTCGCCGAAGATGCTCATCAGAAAAAAGATCATCACTCCAAGACAGCATGAAAAAGAACAATACTTAATAAGTGGCAAGAAAAATATTGGAACATTAACAATACATGTTCATTACAATCGAAAAACTATAACATCCCCTGATTCTTATACCTACAAAATGTTTCGACTTGTGGAGACCATCATACTCAAAAGGGGCGATGTATGAACCAAAGAAAAGACTTACTCATGTCTGCTAAAAACACATATTTTAGATGGTGCATAGAAGACTACAAAAGGACAAACCCAAACATCAATATCTACACTATTGTATAATATTCCCCGTTGTTCTAGTAGTCCCGATTCTTTATTATATTAAAATCAATCAATTAATCATTCCTCTGGTATACTATTATCAACACAAGCTCTATCATCAAATTAGCAAGAAATGAACATCAACACAAAACAAATTGAAAATTTCAACATTTCAAGTTTGCTCATCTTTGGCGACGGTTCAAATTTTTCGGCGAGTATCTCCGGCGACGATCACGGCAGCATTTCTGGTCAATGGCGAGGAGCCGAGGACGACCGACGATGTTGTTACGAGGTTGGAGATGAGGTCGATGAAGGTTGAGCAAATAAACAACCAAAATCCTCACAATAGTATGGTTTTAAAAATTTGAAATCTGGCCAGGGGCATTTTCGTCTTTTTACTTAAAATTTTAATATATTTCATCCAAAATTCTAACGGCATGTGCTATATGTCAATTAATGATCTCTGGGTGTAGCTCACTGTCCATTTTGAAACATTGTGTAGTTAAGTGTCTTTTGGTGATTTTTGGGTGTGGTTTTGTGTCTACCCTATTTTAAAAGATGACAAAAATACCACTCAACAAAAATCAGGCAAAAAGTTAAATATTAATTTAATGTAAGATGGCCGTTATACCCCAATCTGAAACTAAATTGAAGGGCATAATAGTCTTTGTACATACTAAATAATAAATATTGAGCAGATCAGGCGAGGTTTTGCTCCGGCGATGGTTGAAGATATTAGACTTGGGGGGGGGGGGGGGGGGGGGGGGGTGACGAGCTCGAAATTAAGCAAAAACTTACAAAAATCGCTTGAATGGTGCAGATCTGGTTCGCGCCAGAAGCGCTCATCGACGGTTAAGATTGTCAATTGGGCGCTCGTCGACTTCTCTAGTTCGCAACGTCGGTGCTCTCAATTGATTTCCGGAGTCGTTTGGTTGACGGAAGAGCTTGGTTCGATGGCAGAGGAGCTCAGTTGACTAAGGACTCGGTCGGAACAAAAACGAAAGAGGGTTAGGCGTGGGTTTGGTGGCGGAGATGGAGGTAGAAGGCGGAGGTGTGGCCGAAAATTTTGACAGGGGTCGGCGATAAAGATCAAGTCGGCAACGTTGAACATTTGGGAAAAAAGCCGAACTATTTATGTTTTTATTATATTAAACTTTAATTAAGATATTTTCGATGCAAACCTCTTAAAACAATTACTTATCCGTGATAGAACATATTATTTATTATGATTAGTAATTTATAATAGTTATAATTATTTTTGAAATTATTTATTTTGTAATGATTATTATACTATTAAGTTTTTTTTCTATAGTAACGGCGAACATCATGCGCCGTTACCATAAAGAAAATGTGTTGTTACTAATAGTAACAACGCACGTTCCGTCATACGTCGTTACTATACTAACAACATATAATGAAACATGCGTCGTTACTATATTAACCCGTTGTCGTTACCGTAAAAACGGCGTGAACGATAATAGTAACGGCGCATATAACTTCATATATCGTTACCATTAGTAACGGTGCATAAAGACATAAGCATTGTTACTAATAGTAACAACATGTGTAATGAAGCCATACGCGCCGTCACTAATTATTTCGCATAAAAAACTAAAAACAAATTGAAATTGAAATATAATTAGATATTTCAATTATAATTTATTTCTAAATAAAAATAAATATAAATTCAATTGCAGAAATAATAAATTATATTTCAAAAACTCAAAATATTGATATATTTATATTCAAATTATTATAGAAATAACGAAAATATCTTATCAGGTATATTTAACAAAGTTTTGAAAATACCCTTGTAAGGTATTTTTTTAAAGGGGAAATTCTTGATCACTATCCTCTACTATGCAACTTTAGCATGTTATTACCCTCTAAAATTTTCTGTTGCACGTCACAATTGTATGGTTTAATTTAGTTGCACCGTTCATCAGATAGTTAAGTTTGATGTAAAATGTCCATGATAAACAAGTATTAAAAAATTTAAAAAATATCTTTTTGAGTTTTTTTGTCAAAAAATAATTATAGGGGTATTATGGTCATTTTACATCAAAATTAACTCTGTGATGGACGGTGAACTAAATGAATCCATAAAGTGATGACGTGCAACATAAAAGAGTGGAAGGTGGTGACATGTAAAAGTTTCATAATAGATGATAGTGATCACAAAATTTTCCCTTTTTTAAAAATTTCGAAAGTAAAATAAACCTTCAATATTTAATGCACACTTTTTCCTGGGTTCTCAAGATCATTACGTGAAGAAGGAGATCCATAGTAATGAATCAGAGTGAAAAATTTAATATGATTGATTATCATAGGGAAAATTTTACATTTATATCTTGTACTATCCGAATTTTCACTTAACCATTTCAAAAGATAGCGTCGAACTTAAGCTTAGTCGCTAGCAAAAAAATTCAAAATGTCCTTAATTAACTATTAAGTTTGTAGATATGTTGTTTTCCCATAAACGTAAATTTATAAATAAAAACCATACATCCAATTTATGCGATAATAAAGAAGATTGAAGCAGACAAAATAGATGAAATAAAATATTGTTATTTTATTCAGCACATCAACACAAATACAAATACATATTATTTGACATGTGATTCGGTATAGGACGGACGAATGAGGAGGAAAAAATTATCGTCGGGACACAATAATCCGTTTTCCTTAAGACAATATTGCCCTCATATGAACAAACCGCTTCCAGGATACAACGACGATCGTAGGTGAACTCAGAACCGTGATGTAGAGAGAATTAAGGAAGAACGGACTAGAGAGAGAGGTGGTCGGCGCACGTCGTGCGGGCGCACACAAGTTCAAGTCCGTCGCCCACTCGTTTGGCCCAGTTATTTGGACCCCCATTGCGCGTGAGAAAGCCTTCTTATATTTCTTACAGATTTGTGGGAAATGTGATTGTATATAAATCATGGGAAAAGTTCATCCACTTTCAACGTGGGACTCTTAAGAAATAGTACAAGTGCAATAACTCAATTTCTCAACAACACCCTTTTAATTGGTCATGTTCGAGGTTCAATTTCTCATTCACCTCTTGTCCGTTTAGAACTCGTGATATATTGTTGAAAAGATCTGATATCCTAGATTATATAAACCTGTTTCACATCATTCTAGACCGAGTCTCAGTGTTTCAAAATCACGGCTCCAGTTGATTCATTCACTAGTTAACACATATGTCAACTTTTTCCATTTTAATCAATTTGTCCAACAAAGTTTTCAAAAACTTACCATTCATTCTCTCTTCATTTCTAATTTTTCACAAATATGCTTAGCAATCCCAATTCTTTTCTCTATAATTAATATTCTCGAGAATAAGAGTACTATCTTGGTTGGAATCAAATATTTGACGATAAATATTATAAATTGTGGAAACATCACATGTAGCAAAATCTATGAATAAGTTTAGTGTAATAAACTTGGAATGAGCAAGTAGAGCAACATTAAATACATACAGAAAAAAACTCATCACTAAGAAGAACAAACCCGACATACCGAATCAAAACAAAACAAAATCCCGACTAAAAAATTAGAAATAAAATAGCAACATTAACTATACAGTCGTATGAGAAAATTATGTCATTCAAAAGTTTCGATATATTATTAATATAATTTAAATTATTTATAATATTTAAACTATTAATTATTAATAATGATGAAAAAATTATTTGAAATTGTTTATCTTTCGATTCTCTTCGATTTGATCTACTATGAGTCTGAAATGGAGTTCGTATGAGAGAGTTATGTCATTCGAAAGTTTCAATATATTATTATATAAATAATATTATTTTAATTATTAATTAATATTAGTCTAATTATTAATAATTAAACTAGTATGACCAGATTTGAATGGAGGATGGTCTTAGTTGGGGAATAAGACCCTAGGGGTATTTTGGTTTTTTTATAAAAAATAAAATTTTTCCATCCAAAATCTAACACGGTTAGAGCAAAGTGTAAAAAAAACGCAATTACCTGTAAACATTATTCTTTGATTTTAATAAAGTGTAAAATCGGTCATTTTAGTATGGACAAAATGTAATTAACCCAATAAAATATGTAAAATTATCTTATTATTGAAATAATGAAAAATATTATTTGATATGACAAACGAAAATATATTTAGAGACTGAATTGGAGTCAAACGGAGGCTTAATTTTTTCTAATAATTGGTAATAAGTTTTGTTTCATTTAGCATTGCTATGATAATGCAAATCCCTGTCTGTTTACTTTCAATTCATCAACTTGGATTCACCAAAAGTCACACATAATTGACAGAACACTAAATGGCCAATATTGTTTTGGTAAAAGTAATATATAAAACATGGCCCGTAATCAAGTGAGAACTCACTCTTTACGTGAGAAAATAAAAACTAATTGTGACTATCAGATGAAAAATTGAATGACTTAGATTTTGGTTGACTCATTAATGGCAGTTGAACGTAATTACTCAAAGCTTACTATTTATTTTAGTCTTTTAACACAAATTTGAGGGCATATTAGTATTTTTATATGATTAAATCATTTAAATATTTTCTTTTATAAGTTATGACATCTAATCAAATTAATTATGCATTATTTTATTTCTTATTTCCTTATTGATGATTTCATTGTTTTTTTCCAAATAAACAATTTCATTGTTTTTTTAGAAAGAAACAATTTCATTTTTAGATTACTACGATTGCACAATTTTTTTTCTCTTTCATGATTTTTTATCGATTTCATAAATTTAATTTTATAATTACACGATTTACACACAAAAATTATGATTTCATGATTTTTTTATTTCATAATGTTATTTATATGATTACATGATTTGCACAATTTCATGACATTTTTTTTAAGAACACAATTTCATAATTTATTATTTTATTTTTTTACAATGTCACAAAAGTTTTGCTATATCATGATTTATTATTTCATTTTTTTACAATTTTAGTTTTACGATTGAACAATGTTACAATAATTTTTCATGATGCGGAGCTCATTGTTATGAACTTACTTTTTATTGATTCAATTATACGTTTCATTTCATCGATCATGTTTCCCTTTTTGCACATGAAACTGATGTCATGAAAATGATACCAATGAAAATGAGAAAACACATTAAACCGATGAAATCAATCTAAAAATAATTAAGTTGTAAAATGAAATCGATACGCTGATTTTAAAAAATAGGAGAGAATGAGTTAGAGTTTTATTTTTGAAATGAATTACATTGACATGTATACCATTTTTATTCTTATTTCATTTATTTATTAATGAAATAATCAAAACCATTGATTATTATCATCCTATAGATGAGAATAGTTCTTATATTCTCGTCTAAGAGATGGTTTTTATTGGATCTCTTCCCTGTTGAAACCTTTGCATTTGAAAACATGCTCATAAACAAGTTCATAAATTCAAATGAGTTCACAAACAACTCTAAAACCTTTATTTGAAAAAGCAAATCCGATTAAGGTCCATATTTTTTTTGCAGTCCCATATCAATAGCAACCCATTTATAGAGGACACACAGACATCTACCAACAGTAGAGGCCAAAACACAAACTCATATGTTTGGAATTACAATTGAAATCAAAAGAAGCTGAGACTTGAGATATCATTACAGAAGTTGCAAATGAAAATCAATAACACCTGAAAACCGAATAAATTCCAATCATCTGAAGTAACTTTCTTATGTATAAGAATCATTGTTCCCTTCCAAGATATAACCAGAAGGCAACTAACAGAGTCAAAACTTTCTACTTGTGATATTACAATGATATGATCTAGAGTTTTAAGAAAACAATGGAGATGGATCGCATAAATTACAGGAAAATCACATTTCAACTTGTGAGACAAGCTTGGACACACGGGTGGCTCTGATTCACGTACCTTTCCCACAGTGGCTTATACCTCTCGATAGCCAACTTGAGCCATGGCTTCATGTTCCCATTGAAGTGAATAACTGCTGCACTCTCAATCAGTCTATTGTCGATGTTAAAATCATAACCCAATCCCAATACATGCCATCTGCGATCAAGTGGCTCCGTCAGCCCATAGAAAGATAGAAGACCAGGAGGAAGTGTGCCCAGCTTCCATAGTGTCCGATCAGCATTTTGTTCCTGCCAGTGATGATAACGTGCAGTCACATTTGCTTTCCTCCAAGCAATTAAATCAAAGACATTCATGCCGAATGCCCAACCACATGCCTGAGGGTCAAACTTGGAGCTGATGATTGGGTTCGAAAAATTGAGATACTTGTAGAATCTATGAAATGCTTCAAGACAGGTTTCCACTGCCCCATTCACATTTCCATGCAAATCCAACGAGAAAAGAGGAGTCAGATCCTTCTGGACAACAACATCATCATCAAGAAAAACTACCTTCTCCAGCTGCGGGTACATCTCTGGGATGTAAAACCGGAGATGATTCAGCAAAGAGAGGTACTTGGGATTCCGCATTTTGGGTTCCACTTTCCAATCCATGGGCCCGCCAAAATAATATGTCCGAGATTCTGCACTTAGGAGCTGCTTTATAACAGGAGCATAAGAAGCATTCAGCCAAGAGAATTCCTCAAAGTTCTGCACTTCTACGGTGGACCCTTCAAAATCGCCATCGAGGAACCAAGCCTGCATTGCACCATAGTTGACTCCATTTGTGACAATGTGAAAGACGAGCTGTTTTGGGTGGTCAGCATTGGAAATAGTGGAGTTGACAACTACTGAGGTAGCCAGCACATTATCAGAAAATATGCAGAAATGATAGAGATTGTTGTCTGTGAGTCGGGGAGAGTTTTTCCGTTCGTGTGCAAGTTCTTCCAAGGATGCCTTTTTGAGCCACTTTGCTGCAAGCTTCACATTTATGCAATGAAGACTCTTGGGTACTGCTTCAGCCACAAATTGACCGAACACAGTGCTTTGAGCTGTTGCTGCATTTGCGCGCTCCTCAAGGGCCTGAATATGTGATTTCATGGTCATGATTGTGGTTGCAATATCGTAATGGGCATCTTGTGCCTTATAAATCAAGGATGATAAGCTTTTAATTGTAGGCTCTGCTTCCTCTAGCTGGAGGGGCTCCCCTCTCATTGCAGCTTTAGAAAGCAAAAGCTGGCAACTTCTGATCTTTGAGCTCAACTGCCAAGCAAGATCAAGGTTATTGTGATCTTTTGCAATTATGACATATGCCTTGGCAAGTATCATTTGCTCCGCCAACTGCCTGGAAAATGAGGCTGCACTCATTAATTCCTCAGTAAAATTTAGACCCTCGCGAGAAACTTGCTCCAACTTTTCCTGGAAAAGGAAGATAAAGGGTTTAATGAGTTACTAAAAGAAATAGATCAACTGATGAACCACTCAGTTTATATCAATCTCATAAAAAGTAGTTATTCCATATATAGCATAAAATGTAATGGGGATGCATACTACTAGAGAGCCTGAAATGGTCATTGAATGAACCATTCTTCAATTACGTAGAAAATATTATGAAGTTATAGAGGACACATTGGTAAAAACACTTATTTTTAATCCAAATTGGATGAGAGAACAGCATACTGAGATTCCGATTCAGTCTACTTATGCCAGGTATTAGTGAAGAGTTTGCCATTGTGAATCTGTCAATCATACCCTTTCGCCTAATGGCAGTCCTTTAACTATATGAAACAAAAGAGCTGTAATAATACATTGAACATTACCGTCATGCCTAAATCCACTAATAATTTTTCCTTGAAAGAATTGTATACAAAAGAAAAGAGCTTTCCAAGGGTTGCATGCATTCAGGTTAAGCTCATTTCTTAACCCCTGGTCTAATATAATTTCAATTTCAAGGATTATGTATATACGAATTAAGCAGTCACATTTCTGGATAATGGAGTCAGAGATGAGCACAACCCAATATGGTTCCTACAACAATCCAAACTAGTTTGTTGAGTTTATAAACAATGACGACTTCATAGGAGGCTTAAAAAATAGATGCTTGTGCTCTTAAATGTCATTCCCCACAATGATCACTAAAAATATTAAGCACTACTCTGCTGAACTGCTCATTGCTCATTGCAAAATTCAAGTTCATATTTGATTAGAAATGAAATGAAGACCCCACTATGTTTGCCCTTGAACTATTGACCTTTCTGGGCAGGTCAAAGACAGGATTCACAAACATATCATCTCCTTATGATAAAATATAAGTTCTTAAGTTCAATAAGCTACTCCAAATTGTTAACCAGACGTACAAATGTAAAGTTTCAGTTCTCTCTTGCCTATGGATCTGAGTTTGTAAATGAAGGTCATATAATGTCTCGGGATAAGCTTAGGTAGTTGAATATTGCATAGTTTGATAGAGGTACGTCGCGGAGTCTATCAAACATAATTATGAAATCAATTACTGAGCAAATTTAGTTTGTATAGGTGCAGAATACTATGCTGAGACTTAAACATCTTTTCAATTGAGTCTTCAGTTCGGCTGTAAACACCTACAAATAGTAATCTACTTCATCCACTAGGTACTGAGCATAAGAATAACAAGTCAAACTGATCCATACAGGCCTATAGGCAATTATATACCATTCCAGCATATGGTTTAAGATATTGGGTTCCAGAAAGTGAAGCAAAAACAGATCTGAAAATCCAAAACTGATACAGAAAAAGCATATGAAAGCCAAGAGGTGACTGATAAGCTGGAAGATGAAAAAAGAAGCACATGGGTTGGTACCAGTACGGGCTGATTGACCCGATCTTCTGAGTTATTATGTTGGACTAGGAACAAAAGCAATGCAGCCAAGGAGAAAAAAGCAAGAAGCGCCCAGATCCAATACGAAAGCCTCCTTCGGACCGGGCGCCGGTACTCGGCCGCCCGCCGCCGCATCTCTGCCAATTCACTACCAAATCAATAGCTCCTATCAACCCATCTCTCAGATTCGATCATCGCAAAAGGGTCTCTGAGGATCGGTGACTTGTATACTTGGCAAGTGAAAACGAATGCAGAGAACAAAATAAGAAAGAGCAATAAAATGAATGATGGATCTGTGAGAATTTGGTAAGAGTGGAAAAGGGAGGGAAGAATTAAAGCGGAGGGGTTTGGGGATGTGAGGAGCTCTCTCGGGAGGGAAGTAACTCACACTCCAAACAAATGTCACCAAAAGGGCCGGCTCATCAAATGCACAAGGGAAAGAAATTGCACTAAACTTTCTTTTTTTCTTTCGTGAAATCCTCGTTTACTTTTATGACAAGCTGTTAGATCCATGTTAATTTAATTTTTTTTTTATATTAATTATGAAATAATTAAAATGACCCTTAAGTCCTTAATGTGTGTTATTTGATATCTCCTCTCTTTTCCTCCGGCCAACTCCTCGTTAGAGATGAAGAGGATGACTTATGCATTCAAAACCCGACACACACAAAATAATGTGTATCTAATTTCAAACTTCTGGCAGTGTACTAGTAATAAGATTAAGACCCTAAGTTTATCGAACTCAAAGAACAATTAATTATCAATTTTAAGCACTATAGTTTAATTTTAAAGTTAATCTCCGTAGGTCAAAAATTGAAGTTTAAAGTGTGGGAAATTAAAACATACAATATGCGAGATTATAAAAATAATTAAATTTAAATAATCTAACAACAAGATGAGACGACAAACATACAAACAATAACGTCGGGAATTAAATTAAATTAAAATATATCATGAACGTTGTTTCTAACTTAAGGAGGCAACAATAATTTCAAATTCATCTAAAATTTCCTTTCAGACAGATAGAAGGCCTATGACTAATGTTTGATAACCAACATATCTCTAGTGATGATTTAAACACAGCTTTCATTAATCAGTTCCATTTACTAACTCATCTCTCTCTCGATCCTTTCCCTAATTATTATTCATCAGTTCATCGTCTCAATCCCTAGATGAATTTTAGCCCAACATGTTCATACTTAATTCGTACATATGATTGGAATTCATTTAATAATTAAACAAATAATCATGCATAAATAAATTTACAATCAGAATCAACATACAAACATGAATTGAGAATTGATCAATTTAGAAATTAATAACACAACATAGAAGGGAATTGATAAAGTAAAACTCATATTTGATTCTCAGTCTGAAAATTTAATACATGTGATTGATTTTTGAATCTCCTTCTCAGCTTGACTTCTGGAAACTAGAATGACTCTGAAATACTTTTGGGAAGCTCTCTGACGCAAACGTAAATTGGGAATAATTTGAAACTGGATTTATAATTCGATGATTTTCAAATGTGTCAACTCCCTATTATAGACACAGAATTTCGGTGGGTCACGGGACCGTGGCCCTTTCGTGCTGTGTATTCCTCGCTCATAATTCTTCTATGATGCTCGTTTGTTGACTGATAAGGTGGCCACGGTCAAAATCTTCCCTTGCAAGCTCCGGTCACGACTCTGCACATTCTGAAGTGTAAGCGTGGGCACGTGGCCTGGCCACGGTACTGAAGGAATCCATGGGATCCAAATCAATAAATTTCATGCAAAAACGGAAGCAATTAACCATAGATTCTAAACAAGTTATGAACGGATCATCATGTGAAATATTTCAGCATATATATAATATAATAAAATCAGAAATTTTTACCTTGTAAAATTGAATCCAACAATCACAAAACTAGATTTTATGATCTCTAGTTGTATCCACACAAGCAAAACACATTTCGTAAGTTTTCTACAAAACCGTTTGCTAGTTAGTTTTGAGAAAATAGCAAAATAATTGAAAGAGGGAGGGAGGGAGAGAGAGAGAGAGAGAGAGAGAGAGAGAGAGAGAGAGAGAGAGAGAGAGTCGGCAATGGGGGGAGGGAGGAGCCGAAATTAGGGTTGGAAAATTAGTGTGGGATTATTACGTAAATCAAATATATGATTTTGTAATTATCTTTCCACTTTTCAAATCCTAATTAACTTCTTATTTTAATTTTAATTTTAATTTTCATTATAATTTTAATAAAGCCCACTTAAATTGAATCCATTTAATTAAACCCACTTAGCTAAGTCCATTAATTAAACCCATTTAAATTGAGTTATAATTAAATGGCTTAGCTAGACCGTCCCAATTACTCTAAACCGATTACTAGTTTAGCTAATTCGTACTTGATTTAATTAAATCAAATTGTGAATTTCCCAATTTTTATATTCTTCATAAACTGACTTTTCCAAGTCCCTTTTTGCTATACTTTGCTTAAAGTGAGTGACCCTCTACCCTCACGACCCGTTGGCAGACTGGCAAAATTACCATTTTGCCCTTTCCATCATAAGTGGCCTCTAGCAAGACAATATAATTACCCAACGTTCGTGAATATCGATGATTCGATTTAATCTCTTATCGTCCATGTCACTATCATTTTATCATACCGATATCTAGATTGATCAAAAGACATAGAACCGTCATCCTAATTTATCAATCATTGTTTCTTGATACCTGAGACGACTGAAAACTGATACTAAGTATCTCTTGCATGACCATGCGATTTCCTTCAGTCATACTCATCAAGTGGCCTAAACAGATATCATTCTCATACCGGAGTATGGGTGATAAACCCCTCAACCGTCTTTCAAGTTCACTCATGCAATTCATAACTAAGCCAATCAGAGCCCTTATGACTATCCTTTTACATGTAACGTTAGACTAGGTCAAACTTAGAGATTCATCACATAGTGATCACAAAGACTCCTTGGTCTAAGAATATAATGACAAGCTACGATATGTGAGTATGCTCATGACATTATCTATGTCGCATACTCACCATCGGGTCGTCCAATACCATCTCCCTGATGATATCTATGATCTAACTCCGGCACCACCTTGTCATGATCAGTAGAGCGCGATCATAAAGAGTTAGCCTCATACTGATCGCTTCTTAATGAAACTTAACTGATCAGGGACGCATTAAATGTAATTCTTTCCGATGTGTAGTTCTATTATTATTGATGACACACATAATGATACAGATCAAATTACATCTGATAAATTAATACAACACATTAGTAATTTAGTGCCGATTTGTTTATTCGGAAAGATGATAAAACATTACATCTGTAGATCACTTTTATATTGGATTAGGGCACAACTCTAACAATCTCCCACACATATTGGACTAGAGCTTGACCCGCTAGGAACCCCAACAAATCTCGCCGGCTAGGTTTTACAACCTAGCCGGCGAGATGTTGACCAATGTCTCGACGACTAGGTTTTACACCAATAGTCGGCGAGATATTGCCAAAATCTCGTCGGTAAACCTAACCAGGACGGCGAGATATTTGTCACCTTCAAGCCGGCGATATTGATGCCATATCTCGCCGGCTGTAACCATTCCCGACGAGACTTGCCGATGAGAACCAAGCCGGCGAGTTTCGAGCAAAAATCTTGCCGGCTTGGCCAAATCGGCGAGACCGGCTCTCCTGCTCGGCGTGAGCAAAGTCTTGCGGCTTGGAGCAGTTTCCAGTGGTGTAATTTGCTGAAAAAAATAATTAAATTATTGCATGCCATGACGGAAGTGTGATGATTGGTACAAAGTTGTATATCATGATAGAAAAACAATGATCACGCTGTAATGACATGCAAACAATGTGTACCACTAACATGAAAATTCCCATAAAATTAATGTACTTTCTACCATTAGGTGAAATTTTCTCTTGAACTAGACATATTAATTGTCAAATTCCTTGTATTATAACACGATGAGAATTATCGAACTCCTTGCAGTTAGAGAGTGTTGGAATATGAAACCCGGAATGACGTGGCACACAACACCGTTATCCAAATCTTTTTGTTGTCGATATCTGATACTAAGCAGACGAAGAATAATAAATAAGAACCGTGCAGTGGTAAGGAGGCCACTGACTTGAAAGCAATTATTCCGGGTGGACCATGGTGGTGATCGAATCCGGTTGCTTCCGAGGTTAACACGGTTGTCCCTCAGATGTGAGCTCACTCGCACAGCTGAGGGAGAATAATTTTGGCAGCAAGATGTGTGTATCAAATGGGGAGATACCCCTCAGTATTGATAGAAATATCTGAGGGGAAATCAATTAAACCCACATTTAAAAACACATTAAACCAACCCATCAATGCTTCCAATAAATACATGAAACTGACAAAATTAATTCACGAATTAAAAACAGATTTAAATTCAAAAACGATTTGAATTCGAACACAAACTAATGAGGAGAACAAAACAATTTAAACTCAAAATACTTTTTCAATTCTTTCAATGTGGGATTCCAACTAAGGAGGTTTTTAACCAATCAAACACTAACAGAGAATTCCCAAACAATAGGTTTCCTCAATAAATGATTATATAATATATAGTTTCATTTCCTATTGAGTTGACAGAGGTCTCAAAATAAACACTTAATTAACTTGATAAGAGATTTTAAAGATTCAAATCTTAAAGTAATTTCAAACCAAAATATCATTTACGTCAATTCAACAATATAATGGGCATTATTTAACACATTGTTTGTGTGATACTTCATTGCACTGTTAAAAGTTATTAACACCAAAATGTTTTCTTTATATTTTAAATGAAAACGTGAATGAGTAATATCATAAACATGCATTGAACCTACACATCAATATTGCATGAGTATCCTGAAGTAAAGTTTGCTCTCCTGCGATGACTGTACTTTATTTTTATCTCAAGTTACTACATGGTGATAATTCTCTAAAACGACCCTATTTGATTTTAAAATTTTAGACTCATGCCACCCATCTCTAACATCTCTAATCTCTTCTCAACGACGACCTCACTGAATCTCTCTTGTCTCTTGCTTAAATCTCACAAGACATCTCCTATACCTCTTCACCACCGGAAAACCACCGTTTATAAATTGAACACTTTTCTGAATTAAATTGGCACAAACCAGTTTTGTAGGGAACAAAACATTATGGTAATATGTAGACAATTAATTTTGTACAAGTGTCAAGATATATCCTCTTTCATTCTTAATGAAATTATGTAACAAAATCATGAAATCCAAAAAGCTCAGACACCTCAGCGTTTCAGTGCTAATGGCTTACATAGCTATCAGATTCATCAAACCCTCAACCTCCCATCACTCTCTTCCCAAATTGCTTATTGCCCATTTCACCTAAACAGGTACGTCTCCATTTCTCTTCCCTCCAAGAAGAGGGCCCACGAAAGGCTCCGAGTTTCTCGTACTCGGGTCGAGTCTGACGGAGGTGGGCACCTCCACCTCTTCATCACCGAAAAATCACCGTTTATGAATTGAACTATGTTTTTGAATTAAATTGGCACAAACCATATAAGTTTCTGAGATTTGAGAAATCTAGCCAATTTATAAGATATGAGGCAAAAATATAATGGGACAAAAATATGTATTTCTAGAATTATGGTTGATGGGAAAAGGATGAAAGGCATGAGTTGAAGATTTAAATATCATTGAAGAACAATTTGGTTTTTTTATAATAATTTAAAGAAAAATCAAAATTAATATTTTTGAACGGAATGAGCTATATTAAACAAAAACAAAGTTTACTCACTGAAGATGAGTAAATTTTACTTTAGTATACTTATGTAATATTGTTGTGTAGTTTAATGCATGTTTACGATATTACCTCACAAAATGAACTAGAATATTATAATAAATTTTATTATATGTCCGACAAATATAATTAATTATATTGTTTAAATTTTATGCCCTTATGTGTGACAAATATAAATAATATTATTTAAAAAAATTTGGCAACTTGGCGCTTACACGCGAATACACCAAATATATGTCACTATCGCAAAACAACAAAGTGGTAATGAATTTGCTATTAAGTTGGAGATGCAAACGACAAAACATGAATTGTTCTTGTCAATTTAGTTTTGGGGTAATCTCATGTAGTTAAAATTGACTTGACTCATTTCTTATTCAATTGCAGTGGACTATGTTTTTGTTGTGACTGGTGAGATGAGAATTTTTTTTCTCACTCGAGTACATTCGTTAAGTTTTCAATTAGTTTTGAATGTAAAATTATTGAAATACCCTTAAGTGTCATTTAAAACTTCAAACTTATACCTTTTGACTTTTTTCCTTTCCTACCTCGTGTCCCTTTCTCTCCTTTGTGTCCCTTTCTCTCTTTTCTGTCTCTATCTTTGCAATAGATTTTGAGAGAGAGGTGGTGACGCATTGGATCACCACTTTAGGCCCAATGCATCGAGTCATCCAGCTGGGCTTAACTAACTAGGTCAGTTTGGTGAGATTGGTGCATTCAGTCAAGTCTGGGCCAGATGCAAAAAATGTAAATAATAATAGTTTGGTCAATTTAGTAGCCCACCAAGATAGCCCATGTAAGAAAATATTTGGGGACAAACCATCTTGGAGAATCTTTAAGACCAACTCAGTTCAACCTAAAGTTCACATGTCATGGATTTATTGGGTCGTCATAACGTACCATTCATCAACGTCGTCAATTCCAACCTCTCTGGTGGTAATAATTTCACCTAGGTAATTGACTAATCAGTTACGAATCACACTACTTGTTATCAAAATTTGCTCTCTGATGCATAGTCTCATAATCTAATTACACCCACTAAGATGCCAAATGAGGACCGAGATTGTCAAAGTCATAGGACAAGTCAGGATACAAAGTTGGACTTTATGCAAGTTTTTGAAGTGCCACAATTTTGCTTCACTATAATGTGAACGAGTAAAATCATTCGTGACTGTAGTTACGACGGTTTTAGAGATTGGCTGATTTTAAAGGAACTGAAGAAACATGTTACAAAGAATGTCGAAGCATCTTCTACGACATCTTGTGTAACATTGTTGACGGCGTCTCGGCAAACATCCTGATCGACAGAAATCAGGAAAGTGCAGTTTCGGCAGAAAAACAAGAAGACGATTAGGAAAGTGCAGAACGACTCCTAATCTGAAAAGAAGAAAGACGGCGATTAAGAGGAAACCCTTTAGGGTTAGTACTCATCCACGATTGCTATGAAAGCTTAGGCTACCCCCTTAGCAATTGTGTGGTTCTAGGCTGAGAGCCCCCAGACGTAGGTGACGTTGCACCGAACTGGGTAAACAATCTGCTGTGTCATTACTTATAGCTTTATATTTACTGTCCTGCATTATCTACGCGAGAAGTCAGACACAACGTTATAGCATCTTGCATAATATTGTGTGTGGCATCTTGCACGACAAGCTGATCAGAATTTCAATTGGTATCAGAGGGGGCACCTATAGCTTTAGGTGAAGGTCCTAAACAAATATTTTGATCAAAGATGGACAATACCAGAGAAGGAGGATCCATAAATCGACCACCTGTTCTAGATGGAAGCAACTATGGCTATTGGAAGGCTCGAATGTGTGCCTTCATGAAGTCACTAGACAACAAGACATGGAAGCCTGTACTCAATGGTTGGAATGCACCACAACTCAGTGACAGTGATGGCAATCCTATCGGCCCAAAACCAGAAAAAGACTGGACCGATGATGAAGATGAAGAATCACTGGGAAATTCTCGAGCTCTGAATGCTATCTTCAATGGTGTTGACAAGAACGTGTTCAGACTAATCAACACATGCACAACTGCCAAATCAGCATGAGACATCCTGGCCGTTGCATATGAAGGAACAACTAAGGTTCGAGAACAAAAGCTGCAATATCTGACTACCAACTTCGAAGCCCTCATCATGAAAGAAGACGAATCAATTGCAGATTTCAATGTTCGTATTCGTGATCTAGCCAATGAATCCTACTCTCTGGGAGAACCAATGTCTGATGAAAAATTGGTAAGAAAAACCCTGCGTGCTCTTAGCCCTAGGTTTAAGATGAAGATCACAGCAATTGAGGAAGTTCATGACCTCAAGGTCTTGAAATTTGATGAGCTGATGGGGTCTCTAATGACCTATGAGTTGTCTCTACCCAACATCGACAAAAGGAACAAAGAAGTTGCTTTCAAAAGCTCAACACACAAGCAACCAGATCCTGAGGATTCCGATTCTGATGAAGACATCGATGCTACAATGGCCCTTCTCACAAAAAATTACAACAAAGCCATGAGAAGATTTAGTCGAATGGGTGAACGGAATGTCACAACAAATGCCAGAAACAAAGCTCCACAAAAAGCTCAAATTGGAGGTAGTCTTGACAGACCAAACAGGAGTGGGGAAGAAAACAAAAACAAAGGACTTCAATGTCATGAATGTGAAGGATTCGGCCACCTCCGTAGAGAATGTCCAAATTTCCTCAAACAACAAAAACGAGGATACAATGCCACCCTATCAGATGATGACAATGAAGATAGCGGATCTGAAGAGGTAAGCAACTTTGTTGCATTCACTACTACTACTACTCCTGCATGTAATGTTGATAATGCTGCCAATATCAATGATGATCCAACTCCAAATGAGAATTGGACTAAAGAGCAACTAGTCGAGGCATACAAAGGCTTGCATACCAGATGGATCAAGGAAACTCTGATACTTGATCAACAAGGCGAAAGGATTATTAGTCTTACCAGCGACAAGTCCAGATTTCTAGAGACGATCGTGGAGCTGAAACGAGAGATCACCAGACTTAATGGAGAAATTAGTCTCATGACTAAATCGGTAAAGATGATGAATCCTAGCACAGAAAGCCTTGACAAGATTTTATCGGTGGGAAAACAGTCCAAAGATACGACGGGACTAGGGTACACACATGCTGTCCCCTCAACGGTAGTGACAAAGTTTATCCCACAACAAGCCATGGCGGACAAGAGACTACTGGATGCCCAACACATCCTACAGGACAACCGACAACAAAAGCCATAACATCGTCGACAACTTGTTCTTGTCAAGTAACTACCAGAAGACATCCTCCACGCAGACAACAAAGCTACAGAAGACCAGCTTATCAATATCAATGGATATGTCATTACTGTGGTCAACCAGGTCACATCAGACCGTTTTGTTTTCAACTTCTCAAGAGGAAGCAAGCTCAGCTAACACAGAAGAAATATCAAAGGCATCTCTTATCTCCTCAAAAGACATCCCGCCTTGAATGGAGACCTAAGAACCTGGTCTATCGAGCTAATGTTGCATATACATCCTTAAGTGCATCAACAAACAAAGACTGGTATCTCGACAGTGGATGTTCTCGACACATGACAGGTACTCCAGAGTTTCTCTCCAATCTTAAATTATATACAAACTGCTTTGTTACGTTTGGAGATGAATTCGAGCTCGAATCATTGGAAAAGGAGTGCTCAAGCATCCAGGAGCCACTTGCCTGACTGAAGCATTACTTGTAGAAGGACTTAAGGCAAACCTGATTAACATCAGTCAGATCTGTGATCAGGATTTAGAAGTGAAATTCACTAAAGAAGCCTGCATAGTTAAAAACTTCGATCAGGTCACTATTCTACAAGGAGTTCGCTCAACGGATAATTGCTATATCTGGTCTCCCGAGACACATATCGAAGCGACCAAGTGCCTCGTCTCCAAAGCAAAAGAAACCAAACTATGGCACCGAAAGCTTGGACATCTAAATCTTAGAAGTATGCAGAAGGCAATCTCAGAGCAGGCAATCACAGGAATTCCAAACCTGAAAATAGTAGAAGGAAAGATCTGCAGAGAATGTCAGATTGGTAAGCAAACCAAGATGTCACACAAGAAGCTACAACATATCACCACCTCTCGGGTACTTGAGCTGATACATGTTGACCTCATGGGACCAATGCAAGTTGAAAGTCTTGGAGGAAAATGATATGTCTTTGTATGTGTAGATGATTACTCACGATACACCTGGGTTGACTTCCCTCGTGAAAAATCAGACACCTTCTCGATCTTCAAAAATCTGTGCATTCAGGTCCAACGAGAAAAAGGAGAGACAATTGGGAAAATCATCCGCCTTCGAAGTGATCATGGTCGAGAGTTCGAAAATAGCAAGTTTGCAGACTTCTGCAATTCAGAAGGGATAGCTCATGAATTCTCAGCACCAATCACTCCCCAACAAAATGGCATTGTTGAGCGCAAGAACAGAACTCTACAGGAGATGGCTAAAGTTATGATGCTAGCTAAGGACATACCAACTCACTTGTGGGCAGAAGCACTTAACACAGCTTGCCATATCCACAATCGAGTCACTCTCCGACCAGGTATGTCAGTAACTCATTATGAAATATGGAGGGGGAGAAAGCCCAATGTTAAGTACTTCCATATCTTTGGCTCCACTTGTTATATTCTGGCTGATAGAGAGCCTCGTCGAAAGCTTGACCCAAAAAGCGATGAAGGCATCTTCCTTGGCTACTCCAGGAATAGTCGCGCATACCGAGTCTTCAACAAACGAACCAAAACCATGATGGAGTCGATCAATGTAGTTGTTGATGATGACTGCGAAGATGCCTCAGAAAATACGACGGACGAAGATGGAGCTTATCCGCCCAACAATGTCAGGAAGAATGCCATTACTGATGTCAGAGAAGATGCTAGCAGCAAAACAGAAAAAGATGATGCCAGCCCAAATGTCGATCATGACGAAGGAGTTCCTGAAACCAGCAACAAGAATCCCTCGCGGAGAATCCAGACGAATCATCCTATCTCTGGAGTAATTGGAAATCTGAATGAAGGCATACGGACTCGGTCAAAGGCTCCTGAAGACTACAACGAGATGATAGGCAATATTTGCTTCGTTTCAAAGACATAACCCAAGAACATCAATGAAGCCATCAATGATGAATATTGGGTCAATGCTATGCAAGAAGAGCTGATTCAATTTGAGAAAAATCAGGTATTGGAACTGGTGCCCAAACCAAGTAAAGGAAACATCATAGGCACTAAATGGATCTTGAAGAACAAATCCGATGAGCTTGGCAACATCACTCGCAACAAAGCCAGGTTAGTTGCTCAAGGGTACATTCAAATTGAGGGTGTCGACTTCGATGAGACCTTTGCTCCTGTAGCAAGACTTGAAGCAATCCATCTCCTGCTAGGGATATCATGCCATCTACAGATAAAGCTCTACCAGATGGATGTCAAAAGTGCGTTCCTGAATGGGGACCTCAATGAAGAAGTATATGTGTCACAACCCAAAGGATTTGTTGACCCGCACTATCCTGATCATGTGTATAAACTCAAGAAAGCTCTTTATGGGTTGAAACAAGCACCAAGGGCTTGGTATGAAAGGCTCACAAAATTCCTCATCCAAAGCGGCTACACTAGAGGGGGAGTCGACAAGACCCTATTTGTGAAGAATGAAGACGAAAATTTAATGATAGCTCAAATCTATGTCGATGACATTGTTTTTGGTGGGATGTCAAGCAAGATGGTAGAGATATTTATTCAACAGATGCAATCAGAATTCGAGATGAGCATGGTGGGAGAGCTTACTTATTTTCTAGGCTTCCAAATCAAACAACAAAAGGATAGCATCTTCGTATCTCAGAGCAAATATGCGAAGAATATTGTCAAGAAGTTTGGGCTAGAGAAAGCCTCACATAAAAGGACACCAGCAGCTACACATGTCAAGCTAACTAAAGATGATCCAGGAGAAGCTGTCGACCAACACCTATATAGATGCATCATCGGTAGTCTTCTCTACCTTACTGCAAGTCGACCAGATATTGCCTACTCTGTAGGAGTATGTGCAAGATATCAAGCTAATCCTAAGGTTAGTCATCTCTCCCAAGCCAAAAGAATTATTAGATATATCTCTGGGACTACAGACGTGGGTTTGTTATACTCATTTGACACATCCTCTACCTTGGTGGGGTATTGTGATGCCGATTGGGCTGGAAACACATCAGATAGGAAAAGCACATTTGGAGGATGCTTCTTCCTTGGCAACAACCTCATATCATGGTTTAGTAAGAAGCAAAACTGTGTTGCCCTTTCCACTGCCGAATCGGAGTATATTGCTGCTGGGAGTAGCTGCACACAACTACTATGGATGAAGCAGATGTTAGTCGAATACAATGTCAGACAGGATGCCATGACTTTATATTGTGATAATGTCAGTGCTATCAACATCTCCAAAAATCCTGTCCAACACAGTAAGACCAAACACATTGATATTAGACACCACTTCATTCGAGAATTGGTCGAAGATAAGAAGATCATCCTAGAGCACATTCCTACATAGAAGCAACTTGCTGATATTTTCACCAAGGCATTAGATGCAAGCAGATTCGAGGATCTCAGATCATCACTCGGTCTGTGCACCATCAACGAACAATAAGAAGTTGCAGAAACGGTTGAGAGGAGTTAGTTGGTGCCTCTTCATGAACCGGTCTAGAAATCCAACGCATGTCATTGGTCCAAGCATACCAAAAGCCCATATAAAAGAAAGGAAAAGATACGCTCAGACGTTAAAAGATTTGAATCAATTTGTTTTCAAAATCTAAACCTAGTCTGCCTCTTCTTGTGTTTGCTCTCATCTCCTTCACCATTCACACTCTGCAAATCTCACAACCTACACAAGAATGGTGAAAACTCGAAGCACGATAGCTCCTAAGAAGGCCTCCGAATCAAAGAAATCAGAAGCCAAGAGCAGCAAAACAGAAACCAACAAGCATGGAGTTCGGATTAAGGGACCAAAGACGGTGAAGATAACGGAAGAAATCTCCAAGGAAACATCACCGGAGGAAGCCCCGATGCCCACCTTCTCTCGAGTTCCTAAAAGATCTCGAACCGGAAGCTCTGCATTTTCCATGTCAGACCTAACTGGGCCAGAAAGGGAGTATGATCTTGGCCAGGGAAGTCGAGAAGCTTCCATGCAGATCGTCGCAGTTCCAACACCAACAAATGTCCCAGGTAACGATTTCTCCACCGATACCTCTAGAAATAGTGATTTATTAGAATCACTGCTGGAAAATCAAGACCCACCTCAAGAAGGTGTGGGAGAGGACCTGATAAACCCTGAAGGAGAAAAGGAGGACTTGACCCCGGTCAGTCATGGGTTGGAACGCATTGCTGAAGGAGAAGAAGAAGGAACAACAGATGTCATCCCTGAAGCCACAGAGGGGGCTGCAGTAGAAGAAGAAGTCGCTGACTCAGACGAAGCCGAGGAAGAAGCTGAGAAGGACAACAATGTCGCCACAAACAACACAGAAGAAGTTTCTCTAGATGCCAGAGACGAGGCGACAGAAGATGCTACCGAGGCAGCACATACCGTGTTGTCATCTCTGAAGAAGAAGGTAATAAAAGAAAACGAGAGTCTAGCTGTGATGGTGGAAAAACTCAAGGAAACCAAGAAGAGAAAAGAGGTGAAAGATGCTGGAGGTCCCAGCAACAAAAAGAAAAAGATGTATACCAAAGAAAAAGGGAAGAAAGTGATCTCCACAAGGAGATTGGTAGATGAAGCAACAGATGATGAAGTAGAGGAGGTTACTACTAAGGAAGAAAAGAAGAACAAGATCCTGAGGACGGTCAAGAACACGTCGAGTGTTCCCTACGACAATGTGTCGTTTCACTCGGCAGACGGTGCGAAACGGTGGGAGTTCGTGTTTCAAAGAACGGCGTACCTGGAAAAGACTCTGTCATCGGAGCTGCTTGGACTAGAGGCAATTGTCCAGCTCCTGGAGAAGGCAGAATTAATGAGAACCGTCACCAACATTGGTAACCACTATCCCCTCCTAGTTAAGGAATTCATTGCAAATCTGCCTATTGGGTTTGGGACTCCAGATGATTCGGAGTTTGAGATGGTATATGTCAGAGGCATTCGCTTCAACATCTCCTCTGACATTATCAATGACTTTCTGGGGAGAAAGCGGATTCGATCCATGCCACCTCCCGATTTGAACAAAGTAATCCGTGAGATCACCGGAGATAAAAGCAGGAAGTGGCCAACCAAAGGCACTGTGGCAGCATCGGATCTAACCTCTAAGTACTCCATTCTCTTTCGCATTGGAGTAGCAAATTGGGCTCCCTCTACACACGCATCATCTATCAAACCAGAGCTGGCGATCCTAATTTTCCAAATAGGTACTGGATCTAAACTTGATTTTGGGCAATTTGTGATTGATCATCTTATTCGCCATGCTAGATTACTTGCGGTGAAAATTCCCATTGCCTTTCCATCTCTTATCTCTGAGCTGCTTGTACATCAACACCCTGGAGTGTTAAAGACAACGGATAAGGTTGGCAAAAGAGGTGGACTAATTGTGGTAAGCCACAAGTTGTTTGAGGGCAAGCATGCTCCTGATCTTGTCAGGCCAGAAGCCAAGGCAACGACCAGTCAAGCCACAAGTGCCGCCCCTCTTACCAAGACCACCAGCAGGGATGCAGTTATGCTTGAACGAGAGATAGCTGTGCTTGACGAGGACATTGTCAATTTGAAGACAGCCCTGAAGCATCTCTCCCAGCGCCGATCACACTGCGCCAACCTGCTGAAATCCATGTCTCCTCCGGGCTCCGAAGATGATGACACAACCTCTCTGCCCCATGATCCAGAAGAAGCCACCCAAGAAGCCTCCACTGAAGCCACAGAAGAAGAGACTGCAAGTTCCAGCAGCAGCTCGATTTAAATTTCATGAACTTTCTGATTCTCGAACTACTGAACAATTTTATTTTGTAATATTTTGTTGAACACTGTATCACACTGACTCTCGACTGCTGATTGAGAGTGAGTATGAGTTATGTTTGGGTTTATTTTGCTTATTTCCCGGATCTGTTACAATATTTGTTTATAGTTTGGCTCTTTTTGAGACAGCAAGGGGGAGTAAGTTTAAGTTAGATATACGCGCGCGATCACGATGATCACAAGGAAGAAAGATAGAGACGACGCGAAGACGCTAAACGCAATGATACGCGCGACACTGTCGATCGGCGAGACGACAAAGGCGACGCAGAATGCGACAAAGAATGCTGTCCTTAAAAATAGCCAAAGGGGGAGATTGTAGTTACGACGGTTTTAGAGATTGGCTGATTTTAAAGGAACTGAAGAAACATGTTACAAAGAATGTCGAAGCATCTTCTACGACATCTTGTGTAACATTGTTGACGGCGTCTCGGCAAACATCCTGATCGACAGAAATCAGGAAAGTGCAGTTTCGGCAGAAAAGCAAGAAGACGATTAGGAAAGTGCAGAACGACTCCTAATCTGAAAAGAAGAAAGACGACGATTAAGAGGAAACCATTTAGGGTTAGTACTCATCCACGATTGCTATAAAATTTTAGGCTACCCCCTTAGGAATTGTGTGGTTCTTTATTTGTTTCCTAGCAACAATTTGCAAGGTTCTTAGACGTGAAGGTTTGCGGGCTGAGAAATTGCAGATTGAGCTTAGGATATTGTGTATCACATAACTATAGAGAGTTAGGTGATTAAGGGTTTACTAAAGTCGTGAGTGAAGACTGCACGCAACCACCAAGCTTGAAGAAGACTTGAAGACGACAGAGCAAGGCGATTGCTCGAAGAGTGGAATCAAGACGTTCTTGGATTCAGGGGGAGACCCTGAGATAGATTGCACTGTAAGACGTAACATAAAGTATAGATTTAGGGGTGATCCCAGGTACTTGTATGTTCTGACGGATTACTGATAAGTGAAATATTTCCACTAGGCTGAGAGCCCCCAGACGTAGGTGACGTTGCACCGAACTGGGTAAACAATATGATGTGTCATTACTTATAGCTTTATATTTACTGTCCTGCATTATCTACGCGAGAAGTCAGACACAACGTTATAGCATCCTGCATAACATTGTGTGTGGCATCTTGCACGACAAGCTGATCAGAATTTCAGTGACCTTAAATGTGTTTACTCTAAATGTTACGTGATACATGACTTGCTCTCAAGAAGGCAGATTGGAGCGGATAAAATGATGAACATATTAGCCTTCTTTCCAGTTCACTCATGTAACTTATACTTAAGCCAATCAGAGCCCTTATGGCTACCCTTTTACAGGAAACGTTAGACTAGGTCAAACTTAGATACTGGTTACATAGTGATCACAAAGACTCCTTGGTATATGGATACAATGACAAACAACGATATGTGAGTATGCTTATGACAACATCCATACTCACTATCGGGTCGTCCAACATCATAACCATGAAGATATCCATGATCTAACTCTAGCACTACTTCGTCATGATCAGTAGAGCGTGATCATAAAAAATTAGTCTCATACTGATCGCTTCTTAATGAAACTTAACTGATCAGGGACCCATTAAATGTAATTCTTTATAATCTTTATAATCTACAGTTCTACTATTAGTGATGACACACATAATGATATAGATCAAATTACATCTAATATATTACTACAACACATTAGTAATATAATGCCATTTTATTTATTCGAAAAGATGATAAATCATTACATACATGTAAACTTATTACACTGGACTAGAGCACAACTCTAACACCAACTACTCTAATCCACCTAAGTCGATTGCTATCACCTCTCTTCTTAGATTCGTTCAATCACCTGGCCTACCCGGGAGGTGAAGCATTAAGTTATGTAGTTAGGATTCCAATTCCCTTACTCCCAAATTAAATCGTGCATCCTAATTCAATTCAATTCATTTTCCATTCCACATAAAAACCCCAACAAATAAATTAGCTACTGATGTGATCAAACACACGAATTATCACAATCATGGCACTCATAATCATTTCCATCATGCAATTAAGTAAAACCACCAATCTCATAAGAAGAATACCTCAATTATATTCCAATCCCAATCTCAATACATACATATATATCCCCAAAACAATATGAAAATAAACCCTAAAATAAACTACTACCAACCTCACAACGTTCCACAAATTCGCCTCCAAGTTGCCCCCACTTGATCACCCACAACTCTCCTCTTTCTCTCTACCCTAAACTACTTTAACCTAACTCTGATTCTAAAAATTGGGCAATAATTTCATGGGTAGAGGATGTGGGCATAAATAAGAGAGCTAAAAAATCCATTTAAAATTCAAATCCCATGATATTTGGATCTATTTTGACCAGTCTGCCGGGTGGGACCCGACAGGTGCATTTTTTTTCTTCACACGCGTTAAAGGGGCCACGGGTTGCTGGGTTAAGGGTATAACCTGCCGGGTGGCATCCGGCAGGTCAACCCGACAGGCTTCTCCAAGGTGACCGGGTAAGCTCTTCCAAGTTCCACACGGGTTGCCGGGTTAAGAGGAACCTGCCGGGTGACATTTGGCAGGTCAACTCGGCAGGCTTCTCCAAGGTGACCGGGTGAGCTCCTTCAAGTTCCTTACGGGTTTCCGGATTAAGGGGAACCTGCCGGGTGACATCCGGCAGGTCAACCCGGCAGGCTTCCTAAAGGTGCCCGGGTGAGTTCCCGGGCCTTCTCTCTGCGCTCCTCTTCATTTACACTCAAGTTGCCGGGTTAAGCCTAACCTGCCGGATGGGACCAGACAAGTTGACCTGGTAACCTTGCTCCTTTTCCCGACTTCTCACTTTTGGCTCCTTTTCCTCTCTTTTTTCGACCTGTTTTCATCAAAAATATTCCTCGAACCATTTGTGAGATGAAGTAGCATTTTATTCACATAAAACTAATAATTCGAGACAAAATGAGGAGATTTGACTAGGTTAGATACATAATATCCGACCACATCAACCACCCCACACTTATCTGCGAATTCTTAAATACATTAATTTCCCGAATTGAGGTAACTCGTAGGAGGAGTTCGGATCCTCCTGAGGGCTTATCAGAATGGAATGCTCACGAATCCTTATTCAAAGCAATTAGACTCGATCCTAAAAATAAAAAGACTCAAACTATACAACAAGACAAAAGTCGAAAATATATTCACAAGAAAATGTCCACAAGTTCACCCAACCATTGAATATGTGCTAGTCATGTTGATGAACATATAGTCTTAGAACTACAAATTTGGTGTCATGCTCAAATTATTTAAATGCTCACATAATTACACATACGTTAGGAAACTACAATTGAGAAGGGGGTTAAAATGGTTACCTTGACTTGACTCCCCACTTGGGATGCATACACCCTCGACACATGTTTCTCACTTTTCACACTGGAGGTCATAAGAGTTCATATGCTAGTGACGTGATCGGCTCTCCACTAATTGTAGGCGAACTAGTGTCCTAGACGAATCCATTTGTAGGGCTTTATATGGCTTGTAACGTGTTAAGGCTTAGGCGATAGATGCACGAGATCAAATATAATGTTGGATATAAGAAAAAAATTGGCACATTGGCTTGTAATGTAGGGACAATAAAAAAATCAGCTCTTTGGCTCAGATGGGTACTAGAGATACTAATGATCAAGGTAGGCTTTATGGCTGAAGCGATCCAAAGATGTCATACAAATTCTGTTGCCCAAAGATTCACCAGTCCCCTGCTCTATTTCGCCTCGAGTGGTCATTCCCCTAGCTCTAGACTCCCGCTTACCAGGAAAGAAACATACATGGCTATGAATCCATACAACTTACATGAGAATCCAATCGAAGCTAACAATCCAATCTCCATCCCAAATGCCTTTTCCTTAGTCATGTAATAGTCATGCAACCCTTCAAATTACCCGAGCAAGCAATAAATAAGAGCATTTCCCTCCCCAATATATTTTCATCTAGCCCAACCAATACCCAACAATCAAGCAATCATGCAGGCATTCAAAATTCTAGTCTCTATCATGCAAGCAATCAACGACCCTAGATATCGATAAATGACAACACAACAAATACCAGGCGAAAGCAAGATAGAATATACAAAAATAAAATAAATAATAATACATGTACAATAAAATAACTATACAAATAACAAAAATAAAGAAATGAGACTCGATTGTGGTGTGTGCTCAAGCACACACCACACTTAGGGCTTGACAAAGCCCAAGACTCCAAAAACTCGATTATGGTGTGTACCTCGGGTACACACCACACTTAGGACATGCAATAGGGCCTAATCAAGAAAAATAAAAAGACATAATTGTGGTGTGTGAGATCACGCACACATCACACTTAGGACTTTACTAAGTCTCAGACACTCTAACAAGAGTCAAATACAATAAAAATTATTTACAATTTTTTTTGGCAACCCTTTGGTTTCCTCTATCAAAGACAATCACGACAAAACCATTTAATCTCTTTCCTATGTAAGCGGAAGAGATTTCCATTAAAATCCCAAAGAGTCGCCTCTTCCACATACTTATTTTAAAGGGCTAGTGATGAATATTGTGCCTAGAGGCATCAAAAATTCCAAGTGCAAAATCGCACTTGCACTTAAATTTTTCAAAAGAGTTATGCACCAAACATGAATATGATGCATAAGAGAAAGGAAGGATGTCACCTGATGCATAAGGCTCCATTATTGCTTCTCCTTCCATTTTCTCGAGCGGGTTCTCCTCTCCATATGAGAGCACCAGAATGGGTCCAATTTCGCTCAATTCTTGCTTCTTTTCCTTGAGCTTATCCAAAATGTACCTCTCATTATCTCAAGAAATTTTGTTATAAATTATTAACGGCATATAATACTCCTCGTCAATGAAAGCGAATCTAACAACATAACTCAAACAAGAATTAATAAATGAAGTTAAAGGAGGCGGAGCCCGTGTTTTGCATCAACCACTGACTTCCTTACTAGTGTGCCCATCTCTATGTTGTGGTTAACTCGATTTTCCTCATCTCGGGCTTGTTTCACTACATGCTCCTCCTCTTCAGCTTGTGTTGGCTTCCTGGTCACTTCACCATTTCCCACTTCACTACCGTGAAAAGAGACTTCATCAAATAAGCATCGAAGCTTAAATATTTAATTCACGTCCACTTGCATTATGAAACTTTCTAGCTCAAACGATACTTCATGGGGGACACATGAGGACACATAAATATCATTATTAGTGCATGCATATTCAACATTATCTCGTGTAGAGGAGACATCAAAACGGAAAGTTTCAAATGTGGATGATTCAAAAGAATGGTTATTGGTCATATTTGCATCTCGAGGGCTCGACATGAAGGAAATATCACATAGAAGATGAGTTTTCGAATTCTCCATTACCTTATATGTGGGATCATAAAGTGGAAAATCTAAACTCTTATCAAAAGTGGACTCTAAGAAATCAATATCAGAGCAAAATATATCATAAATAGGAGATGAAGGTGGAGCCCATATTTTTGTGTCAACTATGGGCTCCCTTACTAACGAAGCCTCTTCTTCCTTATATATGACGGCTTCATCAATTTCCTTGCTTTGCTCCACCATTACCTCCTCTTCTTCTAGTTGATCGATCTCTCGAGGAGAATCGATTTCCATGCTCTCTTGAGATGCACTGGTCTCTCCCTTGACCTCTTGAACCATTCCTTGCTCCTCTTGAGTGATCTCATCCTCATATAAGTAGCCAAGCTCATAAGCTTCACCTAGCTCCTCTCACACCTTTCTTGGCACAAATCTTGGCACCACAATAGAATTAATGATATCGAAACCATTCACCCACCCCAGTGGGCGTTTGGATTCTTCGGCCCTTCCACTTCCATTTCCATTTGGTGAACCCATGCCATTTTACGAGCCTCTTCTTGTGCACGCCATTCATTTTCCAAGTCTATTCGATCATTTACCCGTTGTGCCTCCTCAACTCTCGCCGCAAAGGCTTCTTCATCACTAATCACTAGTTGAGGTGCACGGGAAATTTTGGACTCTATGGAAAGTGTTGGCTCAACCCATCTTAAAGTGGATATTGATGTGCCATAAGTCCTTGTAATTCTTCTTCTGATAGGACCCCGAAGTCAATGATTCCATTGATCTTCTTTACCTCTTTAGCCATATTTGTCGTCCATTTGCTCCCATGTTGCTCCTTACCCAATGTTGACTCTTCAAAAATATTTTCACTATCAACGGAGATTGTCTCTTCATGATGCGATGCCATTACATTGATTATGCGTTTCGTCCTCTCCAAATCCGCACCACCTTGTCCCTTTTTTTCTCTCCCGTTCTCGCCTTCGATCTTCCTTTTCATATTTGCGATGGAGGTCTATGATCTGCTCCTCTCCTGTTGGTTTCATTTCTTGAGGTTGAGGGTGTAGGAACTTTGGGGCTACCAAGAGCATCATGGCAACGGAAGCAAGAATATATAAACCCCAAAATCTGTCCAAAATCGTGAAACCATTAAAACTCAAGGCAAAAACGAAATCACAAGTCTTTACCTTTCAGTTTGCTCGAATCGAAACTTGAAGAACGTTTGAGATATTCAACTCCAAAGTAGTCCACATGGATGGGATGATCTTGAATGATCCTTGCACACTACTACCTACTAGAGTATAATGTGAAGCTTGAGAGAAAAATGGAGGAGGGGAGCCTCTTGAGGGTTTCGACCGAGAGCTTGAGGAGGGAGAGAGGGAGTTCATTCTTTTGTTTTGTGTGTTATGTGTTATGACACAATCCCACCTCTCTCTTGGTCTTAGATGGATGAGTTGGTGATGGAGCATGGCATAAAGTGTCATTGTAAACCAAATCTCACTTGCCCATGCCTAGCCATGACTAGCCCATGCCTTGCCCATACCTTGGCAAATCACCTTCTTGTAAAGAATGTTGGATAATTGTGTGGACCCACAAGTGGGCCACCTATTGGGCCGGACACCATGGGCCTCATGGGCCGAAGCCCAATTGCTTCGGCCATGTGGGCCCATGCCGGGTCCAATTATCATCCGACCTTTCTTGGCTCGCGTCGAACTAATTCCCGATCTTTCGTTGTTTCTCTCAAAATCCATATCCTATGTGTGTGACCCTTTAGGATCATGCCATCGTCAGTGGATCGGCGTAAAATTCTATTTTACCCGATCCATCATAAGTGGCCTCTAGTAAGACGTTATGATTACCCGACGCGCATGATGATCGATGATTCGATTTAACCTCATGCTGTACATGTCGCTATCCCTTTAATCGCCAGGTATCTAGATTGATCATAAGGCATAGAGACGTCACCCTTATTTAATCAATTTATGTGTCTCGATCTGCGAGATTACTGAATATTGATACCCTGTATCGTTGGCATGGCCATGCTCTCCATTCAGTTACTCTCTATCGAGTGGCCTAAACAGATACATATCTCATACCGTAGTATGAGGGATAAATCCGTTAGCCGCCTTTCGTATCACTCATACAATCCGTCCCCGTGCCAATCTTGTCCGTTATGGAAGTCTTGTTACGGACAACGTTAGGAGCAAGTCAAACGCGGTTCTTTATTATATAGCGATCACAAAGACTCCTTGGTCTAAGGATACAACGACAAGCTACCATAATTGAATGTGTTCATGACTGTATCTATGCAACACCATTCAGTGCGGGTCGTCCAATATCACTCACCCGAGTGATATCTATGATCTGATTCCGGGAACCCTCCCAATGGTAAATAGAATTGTACTATAAAGAATCATCCTCATACTTGGTCGCTTCATTGAAGCATATTTGACCAGAGACCCGTTAAGTGTGATCCGTATAGATATATGATTCTACTACTTTGATGGTCATATATCAGATCATACTTAACCTATTACTTCAACACATAAGTAATATAATGCCGATTTTATATATTGCAAATGATGATTGATATATACAGACATTTACAGACTAATACAATTGGACTAGGGCGCAAAAATGCTTACAGAGGGTTGTAGGATGGTGATGGATTATAGGGGTGCTGGTAGTCTTGTAGTGGTCCTCGGTTGTAGCCATATCCTTGATCCTCAATGTGAGAATAGTGGGCACCGCCCTGACCATGATTAGCTCGTCTCGTAGAATCGTCCAAGTCCCACCCATATCCATTATAGGCCCCATACAACGTGGATTGGTTTTGAGGAGTCCACTCGTACTCTGGAATGTACGACCTCTCATAACAAGAGTCATACTTCCTCCAATCTTGCTTCATCATATTTTCCTTCTCTCCGAACATTTCTCAAACTCTAAAATCCAAGAAAACTAATGGGAAAAAAGGTGAGAGCACAAGTGTGAAGCCACACGCAAGCAAGATAGCAGGCAATAGTATACACAAAAATAATTAAAAAAAATACATTTTTTTCTTTTTTTATTATAAATTATATACAATGGTTAAAGAACGACATAAATACCTTCCTCCTAGGCCAATAGATATCTAACAGTCCCTAGCAACGACGCCAAAAAATTGACGGGGGGAAATCTCGGCAAGCCGAAATCTACCCACTCCCGAGTACACGGCAAGTGCACCAGTCATCAAGTAATATAGGGCGTTTTAAAGCCCCAAGTTATCGATCCCACGAGGACCGTTAGCTGTTGAAAATCGGAGTACAAGTGTCTAATATGCCGGGTGTAAGCAATCAAAATTTGGTTTTGGTTTTTAAGATATAAATTAAAAACATGAACATAAAAATAAACACACAAATCACTAAATGAATAAGTCAGGGTCAACCTGCCATATGACATCCAACAGGTCAACTCGGCAGGCTTCCTGAACGTGCCCGGGTGATCTCCTGGGCTTTCTCTCCGTGCTCCTCTTCATTTACACTCGGGTTGCCGAGTTAAGCCTAACCTGTCGGGTGGGATCCGGCAAGTTGACCTGGCAACCTTGCTCCTTTTTCCCGACTTCTCGCATTTGGCTAATTTTCGTCTCATTTTCGACTTGTTTTCATCAAAAGTATTACTAGTACCATTTGTGTGATAAAGTGATATTTTATTCACCTAAAACTAATAATTCGAGAAAAAATGAGGTTAAATATGAGGAGATTTGACTAGGTTGGATACATAATATCCGACCATGTAAGGACCTCTCCCGGGCAGTTAGACTAAAATCTGGGAAAATTCAAATTTTTTTGAATAGTGACCAGATCGAGTCTGAACCTGACCCCGAGAGTTGTTTTGGACATAAGATGACGTTATTTTCGACCAAGCTAAGTTCAGGGCGACTAAAGACCACTTCGTGACCCATTCGGGGAAAGTTGACTTAGGTTGACTTTTTGCCGGAAAAGTCAACCGAGGACGTTTTGGGCGATTCTGGACTCGTTAAGTCCCGAATCGCAAAACGGTCGATGCAGTATTCTTAGTTAGCCCATTTTAAGTCACTCGGGAGATTTTGCTGAAATCTCGATAAAAGTGCCCGTTCGGGGTCCGAAACGTCCGATTTTGGGAAATCTGATCCGTTTTCGGTTGGTGGAAAAGGTGACCGATGTGATTGATGGGTTAGGTACCAAGGGGACAAGGAAGTGACTTGTTGTGTGTGGGGTTTGGTGATGTTGAGAAAGAGGAAAAAGGGTTGATTTTTGGGTTTTCATTTTATTTAATTAAGTAATTAATTAAATAAAATGTGTTGTTATAAGGAGGGGGAGCTCCCATTTCATCCGAGAACAACCAAGAGAAAGAGAGGGAGAAGAGAAGAAAGAAGGAGAGAGAAAGAGAAAGAGAAAGAGAAAGAGAGAGAAAGAGAAAGAGGGAAGGAGAAAGAGGGTCCGGTCAAGCAAGGAGGATTTCCCGTCAATCCGTCCGTCGTTTCTTCGAGATTTCTTCGTATTCGGAATCCCGGCATCGAGGACTACAAGAGGTATGGTTCTCTTTTCGATTTGGAGTAGTTTGGTTCGTGGGTTTTAATTAGAAATGTGTTGTTTTAAGTTTAGTTAGACACTAGAGATGATTAGGCATGTTTTAAGACAAATTTGAACAAATTCCGGTGACCGGAGGGTCGCCGGAGCTCCGGCCACGTTGGTGGCTGATTCCGGTGGCCATGGAACGCTGACTCGAAGTGCTTCAACCTTCATCTTGTGAGTTTTTCCAAAGGAGCAACGGTTTGGGAGCTAGAAGCCCGGGAAGTGACTGAACCGCTGAATCTGTCCAGCCGGACGGACAATCTGTTTTGCTCCGGACGGAGCCGTTCCCGTTCGAACTTGGTTCCGAGCAAAACATGAAGTTTGTAGAGGACTGGCAGAGCTTCAACTTTCATGTTTACATGTTTTCTAGACGAGCTACGGATTTGGAGCTGCAAGTCCGGGAAGTGGACTGTTCTGCCGAATCTGTCTCTGGACAGATTCGAAGTGAATCCCGTAGCTCGATTTTGTTTCCCGAGAATTAATGTGGTGGCTTGTGTGGGGCCCACGAGCCCGGGGCTCGGGTTTTGTGAGTTCGGGTGGTCCCGGGTGACCCCCGAGTCGATAACTTGCGTATTTGATAATTTCCGGATTTAAATTGTGAAAGACGGTTTTTCCACCAATAACTTTAATTGAAGCATTTTAACGCTCGGGTGTCGGAATTCGATTCCGTTAATTGCATTGGTCTTAGAATATTAAATGAGGAGTTTAGAAACAAGTTTCGTAATTTTTGGAGTCCCGAGGGTCAAAAACTCGTTTCCGGGCAGATTGGGTGTTTCGGGGAAAATGGGTCATTCCGGACCCATCTTGGCTACTTTGATTAATTTGAAGTGTGTCCAAGTGTTAGGCACTTGTTGGAGTACACTTGTAAATTTATTGCATTCGTTTCGGAGTCTGTTTGAGTTTTTAATTATTGAATATAATTATTAGTTGATATTGACGCTCGCGGGAAAGGCAAGGCGTGAATAGCTCGAGCGGGAGGCTAGGAGCGTACGTGGAGCTTTCCTAAGGTAGGGGGACATAGCTACCTAGAATATATGGCTTGATGCCTTTGTTTGATTATATATGTGTGTATATATACGTGTGAGCATGATTTGACACTATGGTAGTGGCGTGAATATGCTTGGTGTGATTATACGCGAATAGTGAGATTTGCATGATAATGTTGGGTGAATTAGTTTAGTATAACTCTGAACTGATTGTATGCACGGGATTGTGCCAGGTATTATATTATTTGCTTTTCAGACGATGATTTATTCCATCTTGCACCTAGTATGTTTTCTGCATGAGTATGGTGTGATACTTGTGTTACAGGTGGTGTGTAAGGTAAACCGAGTTGAGGGTGGATTCCCTTGATCGAGATCGGTTACCTTTATTTGTGGTAAGGGTCAACCGAGCTGAGGGTGGACTCCCTTAGTTGTGATCGGTTACCTTTATTTAGGTGTAAGGTAAACCGAGTTGAGGGTGGATTCCCTTGATCGAGATCGGTTACCTTTATCTTTGTGGGAAAGGTCAACCGAGCTGAGGGTGGACTCCCTTAGTTGTGATCGGTTGCCTTTATTTAGGTGTAAGGTGAATCGAGTTGAGGGTGGACTCCCTTGATCGAGATCGGTTACCTTTACCTAAGGGAGGGTGAACCGAGGCAAGGGTGGATTCCCTGGGCTGAAATCAGTTACCCTAGGGTGTAGTTAATTATGTTATACAACTACTTTTGCATTGTTATCATCTTGTGTATGTGCGATGTTTGAGTCTTGGAGGTAGCGTGTTCACCCCTACAACTTGTGCAGGTTATGGATGCGTTTAGATCTTTTGACTGGGAGCTTGGGGGCGTGTCGTGTCGTCGTGTCTTTGCCAGTGGTGTTTGGTCGGCTGTTGTAGACTCTGTTGAGTCGTAACCTGTTTTGTTACTGCTTTTCATTATCCGGTTTATTACTTTATTTTGTAAAACACTCGGTGAGGTGGCGTTATGCCTCACCATTATGGTATTTATTTATGAGTTACTTGCTTCATTTTCAGAGGATGTTTTGATGGAATTGTTTTAGAACTGGTTTACTTACTTGTGCAATCACCTTTAAGTTAGGGACGCCTAAACTAAAGGTGTTGACTTTGTGCGAGTATAGTTATGATACACTCGAGGACGCTCGAGGTGTTTCATAACTATTTCGTATATGTATCTTCGTATATGTATTATCGATACTTGTATTTTATCGCGTGACGACTAAGATTCGGAGAACCGGATCTTGGGGCGTTACAGACCACATCACCACACATAATACATGACGCGACACCTTTGCTAGGGATGCACAGATGCCCGCCAAGCGTTCCTCGACCGCCTCTAAACGCCTACATTGGTACAACTACATATTGTCGCGCTCTCTCGTCCCACGTGATAAATCTGTTGTAGCTTGACTATACATCCTCTCGCATAATTCCTCTTATGAAAAACCTTGCTCCATCCATTCTTCCTTTATTGCGACCATCCCATGTTGAGATTAGCCTCGTACTTTTAGACAAGTAGTCAAGCACAAGTGGCAAAATTTCATTATTACACTCGTCTTGGTCGTCAAGATGGTACCATTTGTGATCTCCTTGCCATTGTCGCAACATAAAATTTCCCCCTCCATCAACTTTACGTCAACAATGTCTTCCTACATGGTGATTTGCACGAATAGGTTTACATGAAGATCAAACAGGTTTCTCTAAATAGGGAAAGAATCGAGTCTACCGTATGCACAAGTATCTCTACAGGCTCAAACAAACATTCGAAATTTGTAGCACAAGTTTACATACTCTATCATGAGTTTCAGGTATAAACCTTCAGTTGCAAATCACTCCATTTTCATATATGTAGCCCCTAACTATTTCGACGCAATCCTCATCTTTATAGATGATTTCATCATCACCTGGACAAATCTCTCATGCATCAACAATTGAAAGATCATCTCTATAGGCAACTTAAGATTAAGAACATGAGCAAGTTCAAATATTTTCTCAACCTTCGAGTTTCAAGGTCACCAATAGGTAATATACTCATACAACGAAAATATGTGCTTGACATTCTATTAGCCAGTGGGCTTGCGGGCTGTAATCCAACAAGCTTTCCTTTTGCCTAACAACACAGACTTTCAGGTATAATATACTCACACAACAAAAATACATGTTGGACGTTTTATTAGCCAGTGGGCTTGCGTGCTGTAATCCAACAAGCTTTTCTCTTGCCTAACAACATAGACTTTTGGCTGCAATATACTCATACAACGAAAATATGTGCTCGACATTCTATTAGCCAGTGGGCTTGCGGGCTGTAATCCAACAACAAGCTTTCCTCTTGCCTAACGACACAGACTTTCAGCTACTGCCGACTTTCCTTACTCTGATGAAGGGAAATATTAATGACTTGTTGGAAATCTCGTGTACCTCATGGCGGCCCTCATAACGACACACCTAGACATCAATTATATTGTGCACATTTTTAGTCAGTTCATGCACGCCCTACGCTAGTTGCACTTCACATTCTCCACTACATCAAGGGTAGTCTAGGACAAGGCTTTCCTCTTACTTCCAACAATCCTTCAACCATACGAACATATTGTGATGCTTATTGGGCTACACGTCGGACTAACATTGGGTACATTTAGTTTCTAAGGCCCACACCCATCGTTTGGGGGTCAAAGAAGCACAATGTAGTCTTCAGCTCATCCGTAAAGGCTGAATACCGGTTAATGACTTACACCACTTGGGAAATTGTTAAGCACCACATCTTGAACTGTTCCATTATTTTACGATCAACACTCTGTTATCCACATTTCCCCCAACCTAATTTTTCATGAGCGAATGAAACATATTGAGATTGACTGTCATTCCGTTCGTCAACAATTACAAGAATCAGTTATGCGACCTTGCACGATCCATAGTAAGCCCAACTTGCTTATTTTTTTCACAAATGAGCTTGACCCATACCAATTCCATGAATTTCTCGGCAAGATGGGCATTACAAACATACATGCTCAACTTGTGGGGGGGGGGGGGGGGGGGGTGGGGACATTACTCCATAACATTACGAGTGTTTACTTCCCATAATCGACATAATCCAATGCCAAAATCGTGTACATTGTAATTATTATTAGACCAACAATTCTTGCATATATACTTGTTTTGAGCTATTGAAATAAATAACTCGGGTTATTCAATACTTTTTATACTCTTATTATGAAAATGAATTTAATTAGCAGGCATGTGTGACAAGTGGGATTAGAGGAAGAAGATTATCGTCACCATATTTATAATCTTATTAGAGTTGAAAAATAAGGTGAGTACGAGAATTATTTCTTCAACTTGTTATATTGAGCCCACAATGAAGTAGGGTTGTTAACAAGTCGTTGTTTAATTCGTTAAATATTTTTCTTCAACTTGTTGTAATTAAATTTGAGTCAAATTCATGTTAATGTCATACTCTTTTGATAAAATCCTTGAATATTTGATCTTGTGTATCCGGAAAAAAAAAAATATCTTACTGAAGAATGGAAAATCACTTTCAAATACAGGGTTTCATGCCCATATAGGTTCTCACCAATCATTTTGTTATATTTATTTTTTGAAGGTTTGTTTATATTTATTTAATTTTACTATTTATAATATTTAACGTTTTTAAATATAAAAATTAATTTTATTACGATATTTAACAAATTTAAAAATAGCATTCAGTTTTATTATACTAATTCCTCAACTATAAAATGTGGCAGTTTATGGAGGAGAGAATAACGATAAAAAATCGAAGAGAAGGAAAATAGTGATTTTGAGAGTAGAGAAAATAAACAGGTAATGGTGAATAGGTCCTTTTTGTGAAAATTTAAAGAGAAAAAAGAGGGACATTTTAGTTATTATATGCAAATTTAACAAGAAAAAAAACTAACATAATCTTGTAACTGAAGAAAATAACTCAAATGTCTTCGATGTTTGTATTAGTACCAAGAGCACGAAATTATAGAACATTACACGAGTTTAATATGGGAAGCAAATATTCTCTACATAATAGGATGATATGCAAAAGGTAATAAAATATATAGGGAAATAAAGAAATCAAATTTGATCTCTTGTTTGATTCACTAGAATCTCAACACTCCCCCTCAAGTTGGGGTATGAAAATGTCCAACTTGTGAAGGAGAACATAAAAGCGTAAATATTTCATGGACGATCTTTGGAGTCAATCTATGACGTCATACGCTCCTCGACTTTGGCTCTACGGCGTCTTGCGCTCTATAGCTTGGCTCTTTGGCGTCTTGCGCTCTACGGCTCGGCTCTTTGACGTCTTACGCTCGGGCTTCGGCTTTATGGCGTCTTGCACTTTAAGACTTCGTCTCTATAGCATCATGAATGTAGGTTATTGCTCTTATGTTTGTTGGAGACTAGATTTTTGATTTGGAAGAAAATAAAATACAATTTTATTGAGGATGAAAAGTGATGAAAGAAAAAAAGTTTCTTGCCCCGCCCACTCGTTAGAACCATAGGCTAACGAGTGGGCAGAGGTATAAACACAACGAAGAATTTTAAAAGATCAAACCTGCTTTGATACCATAAAGAAAATAATTCAAATGTTTTCGATGTTTGTATTAGTGCCAAGAGCACGAACTTATCGAACATTACACGAGTTTAATATGAGAAGCAAATATTCCCTACTTAATAGGATGATATGCAAAAGGTAATAAAATATATAGGGAAATCAAGAAATAAATTTTGATCTCTTGCTTGATTCATTAGAATCTCAACAATAACTAAATATGAGAAAGGATAGAACGTGTATACACTGAGATATTTGTGATATATTGTTATAAATGATATAAAATTATGGAGCACGGTTGAAGATGTTTTAGTCTTTTTAGATTACTTATGATGAAGTGTAGATGAATATATAGAAAGTCCAGATAACTCAATCAAGTTTAATTATTTTTTGTTGAATCAAATTCAAATCTAGTTTCAAAAGTTTATACAAGCTCGAGTCAGACAGGCGTGAATGAAGATCAATTCTTAGAGCTGTTGAGCACCATAGAGAGAGTGTTCCATTATACCAAACGACCAGAAGAGGATTGGAAAGTAAAGCTAGTGGTCTTATGATTGAGGAAACATGCCAACATCTGTGATTTGGTTGGTGTCCACAACTGAAACGTATAAGGGAGGGTGTGATCGCTGTTCGTCAAGTATTTGTAACGGAGTAATATCAGGGTCGATTCCACAGACATCAAACGAGGGTTTGTACCCAAACAATATAAGAGCTTGTGCCATAATCCAAGTCTTTTCTATGTAATCTTTTGTTTAGCAATGAATGCCATTTACATTATTATTGTGTTATACTAATGTGTCAATCGATGATTTCTTCTAAAGTCATGAGTGTGTCATTACTAATAGTGGAGCCTTTAGATACTATGGAATCATGCTTGACGGATCGCTAGTCGAATACTTATACATAAGTGACTAGCGTGAGGATGACTTACGATCATGTTCTGCTAATCAAGATGTAGAGTCATATCACGGATGTCGTCTGCGAGATGAGATCGGATGACCCGACTTGGAGTATGGCGAATATATTAAGTCACCAACGCATACTCCGTCTTCGTGTGATCACTGCCTTAAGACCTTGGAGCAAGGGGCTCACATGCACGTCACTCCAGTAGTTTGACATGCTGCAACACTACCTGTAACAGGGTAGTCATAACAGGTATCGTTGGCTATTGGAAAGACTGTAGTGGGAGCCCATATTGCGTCCGAAGGGATTTGTTTCCCCACGGTGAGACGTTGTGAAGGGTATGGTTCTGGGCCCCTTGACGAGCATGACTGAGAAAGTGTGCGGCCGCACCAATTACATATCAGTCATCTCGGAATTTAAGGAACTAGATCGAATACATGAGGATGACGGCTCTATGCCTCATTCGATCTCATACGCTTTAAAGCAAACAAAGGGTTAATGATACATATGACATGAAGGAGATATCGAATCGATACCTCATGGACATTGGGTAATCACAATGTCTTACTAGAGACCACTTGTGATGTATCAGGTGAAATGACGTTTCACGCCGATCTGCCAATGGGTCACGGGCCTACAGGGTCACACGCCAGTGGCAAGAACCGAAGCTTCTCGATAGGACTCAAGAGTTCCGAAATGGGTGGAATAGAAGTGTGGCCTGTGGGTGGTGATCGACACCTTTGTGGTGTCGATCGACTCATGCCACATAGGGTGTCGATCGGGGCCGTCGCCAATGGGGTGTCGAACGACACCTCTATTCTCAGAGGAGTGTTGATAGACACCATAGGCTGACGGGCTGAGCTCTAGAGGCCCTTACCCAAGCCTATAAATAGAGGCTTGGGGTGAGAGCCTCCATAAGCTTCATAGAGCTCATTTGCTATTCACCCAAAAGGTTTCATCTAACTCTCTCATTGAGAATAGAAGAACAAGAGAGAAAGAGAGGCCACCAAAGAAGCTAGTGATTCTTGTGGAGTTTTAGCTTGGCGAGGTTCGAGCCCGGTTGTGTGTGCATACGTAGAGAGCGAGCTCGATTGCTTGCTTGGGATTCGAGGAGGACAAGCTTGCTAGACATTTCTAGAGGTAAAAATTCTCATCTTTCTTGTAGTTCTTGATTCATCTAGTGTTAGCATAAAGATTCTTGAGGGGTTCGGGTCAATCTTTCCAATTCCGCTGCACTTGACCCGCTAGGGAACCCCAACAGTGGTATCAGAGGCTAGTTGCTCTCTAGAAGAATTATTATGCATGATTTCATGGTAAAACTGCTTGTTTGATGATATGTGATTGTTGTCATGATTGTGTTATGCTTGAATCTCTATTTCTTCTCTTTATTTGGTCTCATGACAAAGTAAAAATCTGATTTTTATCGTTGTTCAGATAAAGTCGGGGTTTTTTTTAAAAGTTTTTTTCAGGTGTTATTTCGATTGCGTATTGGTGCATTCGGTGCATGCAATCTTTCTCGCGTCTCGGGAATCGACCCGAGTAAAATCGGAGCGAGAATCGGGCTCGGGCATGACCGATTTTGGATCAGGTCGAGGAGGGTGTCGATCGACACCTCTCCTCGATTTCTTTGCCCGAGTCAAGGGGTGTCGATCGACACCTTGTTGAGGTTCCCGGGACCTCAAGCACAACGGAAGCGACGAATATTAACCGAGAACCCGCCACATGAACGTTTGCAATCAATAGACGAATCATACGAAGGAGGAAAGATATGATATTTTATCTCTTGTAGCGTGAAATATCCAGATTGAAGATATGCCCTTGAGCTCGTCCTCTAAGTCTCGCACACACCGAAGCTCGATAAACACGAAGCTAGAACTCGACTAGTGGCTACTAGACCACCAAAGAACCCTCTCACACTCTTTCTCTAGCTCCCAAATGTAGCAATTAGAGACTTTTAGGAGGAGTAGCTAATATTGCAAGAATGCATTGTGGAGGAACTCACCCTTGGTCTCTATTTATAGGCTTGGGTGAGTGCCTTAGGGCTTTTCCCGTCAGGCCGATGTGGCGATCGATCGCCACACCATGGGTGGCGATCGCCACCCTCCACATCTACAGGTGGCAATCGCCACACCTAAGGTGACGATCGCCACCCTCCACAAGTGTCGGTGGCGATCGGCACCACACTTCGTGGCGAATATTCCCATTCTCTCTATTTGGACCTCTTGAGTCCCATCGAGTAGGCTTCGGTTCTCACTCATGGTGTGCGACCCTGTAGGCCCGTGGCCTATTGGCAGATCGGCGTGAGGTCCCATCTCACCCGATCCATCACTAGTGGTCTTTAGTAAGACGTAGTGATTACCCAATGTCCACGAGTGTATCGATCGGTTTAATATCTTCTTTTCTGTCATCTGTATCACTAACCCTTTGTTTGCATTAAGGTATATGAGATCGAATGAGGCATAAAATCGCCATCCTCATGTATTCGATCTAGTTCCTCGAATTCGGAGTTGACTGATACGTATTGGTGCGGCCGCACACTTCTGTAGGAACTTTGAGGCTACCAAGGATGCCATGGCAACGGAAGAAACAATAAAAAAAGCCTCAAACGGCCCAAGATCATGAAACCATTAAATCCCAAGGAAAAACCAAGAACACAAGATTTTACCTTCGGTTTGTTCGAATCTGACAAGAGATCCTTGCACACTTAACATACTAGAATTGGTATGAAGAATGAGAGAGAAGGGGGGGGGGGGGAGGTTGTTTAGTCGAGAGCTTGAGGAGGGAGAGAAGAGAGAGCTTGCTCTTGTGATATTGGTTGTGTGTAATAATGAAATGATAAAAGTGATTTGTATTGGTTTAAGGTAAATGATGATGGTGATTGGGTGGCCACCATTTGACCACTCCTAGCGACACAAATGGATTAGGATAAGCACATCTAGTCATCATCCACTTAACCAATATTAGTGGAGAAAGGGACCCACCATTTGTTCTACCATTGAGCCTTATTGAGCCAGCCACTTAGGGCCTCATAGGCTGAAGCCCAAATGCTTTGGCCGTGAGGTCCCGTGCCGCGTCCAACTATTCCCCGAACTTATCGCACAAAGTCCAACGCGACATCGACAAAAGATTTAGTCTTTCTTGATTCGCGTGCCACATTCACTTACACATATCCATGGCCCAAAACTCCCAGTTTTGCCCATGCCTCGCCTCTCGAGAATCGCCTACCTGTTCTTGTCTATCAAAACCCATATTCTATGTGTGTGACCCTTTAGGCTCATACCGCCGTCGGCGGATCGGCGTAAAATTCCATTTTACCAGATCCATCATAAGTGGCCTCTAGTAAGACGTTATGATTAAACCGACGCGCATGATGATTGATGATTCAATTTAACCTCATGTAGTACATGTCGCTATCCTTTTATCGCCCGGTATCTAGATTGATCATAAGGCATAAATGCGTCACCCTTATTTAATCAATCTCTGTTTCTCGATCTGCGAGATAACTTAATACTAATAACCCGTATAATTGGCATGGCCATGCACTCCCTTCAGGCAATCTCTATCGAGTGGCCTAAACAGATACCTATCCCATACCGTAGTATGAGGGATAAATCCCTTAGCCGCCTTTCGTATCACTCATGCAGTCCGTCCCCGTCTCAATCATGTCCGTTATGATTTTCCTGTTATGGACAACGTTAGGAATAAGTCAAATGCGGATGTTTACTGTATAGCGATCACAAAGACTCCTTGGTCTAAGGATACTATGACAAGCTACCACAATTGAATGTGTTCATGACTGTATCTATGCAACACCATTCAGAGCGGGTCGTCCAATATCACTTCCCGAGTGATATTTATGATCTGATTCCGGGATCCCATCCCAATGGAAAATAGAACTATACCATAAAGAATCATCCTCATACTTGGTCGCTTCATCGAAGTATATTTGACCAGAGACCCGTTAAGTGTGATCCGTACAGATATATGGTTCTACTACTTTGGTGGACATATATCAGATCATATTTAACCCATTACTTCAACACATAAGTAATATAATGCTGATTTCATTCATTGCAAACGATGATTAATATATACAGACATTTACAGACTAATTCAATTGAACTAGGGCACAAAAATGCTTACAATCTCCCACTTGCCCCTAGCTCCAATCTAAGCCCAGTCTATACTCATTGACCTCACGTGCTTTTCATGCTTAGATTGAGGAAGAGCCTTGGTCAAAGGGTCGGCTATGCTATCATCTGATGCAACGTAAGTGATCTTCACATCACCCATCTCGACGATTTCTCGTATCAGGTGATATTTTCTACGTACATGTTTGGATATGTTATGTGCTCTGGGCTCTTTAGCTTTCGCAATAGCCCCTATGTTGTCACAAAATAAGCCTACTGGATCAGACGCATTTGGCATTACGCCTAAACCAGTTATGAAACTCCTGATCCATACAACCTCCTTTGCTGCTTCCGAGGCAACAATGTACTCAGCTTCCGTTGTAGAGTCAGCTGTGGAATCCTACTTCTTGCTCTTCCAGCTAAAAGCTCCTCCATTCAACATGAACACATATTCTGACTGACTTTTATAGTCATAAGTATCCGTCTGGAAACTAGCGTAAACATAACCCTTGACGACTAACTCATCATCATCTCTTCTCCCATAAACAAGAAGAGCGTCATTGGTTCTCCTCAAGTAATTGAGAATTGCCTTGACCGCAATCCAATGTTCCTTACTGGGGTTGGATTGATGCATACTAGTAAAACTTAAGGCAAATGAGATGTCCAGTCTCGTACATATCATGGCATACATGATGGATCCAATAGTCGAGGCATATGGAATTCCACTCATCCTTTTCAGCTCATCAGTCGTCACTGGACATTGAGTCTTGCTAAGTTTTATGCCATGACAGATGGGTACATTGAGAATCTCCTCAACACTTTGTTTATGTAGGTGCTCTGACTTCAACTCAAGACCCGCTTGGTGCGATCTCTCCATATCTTGATTCCCAAGATGTAAGAGGCTTCGCCTAAGTCCTTCATTGCGAAACATTCGCCTAACCAAGCCTTTGTCAAGTGAAAGGTTGGGATGCCGTTTCCATTGAGTAATATGTCGTCGACATATAGCACCAAAAAGACTATCTTACTACTATCCGCCTTTTTGTAAACACAAGGTTCATCATCGTTCTTGATAAGCCGAACTGTTTCACAGCTTGATCAAAATGTTGATTCCAACTCCTCAAAGCTTGCTTCAATCCATAAATGGATTTGAGCAACTTACAAATCTTTACCTTATTCTTTGGATCGACAAAACCCTTAGGCTGCGTCAGGTAAACGTCCTCAGTTAAGTTCACATTAAGGAAGACGATTTTGACATCCATCTGCCATATCTCGTAGTCATGATATGCTGTGATGACAAGAAGAATTCGGATAGATTTGACCATAGCCACTGGAGAAAAGGTTTCCTCATAGTCAACCCGTTGGACTTGTCTATAACCTTTTGCTACCAAACATGCTTTATAGGTCTGAGGATTGCCATCCATATCTATCTTCTTCTTGAAGACCCATTTACAACCAATGGTTTTTACACCAACAATTGGATCAATTAAGTTCCAGACCTGATTATCTTACATGGATTGCATTTCCTCATTCATGGCTCCCAGCCATTTCTCGGAGTCGGTACTGTCCACAGCTTCTCAAAAGGTGGTGGGCTCATTATCTTGATCCACCAATACCAGCTCATCACCTTGAGTCACACAAAACCCGTATCTCACAGGTGGATGACTGGTCCTTTCAGACCGCCTTGGACCGTCTTGGAGAACTACAGTGAGCGGTTCCTGCTCTAACCTGCTCTGGCTCCAACTCTTCTACTGGGCTTTCTAGTGGTTCATGAGAAACTACATCCTCTAGAATTTCATCCAAATCTATAGTCCTCCCACTGTCTATTTTGGAAATCAATTCCTTTTCCAAAAACACCCCACCGCGAGCAACAAAAACTTTGTTCTCGCTCGGTTTGTAGAAGTAGTATCCCTTTGTTTCTTTAGGATACCCTACGAAGATGCATTTATATGATTTTGGTTCGAGCTTATTTGTGAGCATACACTTCACAAAAGCCTCGCAACCCCAAATTTTGAGGAAGGACAAAACATGCTTCTTCCCGTACCATTGCTCGAATGGTGTACCTTCCACTGTCTTTGTTGGAGCCCTATTTAATACGAATGCGACACTTTCGAGAGCATAACCCCATAATGAGAGTGGTAAATCAGCGTGACTCATCATGGATCGAACCATATCCAATAATATTCAATTCCTTCGCTCTGACAGTCCATTTAACCGAGGTATTCTTGGCGGAGTCCACTATGATAATATACCACTTTCAACAACATGATCGAGAAACTCTTAGGATAAGTATTCTCCACCTCGATCCGAATGAAGTGCTTTTATACTTTTCCCGAGCTGGTTCTGTACTTCAGTCTTAAACTCTTTGAATTTATTAAAAGCATAAGACTTATCTCTCATTAAATAGACATAACCAAATCTACTGTAATCGCCAGAAAAAGTGATGAAGTAACTTTAACCGCTCCTGGCAAGTGAACTCATTGGTCCACACACATCCGTGTGTATTAGGGCCAATAGGTCACCCGCCCTTTCACCTCTCCCGATGAAGGGCGCTCTAGTCATCTTAAACATCATACAAGCCTCACACCTCTCAATCGAATCAAATTCGAATGGACTTAAAAGCCCGCACTTGTAAAGTGCTGAGACGCGTCTCTCATTTATTTGGCCTAGACGATATAGCCATATTAAAGTTTGGTTTAAATCATCTGATTTAAACCTTTTGGTATTAATATTATAGAGCTTTTTTTTGTATTGGGGCTTTCCATATTCAACACATATAAACCACCAACTGTACTTGCACTTGCATAATGTACATCATCATGTTTTATATTGAAAATCCCGTTTTCGATAACAAAAGTAAATCCTTCCTTATCTAGTAAGGATATGGATATAATGTTTCTGTTGAAAGTAGGTACAAAATACACATTATCAAGTACAAGAACAAGGCCACTAGGCAAAACAAGTCTAACGGATCCTACAGTAGTTGCGACAACTCGAACTTTGTTCCCAAACCTTAGTTCCACCTCGTTCTTGCCCAAATCTCTTCTATTTTGCAACACCTGCACATTCGTACAGATATGAGATTCAGCTCCAGTATCTAATACCCATGAATATGAAACATAGAGATTTATCTCTAAAAAGAAAATACCTGACGAAGTAGCTGCCCCACCGCTCTTCTTCTGATCATCCTGGAACTTCATGCAGTCCCTTTTCCAATGACCGGGCTGTTGGCAGTAGAAGCAAACCGATTCCTTTTTCTTTTTAGCCTCCCTGACTTTAGGAGGTTTAGGAAGTAAAGGCAGTCTCATCTTTCCTACCAAGTGCATAGGGCCTTTACCCTTATCACCTCCAGCTTTGAAGCTAGTTCCCTTTCTGACCATTAGAACATCCTTGCCTTGAGTGACCTTGATGTTCTTTTTGGCCGTTACAAGCATTTGATGTAACTCCGAAACGGTCTTGTCCATATCATGCATATAATAATTCATCACAAAACTATCATATGTATGAGGAAGGGATTGCAGAACTAATTCGGCTGCCATAAGCTTTTCCATCCCGAGGCCGAGTCTTGTCAGGCCGTCGAGATGTCTCTTCATTTTTAGGACATGTGGACCTAAGGAACTGCCTGCCGACATTTTGTAGGCGAGGAGGTCCTTGAGAATCCCGAATCTTTCGAGTCGAGCCTTCTTCTTGAACATAACCTTTATTTGCGCCATCATGGCCATAGGGTCCTCGGACAGTTCCATAAACTGCTTCTGGAGCTCTGGCTCCATAGCGCCCAGCGTCACACACGCCACGTCAATGTTGTCACTAAGGTGCTTTTGGTATGCATCCTTAACGGCCCTCGGGGCGTTGAGTGCTGGCCCCACAGGGATAGCCCGGGCCAGGACGTATTTCTTGCGTTCCAACTTGAACACAAGTCATAGGTTCCTATCCCAGTCCCGATAATTTGTCCCGTTGAGCTTACCCTTCTCGAGGATATGCCTCAACGAAAAACTATTCACGTTCGTTGAATTATTTTCCATTAATCTACACGAGGAAAGTAAATTTAATCAGAAAGTTGAATAAATTTATGAAGATCCTGAATATATATCAACCATTCAATTCTAAGTTAATAGAATAAAAAACCAAGACCCATTCATGAATCAAAGTATGCTAAGGCGCACTGCTCTGACTCACTTATTTAGGTAGGACATGCATCCAATTACAACCTATGCAATTGGGTCCAATTACAACCCGTGTAATTCTTGGCAAGGGTCTGTGCTGTTGCATACGTCATACCCTTTCTGAAACCCTGTCTCGTCCCTGGTCGAGAATCGCAGTTAAGTCAACCAAATCAAGTATGCTTAGTTCGATGAAGATTCTCCGCTAAGGCGCACGACATCTAGATAGAACTTTAATAAACCTGTATAGAGCGCACTCTCGAAGATGCTCTGCTAAGGCACACGACATCAACAGAGTGTAGAACTATACAAGCTTATGATTTTGGGTTTGTGTCTACATGACTTAGAATTATTTGTGATTGGTTGAGTTTAAATCATTTATGTTTGATACAATTATGAACCCGTCATCAACAACCAATGTTGTGATGTTTCTTATATATCTCACATTATCTTCTTCAAAACTGTGATTTACAACCAGTGCAAAGAAGTTTTCAAATTTGAACACATTCATCACAACCCGTGCAACAATGGTTCACAATGGTTTTAATCATGTAAACAATTAATCCAGTTTTAATTTTTGCATGTTGTTGATAGCTTGAAATTAAGCTAAACATGCTCGTAAATAAATTAATCATACAAATAAATTCTAGTATGCATCAAAGCGTTAAATTCTCATAAATAGCCCTAAGTATTCTATGAGATGAAGACTCCTTTTGCTCTTCTCGTCATCACCACGTAGGTCGCTCCCACTAGCTCGTGGACGTCCTCCAAGATTGTCACCGTTCTCGGATTTCATCCTTTTCGACTTTAGCAATTAATTACAATTAATACTCGATTCGTAGACCGGATGAAAGAATAATTACACTTTATCACTAGCGGTTCGTAGCCCGCATAAAAGTATAATTACACGTTACAATCTAACGGTTCGCAGACCGTATTAAAGCGATAAAGAATTAAACGCTCCATTGGGCTATCTATACACTATGCATATCATCACATCACACAACATGTTATCACACAAATATGTTGTCAAACAAGATAAATTTTCGGTTTTAATTTTCATGCCCAAGTTGTTTTGTCGGGTTTATCAAAACTAGACCTTTTCGAAAAATCGGTTTATCGAAACCGTTCAAATCTAAAAATTTTCAAAACATTGGATTGCGGATTTGTGTCACGGATCAAACACCGTGCAAAAAACTATCTGGGCCCAAACCAAATGGGCCGAACCTCAATTGGGCCGTGCCCCTACACACCGACGCGCTAGGGTTTGGCAACCCTAGCCGTCGAGCCTCCACCGCCGGCCACGGCCAAGAACCGACTGCCGCTGGGGCAGGAACGGGTTGGACACATGAATGTGGCCATCCAATGGATGACCACGGCCCAGTCCAGCTCCGGCAAGCCGGAGCCCCCGCTCGGTCCCGTTTTCCAGCTCCCCGAACGTCCTGTTTCCGACAACCTGACAAATCCAATTTTTTTCGAAAAATTCAAGATTTGATAATATGTTTAAAACTTCATTTTTCATGGCATATAAACCCATAAATGAAAAATAAACATGTTATAGCAACAAGGCAAGGAAAACAACACCGAAATCAAAACAAACAAAGATTTAAGAGGGTAACCATCCTCTGATACCACTGTAGGAACTTTCGGGCTACCAAGAACACCATGAAAACAGAAGCAACAATATATATACCCCAAGATCTGTTCAAGATCATGAAACCATTAAATCTGAAGGTGATAAGAGAGAGCAAGAGAGAAGAGGGGGGAAGTGTGGCCGGCCGAGAGCAAGAGGAGGGAGAGAACAAGACCCAAACTTGTGATATTTGAAAGAGATCACCACGGGTTCCAAAGATTGAAAATCATGCAACGGACAATATGTAACCGTGGTGATCGATAAAAGCTTGATCTTAATGCTATTTGAACATGTTATAAACATAATTAAAAACTGATATTTACCTCTTGAAATCGACAAGAACACAAGCGTAGTGTCCTCTCTATCAAGTCCACACAAGTACACAACCGAAATGGTTTTTCTCTCTAATTTTTGCTAGAAAATTCAAAAGAAAACTTGAGCAATAATGGAGGTAGAGAGGGGAGAGATTTCGGCAAGGTGAGGGAGAGAGAGTGGGAGTTAGTTGCTGAAAAAATCAAAAGGATAAGTTAATAATGGATTATGTGATTTTTAATTTGAAATTAAATTGAATTTCAAAATAAAAATTGCATTATCCATCCTTTTAATCCTTCTTATTTGCATTTAACCCCTCTCTTATCTTAAACCCTAAATGGGCTTTAAGCCCATTTAACTAAAACCCAAATTAAACCCATTAACTTGAGTTCTAATTTCGGTTTAGTCAAAACGGCTCAATTTCCTCGAATTGATTTCTTCAACCGTCTAGTTAAAACCTTAGGCCAGAAAACTACCGAATTATTCTCAAATCTCATCCATAATTATTGTCATGTATTGTGCTTAATGCGTGTGACCCTCTAGGCTCACGAATAATTGGCAGACTGGTAAAATTACCATTTTACCCTTTCCATCATAAGTGGCCTCTAGCAAGACATTATGATTATCCAATATTCGTGATTATCGATTATTCGACTTAACCTGTTATCGTACATGTCACTGTCCTTTTAACAAACCGATATCCAGATTGATCAATAGGCATAGAACGGTCATCCTAATTTATCAATCACTGTTTCTTGATATCTGAGATGACTGAAAACTGATACTAAGGTATCACCTGCATGGCCATGCTATTTCTTCAGTCATACTCATCAAGTGGCCTAAACGGATATCTTTCTCATACCGAAGTATGAGTGATAAATCCCTCAGACGCCTTTCGAGTTCATTAGTGCAATAAATGCCAAAGCCAATCGAAGCCGTTATAGCTTCCCTTTTACAGATAACGTTAGACTAGGTCAAACTTAGGTATTTGTTACATAGTATACACAAAGACTCCTTGGTCTTAGGATATAATGACAAGTTACGATATGTGAGTATCTCATGACTGGATCTATGCAGCATACTCACAATCGGGTTGTCCGATATCATCGACCTGATGATATCTATGATATAACTCCGGCACATCTTTGCCATGATCAGTAGAGCGTGATCACAAGGAGTTAGTCTCATACTGATCGCTTCAGAAGAAGCTTAGCTGATCAGGGACTCTATCGAATGCAACTCTTTCTGATCTATAGTTCTACTATAAGTGATTACACACATTATGACATAGATCAAATCACATTAGATATATTACTACAACACATTAGTAATATTATGCCTTTTATTATGTAGAATAATGATATCCGTTACAATATAGATTGAGGAATTATTTTGGACTAGGGCACAAACCTAACAATCTCCCACTTGCCCCTAGTTCCAACCTAAGTTCCAATCTACCCCCATAGACTTCACGTGCGCCTCATGCTTAGGCTGCGGTAAAGCCTTTGTCAGGGGATCATCAACATTGTCATCAGTCGGTACATAAGCCATCTCCACATCACCGTTATCAATATACTCTCTGATAATGTGATACTTCCTCTGTATGTGTTTAGTTCTGTTGTGGAATCTGGGCTCTTGAGCTAATGCTATGGCCCCAGTGTTGTCACACAACAAGCTTACCGGATCAGATGCTCGCGGCATTACATCTAATCCAGTTAGAAAGCTTCTAACCCATACGACTTCCTTAGCTGCTTCTGCTGCAGCTATGTACTCAGCCTCTGTTGTAGAATCGGCAGTTGTGGCTTCCTTCAAGCTCTTCCAGCTGAATGCTCCGCATTTAACACGAATACAAATCTTGCTTGTGATTTGAAATCATCAGGATCTGTCTGAAAGCTAGCATCAACATATCCTGTGACTGCTAGTTCTCCATCCTTCCCACCATACACTAGGAATGCGTCTTTAGTTCTCCTTAGATACTTTAGGATACTCTTGACAGCAGTCCAGTGCTCCTGGCCTGGGTTAGATTGATATCTGCTGGTACATCTTAATGCGAACGAGACGTCTGGTCTCGTGCAAATCATAGTATACATGATGGATCCCACAGCCGAAGCATATGGGATCTTACTCATTCTGCTTAGCTCATCAGGAGTCATAGGACTCTGTTGTTTGCTAAGCTTAATGCCATGTCGCATGGGTAAGTATCCCTTCTTAGAATCATGCATTGAGAATCTTCTCAACACCTTATCTATGTAAGTGCTCTGACTTAGGCCCAATATTCTCTTGGGTCGATCTTGATGCCCAAAATGAAAGCAGCATCACCTAAGTCCTTCATTGAGAAGCATTTCCCTAACCAAGCTTTAACTTCAAGCAGGGTTGGGATGTCATTCCCGATGATCAATATGTCATCGACATATAGCACATGAATACTATTTTACTCCCACTCGCTTTCTTATATACGCAAGGCTCACTTTCATTTTTGATAAAACCGAATTCCCTTACGGCTTCATCAAAACGAATGTTCCAACTCCGTGAAGCTTGCTTCAATCCATAAATGGATCTAAGCAGCTTACAAATCTTTCCGAGATTCTCTGGATCAACAAAACCCTCAGGCTGTGTCATATACACATCCTCTTTTAAGTTCCCGTTAAGGAAGGCGGTTTTGACGTCCATCTGCCATATCTCATAGTCATAGTATGCTGCTATGGCTAGAATGATCCGGATAGATTTGACCATAGCCACAGGTGAAAAAGTCTCGTCATAATCGATACCTTCGATTTGGCGATAACCTTTCGCAACCAGTCTAACTTTATAGGTCTGAGGTTTTCCATCCATGTCGGTCTTAATCTTATAGACCCATTTGCAACCGATGGGTTTTATCCCAGGGGTCTGATCCACCAAGTTCCAGACTTGGTTATCTGACATGGATTTCATTTTCTCATTCATGGCGTTCTGCCATTTTTCGGAGTCTGGACTGGCCAAAGCTTGTCTGTAGGTTTCTGGATCATCCTAATCCACCAACATCAAGTCATTTCCTTCAGTGGCTAGGAAGCCATATCTGATAGGAGCTTGACGAGATCTCTCAGACCTTCTTGGACCATCTGGAATGGGTGTCAGGATTGGTTCTTGATCAATGACCTCTTCTGGCTCATGTATTTCTACATTCGGCGTAGTGGGTTGCTCCGTATCTTCTTGAATTTCTTCAAGATGCACGGCACTCCCACTAGCTCTTTTGGAAATAAATTCCTTTTCCAAAAATACCCCTCCTCGAGCAACAAAAACTTTGTTCTCACTGGGTTTTTAGAAATAGTACCCTCTTGTTTCTTTAGGGTACCCCACAAAGACACATTTGTCTGATTTGGGTTCGAGCTTATCGCCTAGCAAACGCTTGACGTAAGCTTCACATCCCCAAATCTTAAGGAAAACTAATAAGGGTTTCTTCCCGTTCCACACTTCGTATGGAGTGCTTTCCACTGCCTTTGTAGGAGCCCGATTCAATATGAATGCGGCCGTTTCTAGGGCATAGCCCCAGAAGGAGATAGGAAGATCAGCCTGACTCATCATTGATCGAACCATGTCAAGCAAGGTCCGATTTCTCCGTTCGGATACACCATTCATTTGAGGTGTTCCAGGCGGAGTCAATTCAGAGATGATCCCACACTCCTTTAAATGACTGTGAAAGTCTTGGTCTAAGTACTCACCGCCTCGATCAGATCGAAGCGCCTTTATACTTTTACCAAGCTGGTTCTGTGCTTCGTTCTGGAACTCTTTGAACTTGTCAAAGGTTTCCGACTTATGTCTCATAAGATAAACATATCCATATCTACTGAAGTCATCAGTGAATGTAACGAAGTAGTGAAAACCTCTTCTGGCCTGAGTGCTCATGGGCCCACAAACATCGGAATGTATGAGGCCTAGTAAGTCACTCGCCCTTTCACCTAAACCGGCAAAAGGTGCTTTTGTCATTTTGCCCATAAGGCATGACTCGCATCTCTCGATTGAAGTGAATTCAAACGGACTTAGAAGCCCACACTTGTGAAGTGTTGAGATGCGTTTCTGGCCAATATGGCCTAAGCGGCAGTGCCATATCACAGTCTGGTTTAAATCATCGGATTTAACCCTTTTGTTACTGATATTATAAATCGAGCTAGTGTCAGTGTTTTGAATATTAAGAATATATAAACCACCAACTAATGAAGCATTGCAATAAAACATGTTTTTCTTGAAAATACTAAAATCTCCATTATCAATTGTAAAACGATATCCTTCCTTGTCGAGCAAGGAAATTGAAATAATATTTCTGCGAAAGGCAGGTACACAATGAACATCACTTAAAAATAAAACTAGCCCACTGGGCAAACTGAGACTAATATCTCCTACAGCAGTTGTCGAGACTTCATTGCCATCGCCAACTCGTAGGTCCGCCTCGCCCTTGCTCACTTCTCTTCTACTTCCCAGAGCCTGCACATTAACACAAATGTGAGATTCTGCACCGGTATCAAGTACCCAAGAATCTGAAGTAGATAAACTGAGATTGAGCTCAATAACAAATATATCTGATCCTGAAGACGTGGAAGCTCCACTCTTCTTAAGAAACAACTTGTGTTTCTTGTAATCCTTCTTCCAGTGCCCCAATCCTTGGCAATAGAAGCAGACGGCATCCTTCTTAGGATTCTCAACAGCCTTTGGAGCTGCTGGACCCTTAGGTTGTCGAATCTTCCCTGCTAGGTGCATAGGAGCCTTACCCTTCCCCAGGCTAGCTTTCTTGAAGCTCACTTGCTTGTTGACCATAAGAACCTCCTTGGTTTTCCCCTTGAGATTCTTTTCAGCAGTCACAAGCATACCATGAAGCTCTGACACGGTTTTGTTCATGTCATGCATATTGTAATTTCCAACGAATTCACGATATGCTTCTGGAAGTGAATGCAGCACAAAGTCTGCAGACATTTCCTTGTCCACAGGATGACCTAGCCTGGTCAAATGTTCCAAAAGACGTTTCATCTTAAGGACATGAGGACTGACAGGAGCTCCAGCCTTTAGCTTGCAAGACATTAGTTCAACGAAAGTGTCGTATCTTTCGACACACGCTTTCTCTTTGAACATTTTCTCGATCTCAGCCATACAGGCTTTGGGATCGTCGGAAATGTCCAAGAACTGTTGCTGCAAGTCCGGCACCATACTGCCCATCATGATGCACTGCACGTCAATCCGGTCGCTAAGGAATTTCTGGTAGGTATCCCTTAGCGCCCTTGAGGCGTTCAGTGCTGGTTCAGTAGGTGTTTGTTCCTGGGTAAGGATATAATCCTTACGTTCATGCTTGAGAACGAGTCTCAAATTCCGGTCCCAATCGAGAAAGTTTACGCCGTTAAGCTTATCATTCTCGATTAGTGACCTAAGCGCGCTACCAGAGTGATTCGTGTTTGCCATATTATATCTACACAATAAACAACTTTTAATTAGTATTAATTAAAATTGAAGTTGGAGATTTAATTATAAAACACTTTTTGATTCTAACTTTAGAATCTGAACCAGGATCCCATCATACTCTCAATTGAAGTGAACGGAGGCTCACTGCTCCAATTGAGTGCATCAAGGTAGGAGTAAATCCATCTACAAGACCATGTAGTTCCTGGCTAGGGTCTGTACTTGTTAGTACGTGGCATACCCTATACTGATACCCTAGGTCAGCCCTAGCTGACAATTGTTGACAAGTCTACCAAGCTTGAACTATGGATAGAACTAATGTGACTACTACGCGGAGGCGCACGCACCCACACAGAACTACCCATCTCATCCAGACTTCTTCTCTATGAATGTTACGCGGAGGCGTACCGACATCCATGGGGTCAAAGCCCTTTTCAGTGCCCAAACTTGGATGGTATCACGCTTGACTTGTAATTATTTGCGTTTAAGTGAATTATAAGAGTCTGATTGTATATCGATACAATCTTAATCTGGAATCATCAATTTGCAAATACATGCAAAGATGATCCCTTAGCAGGTTACATGCGAGTTTGATTAAATTCCGATTTTAATCTTTGCATGTGGGTGATAGCAAATCATACATAAACTTGTATATTTAAACTATCATACATTCATACATTCAAATATACAAATGTAACAATAAAATATGCATAGCTAAGCCCATCTAAATGTCCTAAGAATCTAGCAAAACCGATCCTAAAGACAAGGTCTTCAAGATCCAAACTTGCTCCATTCTTTTGAACTCCCACTGGCTTAGAGCCTCTTCCTTGACTTGATTCTTGTGTCGGTCTTCGTGATTACATATTAAAATAAATTAAATAAAATACAAATCACGACACGCAGGCCGTATTTACTACAACCCACAATTAAGCAACACGCTGGTTGCAAAACCGAAATTAAAATGCAAATCTAATGGGCTTAGCTAGCATCATGTGGAAAACATCATGTTATCAAAGATTATGTTATCAATCAACATGCTGATCAAACAAATAATTTTTCCAAATTTTATCTTTCTTAAGTGTGGAAAAATTCCGGTTTATCGAAATCGGACGGTTTAATCGATTAATTGAATTTTGGACCGGTTCTCGCTGGTTTATCGAAATCGAACCAAATCTGAAAATTAAATTTTATTAGGGTTTCCAAATATCCTTGCGAACCAACCGGTTCGCTCGAATCTGGTCGAGCCGAACCGGCTCAACCGAAGGTCGCCCGCGGAGGCAACCACGGTGGCCCGTGAGGGCTGCCGAGGTCGCCCGCGGGGCTGACCGTGGTCGGCCACGGGAACGACCATGGTAGCCCGCGAGGGCAGCCATGGTCCCCCCTAGGGCAGACCCTGGTCGCCCGCGAGGCAACCATGGTGGCCCATACGGGCTGCCATGGTCTCCCGCAAGGGCAGACCGTGTCGCCCGTAGGCGACCCTCGTCGGCCCATGGTGCTGACCATGGTCTGCCCTAGGGCATTCCATGGTCCACCACGGGACTTGACCTGGTCGGCCATGGCTAAGCCATGGCTAACCCCGAAAAACCCAAAAAAATAATTAATTTTCGAATTTCCAAAATTAATCAAATCTGAAATTTTTTTTTTGATTTACATGCATGCTAATGATGAAGAACACATATAAACATAAAAAAAAAAATCAAATTTAAACATATACAAATAAACATAATAACCATGCTCTGATACCACTGAAAGAGATCACCACGGGTTCCAAAGATTGAAAATCATGCAGCGGACAATATGTAATCGTGGTGATTGATAAAAGCTTGATCTTAATGCTATTTGAACATGTTATAAACATAATTAAAAACTGATATTTACCTCTTGAAATCGACAAGAACACAAGCGTAGTGTCCTCTCTATCAAGTCCACACAAGCACACAACCGAAATGGTTTTTCTCTCTAATTTTTGCTAGAAAATTCAAAAGAAAACTTGAGGAATAATGGAGGTAGAGAGGGGAGAGATTTCGGCAAGGTGAGGGAGAGAGAGTGGGAGTTAGTTGCTGAAAAAATCAAAAGGATAAGTTAATAATGGATTATGCGATTTTTAATTTGAAATTAAATTGAATTTCAAAATAAAAATTGCATTATCCATCCTTTTAATCCTTCTTATTTGCATTTAACCCCTCTCTTATCTTAAACCCTAAATGGGCTTTAAGCCCATTTAACTAAAACCCAAATTAAACCCATTAACTTGAGTTCTAATTTCGGTTTAGTCAAAACGGCTCAATTTCCTCGAATTGATTTCTTCAACCATCTGGTAAAAACCTAAGGCCAGAAAACTACCGAATCGTTCTCAAATCTCATCCATAATTACTTTCATGTATTGTGCTTAATGCGTGTGACCCTCTAGGCTCACGAATAATTGGCAGACTGGTAAAATTACCATTTTACCCTTTCCATCATAAGTGGCCTCTAGCAAGACATTATGATTATCCAATATTCGTGATTATCGATTATTCGACTTAACCTGTTATCGTACATGTCACTGTCCTTTTAACAAACCGATATCCAGATTGATCAATAGGCATAGAACGGTCATCCTAATTTATCAATCACTGTTTCTTGATATCTGAGATGACTGAAAACTGATACTAAGGTATCACCTGCATGGTCATGCTATTTCTTCAGTCATACTCATCAAGTGGCCTAAACAGATATCTTTCTCATACCGAAGTATGAGTGATAAATCCCTCAGACGCCTTTCGAGTTCACTAGTGCAATAAATGCCAAAGCCAATCGAAACCGTTATAGCTACCCTTTTACAGATAACGTTAGACTAGGTCAAACTTAGGTATTTGTTACATAGTGTACACAAAGACTCCTTGGTCTTAGGATATAATGACAAGTTACGATATGTGAGTATCTCATGACTGGATCTATACAGCATACTCACAATCGGGTTTTCCGATATCATCGACCTGATGATATCTATGATATAACTCCGGCACATCTTTGCCATGATCAGTAGAGCGTGATCACAAGGAGTTAGTCTCATACTGATCGCTTCAGAAGAAGCTTAGCTGATCAGGGACTCTATTGAATGCAACTCTTTCTGATCTATAGTTCTACTATAAGTGATTACACACATTATGACATAGATCAAATCACATTAGATATATTACTACAACACATTAGTAATATTATGCCTTTTATTATGTAGAATAATGATGTCCGTTACAATATAGATTGAGGAATTATTTTGGATTAGGGCACAAACCTAACAATATTTTTGTGATGTGTTGTAATGAATGATGTGTTGTGATGTGTATTACAAATTATGATGGTTATTGGGTGGCCAACAATTGATCACACATACCCACACATAGATTAGGATACGCACATCTAGTCATCATCAACTTAACCAAACTTAGTGGAGAAAGGGGCCCACCCTTTGCTCCACATTTGGGCCCTTGTTGGGCCGGCCACTTAGAGCCTCATGGTACGAAGCCCAATACTTCGGCCATAAGGTCCTGTGCCACGTCCAATTATTCCCCGAACTTATCGCACAAAGTCCGACGCAACATCGACGAAAGATTTAGTCTTTCTCGATTCGTGTGCCACATTCAATTACACATATCCATGACCAAAAACGACCAATTTTGCCCATGCCTCCCTCTCGAGTATCGCCGACCTTTCCTTGTCTCTTATAATCCATATCCTATGTTTGCTACCCTCTAGGCTCATGCCATCGTTGGGGGATCGGCGCAAAATTCTATTTTACCCGTTCCATCATAACTGGCCTCTAGTAAGACATTATGATTACCCGACGTGCATGATGATCGATGATTCGATTTAACCTCATGTAGTACATGTCACTATCCCCTTATTGCCCGATATCTAGATTGATCATAAGGTATAAAGACGCGAGCGAACCATGTCCAACAAGGTTCGGTCTCTCCTTTCGGACACACCGTTCAATTGAGGTGTTCCTGGTGGAGTCCATTAAGACAATATCCCACACTCTCCTAGGTGGTCGATTAAGTCTTGGGTCATGTATTCACCACCTCGGTCTGAGAGAAGTACTTTAACTTTCTTCCCAAGTTGATTCTCAACTTCAACCTTAAACTCTTTGAAATTGTCAAACGAGTAAGACTTATGTGTATTAGGCCCAACAAGTCACCCGCGCTCTCACCCCTGCCGGTGAAGGGTGACTTCGTCATCTTGCCCATTAAACAAGATTCGCACCCATCAATTTGTCCGAATTCAAACAGACTTAACAATCCATACTTGTGAAGTGTTGATAATCGTCTCTCGTGTATGTGGCCCAGACAGAAGTGCCATAATCGAGTCTCACTCAATTCATCAACCCTGAGCCTTTTGGTATTTTCATTGTATACCTCATTCTCGTTGATGTCACTAGTTTTCAAAACATAGAGACCATTAACAAGCAATACTTCCCTGTAACAAACATTTTTTCTATAAATCTTGAGAAGACCATTGTCAATAAAAAAATTGAAACCTTCAATGTCTAAAACAGAAATAGAAATAATGTCTTTACGGAAAGAGGGTACACAATAAATATTGTTCAAAATCAAAAGAAGTCCCGACGGGAGACTGAGACGAACGACCCCTACGGTTGTTGCCACGACACTCTTGCCATCTGCAACCGGTATGTCCGCTTCATCGCCAGCCAAATCTCGTCTACTTTCCAGCACCTGCACATCAACACAAATGTGAGATTCCGATCCGGATTCTAGCACCCAACTAGAGTTAATAGACAGATTTACTTCAATGAAATAAATACCTGAAGCGTCAGTCCTACTAGCCTTCTTCTGCTCTTTTAGGAACTTCTTGCAGTCCCTCTTCTAGTGACCACGCTGATCGTAGAAGAAGCAGAAGGCGTCCTTCACATCCAACTTGGCCTTGCCCTTGATCACGAACTTTTCCTTATGAACCTCATGACCCATCCCTTTCCCATCAGTCGGTTTGGAAGGCTTGACCGAGCTCCGACCAGTTCTCTTTAAACTGTTTCCCCCTTTTTACCGTCATCACCTATTTGGTTTTATCCTTGAGGTTTATCTCAGCAAATACAAGCATGTCGTGCAGCTCTGTGATGGTCTTGTGCATGTCATGCATATTGTAGTTCATGATGGACCCATCATACATGATGGACCCAGCAAATACAATCAGTGAATACGTACCCAAGCCTAGCTAGGTGCTCGAACTGACCCTTCATTTTCAGCACATGACGTCTGACTGACTCTCCATATGGCATCTTGGTGAACATTAGGCTCTTAACAGACTTCAAGCTTTCGGTTCTAGCCTTCTCTTTGAACATCTCCTTGAGTTGTTCCACTATGGCGAATGAGTTCCCACTAAGATCCATTAATTGTTTATGGAGATCAGCCTCCATCGTGCTTAGTATGAGGCATCCCACGTCGAGTGAGTCGTTAAGGCGCTTTTGATGAGCGTACCTAATACTCCTCGTGGAACGCGCATCTGGTACTAGGGGAATGGGCTCGTCAAGCACATGTTCCTTCCTCTCGTGCTTGAGTACAATTCTCAAGTTACGCTCCCAGTCGAGGAAGTTCGTTCCACTAAGTTTCTCATTGTCCAGGATCGACCTTAGTGACAACTTGTGTGCTTGGCTCACTGCCATTATCTACACAGATCAATAAATTGAAGTTAGACTATGAATTTATCTATGAAGATTTTTTGCAAAACCTTGACCATTTTGATCCTTCGCAAAAATCAAGAACCAAGACCCTTGATTCACCCTCTTGAAGTGAGCTAATACATCAACGCTTCAATTAGGTTATGTAGGTAGGAATACTTTCAAAGCACACCGCGTGTGACTCTTGGCCAGAACAAATGTACTAGTACATTGGTATTGTTCTGTCTGATGCTCTAGGTCGGCGCAATCATAGATATGTGGACCAGACCTTGATTGGAGAGAGCTAATACATCTACGCCCCAACTAAATCTCTCAGCATTCTCTATCGATGCTGCCATGAACGCTCTACTAATGCACACGACGTTCATGGCCAATTTGAGTCAAACACTTAACGACTTGTGGACAGAATTTGAACTGGAGAGAGCTAATGCATCTATGCCCCCAAATAAAACTGTCCACATCTACTAGCTTTGCTTCCATGAACGCTCTGCTAACGCACACGACGTCCGTGGTCACACAGTTTCGTAGAGTGCCAAAATTTGATAGCATCATTGCATGACTCAACTTCAATGCGATATGATCAAGTTTTGCAAGACATGTACCTAGTACATTCTCTACATGAAAATTGTTCATCCGTATTTGACGTGCTTTGAGCGTCTCTAACACTCCTCGTGAAACCCGCATTTGGCATTGGGGATATGGGCTCGTCAAGCACATGTTCCTTCCTCTCGTGCTTGATTACAATTCTCAAGTTACGCTCCCAGTCGAGGAAGTTCGTTCCACTAAATTTCTCCTTGTCAAGGATCGACCTTAGTGACAACGTGTGTGCTTGGCTCGCTGCCATTATCTACACAAATCAATAAATTCAAGTTACTCTGAATTTGTCTATGAAGATTTGTTATAAAGCCTTGATTGGAGAGAGCTAATGCATCTACGCCCCAACCAAATCTCTCCACATCCTCTATCGATGCTTCCATGAACGCTATGCTAACCCACACGACATTCATGGCCTAGTTTAGTCAACCAATTAACGAGTTGTGGACCAGGAGTTGAACTGGAGAGAGCTAATGCATCTACGCCCCAAACAAAACTGTCCACATCTACTAGCTTTGCTTCCACGAACGCTCTGCTAACGCACATAACTTTAACCAATTTCAGACATGCAAAACATATGTATGTTTCAACTTATCATGCTCTCATGCATATAAAATAAACATACATTACTAATCATGCAATTCTACAAGCACAATAAAACATGTATAGCCTAAGACCATATCTAGGTTCGATCTTAATAGGGCCTGTCCATAAAGATCGGGGTCACATCCTAAGGGTGAAGATTAGAACTATACAAGTCTTCTTCATCCTTGGCGACGCTCCCACTTGCTCCTTGACGTCTCAATGACTCAACGCCAGCTCCAAGACTCCCAATGTGCCATCTCCGAGAAGTGCGATTACAAAATATCAACGGCTCGCAGGATGGGTAAAAATATAATACAACCCAAAACTTAAGATGGCACAAACCGCCATTTTATATTTACAAATTAAACGAAAAAGTAAATGGTCTTGTCTTGATGAGCTTTAGCTATACATCATGTGATCTAACTTACACATGTTGCAACCATATAATGTTATCAAACATATATGTTCTCACACAATGCATGTTATCAATCACAACAAATTAGATTTTAATCTTTATGATTTTAGTGTATCATTCTCACTTCATACTCGAAAGTCCCAATCTCGAAATCCTAAGCCGAGTCTCCCACGTTTTCCCACGAAAACCGGGAATCGGTCCTTTGATCCAAATGCAAGGACCCGGCCCCGCCTCCGGTCGATGTAATCACTTCATCAACTGGTATGTTGAAACTCTAGTATATCGAGCAAACCCCTAATAGGTCATTGGGCGATACAAAAATTTCAACATAATGTGCCAACGACGCACCAAAATTTGTCGAACGACATAACTGTGCGGTCCTACGGTTTGTCGGGTCATCAATCCCGTGGAAACTCGAGATCGAACTTTGTCTCGACGGAAAAATAGTTTTTCGATACTTTATATACTCGATGAAAACCAATTTAACCATATCGAGGATTGAGCATATTCATGGCATTAACGCAATAAAATAATCCAACTCGAAATCGACCCGAGCCCCTTACGCCGGATCCTTGCCAACAACTAGATGAATCATAATCGAGAGTAAAGGTTGAGACTTTACCTCTCCAAACTAGAATCAACCGATTCGAAGACAAATCCTTGGGACCGTCCTCTACGAGTGTACACACACCGAGCTCAACCTTGTAAAGCTTGAATCCACCTGACAGCCACTAGACCGTCACTGGACCCTCCTTACTCGATTGCCCTAGCTCCCAGATGTGAAAGCTAGAGCTTGTTCTTGGGTAATGTAGCTAATATTGCTCAAGGGAATTAGGAGAAGCTCTCATCCAAAGCCTCTTTATATAGGCTTTTGGGAGGGCCTCTAGGTTTTCAGCACCTGCCATAGGTGTCGATCGACACCTTTCCCGCATGGAAGGTGTTGATCGACACCCCCTTTCGTTTCTAGACCTAAGTGTCTATCGACACCTCCTTGTGGCCATGTCGATCGACACCTCCAAGGTGGCGATCGACACCCACTGCAATTATTCCCACACCACTTGCTTTGGACCTCTTGAGTCCATTCGAGTCGTTTCGGTCTTGCTACTAGCGTGTTGTAAGAGCTTATGCCCTGGTCCAAGTCTTTTCTATGTAATCTTCTGTTTAGCAATGAATGGCATTTACATTATTATTTTGTTATGATAGTGTGTCAAGCGATAACTTAATCTAAAGTTGTTAGTGTTTACACAAGAACAGCAGAACCTTTAGATATTATCAAGTTATGCTTGACGGATCCCTAGTCAGATACTTATTTATAAGTAACTAGTGTGATGATGACTTAAGATCAAGTCCTGCTGATCAAGGTAGTGGGACTACCAAAGTCATATCACGGAAACGATCTGGAGGATGATATTGGATGACCTGAGGTGGAGTATGGCGCATAGATCAAGTTACCAACGCATACTCCGTCATCGTGTGATCACTGCCTTAATACCTTAGAGCAAGTGGCTCACATGCACGTCACTCCATTGGTTTGACATGTCCCAACGCTATCTGTAACAAGGCCGCCATAACGGACATTGTTGGCCATTGGACGGACTGTAGTAGGAGCGCACGTTGCGTCTGAAGGGATTTGTTTCCCCACGGTGAGACGTGGTGAAGGGTATGGTCCAGGGCTCCTTAATGAGTGTGACTGATGAAGTGTGCGGCCGCACCAAGACGTATCAGTCAACTCGGAATTCGAGGATCTAGATTGAATACATGAGGATTGCAATACTATGCCTCATACGGTCTCATACGCCCAAAAGCAAACTAAGGGTTAGTGATACAGATGACAGAGAGGAGATATCGAACCGATCGATACACTCGTGAACATTGGTTAATCACTATGTCTTACTAGAGGCCACTGGTGATGGATCAGGTGAGATGGGTTCTCACACCGATCTGCCAATGGATTATGGGCCTATAGGGTCACACGCCAGTAGCAAGACCGAAGCATCTCGATCGGAATCAAGAGGTCCAAATGGGTAAGGATAACAAAGAGGCCACAAGACCGTGGCCAAAGGCCTCAGACCATGTCCAACGGTCCACGGGTTCGTGTCAATGGAAAAGGGGGCCATGGACCGTGGCCAAACCTATAAGTTTGGACACGTGGTCGTGGTGGCCAAGTATTGGCCACGGGCGGCAGACACTTCTCGCCACAGGGCTGTGGCGGGCTTGGGTCGCCTTAGAAATGGACACGGGGAGGGGCCATGGGACCGTTACGGGGTCCGTGGGTGGCCACAGTGGCACCACGGGTCCGTGGCTGAGCGACCATCGCTTTTTCCCAAGTTTATAAATTGAAGACGCGTGAAGGGAAAGAGGGTGTGCTCTTTCAACATATTTGCTATCTTTCTTCATATTCTCTCTAGCTTCTCTCATCGAGAACTAGAGAATCGGGTTTCGGGTTTTCTCGGGGTCTAGTAGTTCCGTGTCGAGCTCGGTGTGTGTAACGCCCCAAGATCCGATTCTCCGAATCCTAGTCGTCACGCGATAAAAATACAAGTATCGATAATATATAAACGAAGATACATATACGAAATAGTTATGAAACACCTCGAGCGTCCTTGAGTGTATCATAACTATACTCGCACAAAGTCAACACCTTTAATTTAGGCGTCCCTAACTTAAAGGTGATTGCACAAGTAAGAAAACCAGTTCTAAAACAATTCCATCAAAACATCATTTGAAAATGAAGCAAGTAACTCATAAATAAATACCATAATGGTGAGGCATAACGCCACCTCACCGAGTGTTTTACAAAATACAGTAATAAAACGGATAATGAAAAGCAGTAACAAAACAGGTTACGACTCAACAGAGTCTACAACCGCCGACCAAACACCACTGGCAAAGACACGTCGACACGACACGCCCCCAAGCTCCCAGTCAAAAGATCTAAACGCATCCATAACCTGCACAAGTTGTAGGGGTGAACACGCTACCTCCAAGACTCAAACATCGCACATACACAAGATGATAACAATGCAAAAGTAGTTGTATAACATAATTAACTACATCCTAGGGTAACCGATTTCAGCCCAGGGAATCCACCCTTGCCTCGGTTCACCCTCCCTTAGGTAAAGGTAACCGATCTCGATCAAGGGAGTCCACCCTCAACTCGATTCACCTTACACCTAAATAAAGGCAACCGATCACAACTAAGAGAGTCCACCCTCAGCTCGGTTGACCTTTCCCACAAAGATAAAGGTAACCGATCTCGATCAAGGGAATCCACCCTCAACTCGGTTTACCTTTCCCACAAAGATAAAGGTAACCGATCTCGATTAAGGGAATCCACCCTCAACTCGGTTTACCTTACACCTAAATAAAGGTAACCGATCACAACTAAGGGAGTCCACCCTCAGCTCGGTTGACCCTTACCACAAATAAAGATAACCGATCTCGATCAAGGGAATCCACCCTCAACTCGGTTTACCTTACACCTAAATAAAGGTAACCGATCACAACTAAGGGAGTCTACCCTCAGCTCGGTTGACCCTTACCACAAATAAAGGTAACCGATCTCGATCAAGGGAATCCACCCTCAACTCAGTTTACCTTACACATCACCTGTAACAAGTATCACACCATACTCATGCAGAAAACATACTAGGTGCAAGACGGAATAAATTATCGTCTGAAAAGCAAATAATATACTACCTGGCACAATCCCGTGCATACAATCAGTTAAGAGTTATACTAAACTAATTCACCCAATATTATCATGCAAATCTCACTATTCACATATAATCACACCAAGCATATTCACGCCACTACCATAGTGCCAAATCATGCTCACACGTATATATACACACATATATAATCAAACAAAGGCACCAAACCATATAGTCTAGGTAGCTATGTCCCCTACCTTAGGAAAGCTCTACGTACGCTCCTAGCCTCCCGCTCGAGCTATTCACGCCTTGCCTTTCCCGCGAGCGTCAATATCAACTAATAATTATATTCAATAATTAAAAACTCAAACAGACTCCGAAACGAATGCAATAAAATTACAAGTGTACTCCAACAAGTGCCTAACACTTGGACACACTTCAAATTAATCAAAGTAGCCAAAATGGGTCCGGAATGACCCATTTTCCCGAAACACCCAATCTGCCCGGGAACGAGTTTTTGACCCTCGGGACTCCGAAAATTACGAAACTTGCGTCTAAATTCCTAATTATATTCGAGAGGACCAATGCAATTGACGGAATCGAATTCCGACACCCGAGCGATATAATCGCGCAAATTAAAGTTTCGACACACATTTTCCGATTTTTGTAATTTAAATCAAAAAATCACCAAAGGTGTCAAATATTGATTCGAGGGTTACCCGAGACCTCCCGAAACTCACAAACCCGAAATCCGGGCTCGTGGGACCACCCGGACCACTCACGGCCCGAGAGGCCCAAACGGCCCGCGGCCGCCATAGGCTGCCACGGCCAGCCAAGGCAAGGGCTGGCCACTGCCGGGCCACCTCCGGCGCGCCACCACACTGGCCGGAGCTCCGGTGACCGGCCGGAGCTCCGGCGAACCCTCCGGCCGCCGGAAAAATCCAAAAACGTCCCAAAATGCTCCAAAACACCCCTACAACTCCACTCCATCATCATTTTATTCATTTCTCATCAACCCAAAACTCAAACTCATCACGATGGAAAAAAAATGAGTTGCTCACCGTAGCCAATGACGTGAGGAACCCGAATACGCAAGAAATTTGTCGATCACGCGGCCGGATCGTCGGGAAATCGCCCAAGATCTTCTCCTCTTCTTCCTTCTTTCTTCTTTCTCTTTCTCTTTCTCTTTCCTTTTCTTGTGTTCTGCCGAGAACCAATTCCCTCCCCCTCTCTTATAACTTAAATCTAATTATTTAAACATTAAACTAATAAAATAAACCTATTTTCCATTTTCTTTTAAATCTAAATTAAAACAATTTATTTTTTAATCACTCAAAAGTCTCCCCCCCCCCCCCTCTAGATACATGACAAGTGTAAAGTAGAGGGGTCCCACAAGCCACTTTTCTCATTTCGGACCCGAAATCGTCCGAAACGGACACGTTTTTCGAAACCGTCGGAACCGTGATGTTTCGCTAAATTTTAGCTTCCATATGAACCTAATATCCATGATATTACCATTTCATCTTAAAATGGCTCAAATAGTAGTCCTCGGTGACTCTCGGGTCAAAATTTGGTCAAATCGCGAATTTTTAAATTTTCATCCATTTTTCACAAAATTGACCCAAAATGACCGGAAGCGGTCCTTACAACCTTCCCTCCTTAAAGAATTTCGTCCGCGAAATTAAAAACGTTAAGGACGTACCTCAATTCTCGAAGAGTCGGGGATACTTGGCGCGAATCTCGTCCGCCCGCTCCCACGTCGACTCCCCCTCCCCGTGATGCTGCCACAGCACTCGCACTAACGGGATGGTCTTGCCTCTCAGCACCTGATCGCGAGAGTCCAAGATCCGAACTGGCCGTTCCTCATAAGTCGCATCCGGAGTCAACTCTAGCTCAGCCCAAGCTATCACGTGTGACGGGTCGTGGTGGTACTTCCTCAGCATGGATACATGGAAAACGTTATGCACTGCCGCAAGGGATGGTGGCAAAGCAAGCCGGTAAGCCACTGCTCCCACTCTGGAAATGATCTCGAAGGGCCCAATGTACCTCGGCGACAACTTCCCGTCGCTCCTTGCCTTCTTGAACCTGATCAGCCCCTTCTTCGGGCTAACCTTCAAGAAGACATGGTCGCCCACTTCGAACTCAAGCGGTCGACGCCTCCTGTCCGCGTAACACTTCTGTCTGCTCTGCGCCGTCTTCAACCGTTCTCGGATCAGGGCTACCTTCTCGGTAGTCTCCCTAACCAGATCAGGTCCTAACAGGCTCTTGTCGCCCACCTCCGCCCAACAGACGGGTGAACGACACGGCCTACCATACAACGCCTCGAATGGCGCCATCTGGATGCTGGCCTGGTAGCTGTTGTTGTAGGCGAACTCTGCTAGTGGCAAGTGATCCTCCCACGCTCCATTGAAGTCCAGAATACATGCCCGGAGCATGTCCTCCAGGATCTGGATCACTCGCTCTGACTGACCATCGGTCTGCGGGTGGTAAGCGGTACTCAGCCGAATATTCGTCCCCATAGCGCCCTGAAGGCTGTCCCAGAATCTCGATGTAAAGCGAGGGTCTCGGTCCGACACTATCGACACCGGCACCCCGTGTAGTCTGACTATCTCGCGCACATACAGCCTGCTCAGCTTGTCCACTGGGTCTGTCATCTTCATAGGCAGGAAGTGAGCGGACTTCGTCAGTCTGTCAACCACTACCCAAACAACATCATTGCCCCTCGTAGACCTCTGCAAACCGCACACGAAGTCCATGGTGATAAGCTCCCATTTCCACTCAGCGATTTCTAGTGGCTGTAGCGGACCTGCTGGTCTCTGGTGCTCGATCTTCACCTGCTGACAAGTAAGGCATCTCGCCACAAATTCCGCGATCTCGCGCTTCATCCCGCTCCACCAGAAGTGGCGTCTGATGTCGTGGTACATCTTAGTCCCCCCGGGATGTACTGTGAGTCGCGAGCTGTGCGACCCACGTAGTACCGCCTCGCGGAGACTCTGGGGCACGAACAGTCTGCTCTGGAAGCGAAGACCCTGATCGTTGCCCAGTGACCACCCTTCGGACTCGCTTCCGCTGGTCAACCTTTCTCGGAATGTCACTGATTCCGCATCCTCGATCTGCGCCTCGAGTACCCTGCTGATCAAATCTGGCTGCGCTACTAAGGAACACAGAGCCACCTGCCCTGTGACTTCCTCTAGCTCCATCTTGAACTCGCCGAGTTCTCCCAGCATCTTCCATTCCCGTACAGCTACGGAAACGAGACTGTGGAGTGACTTCCTGCTGAGGGCGTCGGCAACAACATTTGCCTTGCCCGGGTGGTAAAGCAGGTCAAAGTCGTAGTCCTCAATCAGCTCCATCCAGCGCCGCTGTCTCATGTTGAGGTCCTTATGAGAAAAGAGGTACTTCAGGCTCTTGTGATCAGAGAAGACCTGAAATTTCTCGCCATAGAGGTAGTGACGCCATAACTTCAGTGCAAATACGATTGCCGCAAGTTCCAGGTCGTGCGTCGGATAGTTCTTCTCGTGCACTCTCAACTGTCGGGACCCGAACGCTACCACCTTCCCCAGTTGCATCAGCACAATACCCAGTCCCTCGCCGGACGCGTCACAGTAGACGTCGTAGCCTATGCCTCGCTCTGGTACTATCAGCACTGGAGCCGTGGTCAACAGAGTCTTCAACTCCAAGAATGAGTTCTCACAGGACTCGTCCCACTCAAACTTAACTCCCTTCCGTGTAAGGTGAGTCATCGGTGCTGCCAGTCGTGAGAAATCCTTCACGAACCTTCTGTAATAACCTGCTAACCCCAGGAAACTACGAATCTCGAACACGCTCGTCGGCTGTGCCCATCTCGAGACTGCCTCAATCTTCACCGGGTCAACAAAGATACCGTCGCTGGACACTACATGCCCGAGGAACCTCACCTCAGTGAGCCAGAACTCACACTTCTCCAACTTCGCGTAAAGCTGGTGCGATAGAAGTAGCTGAAGCACGATCCTCAGATGTGCCTCGTGAGTCCTCTCGTTCGGAGAGTAGATAAGGATGTCGTCTACGAACACGATGACGAACTGGTCAAGGTAAGGCCGGAAGATCCGTGTCATCAGGTCCATGAACGCTGCTGGAGCGTTGGTCAAACCGAACGGCATCACCAAGAACTCGAAGTGGCCATACCGTGTCCTGAATGCCGTCTTCTGGATGTCCTCCTCTCGCACCCTCAACTGATGATAACCAGATCGCAGGTCGATCTTGGAAAAGCATTTCGAACCCCTGAGCTGGTCGAAGAGATCGTCTATTCGCGGCATCGGATAACGGTTCTTTACTGTCGCCCTGTTCAGCTTCCGGTAATCGATGCACATCCGGAGTGAACCTTCCTTCTTCTTCACGAACAACGCCGGAGCACCCCAAGGCGAAGTACTCGGCCGGATGAACCCCTTTTCCTGTAGCTCCTGGAGTTGACTCTTCAACTCCTCGAGTTCCGCGGGAGCGAAACGGTAGGGTGCCACAGAAATAGGCGCCGTTCCCGGCAACAACTCGATCGCGAACTCCACCTCTCGCACTGGTGGCAAACCGCTCAGATCGTCTGGGAACACGCCCGCAAACTCATCAACAACCCGTGGTAGTCCTCGGCCTCCGCCCGTCGGGCCGCTGCCTGCTATGGATAGTGCTGCAAGTAGGACTCCACTCCGACTCCCTAATGGACATGTGATAGTAGAGCCACCGCTCGATACTGTCACTCTCCTCTTGTAACAGTCGATGATCGCTCGGTACCGTCTCAACCAGTCCATACCCAGGATGACGTCGAATGTCATCATGTCAAGTACAATCAGATCCCCCACAAGGGGATGGTCGGCTACGCGCACCTCGCATGCCTTGCAGACCCTGTCTAGAACAGTGTCGTTCCCCAAAGGTGTATCAACACGCAGGGGCGGACTCAAAGACTCGACCCTCAATGCCAGGGACCATGCAAACCGTGCGGAGATAAAAGAATTCGAGGCACCTGTGTCTATGAGAATAGACGCCCACGAGTTAAAAACAAGAAACGTACCCTGCGCTGATCTCTGGTCATCAGGCTGTGGCGTCTCAGTCTGGCCCGCAACAGAATATACTCTGCCCCGTGTCTGCTGCCCGTGCCCGGTACTCGGCCCTGCCGACCGTGCTGGTGCGTTTCCCTGCCTGGGCCGGTAGTCCTGCCGTGATGCGGATGACTGTACCGGTGTAGCGCCCTTGGAGAGACAGTCCTTGGCAATGTGCCCGAGGCGTCCGCACCTATAGCATGTGGGCGGTCCTGCGCTGGCCCGACCTCCCTGAGACCCGGCCTGACTTCCCGGCCTTCCCGCCAGCGATCTGGGTTGTCCCCCCTGACTCTGCCTCGCAGTCCCATGCCTCTGTGGGCACTCCCGACACAGATGTCCCGTCTGCCCGCACATGTAGCAAGTGGTAGGTGGTCTCGATCCTGCCGAGCTGGCAGCTGCTGTGTCTAGCGAAGCCAGCAGCCTCTGCTCCATCCGTCCAGCCTGCTGTGGCGGAAAGCCCGAATGACGGGGCCTCTTGAAGTCTCTAGACTCCGAAGGGCCACTCGGTCGGGGCCTCTGTGCCCGAAGACGTCGGGTCTCTACCATCCCCTCCTCGATGGTTGCGGCGGTGTCCACTATCACCGAGTACACTCGGATCCTAAGAGCAAGGATCCGTTCGAAGATTTCGGGCCTCAGCCCCCGTTCGAACCGTTTGCAACGGCTCGCATCGGACCTCACCAGATCCGGAGCAAATCTCGACAAGGCCGTGAAACGGGCCTCGTACTCGGCGACCGTCAGGGTCTCCTGGCGCAGTTCCAGGAACTGCTGCTGCCGGCTATCCCGCGCCGACTCTGGAAAGTAGCTCTCGAGGAAGACCTCCCGGAACTCCTCAAAGTCCTGCCCAACCCGGGCCCTCACCCGCTCCCACCAGTAGTAGGCATCGCCCTTCAGCTGGTGAACAGCTAAAGTGATGCGGATGCTCCCCTCGTTGACCCCTGTGGTGTCCAGGTCCCGAGTGATCTGCTGTAGCCACTGCTCGGCTATCGAGGGATCAGGCTCTCCGTGGAAAGCAGGTGGGTGCAGTCGTAGGAAGTCTCGCAATGCGTGCGACAGCTGTACTGCAGCCCGAACTGGTGCTGCTTCAGGTGTGGTGGACCTAGCTGCCCTCCGCCCCATGACCTCGGTCAGGGAATGTATCGACCTCAACAGCTCTTCCCCCATCATGACCCTGTCGGGAGCGGTCGTCGGGGCAGCGGGCATCCCCATGGGAGTTCCCGCCTGCCCAGCATTGCCGGTGGCAGTCTCCGCGGACTGTGTCTCGACACCAGTGGTCTGCTCCGCGGGCTCGGCAACTCGAGCTCCCTGAGTTGCCCTCGACGCTCCCCACCCCCTGGTACCTCCTCGCCTAGTCTTCGGCGCCATGTGCACTACTGCACGGAAATGAGATCACAATCAGGATCCACGATCAAGCGGACTTCGCGCTAAAGGACAATGGAACTTCACTGATTTTCTACCATTACTAATCATACTAGGTACTAATATCCTAGCGTAGTAATACCAACCGGCAATGTTCTCACTAACATGCCCACCAGGCAACACATGTCATCAATCAAACATGTCAATAATATACTCACGTTAACAAGCAACCTCATGTGCTATCACAGTACCACAACATGTCCATCATTTCTCAAGTCATACAGTCACACCACTGCACATAAGTTGTCAGGCTAACTCACTACTGACCAGCTTAACACCACAAAACTCAAAGACCAAAGTCACGTAATACTCTCCTATTACTGACTCTACCCGACGTGTCGACGCAAGGCACACAGGTGTTGAACCTGAGCCTCTGATACCAAACTGTAACGCCCCAAGATCCGATTCTCCGAATCCTAGTCGTCACGCGATAAAAATACAAGTATCGATAATATATAAACGAAGATACATATACGAAATAGTTATGAAACACCTCGAGCGTCCTTGAGTGTATCATAACTATACTCGCACAAAGTCAACACCTTTAATTTAGGCGTCCCTAACTTAAAGGTGATTGCACAAGTAAGAAAACCAGTTCTAAAACAATTCCATCAAAACATCATTTGAAAATGAAGCAAGTAACTCATAAATAAATACCATAATGGTGAGGCATAACGCCACCTCACCGAGTGTTTTACAAAATACAGTAATAAAACGGATAATGAAAAGCAGTAACAAAACAGGTTACGACTCAACAGAGTCTACAACCGCCGACCAAACACCACTGGCAAAGACACGTCGACACGACACGCCCCCAAGCTCCCAGTCAAAAGATCTAAACGCATCCATAACCTGCACAAGTTGTAGGGGTGAACACGCTACCTCCAAGACTCAAACATCGCACATACACAAGATGATAACAATGCAAAAGTAGTTGTATAACATAATTAACTACATCCTAGGGTAACCGATTTCAGCCCAGGGAATCCACCCTTGCCTCGGTTCACCCTCCCTTAGGTAAAGGTAACCGATCTCGATCAAGGGAGTCCACCCTCAACTCGATTCACCTTACACCTAAATAAAGGCAACCGATCACAACTAAGAGAGTCCACCCTCAGCTCGGTTGACCTTTCCCACAAAGATAAAGGTAACCGATCTCGATCAAGGGAATCCACCCTCAACTCGGTTTACCTTTCCCACAAAGATAAAGGTAACCGATCTCGATTAAGGGAATCCACCCTCAACTCGGTTTACCTTACACCTAAATAAAGGTAACCGATCACAACTAAGGGAGTCCACCCTCAGCTCGGTTGACCCTTACCACAAATAAAGGTAACCGATCTCGATCAAGGGAATCCACCCTCAACTCGGTTTACCTTACACCTAAATAAAGGTAACCGATCACAACTAAGGGAGTCTACCCTCAGCTCGGTTGACCCTTACCACAAATAAAGGTAACCGATCTCGATCAAGGGAATCCACCCTCAACTCAGTTTACCTTACACATCACCTGTAACAAGTATCACACCATACTCATGCAGAAAACATACTAGGTGCAAGACGGAATAAATTATCGTCTGAAAAGCAAATAATATACTACCTGGCACAATCCCGTGCATACAATCAGTTAAGAGTTATACTAAACTAATTCACCCAATATTATCATGCAAATCTCACTATTCACATATAATCACACCAAGCATATTCACGCCACTACCATAGTGCCAAATCATGCTCACACGTATATATACACACATATATAATCAAACAAAGGCACCAAACCATATAGTCTAGGTAGCTATGTCCCCTACCTTAGGAAAGCTCTACGTACGCTCCTAGCCTCCCGCTCGAGCTATTCACGCCTTGCCTTTCCCGCGAGCGTCAATATCAACTAATAATTATATTCAATAATTAAAAACTCAAACAGACTCCGAAACGAATGCAATAAAATTACAAGTGTACTCCAACAAGTGCCTAACACTTGGACACACTTCAAATTAATCAAAGTAGCCAAAATGGGTCCGGAATGACCCATTTTCCCTAAACACCCAATCTGCCCGGGAACGAGTTTTTGACCCTCGGGACTCCGAAAATTACGAAACTTGCGTCTAAATTCCTAATTATATTCGAGAGGACCAATGCAATTGACGGAATCGAATTCCGACACCCGAGCGATATAATCGCGCAAATTAAAGTTTCGACACACATTTTCCGATTTTCGTAATTTAAATCAAAAAATCACCAAAGGTGTCAAATATTGATTCGAGGGTTACCCGAGACCTCCCGAAACTCACAAACCCGAAATCCAGGCTCGTGGGACCACCCGGACCACTCACGGCCCGAGAGGCCCAAACGGCCCGCGGCCGCCATAGGCTGCCACGGCCAGCCAAGGCAAGGGCTGGCCACTGCCGGGCCACCTCCGGCGCGCCACCACACTGGCCGGAGCTCCGGCGAACCCTCCGGCCGCCGGAAAAATCCAAAAACGTCCCAAAATGCTCCAAAACACCCCTACAACTCCACTCCATCATCATTTCATTCATTTCTCATCAACCCAAAACTCAAACTCATCACGATGGAAAAAAAATGAGTTGCTCACCGTAGCCAATGACGTGAGGAACCCGAATACGCAAGAAATTTGTCGATCACGCGGCCGGATCGTCGGGAAATCGCCCAAGATCTTCTCCTCTTCTTCCTTCTTTCTTCTTTCTCTTTCTCTTTCTCTTTCCTTTTCTTGTGTTCTGCCGAGAACCAATTCCCTCCCCCTCTCTTATAACTTAAATCTAATTATTTAAACATTAAACTAATAAAATAAACCTATTTTCCATTTTCTTTTAAATCTAAATTAAAACAATTTATTTTTTAATCACTCAAAAGTCTCCCCCCCCTCTAGATACATGACAAGTGTAAAGTAGAGGGGTCCCACAAGCCACTTTTCTCATTTCGGACCCGAAATCGTCCGAAACGGACACGTTTTTCGAAACCGTCGGAACCGTGATGTTTCGCTAAATTTTAGCTTCCATATGAACCTAATATCCATGATATTACCATTTCATCTTAAAATGGCTCAAATAGTAGTCCTCGGTGACTCTCGGGTCAAAATTTGGTCAAATCGCGAATTTTTAAATTTTCATCCATTTTTCACAAAATTGACCCAAAATGACCGGAAGCGGTCCTTACAGTGTGTGTGCATCCGTAGAGGACGAGCTGGAAGACTTGTCTTGGATCGGTTTGGGAGTGTTCCGTAGAGACTACGAGAGGTAAAATTTTGATTTCTACCCTCTCTCTCGATTCATCTATTGTTATGCAAGTGATCCTGTGGCGGGTTCTCTGTTATTTTGGTTGTTTCCGCTGCGCTTGAGATTCTGGGAACTCCAACAGTGGTATTAGAGGCTGGTTGCTCTCTAGATGAAAAATAGTTGGAGTATTTTATTGCTTTAATGTCATAAATATACTCGATCCTCGATATTGTTAAAATGGTTTTCGTCAAGTATATATAATGTCGAAAACTATTTTTCCGTCGAGACAAAGAACGGTCTCGAGTTTCCACGGGATTGATGACCCGACAAACGCTAGGACCGCACAGTTGTGTCATTCGACGTACTTCGGTGCGTTGTTGGCACATTATGTTGAACTTTTTGTATTGCCTAATGGCCTATTAGGGTTTTGCTCGATATACTAGAGTTTCAACATACCAGTTGATGAAGCGATTACATCAACCGGCGGCAGGGCCGGGTCCTTGCGATTGAATCGAAGGACCGATTCCCGATTTTCTTGAAGAAAACGCGGGAGTCTCAGTTTAGGATTTCGAGATCGGGACTTTTGAGTCTCAAGTGAGAACGATACACTAAAACCATAAAGATTAAAATTTGATTTGATGTGATTGATAACATATATTGTGTGACAACATATATGTTTGATAACATGGTATGATTGCAACATGTGTAATTTAGATCACATGATGTATAGCTAAAGCCCGTCAAGACAAGACCATTTATATTGCATTTGATTTGTAAATATAAAATGGCGGTTTGTGCCATTTTACAGGTTTGGGTTGTATTATATTTATACCCGGCCTGCGAGCCATTAATATTTTATGTAAACACACTTCCCGGAGATGGCACGTTGGGAGTCTTCGAGCTAGTGTTGTGTCATGGAGACTGTAGGAACTTTGGGGCTATCAAGAACTCATATGGCAGCCGAAGCAATATATATTAACCCCAAGAACTGTCCAAGAACATCAAACCATTAAATCTCAAGGCAAAACCTGAATCAAAACCTTACCTTCAGTTTGTTCGAATCGGTTTGAAGAACGCTTTGGATCTTCTACTCTAGCCAAGTCCACATGGATAGGATGATCCCTTGAGGATTCTACACCCTTCTATTTTACTAGAATAAAAGAGAGAGCAAGAGGAGAGGGAGGGAGGTGTTCGGCCGAGCACAATGAAGAGGGGAAAGAGAGAGCACCAATTGTGATATTTTTTGGTGTTGTGTTGGTAAATGTAATGTTGAAGTGATGTGTGTTGGGTTAAGAAAAGAAGGTGATGGTCATTGGGTGGCCACCTTTAATCACACTTACCCAACATGGATTAGGTTAGTGTGTATCTAATCATCATCCACTTAACCAAAGTTAGTGGAGAAAGGGACCCACCTTTTGCTCCACTATTGGGCCTTGGTTGGGCTGGCCACTAGGGCCTCGTGGTATGAAGCCCAATGCTTCGGCCATGAGGTCCTGTGCCGTGTCCAACTTACCCCCGAAATTAACGTACAAAGTCCGACGCGACATCAACGAAAGATTTATTCTCGATTTGCGTGTCACATTCAATTACACATCTCCATGGCCCAAAACGTCAAGTTTTGCCCATGCCTCTCTCTTAAGTGTCGCCGACCTTTCTTTGTCTCTCATAATCCATATCCTATGTGTGTGACCCTCTAGGCTCATGCTGATGTCGGTGGATCGGCGTAAAATTCCATTTTACACGATCCATCATAAGTGGCCTCTAGTAAGACGTTATGATTACCCGACACACACGATGATCGATGTTTCGGTTCAACCTCATGTAGTACATATCACTCACCCAAGTTATATTTATGATCTGATTTTGGGTACCCTCCCAATGGTAAATAGAACTATACCATAAAGAATCATCCACATACTTGGTCGCTTCATTGAAGCATTTTTGACCAGGGACCCGTTAAGTGTGATCCGTACAGATATATGGTTCTACTACTTTGGTGGTCATAAATCAGATGAGACTTAACCTATTAATTCAACACATAAGTAATATAATGCCAATTTTATATATTGCAAACGATGATTAATATATACAGACATTTACAGACTAATACAATTGGACTAGGTCAGAAAAAAGCTTACAATCTCCCACTTACCCCTAGTTCCAATCTAAGCCCCAGTTTATATCCATTGACCTTACTTGCTTTTTGTGCTTAGGTTGAGGAAGAGCCTTGGTCAAAGGGTCGGCTGTGTTATCATCTGTTGCAACGTAAGTGATCTTCTTATCACCCCTCTCGATGATTTCTCGAAGTAGGTGATATTTCCTGGGTACATGTTTGGATCTGTTATGTGATCTATGATCTTTAGCTTGCGTAATGGCCCCTGTGTTGTCACAAAATAAGCTTATTGGATCAGACGCGTTTGACATTACGCCTAATCTAGTTAGGAAGCTCCTGATCCATACAGCCTCCTTCGCTGCTTCTGAGGCAGCGATGTACTTCGATTCCTGTTAAGATTATGCCCTAGTCCAATGTAATTCCTCAATCCATATTGTAATGTATATCATTTTTCGATCTAATAAAAAGGCATTATATTACTAATGTGTTGTAGTAGTATATCTAATGTAATTTGATCTATGTCATTATATGTATAAACACTTATAGTAGAACTGTAGATCAGAAAGAATTTCATTCGATAAGTCCCTGATCATGGCAAAGTATTTGCCGGAGTTATATCATAAATATCATCAAGTCGATGATATCGGACAACCCGATTGTGAGTATGCAACATAGATACTGTCAGGAGATACTCACAGATCGTAGTTTGTCATTATATCCTAAGACCAAAGAGTCTTTGTGTGCACTGTGTAATGAATACCTGAGTTTGACCTAGTCTAATGTTACCTATAAAAGGGTAGCAATAATGGGTTTGATTGGCTTGATTATTAATTGCATTTGTGAACTCCAAAGACGTCTGAGGAATTTATCACTCATACTTCGGTATGAGAAAGATATCAGTTTAGGCCACTTGATGAATATGACTGAAGGAATAGCACGACTGTGCAGGTTATACCTTAGTATAAGTTTTCATTTATCTCAGATATCAAGAAACGGTGATTGATAAATTATGGTAACGGTTCTATGCCTATTGATCAATCTAGATATCAGTTTGATAATAGGACAGTGACATGTATGATAACAGGTTAAGTCGAATAATCGATAATCAAGAACGTTGGGTAATCATAATGTCTTGCTAGAGACCACTTATGATGGAAAGGGTAAAATAGTAATTTTACCAGTCTGCCAACAATCGTGAGCCTAGAGGGTCACACACTTTAAGTAGGATATGTGACAAACAAGCATGGATGGTAATTGGGAGAATCCGCTTTTCAATTTAGTCAAATTGAAAACGATTCGGTTGATTTCTGGCCTAGGTTTATTAACCAGACGGTTGAAGAAATCAAGTTAGAGAGATTGGACTGGTTTAGCTAAACCATAATTAGAACTCAATTAAATGGGTTTTAATTTGGATTTGGCTAAGTGGGCTTAAAGCCCATTTAAGTTTTATTTTAAAATGGGGGCCTAAATGCAATTATTGTGTAATTATTAAAAGATATTCAAAAATCATATATTTAATTATTACACAATATTTCTTTCCCTAAGCCTAATTGATTTTTCGGCAATCACTCCCTCTCTCCCTCTCACATTCGGCTGACCCTCCCTCTACACCATCCTCCATTGTTTTGTCCAATTCTTCACAAAATCATTAGCAAGAGAGTGTGAAGAAACCTAGTCTAGGTATTGTGCTTGTGTGGACTTGCTAGAGAAACACTAACTTTGTGTTTTTAGATCGATTCAAAGATAAATTTTCAGATCTCGAAAATTATATGCATGCTGAATTTTAACAATAAGATCCTATGCTTTTATTCGATTCCCATGATTATTTCAATCCGCTGCATGAAATTAATCTATGGAACCCATGGGAATCTTTCAATTCCATTGTAGAGTCAGCGGTGGAATCCTACTTCTTGCTCTTCCAACTAAAAGCTCCTCCATTCAACATGAACACATATCCAGACTGACTTTTATAGTCATCCGGATCCATCTGGAAACTAGCGTCAACAAAACCTTTGACGACTAGTTCATCATCTTCTCTTCCCCCATAAACAAGAAAAGCGCCTTGGTTCTCCTCAAGTATTTGAGGATTGCCTTGACCGTAATCTAATGTTCCTCACCGGGGTTGGATCGATGCCTACTTGTTCAGCTTATGGCAAACGAGCTGTCCGGTCTCGTACATCTCAAGGCATACATGATGAATCCAATAGCCGAAGCGTATGGACTTCCACTCGTTCTTTTCAGCTCATCAGTCGTCACCGGACACTGAGTCTTGCTTAGTCTTATGCCATGACGGATGGGTAAGAATCCTTTTTTTTTGGAATCAAGCATTGAGAATCTTCTCAACACTTTGTCTATATAGGTGCTCTGACTTAAATCCAAGACCCGCGTGGTGCGATCTCTCCATATCTTAATACCCAAGATGTAAGAGGCTTCACCCAAGTCTTTTATTGCGAAACACTCGCCTAATCAAGCCTTTGTTGAGTGCAAGGTTGGGATGTCGTTTCCAATGAGTAATACGTCGTCGACATATAGCACCAAAAAGACTGTCTTACTCTTATCCTCCCTTTTGTTAACGCAAGGTTCATCATCGTTCTTGATAAAGCCGAACTATTTCACAGCTTGATCAAAATGTTGATTCCAAATCCTTGAAGCTTGCTTCAATCCATAAATGGACTCAAGCAACTTACAAATCTTTCCCTTATTCTTTGGATCTACAAAACCTTCAGGTTGCATCATACAAACGTCCTCATTTAAGTTCCCATTAAGGAAGGCGATTTTGACATCCATCTGCCATATCTCGTAGTCATAATATGTTGTGATGGCAAGAAGAATTCGGATAGATTTGACCATAGCCACTGGAGAAAAAGTCTTCTCATAGTCAATTCCCTGAATTTGTCTATAACCTTTTGCTACCAAACATGCTTTATGGGTCTGAGGATTGCCATCCATGTCTTTCTTCTTTTTGAAGACCCATTTACAACCAATGGTTTTAACATCATCGATTGGATCAATCAAACTCCAAACCTGATTATCGTACATGGATTGCATTTCCTCCTTCATGGCTCCCAGCCATTTCTCGGAGTCGGTACTGTACACGGCTTCTCGAAAGGTGGTGGGTTCATTATCTTGATCCACCAATACCAGCTCATCACCTTGAGTTACACAGAATCCGTATCTCATAGGGGGATGACTGGTCCTTTCAGACCGCCTTGGACCGTCTTGAAGAACTGTAGTGATCGGTACCTGCTCTACTACCTGCTCTGGCTCCATATCTTCTACTGGGCTTTCAGGTGGTTCCTGAGAGGCTACATCCTCTGGAATTTCATCCAGATCTATAGTCTCACACTCTCTGTTTTGGAAATGAATTCCTTTTCCAAAAACACCCCACCGCGAGCAACGAAAACTTTGTTCTCGCTCGGTTTATAGAAGTAGTATCCCCTTTCTTTGGGATACCCAACGAGGATGTTTGAGAGCATACACTTCATAAAAGCCTCGCAACCCCAAATCTTGAGGATGGACAAAACAGGCTTCTTCCCGTACCATTGCTCAAAAGGTGTACCTTCCACTGTCTTCGTTGGAGCCCTATTCAAGATGAATGCGGCAGTTTCAAGAGCATAACCCCAGAAGTATATTGGTAAATCAGCGTGACTCATCATGGATCGAACCATATCTAACAATGTTCGATTCCTTCGCTCGGACACTCCATTTAATTGAGGTGTTCCTGGCGGAGTCCACTCTGATAATATCCCACTTTCCACAAGATGATCGAGAAACTCTTGGGATAAGTATTCTCCACCTCGATCCGAACGAAATGTTTTTATACTTTTCCCGAGCTAGTTCTAGATTTCAGTCTTGAACTCTTTGAATTTATCAAAAGCATCAGAATTATGTCTCATTAAATAGACATAACCAAATCTACTGAAATCGTCAGTAAAAGTGATGAAGTAACTATAACCGCTCCTGGAAAGTGATCTCATAGGTCCACACACATTTGTGTGTATCAGGGCCAATAGGTCACCCGCCCTCTCACCTCTCCCGATGAAGGGTGCTCTAGTCATCTTGCCCATCAAACAAGCCTCGCATCTATCAATCGAATGGAATTCGAATGGACTTAAAAGTCCGCACTTGTGAAGTGCTGAGACACGCCTCTCATCTATGTGGCCTAGATGACAGTGCCAAATTAGAGTCTGGTTCAAATCATCGGATTTAAACCTTTTCGTATTAACGTTATAGAGCTTATTTGAATTGGAGCTTTCCATATTCAATACATACAAACCACCAATTTTACTTGCACGTCCATAATGTACATCATCACATTTTATATTAAAACTCCCATTTTCGATTACAAAAGCAAATCCTTCCTTATCAAGTAAGGAGATGGATATAATGTTTATGCGGAAAGTTGGTACAAAAAATACATTATGAAGTACAAGAACAATGTCATTAGGCAAAACAAGTCTAACAGATCCTACAGCAGTTGCGGCAACCCGAACTTTGTTCCCAACTCTTAGGTCCACCTCGTTCTTGCCCAAATCTCTTCTATTTTCCAACACCTGCACATTCTATTGATAAGGTGCTTTTGGTATGCATCCTTAACGGCCCTCGGGGCATTGAGTGATGGCTCCACAGGGATAGCCCGATCGAGGACGTATCCCTTGCGTTCCAACTTGAACACAAGTCGTAGGTTCCTGTCCCAGTCTAGATAGTTTGTCCCGTTGAGCTTACCCTTTTTGAGGATATGCCTCAACAACAAACTGTTCGAGTTCAATGAATTGTTCGCCATTAATCTACACGAGGAAAGTAAATTTAATCAGAAAGTTGAATAAATTTACGAAGATCCTGAATAAACTCCAACCTCTCAATTCTAAAATAATAGAATCTAAAACCAAGACTCATGATTCATGAATCGAAGTACGCTAAGGCGCACCGCTCTGACTCACTTATTTAGGTAGGACATGCATCCAATTACATCCCGTGTAATTGGGTCCAATTACAACCCGTGTAATTCTTGGCAAGGGTCTGTACAATAGTACATGGCATACCCTTTCTGACACCCTGGCTCGACCCTGGTCGAGAATCGTAGTTAAGTCAACCAAATCATGTATGCAAAGTCCGATAAAGATGCTCCGCTAAGGCGCACGACATCTAGATAGAACTTTCAAAGATGCGCACTTTCAAAGATGCTCCGCTAAGGCGCACGCCATCAACAAAGTGGAGAACTATACAAGCCTATGATTTTGGGTTGGTGTCTCGCTTAACTTAAAATTACTTGTGATTGATTGAGTTTAAATCAATTATGTTTGATACAATTAGGAACCCGTCATCAATATCCCGTGTTATGACGCTTCTAATTTATCTCACACTATCTTCTTCAAAACCGTCATTTACAACCTGTGCAAAGACGTTTTCAAATTTGAACACATCCATCACAACCCGTGCGACGATGGTTCACAACGCTTTTAACATGCAAACAATTAATCCGGTTTTAATCTTTGCATGTTGGTGATAGCTTAAAATAAAATAAGCTAAACATGCTCGCAATTAAATTTATCATATAAATAACTTCTAGCAGGCATCAAGCGTTAAATATGCATAAATAGCCCAAGCTAAAGTCCTAAATATTCTATGAGACGAAGACTCCATGAGCTCTTCTCGTCATCACCACTTAGGGCCACTCCCACTAGCTCGTGGACGTCCTCCAAGATTGTCAACGTTCTCGGTTTCCATCCTTCTCGACTTGATTAATTAATTACAATTAATACTTGATTCGTAGAGCAGATGAAAAAATAATAACACTTTATCACTAGCAGTTCGCATCCCGTATAAAAGAATAATTTACACGTTACAATCTAACGGTTCGCAGACCGTTTTAAAAAGCGATAAATAATTAAATGCTATTGGTCTATCTATGCACATTGCATATCATCTCATCACACAATATGTTATCATACAAGCATATTTTCAAACAAGATACAATTCCGGTTTTAATTTTCATGTCCAAGTTGCTCGATTGGGTTTATAGAAATTAGACCTTTTCGAAAAATCGGTTTATCGAAACCGTTCAAATCTAAAATTTTTCAAAATATTGGATTACGTGTTTGTGCCACGGATCATACACCGTGCAACAAACCACCCGGGCCCAAACCAAGTGGGCCGAAGCCGAGCCCCTACGCACCGACGCGCTAGGGTTTGGCAATCCTACCCGTCAGGCCTCCACCACCGGCCTCGGCCACTTGCTGGCCACTACCGGGGCAGAAGCGGGGAGAGCACGTCAAATTGACCATCTAATGGCCACGACACAACCCTGCTCCGGCAAGCTGGAGCCCCCGCCCGGTCCCCTCTTCCGGCTCCCCGAGAGTCCCGTTTCCGGCGACCCGACAAATCCAATTTTTTTTCGAAAAATTTGAGATTTGATAATTTTTTTAAAACTTCATTTTCATGGCATATAAAACCCATATACAAGAAATAAAAATATTATAGTAACAAGGCATGCAAAACAACATCGAAAACGATTCTAACATACATTTAAGAGGGTAACCGTGCTCTGATACAACTGTAGGAACTTTGGGGCTATCAAGAACTCATATGGCAGCAGAAGCAATATATATTAACCCCAAGAGCTGTCCAAGAAAATCAAACCATTAAATCTCAAGGCAAAACCTAAATCACAACTTTACCTTCGGTTTGTTCGAATGGGTTTGAAGAACGCTTCGGATCTTCTACTCTAGCCAAGGCCACACGGATAAGATGATCCCTTGAGGATCCTACACTCTTCAATTTTAATAGAATAGAAGAGAGAGCAAGAGAGAGCAAGAGGAGAGGGAGGGAGGTGTTCGGCCGAATAGAATGAAGAGGGGAAAGCAAGAGCACCAATTGTGATATTTTTTGGTGTTGTGTTGGTAAGTGTAATGTTGAATTGATGTGTGTTGGGTTAAGTGAAGAAGATGATGGTCATTGGGTGGCCACCTATAATCACACTTACCCAACATGAATTAGGTTAGTGTGTATCTAGTCATCATCCACTTAACCAAAGTTAGTGGAGAAAGGGACCCACCCTTTGCTCCACTATTGGGTCTTGGTTGGGCCGGCCACTAGGGCCTCGTGACACGAAACCCAATGATTTGGCCATGAGGTCCCGTGCCGCGTCCAACTTACCCCCGAACTTATCATACAAAGTCCGACGCGACATCGACGAAAGATTTAGTCTTTCTTGATTCGCGTGTCACATTCAATTACTTATCTCCATGGCCCAAAACGTCCAGTTTTGCCCATGCCTCTCTCTCGAGTGTCGCCGACCTTTCTTTGTCTCTCATAATCCATATCCTATTTGTCTGACCCTCTAGGCTCATGCCGACGTCGGCGGATCGGCGTAAAATTTCTTTTTACCCGATCCATCATAAATGGCCTCTAGTAAGACTTTATGATTACCCGACACGCACGATGATCGATGATTCGATTCAACCTCATGTAGTACTTGTCGTTATCCCTTTATCGCCCGGTTTCTCGATCTGTGAGATTATTGAATACTGATACCCCGTATCGTTGGCATGGCCATGCTCTCCCTTCAGTTAATCTCTATCGAGTGGCTTAAACAGACACATATCTCATACCGTAGTATGAGGGATAAACCCCTTAGCCACCTTTCGTATCACTCATACAATCCGTCCCCGTGCCAATCTTGTCTGTTATGGTAGTCTTGTTACGGACAACGTTAGGAGCAAGTCAAACACGGTTCTTTACTGTATAGCGATCACAAAGACTCCTTGGTTTAAGGTTACGACGACAAGTTACTATAATTGAATGTGTTCATGACTGTATCTATGCAACACTATTCAATGCGGGTCGTCCAATATCACTCAACCGAGTGATATCTATGATATGATTCCGGTAACCCTCCCAATGGTAAATAGAACTATACCATAAAGAATCATTCTCATACTTGGTCGCTTCATTGAAGCAGTTTTGACCAGGGACCCGTTAAGTGTGATCCTTACAGATATATGGCTCTACTACTTTAGTGGTCATACATCAGATCAGACTTAACCTATTACTTCAACACATAAGTAATATAATGCCGATTTTATATATTGCAAACGATGATTAATATATACTGACATTTACAGACTAATACAATTGGACTAGGGCACAAAAAAGCTTACAGAGACGTCAAGGAGCCAGTGGAAGTGTCGCCAAGGATGAAGAAGACTTGTATATTTGTTATCTTCACCCTCATGATGTGACCCCGATCTTTATGGACCAGCCCCATAAAGATCGAACCTAGATACGGACTTAGGCTATACATGTTTATATTGTGCTTTTTAGAACTGCATGATTAGTAATGTAAGTTTATTTTATATGCATAAAAGCATGATATGATTAAATGTACATATGTTTTGCTTGTCTGAAATTGGTTAAATAATGTAAAATTGGACATACAAAACTAAGTGAAGCATGAAACATATCATCGTACCCAGTATGGATGAACAGTTGTGATGTAGAGAATGTCTTAGGTGCATGTCTCGCAAAACTTGATCATATTGCAATGAAATTGACTCATGCGATGATGCTATCCAATTTTGACAATCTACGAAACTGCGTGACCACGGACGTCGTGTGCATTAGCAGAGCGTTCGTGGAAGCAAAGCTAGTAGATGTGGACAATTTTGGTTGGGTAAATTCTACATGACACCCCTTAACTATACGCACGTCTCACATGACCCCCTTAACTCCAAAATCAATCTCTGATGTGTCTTAACTATCCAAAAATCCCACTTTACCTTTTTCAGTTGACTTTTTTCAAAATTCTATTAAGTTTTTTGTGAAATGACGAAAATACCCTTGTATTCGAAAAATTAAAATAAATAAATAAAAATGATTTTAAACTTTTTTCTCTAATTTTCTCGTTGTACACAATTTAGAATAAAATTTTGTTGATAGTAAAAATAATTTAAAAAAATTTTTTTTATAAAAAAAAATTTAAAAATAAAAATTTACTTTTAAACATCGTTTTTATTTTTATTAATTTTTATAAATAAAAAATTAATACTAAAATATTTTTTTTATTCTTTATTTTTTACAACGAGAAAATAGAAAAAAAAGTTCAAAATCATTTTTATTTATTTGTTTTAATTTTTCAGATACAAAGGTATTTTCGTCATTTCACGAAAATGAACTGAATTTTGAAAAGAGTTAACGAAAAGGCTAAAGTGGGACTTTTGGATAGTTAAGACACATCACAGATTGATTTTGTAATTGGGGGGGGGGGGGGGGGGGCATGTGAGACACGCTTATAGTTAGGGGGGTCATGTGGAATTTACCCGTTTTGTTTGGGGCGTAGATGCATTAGCTCTCTCCAGTTCAAGTTATGGTCCACAAGTCGTTAATTGGTTGACTTAACTAGGCCATGGATGTCGTGTGCGTTAGTAGAGCGTTCATGGAAGCATCGATAGAGGATGCAGAGAGTTTTGGTTGGGGCATAGATGGATTAACTCTCTCCAATCAAGATCTGGTCCACATATCTATGATTGTCCGACCTAGAGCATCAAACAGAACAATGCCAATGTATTTAGTACATATGTTCTGACAAAGAGTCTCACGCGGTGTGATTGGAAAGTTTTCCTACCTACATAACCTAATTGAAACGTTGATGCATTAGCTCACTTCGAGAGGGTGAATCAAGGTTCTTGTTCTTGATTCTTGCGAAGAATCAAAATGGTCAAGGTTTTGCAACAAATATTCATAGATAAATTCAAAGTCTAACTTGAATTTATTGATCTGTGTAGATAATGGTAGCTAGCCAAGCATACACATTGTCACTAAAGTCGATCCTTGACAAGGAGAAACTTAGTGGAATGAACTTCCTCGACTAGGAGCGTAACTTGAGAATTGTACTCAAGCACGAGAGGAAGGAACATGTGCTTGACAAGCCCATACCACCAGTGCCAGATGCAAGTTCCACGAGGAGTGTTAAGGACGCTCATCAAAAGTGCCTTAACGACTCGCTCGGCGTGGGATGCCTCATGCTGAGCACGATGTAGGATGATCTCCAGAAATAACTAATGGATTTTAGTGGGAACTCATTCGCCATAATGGAACAACTCTAGGAGATGTTAAAAGAGAAGGCTAGAACCGAAAGGTTCAAGTCTGTCAAAGTCTTGATGTTCACCAAGATACCATCTGGAGAGTTAGTCAGCCGTCATGTGCTGAAAATGAAGGGTCAATTTGAGCATCTAGCTAGACTGGGTGTCGTATTCACTGATGAGTTGAAGGTCGATATGATCCTGTCAACTCTCCCTTCAATGTATGATGGGTTTATCATGAACTACAACATGCATGACATGCACAAGACCATCACAGAGCTGCACGGCATGCTTGTATCTGCTGAGATAAACCTCAAGGGTAAAACCAAAGAGGTGATGATAGTCAAAGGGGGGCACCAGTTTCAAGAGAACTAGTGGGAGCTCGGTCAAGTCTTCCAAACCGACTGACGGGAAAGGGAAGGGTCCTGAGGTTCATAAGGACAAGTCTCTGTTCAAGGGCAAGGGCAAGGGCAAGTTGGACGTGAAGGACGTTATCTGCTTCTTCTGAGATCAGCGTGGTCACTGGAAAAGGGGCTGCAAGAAGTTCCTAGAGGAGCAGAAGAAGGCCAGTAGGACTGGCGCTTCAAGTATTTATTTCATTGAAATAAATCCGTCTACTAACTCTAGTTGGGTGCTAGATTCCGGATTGCAATATTACATTTGTGTTGATGTGCAGGTGCTGGAAAGTAGACGAGATTTGGCTAACGATGAAGCGGACATACGGGTTGTTGCTACGTTTAAGTGTTGGCATAATTTTTTAGCGCAAATGTAAGAAGTCAGTACAACAAGTTACATGACGTGTGGAGCGACTTGTTACGATCCAGATTAGGAAAGATCTAAAACTTTCCTATTTCGACGAAGCTTGGAGTGAAAGAAGAAAGACGCCACGAAGACTTGGAGCGCAAGAGAGTGACGTCGACAAGCCAGGCGACTTCCAGCTGGCAGTAACACGTCAACAATAGGCGGCAATTCTACTTGCCTGATTTATTCAGGAAGTCAGAACAGGCAAGACAACTTCTATCTGTCATTGAAGGCGGCAACTCTACTTGCCTGATTTAGTCAGGAAGTCTGAAACTTCCTGTTCCTGGTCCGAGAAGGATTAGGAATGTGAGCTGCTATAAAAAGCCTTGGGCTTCCCATTAGCAGATCATCCGTTCTTGTTCTAAAATTGCAAGATTTCTTAGAGCTCTTAACCGTGCACCATTGGCGTGTTGAGAGGCTGATTATATTTGCTAGAACGGCATTTGCTCCGATCAAACATCAAGTCGTGAAGATTGAGTGTTTGGATCGATTAGGGTTTTTGCTTGTGATTGAAGATTCACAATTCCGTCAAAGAAGACAACGACACCGAGCATAGGCTTGCTCGAAGGGTGGAATTGAGAGGATCTCAAAGACAGGGGGAGAGGCCCTTGGTCGAGGTTGTTCACGGTGAGATCTATAGTAGCTTAGGACAATAGCTTGTGTGATAGCTAGTTGGTGCTTGAAGTTGTACTATTGACTACCTAATAGTGAAAACCTTTCCACTAGCAAAGTGCCCCCAGACGTAGGTGCGGAGTCACCGAACTGGGTAATCATCTCTTGTGTCGTTATTATTATCTGTTTACTATTTTGCTTACGGTTTACGTTTTAGGCAAGTAGTCGATACACAAGTTACGACTTTGTGTTCGACTTCTTGACTCGACTACGATTCAGAATTTCAATTGGTATCAGAGGAGGCACCTTTTCTTTTAGGTGATTTTCTTGCAAAAGTTCTGAATAGCCAATATGGACTTAAAGGAAGGAGGTTCAGTAAATCGACCACCAGTGCTCGACGGAACAAACTATGGGTACTGGAAAGCACGGATATGTGCCTTATTGAAATCCCTCGACAACAAAACTTGGAAGTCTGTCATCATTGGATGGGAGGAACCTCACTATGCTGATGCTCATGGAAATCAAACTAGCATCAAACCAGAAAAAGAGTGGAGCGCGGAAGAAGATGAAGCCGCTCTAGGTAATTCTCGTGCTCTCAATGCTATTTTTAATGGAGTAGACAAGAATGTGTTTCGACTCATCAACACGTGCACAAGTGCCAAAATTGCTTGGGACACTCTTGCTGTTGCTTACGAGGGTACTTCAAAAGTCAAAGAGCAGAAGTTACAGTACCTCACGACCAACTTTGAGGCCCTTACCATGAATGAAGACGAAACTATTGCGAAGTTTAATGTGCGCATCAAGGATCTGGCCAATGAATCATAATCACTTGGCAAGCCTATGACCGATGAAGATTTGGTCAGAAAAACGCTGAGAGCCCTAAGTCCCAGATTCAAGATGAAGATTACCGCCATAGAAGAAGTCCATGACTTGAAGACACCGAAGTTTGATGAACTCATGGGATCTCTAATGACCTTCAAGCTCTCCCTACCTCTTATCTAGAAGAAACATAAAGGTGTGGCTTTCAAGAAGAACTTGACGCACTCTGATTCGGATAGTGACATTGAGGAAACTATCGCTATGCTGGCCAAAAACTACAATAAAGTCATGAAAAGATTTAGCCAGATGACAGGAAGGAATGTCACCCGAGAAGTCAGAGACAAGCCGTAGTACAAGTTCCAGAAGTTCGAAAATAGCGATGGTAGAAGAGGAGAGCGATCAGGAAAAGAAAGAGGAGTTCAGTGCTTTGAATGTGAAGGGTATGGACACTTGCAGAAAGAATGTCCTAACTTCGTAAAGAAACAGAAGAAGGGATTCAATGCCTCTCTAACTGACAATGAAGATGAGGAGGACAGTGACGTTGAGCATACAAGTAACTATGTTGCTTTTACTTCTTCTACAATAGATCAACCACCCGAGAGTTCAAAGAAGTATGACTCTGATGATGAGCTATCCGATGAGACTCTCAACAATGCTTACAACGAATGGTATGTCAAGTGGCTTGAAGACTCTCAGGTAATCAAGAAACAAAATGCTCTCATTCTTTCTCTTAGTGACGACAAGTCACGACTTCTCGAAACCACTGTTGATCTCAAAAAGGAAGTTTCTCGGTTAAAAGGCGAGTTAGAAAAAGTCACCAAGTCTGTAAAGATGATGAATCCAAGCACTGACACTCTAGACCAAATTCTCTCGATCGGAAAACCAGCTAGAAATATGGAAGGTCTTGGATATTCAAAAGAAGCCTCATCATCGCACACCATCTTCGTCCCTCAAAAGGGTGTCACCCAGAAGCCCCGTCAGAAGTCTCCTAACTTCACGCCTGACCAAGCGACCAAAAAGCCTCTTACCCTGGCCGCTTCAAAAACACAGAACAAAAGACATAACTGGGTATGTCACCACTGTGGACGAAGATGTCATATTCGACCTTTCTGCTATCGCCTATATGGAAGAAGCTTTGTCAAGCAAAGGACCACCATCAAGAAAGCACAGCCACGTAAGGAATGGCGAGTTAAGGAGGTAAACTATCGAGCTAATATCGCGTACACCGCTCTAAAGGCTTCAACCAGCAATGATTGGTACTTTGATAGTGGATCTTCTCAACATATGACTGGTAATAGCTCATTCTTGGTCACTTTAATACCTTGCACAAATAGCTTCGTCACTTTTGGAGATGGAGTAAAAGCTAGAGTACTCGGGAAAGGAAAACTCAACCTTCCCAACTCACCATGTCTGAAAGAGGCTCTACTGGTAGAAGGTCTTACAGCCAATCTCATCAGCATCAGTCAAATATGCGATCTGAATCTGGATGTCAACTTCACTCGTGACAAGTGCACTGTCAAGGACGAACACCAGAAGGAAGTCATGACAGGCCACAAGTCTCTTGATAACTGTTATCTATGGTCTCCAACAGTCACAACCTTGCCAACCGAGTGCCTTCTATCCAAAGCTCAAGAAACAAAGCTATGGCATCAAAAACTTGGTCACATCAATTTGAGGAGCATGCAAAAGATTCTCTCTGAAAAGGCGATCATTGGAGTTCCCAATCTCAAGATCATTGAAGGAAAAATCTGTGGAGAATGCCAGATTGGGAAACAAGTCAAGACGTCACACAAGAAGGTACAACATTTTACTACTTCTCGTGTTCTAGAACTTCTACATGTTGACCTTATGGGACCTATGCAAGTAGAAAGTCTTGGTGGCAAGAAGTACATATTTGTGTGTGTTGACGACTTCTCAAGGTACACCTGGGTAGACTTTATTAGAGAAAAGTCAGACACCTTCTCAGTCTTTGAAGCCCTATGTCGGAGAGTTCAACGAGAAAAAGGAGAAGTCATTGGAAAAGTCGACCGACTTCGAAGTGATCATGGAAAGGAGTTTGAAAACATCAGCTTCGCAAATTTTTGTGATGCTGAAGGAATTGCACACGAATTTTCTGCTCCCGTCACTCCTCAGCAAAACCTGATTGTTGAAAGAAAAAATCGCACTCTTCAAGAAATGGCAAGAGTCATGATGTTAGCCAAAGACATTCCGCAGCACTTCTGGGCTGAAGCTTTAAATACGGCGTGCCATATTCATAATAGAGTGACCCTCCGCCCTAGAACTTCGCTCACTCTTTATGAAATATGGAGGAGGAGGAAGCCGAATGTCAAATATTTTCATGTCTTTGGATCGATCTGCTACATACTTGCAGATAGGGAACCACGACGCAAACTTGATCCTAAAAGCGACGAAGGTATCTTCCTTGGATACTCCAGAAATTGTCGGGCTTTTCGTGTATTCAACAAACGCACCCGGACTATCATGGAATCCATCAATGTCGTGATCGATGACAGTAATGAGCAACCCAGTGACGAAGACGAAGAAGCCCTAAATCTCTCAGGAGAAGTCAGACCAGAAGTCAGAGGAGGAGTCAGACCGGAAGTCAGAGGCGAAGAGCGCAGCAAAGAATCTGAAGACGAAAGCCCAATCATCCCGGACAAAGTGGCATCTCCTATAGTACAGAGAGCTCCGTCAAGAAGAATTCAGAAGAATCATCCACCCCAGGATGTGATAGGAGACATAAATGAGGGAGTGCGGACTCGACAAAAGGCATCTCTAGACTACAAAGAGATGATAGGTAACATTTGCTTTATTTCCAAAATTGAGCCAAAGAATATACAAGAAGCCATCAATGATGAGTACTGGGTCTGCGCCATGCAAGAAGAATTGGTCCAATTTGCAAGGAATGAAGTTTAGGAATTAGTACCCAAGCCAGACAATGTCAATGTCATCGGGACAAAGTGGATATTCAAAAACAAGTCTGACGAGCAAGGAAACATCACTCGAAACAAAGCAAGACTGGTGGCTCAAGGGTACACACAAGTAGAAGGAGTCGACTTTGAAGAAACCTTTGCTCCGGTAGCCTGACTGGAAGCCATACGAATTCTCCTCGGCATAGCATGCCAGCTACGGTTCAAACTCTATCAAATATATGTAAAGAGTGCCTTCCTTAATGGAAATCTCAACGAAGAAGTCTATGTGGCTCAACCAAAGGGATTCGAAGACCATGACTCTCCTCACCATGTCTACAAGCTAAAGAAAGCTCTCTACGGACTCAAACAAGCTCCACGAGCATGGTATGAACGTCTAACCCAATTCCTAGTTCAAAATGGCTATATTCGAGGGGGAGTAGACAAAACTCTCTTTGTGAAGAAGGAAGGAAGGGACATCATGATCGCTCAAATATATGTCGACGACATTGTATTTGGAGGAAAGTCAGACAAGATGGTGGAACGTTTCGTCCAACATATGCAGTCTGAATTTGAGATGAGTATGGTCGGTGAGCTCACATACTTCCTAGGGTTCCAGATCAAACAGAATTCAGATGGAATATTTATCTCCCAAAGCAAATATGCAAAGAACATTGTCAAGAAGTTCGGGTTAGAAAAGGCCTCACACAAGAGAACTCCTATTGCCACACATGTCAAATGCATAAAGGACGAGATGGGAGAACCAGTTGATCAAAGCCTTTATCGAAGCATAATAGGAAGTCTTCTCTATCTAACAGCAAGTCGACCCGACATCGCTTACTCTGTGGGAGTCTGTGCTCGATATCAAGCCAATCCAAAACTCAGTCACTTAGCTCATGCCAAGAGGATCATAAGGTACATCTCGGGAACCTCTGAATTGGGTTTGCTATATTCCTTTGATACCTCTCCTACTCTTGTTGGATATTGTGATGTTGACTGTGCGGGAAGCACACCAGATCGAAGAAGTACCTCTGGAGGTTGTTTCTACCTGGGGAACAATCTTGTATCGTGGTTCAGCAAAAAGCAAAATTGTATTGCTTTGTCTACTGCTGAGTCCGAATATATTGCAGCCGGAAGTAGCTGTACTCAGCTTCTTTGGATGAAACAAATGTTGGCAGAGTATGGAATCAAGCAAGACATCATGACTTTGTTCTGTGACAACATCAGTGCTATCAATATCTTGAAAAACCCAGTACAACACAGCAAAACAAAGCATATTGATATCAGGCACCACTTTATTCGAGAGCTTGTAGAAGACAAGAAGATAAAGCTCGAATACCTACCCACTGAGAAACAAATCGCTGACATCTTTACAAAGGCATTAGATACTAATAGGTTTGAAAGTCTGAGGTCATCCCTTGGACTTTGCTGTCTGGAATAACCCGAAGTCAAGACAGAAGAGAGGGAGCTTTTGAGTGGATTTTTAATCTCTCTCTATCAGGACCAACCAGGGTCCACAAAATCTAGCCGGGCCCGAATTTCATTATCAAAAGCCCAGTTGGAATTTTTAAATTCAAGTCCGCTAGGGCATTAGATACCGCCAACCTTTCAACTCCCACGCAGAAAAAACTTTGCACCTCCTCCACCTTGCCAAACCGCTAGGGCACTACGAATCAAAATCAATCTGCAACTGCAAGATTTTGCTCTTCTCTTCCAAACCAAAACCGATCAAGCAAATGGTTGGAACTAGGAGTGGACGCATACAATCTGCCTCCAAATTACGAGCAAAGATGAGGGTAAAGACGATCGCTCAAAAGTTATTAGCCTCAAAATCCTCGACAAACAAACATGGAGTAAGGATTCGAGGAGGAAAAATCTCAGGGGAAAGTTCGACAGTACCTCAAGGAGTAACGACCTCGCCTCCAACTATCACACCAGTAGAATCAACTCCTGTCGTTGAGAAGGACGACACTTTATCCGAATCTGCGAACTTTGAAGAGGAAGTCTCTCTCTCTACTCAGACCCCCATACAAGGTAAACCTACTATCCTATCTGAAGTAGATCTTGTAGATGAAAGCCTGCCTGAAGAAGCTCTAGGAACCCTTGCTCCGGAAATTTATGGTGCTCGCACCAAGGACCAATCCAGCCCCTCTAAATCGACACCAGCACCAGATAAATCACCTCTAAATGAGGACCTGCAGAAAGAAGGAAGTTTTCATGTCGCCCCGGACAGTGATTCAGGGCTTAATGAAGATCCGGAAGCTATCCCAGAAGTTGCTCACCCTGTAGAGATAAGTGTCAGTATAGAAGAAGAAGTTGTGCCTAAAAGACTTGAGAGAAGGAATCTACCAACAATAAGGTTGGTCGATGAAGAAGAAGAACCCCAAATACCAAGAAGATTAACCCCAAAAAGAAAAACCACAGAGAAAGGAGGAGCATCTGCTTCTAAACAACCAAAGAAGTCTAGAAGGAAGTCACTGACTTCTGTAGCAACCTCTGCTCCAGAAGAAGAGGAATCTGAAGAAGAAGACACCCGTATTATACTACCACGGGTAAAAAAGGCAATGGGAGGGCAGAAACTTCCCAAGAATGTTCCTAAAGCTCCTACGGATAATGTCTCATTCCACTCTGTAGACAATGCAGTTAAATGGCAGTATGTATAACAGCGCAATATCTATCCAGAGAGAGAGCTCTCCACAGAAGCGCAGGGGATAAACTCAATCGTGGAACTTCTCCGAAGAGCAAGCCTGACCAATACGGTCATAAACATCGAGCCATTCTACCCAGCGTTAGTCAAAGAGTTTATTGTCAACCTTTCAAGTGAGTTTGATGACCCGGAAGATGCGGAGTACCGGAAAGTATTTGTTCGGGGAGAATGCTTCGAAATATTTGCCACAACTATCAATACTTATCTTGTTAGAGAGGACCCAGAAGTCACTCCAGAAGTCCCGCACTTGAACAAAGTGGCGGTTGAGATCACTGGAGGACGGAAGAAGGTCTGTCCCTTCAAAGACACCATTGCGGCTGCTGAGCTTACTGCCAAATACTCAATTCTGTACCGCATTGGCTTGGCAAATTGGGCGCCTTCTGCACACGGTTCGAGCATCAAAACCGAATTGGCTAAACTCATATACCAAATAGGTACGCAATCTTCTCTTGATTTTGGCTCATATGTCATTGAACATCTAGTCAAACATGCCAAATCATGCGTTGTCAAGCTTCCTATCGGGTTTCCCTCATTGATCACCGGTCTTCTTCTCCAACAATGTCCTCACATTGTCCGAGAGACGGATGTTCCGGGTAAGAAGCCACTGCCCCTCGCTGTCAGCCTCAAAAACTTCGAAGGCAAGCATATGAGGGACCTCGCACCTCCTATGGCCAAAGCATCAGAAGCTGGTTCAAGCTCCCGACCTTCAGGACCACTTGGCACTAGGATGGAGGAAGAGTTGGTGGAGATGATCAATGATCTGGAGAAGTCAATTGCTATGCTATCAACCCGCAAAGTTGCCTGTGAAGCTCTTCTCAATGACCTCCGCTCTACACCTGCTAATGAAGATAATGTTGATGACTCCAACTCGTTTTAAGTATTTCTCTGATTCACTCTCATAAACTTGTTCCAAACACACTCTTAAATCCTCGGGGTATGTCCGAGTTACTTATTTGCACATTATGACACTTCTTTTATTTGCTCATGTTTGAGCTGGATATTTTGCTCATGTTTGAGCTAGCTTATTTTGCTCATGGTGTGAGCTGGTGTTTACCCTGCTGTTTAGTCGAATTTCATTGTATAATTGCCTTTGTCAATTTTGTTAGACAAACAGGGGGAGATAGATAGGCTATGCCAGAAGTTACACCAGAAGTCGCACCAAAATAAGTCGCCGCTCCAGAAGATAAACCAGAAGCCCCTCCAGAAGATTAACCAGAAAGACGCACAAGAAGTCGCTTCAGAAGTCACATACTTGCTGTGTGCGTAACTGCCTCAAGGTGACGATGTGCCTGAAATGTGTTTTAAGTCACATCACTTGTTGTGCGTAACTGCCACAAGATAACTCACTTGCGGTGCGTAACTGCCACAAGGTGACGATGTGCTTAAAAATGTATTTTCTTAAAAAATTGCCAAAGGGGGAGATTGTTGCTACGTTTAAGTGTTGGCATAATTTTTTAGCGCAAATGTCAGAAGTCAGTACAACAACTTACATGACGTGTGGAGTGACTTGTTACGATCCAGATTAGGAAAGATCTAAAGCTTTCCTATTTCGACGAAGCTTGGAGTAAAAGAAGAAAGACGCCACGAAGACTTGGAGTGCAAGAAAGTGACGACGAAAAGCCAGGCGACTTCCAGCTGGCAGTAATACGTCAGCAATAGGTGGCAACTCTACTTGCCTAATTTATTCAGGAAGTCAGAACAGGCAAGACGACTTCCAGCTGTCATAGAAGGCGGCAACGACTTGCCTTATTTAGTCAGGAAGTCTGAAACTTCCTGTTCCTGGTCCAAGAAGGATTAGGAATGTGAGCTGCTATAAAAAGCCTTGGGCTTCCCATTACCAGTGCATCCGTTCTTGTTCTAATAATTGCAATTTTTCTCAGAGCTCTTAACCGTGCACCATTGGCGTGTTGAGAGGCTGATTATATTTGCTAGAACGGCATTTGCTCCGATCAAACATCAAGTCGTGAAGATTGAGTGTTTGGATCGGTTAGGGTTTTTGCTTGGATTGAAGATTCACAACTCCGTCAAAGAAGACAACGACACCAAGCATAGGCTTGCTCGAAGGGTGGAATTGAGAGGATCTCAAAGACAGGGGGAGAGGCCCTTGGTCGAGGTTGTTCACGGTGAGATCTATAGTAGCTTAGGATAATACCTTGTGTGATAGCTAGTTGGTGCTTGAAGTTGTACTATTGACTACCTAATAGTGAAAACCTTTCCACTGGCAAAGTGCCCCCAGACGTAGGTGCGGAGTCACCGAACTGGGTAATCATCTCTGGTGTCGTTATTATTATCTGTTTACTGTTTTGCTTACGGTTTACGTTTTAGGCAAGTAGTAGATACACAAGTTACGAGTTTGTGTTCGACTTCTTGACTCGGCTATGATTCAGAATTTCACGGGTTGTAGATGGAAAGAGTGTCATGGCAACAGTCGTAGGGGTCGTTCGTCTCAGTCTCCTGTCGGGACTTCTTTTGATTTTGAACAATGTGTATTGTGTACCCTCTTTCCGTAAAGACATTATTTCTATTTCTGTTTTAGTCATTGAAGGTTTCAATTTTGTTATTGACAATGGTCTTTTCAAGCTTTATAGAAAGAATGTTTGTTATGGGGAAGCATTGCTTGTTAATGGTCTCTATGTTTTGAAAACTAGTGACATCAACGAGAATGAGGTACAATGTAAATACCAAAAGGCTCAAGGTTGATGAATCGAGTGAGACTCGATTATGGCACTTCCGTTTGGGCCACATAAGCGAGAGACGACTATCAGCACTTCACAAGTGTGGACCGTTGAGTCCATTTGAATTCGGACAAATTGATGGGAAAGATGACGAAGTCGCCCTTCACCGGTAGGGGTGATAGGGCGGGTGACTGTAAGGATTTGGAGCTATCAAGATGATAAAAAATAGCGGAAGCAACAACAATATAAACTCCAAAATCTGTCCAAGAGCATAAACCATTAAATCTCAAGGCAAAAACTATTTCACAAGAGCTTACCTTTGGTTTTGTTGAATCAAGAAAGAAGAACAAGATGATCTCCTTCTCTAGAGCAAGTCCACACCAATAGGATGATCCTTTTGATCCAACACACTTAGCCTACTAGAACTAGAGTGTGAGGAACCAGAGAGCAAAGGAAGGGAGAGGGAGGGGAGGTCTTGGCCGGCCACAATGAGAGAGAGAGAGAGATGAGAGCCTCTCTGTTTGTGTGTTGTGATATTTTGAGTACTTAATCATATATTATAAGTTGATTGATAAAGTAAAAAATGATGAAGGCATGGGTTAAAAGGTATGTCACCACCTAATCCCACACTTGGCCCCACCAAGTGGGCCGTCCAAGCCATGCCTAAATGGGCCTATAGTTTGGCCTTTAATGGGCCGGCCTTGTGGCCTCATGGGCCGAGCCCAATGGGCTCGCCCATGGGGTCGCGTGCCGTTTCCCAAAAATTATCCGACCCTTGTTGTCACTTATCAAACAAAGTCCGACGCGACATCGACGACAAAATCAGTTTTCTCGATTCGCTAATAATTCTCACAAATCCGAACCCATGGCCTAAAGCCCTTAGTTTTGGCCATGTCTCGCTCCTCAAGAACCGCCAACCTTTCCTTGTCTCAAGTTACCCATATTGTATGTGTGTGACTCTCTAAGCTCACGCCACCGTTGGTAGATCGGTGAAAGAGATCTCTCTTGCCTGATCCATCATAAGTGGCCTCTAGTAAGACATTATGATTACCCAAGGTGCATGATGATCGATTATTCGATTTAACCTTGTGCGTACAAGTCACTATCCCATTATCTCTAGACATCCTGATTGATCACTAGGCATAGAGTCGTCATCCTTGTTTAATCAATCATTGTTACTTGATATGCGAGACGACTGAGAACTGATAACTCGTATCACTGGCATGGCCATGCTCTTCCTCTCAGTCACTCTCGATCAAGTGGCCTAAACGGATATCTTTCCCATACCGTAGTATGAGGGATAAATCCTTTAGCCGTCTTTCGTGTCACTCATGTAATCCGTTCCGCCACCCAATCATGTCCGTTATTGCAATCCTGTTACGGAAAGAGTTAGGCGCGAGTCAAAGTCATACGTCGATCGCATAGTGATCACAAGGACTCCTTGGTCTAAGGATATTGTGACAAGCTATCACATTTGAATATGTTCATGGCCTAATCTATGAAACACTATTCAAAGCGGGTCGTCCGATAGCAATCACCTCATGATATCTATGATATGATTCCGGGATCCTACATCTCTATGATAAGCAGAACTACATCATTGAGAACCATCCCCATATTGGTTGCTTCAATTGAAGCGTATTTTCACCAGAGACTTGTTAAGTGTGATCCGTATAAATTTATGGTTCTACTACTTTAGTGGTCATAAATTAGATCATGCTCAACATATTACATCAACACATAAGTAATGCAAAGCCTTTTTATTTATTACAAACGATGATTAATATACATAAACATTTATAGACTACTAGCAATTGGACTAGGGCACAAAAATGCTATCAGTGACTTGTTGGGCCTAATACACACTAACGTATGTGGGCACATGAGTACACAAGCAAGAAGGGGATTCAGATACTTTATCACATTTATTGATGATTACAGTAGATATGGTTATGTCTATCTAATGAGACATTGATAGCATTTGTGCCCTAGTCCAATTGGTATTAGCCTGTAAACGTCTATGTACAAATATCATCGTTTGTAATGTATAAATATAAACGGCTTTATATTACTTATGTGTTGAAGTAATATGTTAAGCATGATCTGATTTATGACCACTAAAGAAGTAGAACCATAAATCTGTACGGATCACACTTAACGAGTCCCTGGTCAACCTATGCTTCCTTAAAAGCCAGTATGAGGATGGTTCTTAATGACGTAGTTCTACTTGTCATAGGGATGTGGGATCCTGAAACCATATCATAGATATCATGAGGTGATTGATATCGGACGACCCGCTTTGAATAGTGTTTTCATAGATTAAGCCATAAACATATACAAATGCGATAGCTTGTCACGACATCCTTAGACCAAGGAGTCTTTGTGATCACTATGCAATGAACGTACGACTTTAACTTGCGCCAAACGCTTTCTGTAAAAGGATTGCTATAAAGGGCATGATTGGGTGGCGGAACGGGTTGCATGAGTGACACGAAAGACGGCTAAGGGATTTATCCCTCATACTACGGTATGGGAAAGATATCCGTTAGAAGGCCTCCTGATGGAGACTGACTGAGAGAAAAAGCATGGCCATGCAAATGATACGGGTTATCATTTCTCAGCCATCTCGCATATCAAGTAACAATGATTGATTGAACAAGGGAGATGACTCTATGCCTTGAGATCAATCGGGGTATCTAGAGATAACAGGATGGTGACTTGTACGCACAAAGGTTAAGTCGAATCATCGATCATCGTGCACCTTAGGTAATGATAATGTTTTACTAGAGACCACTTATGATGGATCGGGCAAGAGCGATCTTTTGCGCCGATCTGTCAACGGTGGCATGAGCCTAGAGGGTCACACACATACAAGACGGATAACTTGAGACAAGGAAACATTGATGTTTCTTGAGGAGTAATATATGGACAAAACTGGAGGTTTTGTGCCATAGGTTCGGTTTGAGAGAATAATTAGCGAATCGAGAAAAACTGAGTTTTTCGTCGATATCGCGTCGGACTTTGTTTGATAAGTAACGACAAAAGTGTCGGGCAACTTTTGGACACGGCATGAGACAACACGGGAGGGCCCATTGGGCTCGGCCCATGAAGCCTCATGGCCGGCCCATTAAGGGCCCAATAAGATCATATGGCCGGCCCACATGGTGGGACCATTGTGGGGGCCACACAACACCATGCTTAGTTGGTGATTGTGGATTAAGAGGTGAGTGATTTAAGGGGGTATGGGTTAAAGCACCTTTAAGCCCATACCAATCACTTTTAACCCATTCTTGTGAGTTGGATGATGAATTCAAATGCAAGACTTTAATTCATTAGTCATTTAATCACAAAACTCACAAAAAGATCTCTCTCTCTCTCATAGTGGCCGGCCACCCCCCTCCTCCTCTTCATCTTGCTCTCTTGTTCTTCATTTAATTGTTCTAGTAGGCAATTAAGTGAAGGATCAACAAGATCATCCTCTTGGTGTGGACTTGCTTTAGAGAAGAAGATCCGAACGTTCTTTTTTATCGATTCATACAAGACTTAAAGGTAAAAATCTTGTGGAATAGATTTTGCTTTGGGATTTAATGGTTTAATGTTCTTGGACAAGGTTTGGAGTAGATTATCTTAAGTCGAATCATCAATCATCGTGCACCTTGGGTAATGATAATGTTTTACTAGAGACCACTTATGATGGATCGGGCAAGAGCGATCTTTTGCGCCGATCTGCCAACGGTGGCATGAGCGTAGAGGGTCACACACATACAAGACGGATAACTTGAGACAAGGAAACACTGATGTTTCTTGAGGAGTAATATATGGACAAAACTGGAGGTTTTGTGCCATAGGTTCGGTTTGAGAGAATAATTAGCGAATCGAGAAAAACTGAGTTTGTCGTCGATATCGCGTCGGACTTTGTTTGATAAGTAACGACAAAAGTGTCGGGCAACTTTTGGACACGGCATGAGACAACACGGGAGGGCCCATTGGGCTCGGCCCATGAAGCCTCATGGCCGGCCCATTAAGGGCCCAATAAGATCATATGGCCGGCCCACATGGTGGGACCATTGTGGGGGCCACACAACACCATGCTTAGTTGGTGATTGTGGATTAAGAGGTGAGTGATTTAACGGGGTATGGGTTAAAGCACCTTTAAGCCCATACCAATCACTTTTAACCCATACTTGTGAGTTGGATGATGAATTCAAATGCAAGACTTTAATTCATTAGTCATTTAATCACAAAACTCACAAAAAGATCTCTCTCTCTCTCTCATAGTGGCCGGCCACCCCCCTCCTCCTCTTCATCTTGCTCTCTTGTTCTTCATTTAATTGTTCTAGTAGGCAATTAAGTGAAGGATCAACAAGATCATCCTCTTGGTGTGGACTTGCTTTAGAGAAGAAGATCCGAACGTTCTTCTTTATCGATTCATACAAGACTTAAAGGTAAACATCTTGTGGAATAGATTTTGCTTTGGGATTTAATGGTTTAATGTTCTTGGACAAGGTGTGGAGTAGATTATCTTTTAATGCATCCGCTATCTCGACGATCTAGAACGCTCCAAAACCCTACACTGGTATCAGAGGGTTGGTTACCCTCTTAATCTTTGTCTTGTTGAATTTATTTCGGTTTTGTGATTATTTGCATGCCAAATTGTTGATAACATGATTTTAATGCTTTTTGGGAGATTTGCATGAAATATGTTATTTTTGAAAAATTAATTGAATTTGGAATTTTTCGGAAATTATTGGATTTGTCGGGTCCGAGAAGGGTCTCTGCGGGAGCCGGATTGGAGGTACCGAACGGAGGTCACCGGAGGCCGGGGAGGCCGGCGGTGACCGAGCCCGTTCCCACTCTCAGGCGAGGTCGAGAGTGGTGGCAAGGGTGGTTTCGGCCTTCCAAGGCTCAAAACGGCCCGTGCATTATTGTGCTCGGCCCAATGGGCCTTTGGCCCATTGGCTTGGCCCGACTTGGTTCGTGCGTGGTGTTTGATCCGTGTCACGAACCCGCGATCCAATATTTCAAAAACTTTCAAAATTTAATCGGTTTCGATAAACCGTTTTTCGAAAAGGTCTAGTTTCGATAAACCCGACCAAGCAACTTGGCAAAATTAAAACCGGAATTATTGCATATTATTTGATAACATGTTTGTGTGATAACATGTTGGATGATGTGATGAAATGTATGATGCATTAGTAACCCATTAGATTTTATCGCTTTCACGGTTTGCATACCGTTAGTGTTAGCGTGTAATTATTCTTTTATTCGAGCCCATAAAGTGTAATTATTTTTTAACCGGTCTACGAACCGAGTATTAATTGTAATTATTACTCAAAGACGAGAAGGATGGAAAATCAAGCACGATGACGGTCTTGGAGGAAGTCCAAGAGCAAGTGGGAGCCCGAATAAGGAAGACTCGTAGAATCCTAAGTTTAGAATGGGTTATAAAATGCATATTTAACGCTTTATGGATGCTTGCTTGAATTATTTAATTAATTGCATGCTTGCATGATTAGTTTATAAGTTTATAAGCCATCACCTCACATGCAAAGATTAAAATCAACTTTAATTGTTTGCATGTTTAAAGCGTTGTGAACTATCATCACACGGGTTGTGATGGATGAGTTCAAATTTGGAACGTATTTGCACGGGTTGCAAATGACGGATTCAAATGAAGATAGTATGTGATACAATTAGAAACGTCACAACACGGATTGTTGGTGACGGGTTCGTAATTGTACCAAATACTTTCGAATTATTAAACACAACCAAGTTACAAGTTAATTTGAGTCAAGTGAGATGCCACCCAAATTCACACCCATGTAGAAACATTTTATCGGTGTCGTGCGCCTTAGCGGAGCATCGATCGAATGGGTTCTAGATGGGAATGGTAAACTTTGTGGAATGTCGTGCGCCTTAGCGGAGCATCTGCACAAAGTTAACTCGTTAGTGAAAGTTGGTTGACTCAACCACGATTCTTGGCCTGAGGTCGAGCTGGGGCATCGGAAGGGTAAGCCGTGTGTTTTACACATACCCTGACTAAGAGTTACACAGGTTGTAATTGGACGGACGTCCTACCTAAATAAGTCAATTGGAGCGGTTCGCCTTAGCGCACTTCAAATGACGAATAAGGGATCTTGGTTTAAAAGATTCTAAATCTTAGAATTTGATGGTTGGTGTTTAATTCGGATCTTCATAAATTTATTCAACTATTCTGATTAAATTTACTTTCTTCGTGTAGAAATGGCTAGTAATTCAACAAACTCGTCTAATTTGTCATTGAGGACTATACTCGAGAAGTGTAAACTCAACGGGACAAATTATCTAGACTGGGACAAAAATTTACGACTTGTGTTAAAAATGGAACGCAGGGAGTACGTCCTTGATAAGGCTATCCCTGAGGAGCCAGCTGCCAACGCAACGAGGGTCGTTAAGGATGCGTACCAGAAACACCTTAGCGACTCTATCGACGTTGCGTGTGTCATGCTGGGCTGCATGGAGGCGGACCTCCAGAAGAAGTTTATGGAGCTATCCCATGATCCGTTTGCAATGTTTGCACAGATCAAGGATATGTTCAAGGAGAAAGTACGTATGGAAAAATACACTGTTCTCCGAGAACTCATAGCCTGCAAGATGTCAGCAGGCAGCTCCGTAGGTCCTCACGTCCTATAGATGAAGGGGCATTTTGACCATATGACTAGTATCGGTATGTCTATGGAAAAGGAAATGGCTGCGGATTTTATTCTGCAATCCCTTCCTCATGCATATGGTGGGTTCGTCATGAACTATCACATGTATGATATGGACAAGACCGCGTCGGAGTTGCACAGCATGCTAGTGACTGCCGAGAAGAGCATAAGGGGCAGTTCGTCCAAAAAATGTCTTCATGGTCAAGAAGGGACCCAGCTTCAAAGCTGTTGGTGGCAAGGGTAAAGGCCGAAGACACCTCACATGGAGGAACAGACGACCATTTATTCCTAGACCTCACATGCCCGTACAAGGTAAAGGGAAGGCAAAGGAATCGGTTTGTTACTACTGTCAAAAGCCTGGTCATTGGAAGAAAGACTGTCAGCAGATGAAGGAGGACTAAAAGAAGGGCGGTGGGGCCGCTGCTTCATCAGGTATTCCATTAGAACTATATCTTTCTACAATTAATACCTGGGTACTAGACACTGGAGTTGAGTCTCATGTCTGTGCTGATGTGCAGGTGTTACACAGTAGAAGAGATATAAAGGAAAACGAGGTGGACCTAAGAGTTGGGAACAATACCAGAGTTGCCGCAATTGCTGTGGGTTCTGTGAACTTTGTTTTGCCCAGTGGGCTTGTAATTGAACTTAATGATGTGTTTTGCATACCTTTTTTCAATAGGAATATTATCTCAATTTCTCTTCTTGAAATAGAGGGATATTATTTTAATATTAAGAACGGGTTTTTTGATATTATGCGCAACAACATATATTATGGCAATGCTCGCACTGTTGGAGGATTATACATATTGAATATGCAAAACTCGAAATCCAACATGCTCTATAATGTAAATGCTAAGAGGTTTAAAACTAATGATTTAGACCAAACTCTTATCTGGCATTGTCGTCTAGGTCACATAAATGAGAAACGCATCTCAGCGCTTCATAAGCGCGGACTTCTAAGTCAATTCGAATTCCAAACGATTGAAAGATGCGAAGCTTGTTTAATGGGCAAGATGACTAAAGCGCCCTTCACTGGTTTAGGTGAGAGGGCAGGTGACTTATTGGGTCTGATACATTCAGACGTATGTGGACCAATGAGTACTCATGCCAGAGGTGGTTTAGGCTACTTTATCACATTTACTGACGATTTCAGTAGATATGGTTATGTCTATCTCATGAGACATAAGTCCGAAGCTTTTGATAAATTCAAAGAGTTTAGGACTGAAGTAGAAAACCAACTCGAAAAGAGTATCAAGGCACTCCGTTCTGATCGGGGTGGAGAATACTTATCCGAGGAGTTTCTTAGTTATCTTACTGAAGGTGGAATACTATCTCAGTGGACTCCGACAGGAACACCGCAACTTAATGGTGTGTCCGAACGGAGGAATCGAACATTGTTAGATATGGTTCGATCAATGTTAAGTCTCACTGATCTCCAGATCTCCTTCTGGGGTTATGCTCTGCAAACGGCTGCTTTCATAATAAATAGGGCTCCGTCGAAAGCAGTGGAAGGGACATCATTTGAAAAAGGGTACGGGAAGGAACCCGTTTTGTCCTTCCTTAAAATCTGGGGTTGCGAGACTTATGTTAAAAGGTTGCTTGCAACCAAGCTCGAACCAAGATCAGATAATTGCACTTTCATCGGGTATCCAAAATAAACAAAAGGATACTACTTCTACAAACCGAGCGAAAATAAAGTTTTTGTCGCTCGAGGTGGGACATTCTTGGAAAAAGAGTTCATTTCCAAGACAGTCAGTGGGAGGGATGTTCATCTTGATGAAGTTCTAGATGAGATGGTCAGTCGGGAACCACAAGAAGACCCACTAGAAGAGGTAGAGCCAGAAGTGGTCATTGAGTAAGAAACAATAGCTGCAGTTAATGAGGAAGGTCCGAGGCGCTCTGAAAGGATAAGTCATGCACCTGTCAGATACGGTTTCTTAGTAACTGAAGGTGATGGTTTAGTACTAGTGGACAATGATCCAGCTACCTTTCGAGAGGCTTTTGACGGAACCGACTCTGAGAAATGGCTGGAAGCCATGAGGGAAGAAATGCAATCCATGTCAGATAATCAAGTGTGGGACTTGGTGGATCATACCCCTGACGTAAAGGTCATAGGGTGTAAATGGATCTTTAAAATAAAGATAGACATGGATGGCAAACCTCAGACCTATAAAGCGAGACTGGTAGCAAAAGGTTATAGACAAATCCACGGAATTGACTATGAAGAGACCTTTTCTGAAGTAGCTATGGTCAAATCTATCCGCATTCTCCTTGCCGTAGCAGCGTATTACAACTATGAGATATGGCAAATGGATGTCAAAACCGCCTTCCTCAACGGAAGGTTAGCTGAGGACGTTTATATGTCCCAGCCTGAGGGTTTTGAGGATCCAAAGAATAAGGGAAAGATTTGCAAGTTGCTCAAATCAATCTATGGTTTGAAGCAAGCATCTCGGAGTTGGAATCAGCGTTTTGATGAAGTAGTGAAACGGTTTGGCTTCGTCAAAAACGATGATGAACCTTGCGTGTATAAAAGGGCAAATGGGAGCAATATAATCTTCTTGGTGCTTTATGTTGATGACATACTGCTCATTGGTAACGACGTCCCTACCTTGCTCTTAACAAAGACTTGGTTAGGTGAGTGTTTCGCAATGAAGGACTTAGGTGAGGCCTCTTACATCTTGGGAATCAAGATATATAGAGACCGTGCCAAGCGGGTCTTGGGCTTAAGTCAAAGCACTTATATAGACAAGGTGTTGAGACGATTCTCAATGCAAGATTCAAAGAAAGGATTGCTGCCCATGCGTCATGGCGTGAAGCTTAGCAAGAAGCAGGGTGCTGAGACACCTGCAGAGCTAGCAAGAATGAATGAGATCCCATATGCTTCGGCTATAGGGTCCATAATGTATGCCATGATATGTACGAGACCGGATGTCTCGTTTGCCCTAAGCTGTACCAGTAGACATCAATCCAAACCCGTTGAGGCACACTGGATGGCTGTCAAGGCAATTCTCAAATGTTTGAGAAAAACCAAGGACGCCTTTCTTGTATACGGGGCCAGAAATGATGATCTCGTCGTCAAAGGATATGTCGACGCTAGTTTCCAGACAGACCCCGATGACTTTAAGAGTCAGTTGGGATATGTGTTTATGTTGAACGGCGGAGCATTCAGCTGGAAAAGCAAGAAGCAGGATACCATTGCCGACTCTACGACGGAAGCTGAGTACATTGCCGCATGTGATGCGGCAAAAGAGGCTGTATGGATCAGGAGTTTCATGGCTGGGTTAGGTGTAATTAAAAACCCGTCTAACCCAGTAGACTTATATTGTGACAACACCGGGGCCATTGCGCAAGCTAAGGAACCCAGGGCACATAACAAATCCAAATATGTACTCAGAAAGTATCACATCATCCGCGACATAGTTGCTAGAGGTGACGTGAAGATCCACTACGTTGCAAGTGATGATAACACAGCCGACCCATTGACCAAGGCTCTTCCTCAAGATAAACATGAAAAACATGTTAGGTCAATGGGTATAGACTAGGACTTAGATTGGAGCTAAGGGCAAGTGGGAGATTGATAGCATTTGTGCCCTAGTCCAATTGGTATTAGCCTGTAAACGTCTATGTACAAATATCATCGTTTGTAATGTATAAATATAAACGGCTTTATATTACTTATGTGTTGAAGTAATATGTTAAGCATGATCTGATTTATGACCACTAAAGAAGTAGAACCATAAATCTGTACGGATCACACTTAACGAGTCCCTGGTCAACCTATGCTTCCTTAAAAGCGACCAGTATGAGGATGGTTCTTAATGATGTAGTTCTACTTGTCATAGGGATGTGGGATCCTGGAACCATATCATAGATATCATGAGGTGATTGATATCGGACGACCCGCTTTGAATAGTGTTTTCATAGATTAAGCCATAAACATATTCAAATGCGATAGCTTGTCACGACATCCTTAGACCAAGGAGTCTTTGTGATCACTATGCAATGAACGTACGGCTTTAACTTGCGCCAAACGCTTTCTGTAAAAGGATTGCTATAAAGGGCATGATTGGGTGGCGGAACGGGTTGCATGAGTGACACGGAAGACGGCTAAGGGATTTATCCCTCATACTACGGTATGGGAAAGATATCCGTTAGAAGGCCTCTTGATGGAGACTGACTGAGAGAAAAAGCATGGCCATGCAAATGATACGGGTTATCATTTCTCAGCCATCTCGCATATCAAGTAACAATGATTGATTGAACAAGGGAGACGACTCTATGCCTTGAGATCAATCGGGATATCTAGAGATAACAGGATGGTAACTTGTACGCACAAAGGTTAAGTCAAATCATCGATCATCGTGCACCTTGGGTAATGATAATGTTTTACTAGAGACCACTTATGATGGATCGGGCAAGAGCGATCTTTTGCGCCGATCTGCCAACGGTGGCATGAGCCTAGAGGGTCACACACATACAAGACGAATAACTTGAGACAAGGAAACATTGATGTTTCTTGAGGAGTAATATATGGACAAAACTGGAGGTTTTGTGCCATAGGTTCGGTTTGAGAGAATAATTAGCGAATCGAGAAAAATTGAGTTTTTCGTCGATATCGCGTCGGACTTTGTTTGATAAGTAACGACAAAAGGGTCGGGCAACTTTTGGACACGGCATGAGACAACACGGGAGGGCCCATTGGGCTCGGCCCATGAAGCCTCATGGCCGGCCCATTAAGGGCCCAATAAGATCATATGGCCGGCCCACATGGTGGGACCATTGTGGGGGCCACACAACACCATGCTTAGTTGGTGATTGTGGATTAAGAGGTGAGTGATTTAAGGGGGTATGGGTTAAAGCACTTTTAAGCCCATACCAATCACTTTTAACCCATACTTGTGAGTTGGATGATGAATTCAAATGCAAGACTTTAATTCATTAGTCATTTAATCACAAAACTCACAAAAAGATCTCTCTCTCTCTCATAGTGGCCGGCCACCCCCCTCCTCCTCTTCATCTTGCTCTCTTGTTCTTCATTTAATTGTTCTAGTAGGCAATTAAGTGAAGGATCAACAAGATCATCCTCTTGGTGTGGACTTGCTTTAGAGAAGAAGATCCGAACGTTCTTCTTTATCGATTCATACAAGACTTAAAGGTAAACATCTTGTGGAATAGATTTTGCTTTGGGATTTAATGGTTTAATGTTCTTGGACAAGGTGTGGAGTAGATTATCTTTTAATGCTTCCGCTATCTCGACGATCTAGAACGCTCCAAAACCCTACAGACATAAGTCTAACTCGTTTGACAAGTTCAAAGAGTTTAAGGCTGAAGTTGAGAATCAACTTGGGAAGAAGGTTAAAGCGCTTTGCTCAGACCGAGGTGGCGAATACTTGACCCAAGACTTCATCGACCACCTAGGAGAGTGTGGGATATTGTCTGAGTGGACTCCGCCTGGAACACCTCAATTAAACGGTGTGTCCGAAAGGAGGAACCGAACCTTGCTGGACATGGTTTGCTCTATGATGAGTCAGACAGATCTCCCCGTATCCTTTTAGGGATACGCTCTTGAGACAGCTGCGTTCATTATGAACCAGGCACCTACTGTTAGGATTGTGCCCTAGTCCAATGTAATTTCTCAATCTATATTGTAATGTTTATCATTTTTCGATCTAATAAAAAGGCATTATATTACTAATGTGTTGTAGTAATATATCGAATGTGATTTGATCTATGTCATTATGTGTATAACCACCTATAGTAGAACTGTAGATCCGAAAGAATTGCATTCGATGAGTCCCTGATTAGCTAAGCTTCTTTAAGAAGCGATCAGTATGAGACCAACTCTTTGTGATCCTGCTCTACTGATCATGGCAAAGTATGTGCTGGAGTTATACCATAGATATCATCAAGTCGATGATATCGGACGACCCGATTGTGAGTATGCAACATAGATACTGTCATGAGATACTCACAGATCGTAGCTTGTCATTATATCCTAAGACCAAGGAGTCTTTGTGTACACTATGTAAAAAATATCTAAGTTTGACCTAGTCTAACGTTACTTGTAAAAGGGTAGCCATAACGACTTTGATTGACTTGGTTATTAATTGCATTAGTGAACTCGAAAGACGTCTGAGGGATTTATCACTCATACTCCGGTATGAGAAAGATATCTGTTTAGGCCACTTGATGAGAATGTCTGAAGGAATAGCACGGCCGTGCAGGTGATACCTTAGTATCAGTTTTTAGTCATCTCAGATATCAAGAAACAGTGATTGATAAATTAGGATGATGGTTCTATGCCTATTAATCAATCTGGATATCGGTTTGATAAAAGAACAGTGACATGTACGATAATAGGTTAAGTCGAATAATCGATAATCACGGACGTTGGTAATCATAATGTCTTGCTAGAGGCCACTTATGATGGAAAGGGTAAAATAGTAATTTTACCCGTTTGCCAACGGGCCGTGAGCCTAGAGGGTCACACACTTTAAGTACAATATATGACAAACAAGCATGGATGGTAATTGGGAGAATCCGCTTTTCAATTTAGTCAAATTGAAAATGATTCAGTTGATTTCTGGGCTTAGGTTTATTAACCAGACGGTTGAAGAAATCAAGTTAGAGAGATTGGACCGGTTTAGCTAAACCATATAATTAGAACTCAATTAAATGGGTTTTAATTAGGTTTTGGCTAAGTGGGCTTAAAGCTCATTCTTTGTTTTAATTGAGAATGAGGCTTAAGTGCAATTTTGGGGATAATGAGGTTTATTGTGTAATTATAAAGAAGATATTAAAAATCAGATTTTATTTAATTATACAATATTTTTTTCTAAACACCCTAGCTAATTTTCGGCACCCACACACTCTCTCTCTCTCTATTTTTCAGCCGACCCTCCCTCTCGCACTCCTCCATTTTTGTTTGCTCAATTCTTCACACAACGTTAGCAAGGGTTTGTGAAGAAACCTCATTCAGGTGTTGTACTTGTGTGGACTACCTAGAGAAAAACATAGCTTTGTGTTTAAATCGATTTCAAAGGTATATTTTCAGATCTAGAAAATATTTATGCATGCTGAAATTTTAACAAAAGTTTCATTTCGATTCCCATGGTTATTTCAAGTCTGCTGCATGAAATTATTCTATGGAACCCATGGGAGTCCTTCACCTACGAAGGCGGTGGAGACAACACCTTACGAAGTGTGGAGTGGGAAACGTCCCAAGTTGTCATTCATCAAGATTTTGGGTTGCGAGGCTTACGTCAAACGCCTTATGGCAGATAAGCTCGAACCAAGATCTTCAAAGTGTATCTTCGTAGGGTACCCGAAAGAGACTTTTGGGTACTACTTCTACAAACCCGACAAGAAAAAAGTATTTGTTGTTAGGAAAGGTGTCTTTTTGGAGACGAAGTTCCTCTCCAAAACAGCCAGTGTGAGCACTGTGCATCTGGAAGAAATCCGAGATGGCACGAGTACTGAGAATCCTGAAGTATTTCGGGATCCCCACTTAGACGATGTAGAGGTAGAGCCTGAGCTGGAACAAGAGGCACATGCAGTGCCAAACATAGTTCCTGAAGCCCCACGGCGTTCTGAAAGGACTCGTAGGCACCCGTCAGATACGGATTCATGGTAACTGGGGGTGGTCACTTGGAGATTGTGGATTTCGATGATCCGGCGTCCTATCAAGAAGCCATGGGGAGTTCTGATTCTGAGAAAGATTAAAAGCCATAAAGGAGGACATGTAATCCATGCATGACAACCTAGTTTGGTACTTGGTGGATTCAACCCCTGGTGTTAAGACCATTGATTGCGAATAGATCTTTAAGATCAAACATAACATGGATGGAGTTCCTCGGAGCTATAAGGCCCGGCTGGTTGCGAAAGATTTTAGGCAAATCCATGGAGTTGATTATGATGAAACTTTCTCGCCAGTGGCCATGGTCAAATCGATCCGGATTCTATTTGCATTAGCTGCATATCACGACTATGAGATACGGTAGATGGATGTCAAGACTACTTTCCTCAATGGGAAGCTAACTGAGGATGTGTACATGACACAACCTCAGGGTTTTGTGGATCCAAAAAATGCCGGAATGATTTGCAAGCTACAGAGGTCAATTTATGGATTGAAGCAGGCTGCTCGGAGTTGGAATCGTCGATTTGATGAAGCCATAAGAGAATTTGGTTTCGTGCAAAATGAAGACGAGCCTTGTGTATACAAGAGGGCAAGTGAGAGTGATAGCATTTTTGTGCCCTAGTCCAATTGCTAGTGGTATATAAATGTCTATGTATATTTATCATCGTTTGTAATAAATAAAACGGCTTTATATTACTTATGTGTTGAAGTAATATGTTAAGCATGATCTGATTTATAACCACTAAAGTAATAAAACCATAAATCTGTACGGATCACAGTTAACGAGTCCCTGGTCAATATACGCTTCAACAGAAGCGACCAGTATCAGGATGATTCTCAATGACGTAGTTCTACTTGTCATAGGGATGAGGGATCCCAGAATCATATCATAGATATCATGAGGTAAATGATATCAGACGACCCGCTCTGAATAGTGTTTCGTAGATTAAGCCATGAACATATTCAAATGCGATAACTTGTCACGATATCCTTAGACCAAGGAGTCTTTGTGATCGCTATGCAATGTACGTGCGGCTTTAACTTGCGCCTAACGCTTTCCGTAACAGGATTGCAATAACGGGCATGATTGGGTGGCGGATCGGATTGCATGAGTGACACGAAAGACTGTAGGGATTTGGAGCGTTCTAGATCATCGAGATAGCGGAAGCGTTTAACAAAATCTACTCCAAACCTTATCCAAGAACATAAACCGTTAAATCCCAAGACAAAATCTATTCCACAAGATGTTTACCTTTAAGTCTTTGTTGAATCGATAAAGAAGAACTTTCGGATCTTCTTCTCTAAAGCAAGTCCACACCAAGGGGATGATCTTGAAGATCCTTCACTTAATTGCCTACTAGAACAATTAAATGAAGAACAAAAGAGCAAGATTGAGGAGAGAGAGAGGTTGGCCGGCCACTAGAGAGAGAGAGGGAGTTCTTGTGACTTGTGTGGTAGTTTGTGTAATGAATCAATATTAGATATTTCAATTCATCATCCAACTCATAAGCATGGGTCAAAAGTGATTAGTATGGGCTTAAAGTGTCATCACCCATACCCCTTAAATCACTCACCTCTTAATCCACAATCACCAACCAAGCATGGTGTTGTGTGGCCCCCATCATTGGACCCACCAATGTGGGCCGACCACAAGACGCTTATTGGGCCCATAATTGGCCCTTGTTTGGGCCGGTCACGTGACCTCATGGGCCGAGCCCAATGGGCTCGCCCATGTGGTTTTGTGCCGTGTCCAAAAGTTTTCCCGACCCTTTTTGTCATTACTTATCAAACAAAATCCGACGCGACATCGACGAAAAAACTCAATTTTCTCGATTCGCTAATTATTCTCTCAAACCAAACCCATGGCCCAAAACCTTCAGTTTTGTCCATGCATTGCTCCTCAAGAAACGTTAAGGTTTCCTTGTCTCAAGTTATCCATCTTGAATGCGTGTGACCCTTCAGGCTCATGCCACCGTTGGCAGATCGCCGCAAAAGATCTCTCTTGCCCGATCCATCATAAGGGGCCTCTAGTAAGACGTTATGATTACCCAAGGTGCATGACGATCGATGATTCGACTTAACCTTGTGTGTACAAGTCACTATCATATTATCTCTAGTTATCCCGATTGATCAAAAAGGCATAGAGTCGTCACCCTTGTTTAATCAATCATTGTTACTTGATATGTGAGATGGATGAGAACTGATAACCCGTATCACCGGCATGGCCATGCTCTTACTCTCAGTCAGTCTCGATCAAGAGGCCTTTAACGGATATATTTCCCATACCGTAGTATGAGGGATAAATCCCTTAGCCGTCTTTCGTGTCACTCATGCAACCCGTTCCGCCACGCAATCATGCCCGTTATTGCAATCCTGTTACGGAAAGCGTTAGGCGCAACCTAAAGCCGCACGTACATTGCATAGTGATCACAAACACTCCTCGGTCTAAGGATATAGTGACAAGCTATCGCATTTGAATATGTTCATGGCTTAATCTATGAAAACACTATTCAAAGCGGGTCGTCCGATATCATTCACCTCATGATATCTATGATATGATTCCGGGATCCCTCATCCCTATGACAAGTACAACTACGTCATTAAGAACCATCCTCATTCTGGCCGCTTCTATGGAAGCATATATTGACCAGGGACTCGTTAAGTATGATCCGTACAGATTTATGGTTCTACTACTTTAGTGGTCATAAATCAGATCATGCTTAGCATATTACTTCAACACATAAGTAATACAAAGCCGTTTTATATATATTGAAAACGATTATAATGTACATAGACGTTTACAGGCTACTAGCAATTGGACTAGGGCACAAAATGCTATCAATCTCCCACTTGCCCCTAGTTCCAATCTAAGTCCAGCCATGAAACTCCAGCCTCTACACTACACCTAACCCAGCCATGAAACTCCTGATCCATACAACGTCTTTTCCCGCTTCTGATGCAGCAATGTACTCAGCTTCGGTCGTAGAGTCGGCAATGGTGTCCTGCTTCTTGCTTTTCCAGCTGAATGCTCCACCGTTTAACGTAAACACATATCCCAACTGACTCTTAAAGTCATCGGGGTCTTTCTGGAAACTAGCGTCGACATATCCTTTGACGACTAGATCATCATTTCTTCCCCCGTATACAAGAAAAGCGTCTTTGGTTTTTCTCAAATAATTGAGAATCGCCTTGACGAGACTCTAGTGTTCCTCACCGGGTTTGGATTGATGTCTACTAGTACAGCTTAGGGCAAACGAGACATCCGGTCTCATACATATCAAGGCATACATTATGGACCCTATGGCCGAAGCATATGAGATCTCATTCATTCTTGCTAGCTCTGCAGGTGTCTCAACACACTGCTTCTTGCTAAGCTTCATGCCATGACGCATGGGCATCAGTCCTTTCTTTGAATTTTGCATTGAGAATCTTCTCAACACTTTGTCTATGTAGGTGCTTTGACTTAAGCCCAAGACCCGCTTGGCACGGTCTCTATATATCTTGATCCCCAAGATGTAAGAGGCCTCGCCTAAGTCCTTCATTGCGAAACACTCACCTCACCAAGTCTTTATTAAGAGCAAGGTAGGGACGTCGTTTCCAATGAGCAGTATGTCATCAACATAAATCACCAAGAAGACTACTTTGCTCCCATCTGCCTTTTTATATACGCAAGGTTCATCATCGTTCTTGATGAAGCCAAACTGTTTCACCACTTCATCAAAACGCTAATTCCAACTCCGAGATGCTTGCTTCAAACCATAGATTGATTTGAGCAACTTGCAAATCTTTCCCTTATTCTTAGGATCCTCAAAACCCTCAGGCTGGGACATATAAACGTCCTCAGCTAACCTCCCGTTGAGGAAGGCGGTTTTGACGTCCATTTGCCATATCTCATAGTTATGATACGCTTCTACGGCAAGTAGAATGCGGATAGATTTGCCCATAGTATACTGGAGAAAAGGTCTCTTCATAGTCAATTCCGTGGACTTGCCTATAACCTTTTGCTACCAGTCTTGCTTTATAGGTCTGAGGTTTGCCATCCATGTCTATCTTTCTTTTAAAGATCCATTTACACCCAATGACTTTTACGTCAGGGGTTTGATCCACTAAGTCCCACACTTGATTATCTAACATGGATTGCATTTCTTCCCTCATGGCTTCCAGCCATTTCTCAGAGTCGGTTCCCTCCAAGGCCTCTCAAAAGGTAGCTGGATCATTGTCCACTAATACTAAATCATCACCTCCAGTTACTAGGAAACCGTATGTGACAGGTGCATCACTTATCCTTTGAGATCGCCTCGGACCGTCCTCATTAACTGTAGCTATTGGTTCTTGCTCAACGACCACTTCTGGCTCTACTTCTTCTAGTGGGTCGTCCAGTGGTTCCCGAGTGACCATCTCATCTAGAACTTCATCAAGATGAACAGCCCTCCCACTGACTGTCTTGGAAATAAATTCCTTTTCCAAGAATGTCCTACCTCGAGCGACAAAAACTTTATTTTCGCTCGGTTTGTAGAAGTAGTATCCTTTTGTTTCTTTTGGATATCCGGCGAAAGTGCACTTATCTGATCTCGGTTCGAGCTTGGTTGCAAGCAACCGTTTTACATAAGCCTCGCAACCCCAGATTTTCAGGAAGGACAAAACGGGTTCCTTCCTGTACCATTTCTCGAATGATGTCCCTTCCACTGCTTTCGACGGAGCCCTGTTTATTATGAATGCGGCCGTTTGCAGAGCATAACCCCAGAAGGAGATCGGGAGATCAATGAGACTTAACATCGATCGAACCATATCCAACAATGTCCGATTCCTCCGCTCGGACACACCATTGAGTTGCGGTGTTCCTGACGGAGTCCACTGAGATAGTATTCCACCTTCAGTAAGATGACTAAGAAACTCCTCGGATAAGTATTCTCCACCCCGATCAGAACGGAGTGCTTTGATACTCTTTCCGAGTTGGTTTTCTACTTCAGTCCTAAACTCCTTGAATTTATCAAAGGCTTCTGACTTATGTCTCATGAGATAGACATAACCATATCTACTGAAATCATCAGTAAATGTGATAAAGTAGCCTAAACCACCTCTGGCTGGTGTACTCATTGTTCCACATACGTCTGAATGTATTAGACCTAATAGATCACCTGCCCTGTCACCTAAACCAGTGAAGGGCGCTTTAGTCATCTTGCCCATCAAACAAGCTTCGCATCAATCAATCGTTTGGAATTCGAATTGACTTAGAAGTTCGCGCTTATGAAGCGCTGAGATGCGTTTCTCATTTATGTGACCTAGACGATAATGCCAGATTAGAGTTTGGTCTAAATCATTAGCTTTAAGCCTCTTAGCATTTATATTATAGAGCATGTTGGATCTCGAGTTTTGCATATTCAATATGTATAAACCTCCAACAGTGTGAGCATTTCCATAAAACATGTTGTTGCGCATAATATTAAAAAACCCGTTCTTAATATTAAAATAATAACCTTCTTTTTCAAGAAGAGATATTGAAATAATATTTCTGCTGAAAGCAGGTACGCAAAACACATCAAAAAGTTCAATTACAAGCCCACTGGGCAAAACAAGGTTAACAAAACCCACTGCAGTTGCGGTAACTCTCACGTTGTTCCCAACTCTTAGGTCCACCTCGCTTTCCCCCATATCTCTTCTACTATGCAACAACTGCACATCCGCACAGACATGAGACTCAGCTCCAGTCTCTAGTACCCAAGCATTTATAGTAGAAAGATTTAGCTCTAATGGAATACCTGATGAAGTAGCGGCCCTACCGCCCTTCTTTTGATCCTCCTTTAGCTTCTGACAGTCTTTCTTCCAATGACCAGGCTTTTGACAGTAGAAACAGACCGACTCCTTTTCCTTCCCCTTGCCTTTTACGAGCATGGAAGGTTTAGGAGCAAATGGTTGTCTGATCTTTCCTGCCAAGTGCATTGGGCCTTTACCCTTGCCACCGCCAGCTTTGAAGCTGGATCCCTTCTTGACCATAAGAATACTTTTGGGCGAACTGCCCCTTATGCTCTTCTCGGCAGTCACTAGCATGCTGTGCAACTCCGACGCGGTCTTGTCCATGTCATGCATGTGATAGTTCATGACGAACCCACCATAAGCATGAGGAAGGGATTGTAGAATAAAATCCGCAGCCACTTCTTTCTCCATAGTCATTCCGAGACTAGTCATATGATCGAAATGTCCCTTCATACGTAGGACGTGTGGACCTACGGAGCTGCCTGCTGACATCTTGCAGGCAATGAGTTCTCAGAGAACAGTGTATTTTTCAATACATACTTTCTCTTTGAACATATCCTTGATTTGTGCAAACATTGCAAACGGATCATGGGATAGCTCCATAAATTGCTTCTGGAGGTCTGCCTCCATGCAGCCCAGCATGACACACGCAACGTCGATAGAGTCGCTAAGGTGTTTCTGGTACGCATCCTTAACGACCCTTGTTGCGTTGGCAGCTGGCTCCACCGGGATAGCCTTATCAAGGACGTACTCCCTGCGTTCCAACTTTAACACAAGTCGTAAATTCCTTTCCCAGTCCAGATAATTTGTCCCGTTGAGTTTACACTTTTCGAGTATAGTCCTCAACGACAAATTAGACGAGTTTGTGGAATTACTAGCCATTCCTACACGAAGAAAGTAAATTTAATCAGAATAGTTGAATAAATTTACGAAGATCCGAATTAAACACCAACCATCCGATTCTAAGGTTTAGAATCTTTAGACCAAGATCCCTTACTTGTCATTTGAAGTACGCTAAGGCGCACCGCTCCAATTGACTCATTTAGGTAGGACGTCCATCCAATTACAACCCGTGTAACTCTTGGTCAGGGTATGTGCAAAAGCACACGGCTTACCCTTCCGATGCCCCAGCTCGACCTCAGGCCAAAAATCGTGGTCGAGTCAACCAACCTTCAGTAACGAGTTAACTTTGTGCAGATGCTCCGCTAAGGCGCACGACATCCCACAAAATTTACCATTCCCATATAGAACCCATTCCATCGATGCTCCGCTAAGCCGCACGACACCGATAAAATGTTTCTACATGGGTGTGAATTTGGGTGGCATCTCACTTGAGTCAAATTAAGTTGTAATTTGTGTAGTTACGACGGTTTTAGAGATTGGATGATTTTTAAAGGAACTGAAGAACATGTTAAAAAGAATGTCGAAGCATCTTCTGCGACATCTTGTGTAACATTGTTGACGGCGTCTCGACAAACATCCTGATCGACAGAAATCAGGAAAGTGCAGTTTCTGCATAAAGTTCGAAGACGATTAGGAAATTCCAGAAACGACTTCAAATCTGGAAAGAAGAAATAAGGTGATTAAGAGGAAACCCATTAGGGTTAGTGCTCATCCTCGATTGCTATAAAAGCTTAGGCTACCCCCTTAGCAATCGTGTGGTTCTTTATTTCTTTCCTAGCAACAATTTACATGGTTCTTAGACGTGAAGGTTTGCGGGCTGAGAAATTGCAGATTGAGCTTAGGATATTGTGCATCACATAATTATTGAGAGTTAGGTGATTGAGGGTTTACTGATCGCGTGAGTGAAGACTGCACGCAACCACCAAGTTGTACGAAGACTTGAACTGACAGAGCAAGGCGATTGTTCGAAGAGTGGAATCAAGACGGAGTCTTGGATTCAGAGGGAGACCCTGAGATAGATTGCACTGTAAGACGTAGCATAAAATATAGATCTAGGGATGATCACAGGTACTTGTATGTTCTGACGAATTACTGATAAGTGAAATCTTTCCACTAGGCTGAGAGCCCCCAGACGTAGGTGACGTTGCACCGAACTGGGTAAACAATCTGCGTTATCTACACAAGAAGTCATACACGGTGTTATAGCTTCATACGTAACATTGTGTGTGACATCTTGCACGACTAGACTGATCAAAATTTCAATTGGTATCAGAGGAGGCACCTACAGCTTTAGGTGAGTTCCTAAAACAAATATTTTGATCAAGATGGTCAATAGCAGAGAAGGAGGATCCATAAATCGACCACCTGTTCTAGATGGAAGCAACTACGGCTATTGGAAGGCTCGAATGTTTGCCTTCATGAAGTCACTTGACAACAAAACATGGAAAGTTGTGATCAATGGTTGGAATGCCCCACAAATTAGTGACAACGATGGCAATCCTGTCGGTCCAAAACCAGAAAAAGATTGGACTGATGATGAAGACGAGGAATCATTGGGAAACTCACAAGCTCTGAATGCTATCTTCAACGGTGTTGACAAGAACGTATTCAGACTAATCAACACATGCACAACTGCCAAATCCGCATGGGACATCCTTGCAGTTGCATATGAAGGAACAACCAAGGTTAGAGAACAAAAACTGCAATACTTAACAACCAACTTCGAAGCCCTTGTCATGAAAGAGGACGAATCAATTGCAGAATTCAATGTTCGTATTCGTGATCTAGCCAATGAATCCTATTCTCTGGGAGAACCAATGTCTGATGAAAAATTAGTAAGAAAAACCCTGCGTGATCTTAGCCCTAGGTTTAAGATGAAGATCACTGCAATTGAGGAAGTTCATAACCTCAAGATCTTGAAATTTGATGAGCTGATGGGGTCTCTAATGACCTATGAATTGTCTCTGCCTAACATCGACAAAAGGAACAAAGGAGTTGCTTTCAAAAGCTCAACACACAAGCAACCAGATCTTGAGGAATCTGATTCTGACGAAGACATTGATGCTACAATGACCCTTCTCACAAAAAATTACAACAAAGTCATGAGAAGATTCAGCCGAATGGGTGGACGGAATGTCCCAACAAATGCCAGAAACAAAGCTCCACAAAAAGCTCAAACAGGAGGAAGTCTTGACAGACCAAACAGGAGTGGGGAAGAAAACAACAAAAACAAAGGACTTCAATGTCATGAATGTGAAGGATTCGGCCACCTCCGTAGAGAATGTCCAAATTTCCTCAAACAACAAAAACGAGGATATAATGCCACCCTATCAGATCATGACAATGAAGATAGTGGATCTGGAGAGGTAAGAAACTTTGTTGCATCCACTACTACTACTCCTATATGTAACATTGATAATTCTGCCAATATCAATGATGATCACCACCTTCCAACTCCAAATGAGAATTGGACTAAAGAGTAACTAGTCGAGGCATACAAAGGCTTACATACCAGATGGATCAAGGAAACTCTGATACTTGATCAACAAGGTGAACGGATTATCAGTCTTACCAACGACAAGTCTAGATTTCTAGAGACGATCGTGGAGCTAAAACGCGAAATCACCAGACTTATTGGAGAAATTAGTCTTATGACTAAATCGGTAAAGATGATGAATCCTAGAACGAAAAGCCTTGACAAGATTCTATCTGTGGGAAAGCATTCCAAGGATACGACGGGACTAGGGTACACACACGATATCCCCTCAACAGCAGTAACGAAGTTTGTCCCACAACAAGCCATGGTTGACAAGAAACCACTGGATGCCCCAACACATCCTACAGGACAACCTACAACAAATGCCACGACATCGTCTACAACATGTTCTTGTCAAGCAATTGCCAGACGACATCCTCCACGCAGACACCAATACTACAGAAGACCAGCTTATCAATATCAATGGATATGTCATTACTGTGGTCAACAAGGTCACATCAGACCTTTTTGTTTTCAACTTCTTGGGAGGAAGCAAGCTCAGCTACCACGAAAGAGACATCAAAGGCATCTCTCAACTTCTCAGAAAACCTCCCGCCTTGAATGGAGACCTAAGAACCTAGTCTATCGAGCTAATTTTGCATATACATCCTTAAGTGCATCAACAAACAAGGACTGGTATCTCGACAGTGGATGTTCTCGACACATGACAGGTACTCCAGAGTTTCTTTCCAATCTCAAATTATATACAAACTGCTTTGCTACTTTTGGAGATGGGATTCGAGCTCGAATCATTGGAAAAGGAGTACTCAAGCATCCAGGAGCCACTTGCCTAACTGAAGCATTACTTGTAGAAGGACTTAAGGCAAACCTGATTAGCATCAGCCAGATCTGTGATCTGGGTTCAGAAGTGAAATTCACTAAAGAAACCTGTATAGTTAAAGACGTCGATCAAGTCACTATTCTACAAGGAGTTCGCTCAACGGATAATTGTTATATCTGGTCGCCCGAATCACATATCGAAGCGGCCAAATGCATTGTCTCCAAAGCAGAAGAAACCAAACTGTGGCACAGAAAGCTTGGACATCTAAATCTTAGTAGTATGCAGAAGGCAATCTCCGAGCAGGCAAATACAGGAATTCCGAACCTGAAAATAGTGGAAGGAAAGATCTGCGGAGAATGTCAGATTGGTAAGCAAACCAAGATGTCACACAAGAAGCTACAGCATATCACCACCTCTCGAGTACTTGAGCTGATACATGTTGACCTCATGGGACCAATGCAAGTTGATAGCCTTGGAGGAAAACGATATGTCTTTGTATATGTAGATGATTACTCACGATACACTTGGGTTGACTTCCCACGTGACAAATCAGACACCTTCTCGATCTTCAAAAATCTGTGCATCCAGGTCCAACGAGAAAAAGGAGAGACAATTGGCAAAATAATCCGCCTTCGTAATGATCATGGTCGAGAGTTCGAAAACAGCAAGTTTGCAGAATTCTGCAACTTAGAAGGGATAGCTCATGAATTCTCAGTACCAATCACTCCCCAACAGAATGGCATTGTTGAGCGCAAGAACAGGACTCTACAGGAGATGGCTAGAGTTATGATGCTGGCCAAGGACATACCAACTCACTTTTGGGCAGAAGCACTTAACACTGCTTGCCATATCCACAATCGAGTCACTCTCTGACCATGTATGTCAGTAACTCATTATGAAATATGGAGGGGGAGAAAGCCAAATGTTAAGTACTTCCATATCTTTGGCTCCACTTGTTATATTCTGGCTGATAGAGAGCCTCGTCGAAAGCTTGATCCAAAAAGTGATGAAGGCATCTTCCTTGGCTACTCAAGGAATAGTCGCGAGTACCGGGTCTTCAACAAACGAACCAAAACCATGATGGAATCAATCAATGTTGTTGTTGATGATGATTGTGAAGATGCCTCAGAAGACGCGACAGATGAAGACGGAGTCTATCCCAACAATGTTAGGAAGAATGTTATTACGGATGTCAGAGAAGATGCTAGCAGCAAATCAGAAAACTATGAAGCTAGTCCAAATGTCGATAATGATGAGACAGTTCCTGAAACCAGCAACAAGAATCCCTCGCGAAGAATCCAGGCTAATCATCCTATCTCTGGAGTAATTGGAGACCTGAATGAAGGCATACAGACTCGGTCAAAAACTCCTGAAGACTACAACGAGATGATAGGCAATATTTGCTTCGTTTCAAAGACAGAACCCAAAAATATCAATAAAGCCATCAATGATGAGTATTGGGTCAATGCTATGCAAGAAGAGCTGATTCAATTTGAGAAGAACCAGGTGTGGGAACTGGTGCCCAAACCAAGAGAAGGAAATATCATTGGCACAAAATGGATCTTCAAAAACAAGTCCGATGAGCTTGGTAACATCACTCGCAACAATGCCAGGTTAGTTGCTCAAGGGTACACTCAAATTGAGGGAGTTGACTTTGATGAAACTTTTGCTCCAGTAGCAAGACTTGAAGCAATCAGACTCCTACTAGGGATATCTTGTCATCTACAGATAAAGCTTTACCAGATGGATGTCAAAAGTGTTTTCCTGAATGGAGATCTCAACGAAGAAGTCTATGTATCACAACCTAAAGGGTTTATTGATCCACACTCCCCTGATCATGTGTATAAACTCAAGAAGGCTCTCTATGGGTAGAAACAAGCACCAAGGGCTTAGTATGAAAGGCTCACAAAATTCCTGATTCAAAGCCGCTACACTAGAGGGGGAGTCAACAAGACTCTATTTGTGAAGAACGAGGACGGGAATTTGATGATAGCTCAAATATATGTCGATGACATTGTCTTTGGAGGGATGTCAAGCAAGATGGTAGAAAAATTTATTCAACAAATGCAATCAGAATTCGAGATGAGCATGTGGGAGAGCTTACCTATTTCCTAGGCTTCCAAATCAAACAACTAAAAGATAGCATCTTCATATCTCAGAGCAAATTTGCGAAGAATATTGTCAAGAAGTTTGGGCTAGAAAAAGCCGCACATAAAAGGACACCTGCAGCTACACATATCAAGCTAACTAAAGATGATCCAGGATAAGTCGTCGACCAACACCTATACAGAAGCATTATCGGTAGTCTTCTCTACCTTACTGCGAGTCGACCAGATATTGCCTACTCTGTAGGAGTATGTGCACGATATCAAGCTAATCCCAAGGTTAGTCATCCCTCCCAAGCTAAAAGAATTATAAGATACATCTCTGGGACTACAGACTTGGGTTTATTATACTCAGTCGACACATCCTCTACCCTGGTGGGGTATTGTGATGCCGATTGGGCTGGAAACACAGCGGATAGGAAAAGCACATCTGGAGGATGCTTCTTCTTTGGCAACAACCTCATAGCATGGTTTAGTAAAAAGCAAAACTGTGTTGCCCTTTCCACAGCCGAATTAGAGTATATTGCTGCTGGGAGTAGCTGCACACAACTACCATGGATGAAGCAGATGTTAGTCGAATACAATGTCAGACAGGAAGCCATAACTTTATATTGTGATAATGTCAGTGCCATCAACATCTCCAAAAATCATGTCCAACACAGTAAGACCAAACATATTGAAATTAGACACCACTTCATTCGAGAGCTGGTCGAAGATAAGAAGATCATCCTAGAGCACATCCATATAGAGAAGCAACTTGCTGATATTTTCACGAAGGCATTAGATGCGAGCAGATTTGAGTATCTCAGGTCGTCACTCTGTCTGTGCACCATCAACGAACAATAGAAGTTGCTAAAACGGTTGAGAGGAGTTAGTTGGTGCCTCTCCATGAACCGGTCCAAAATCCCAACACATGCCATTGGGCCAAGCATACCAAAAGCCCATATAAAGGAAGGAAAGGTCGCAAAAGATATGCTCGAACTTCAACAGATTTGATTTGAATCTACCTGTTTTCATAATCAAAACCTAGTCTGCCTCTTCTCGCTTTCGCTCTCGTCTCCCTCACCATCACACTCTGCAACAAAAAACCATAGATATGGTGAAGACTCGTAGCACATTAGCACCAAAAAAGGCCACTGGGGGTAAACGATCCGAACCAAAGAAAGCAGAAGCAAAAAGCTCCAAGAGCAGCAATCCAAAAACCAACAAGCATGGAGTCCGAATCAAAGGACCAAAGACGCTGAAGAAAACTGAAGACACCCCGAAAGAAACCTCACCGGAGGAAGCCCCAATGCCCACCTTTTCTCGAGTTCCTAAACGATCTCGAACCGGAAGCTCTGCATTCTCCATGACAGACCTAACGGGGCCAGAAAGAGAGACTGATCTTGGGTAAGAAAGCCGAGAAGCGTCCATGCAGATTGTTCCTGTTCCAGTATCAACAAATGTCCCAAGTATCGATTTCTCCAATATTTCAAACACCGATACCTTTAGAAATAGTGATTTGTTGGAATCACTACTGGAAAACCAAGACCCACCTCAAGAAGGTGTGGTAGAGGAACTGATAAACCCTAAAGGAGAAAAGGAAGACTTGACCCCGGTCAGTCATGGGTTGGAGCGTATTGCTGAAGGAGAAGGAGAAGAAGAAGGAGCAACAGATGTCATTCCTGAAGCCACAAAGGAAGCCGTAGTAGAAGAAGAAGTCGCTGACTCGGAAGAAGCCGAGGAAGAAGCTGAGAAGGACAACAGTGTCACCACAATTAACACAGAAGAAGTTCCTCTGGATGCCAGAGAAGATGCGACAGAAGATGCTGCCGAGACAGCACACACGGTGTTGTCATCCCTGAAGAAGAAGGTAATAGAAGAAAATGAAAGTCTAGTTGTGATGGTTGAAAAACTCAAGGAAACCAAGAAGAGGAAGGAGGTGAAAGATGCTGGAGGCCCCAGCAACAAAAAAGAAGAAGATGTCCGTTAAGGAAAAAGGGAAGAAAAGTGTCCCCAAAAGGAGATTAGTGGATGAAGCAACTGATAATGATGTAGAGGAAGTTACTGCAAAGGAGGAAAAGAAGGGAAAAGCCTGAAATCGGTCAAGAACACCTCGAGTGTTCCTTACGACAATGTGTCATTTCACTCTGCGGACAGTGCTAAAAGATGGGAGTTTGTGTTCTTGTCCAACTTCTGGAGCAGGCAGAGCTTATGAAGACCGTCACTGAGATTGGTAACCACTATCCCCTCTTGGTCAAGGAAATTATTGCCAATTTACCTACTGGGTTTGGGACTCCGGATGATCCGGATTTTGAGAAAGTGTATGTCAGAGGCATTATCTTCAACATCTCCTCTGACATCATAAATGACTTCTTGGGGAGAAAGCGTGTTCGTTCTGTGCCTCCACCTGACCTGAACAAGGTACTCCGGGAGATTACCGGAGACAAAAGCAGAAAGTGGCCTACCAAAGGCACCGTGGCAGCCCCAGACCTTACATCCAAATACTCCATTCTCTTTTGTATCGGAGTAGCAAATTGGGCTCCCTCCACACACGCATCCTCTATAAAACCAGAGCTAGCGATACTCATCTTCCAAATAGGTACTGGGTCTACACTTGATTTTGGGCAATTTGTTATTGATCATCTTATCTGACATGCCAGATCACTTGCTTTAAAAATACCTATTGCTTTTCCCTCCCTTATCTCTGAGCTGCTTGTACATCAACACCCCGGAGTGTTGAAGACAACGGATAAGGTTGGCAAATGAGGAGGACTGATTGTAGTAAGCCACAAGTTGTTTGAGGGCAAGCATGCTCCTGATCTTGTCAGGCCAGAAGCCAAGGCAACGACCAGTCGAGCCACAAGTGCCACCCCTCCAACCAAGACCACCAGCAGGGATGCAGTGATGCTTGAGAGAGAGATAGCCGTGCTTGATAAGGACATCATCAATCTGAAGACAGCCCTGAAGCATCTCTCCCAGCGACGATCACATTGTGCCAACTTGCTAAAGTCCATGTCCCCTCCTGGCTCCGAAGATGATGACACCACCTCTCTACCAAATGCTCCAGAAGAATCTACTGAAGATGCCTTCACTGACGCTACTAAAGAAGAGACTGGCAGCTCCAGCAGCAGCTCTGTTTAAATTTGTTAGAGTTATGCCCCAGTCCAATATAAAAGTGATCTACAGATGTAATGTTTTATCATCTTTCCGAATAAATAAATCGGCATATATTACTAATGTGTTGTAGTAATATATCGAATGTAATTTGATCTATGTCATTATGTGTGTAACCACTAATAGTAGATCTATAGATCAGAAAGAATTACATTTGATGAGTCCCTGATCAGCTAAGCTTCTTTAAGAAGCGATCAGTATGAGACTAACTCCTTGTGATCATGCTCTACTGATCATGGCAAAGTGTGTGCCGGAGTTATATCATAGATACCATCAGGTCGATGATATCGGACAACCCGATTGTGAGTATGCTGCATAGATCCAGTCATGAGATACTCACATATCGTAACTTGTCATTATATCATAAGACCAAGGAGTCTTTGTGTACACTATGTAACGGATACCTAAGTTTGACCTAGTCTAACGTTATCTGTAAAAGGGTAACTATAATGGCTTCGATTGGCTTTGGCATTTATTGCACTAGTGAACTCGAAAGGCGTCTCAGGGATTTATCACTCATACTTCGGTATGAGAAAGATATCTGTTTAGGCCACTTGATGGGTATGACTGAAGAAAGAGCACGGCCGTGAAGGTGATACCTTAGTATCAGTTTTCAGTCATCTCAGATATCAAGAAACAGTGATTGATAAATTAGGATGACCATTCTATGCCTATTGATCAATCTGGATATCGGTGTGATAAAAGGACATTGACATGTACGATAACAGGTTAAGTCGAATAATCGATAATCACGAACATTGGATAATCATAATGTCTTGCTAGAGGCCACTTATGATGGAAAGAGTAAAATAGCAATTTTACCAGTCTACCAATTGTTCGTGAGCCTAGAGGGTCACACGCATTAAGCACGATACATGACAACAATTATGGATGAAAATTGAGAACGATTCAGTAGTTTTCTGGCCTAAGGTTTTAACTAGACGGTTGAAGAAATCAATTCGAGGAAATTGAGCCGTTTTGCCTAAACCGAAATTAGAACTCAAGTTAATGGGTTTAATTTGGGTTTTAGTTAAATGGGCTTAAAGCCCATTTAGGGATTTAAGTTATGAGTGGGAACAAATACAAATAAGAGATTATAAAGGATAGATATGCAATTTTAATTTGAAATTCAATTTAATTTTCAAATTAAAATCACATAATATCTTCTATTATCTTCTATTATTTTTCAGCAACTATCTCCCTCATTCTCTCCCCCTCAATGCCGAAAACTCTCACCCTCTCATCCTCCATTGTTGTCAAGTTTCTCTCAAAAATTAATAGCAAAATTATTGAGTGAAAACCTCTTCGGTTGTGGTGCTTGTGTGGACTTAATAGAGAAACACTATACTTGTGTTTTCATCGATTAGAAGAGGTAACTTTCAGATATATATATAAAACATGTTGAATTTGCATTAAAATCATAGCTTGCATCGATCACCACGGTTACATAACGTACGCTGCATGATATTTATCGATTGGAATCTGTGGTGATCTCTTTCAAAATTCATAAACTTTCTAATTTCCGAACACCTGAACATCTTTATTTTGTAATTTTTGTTGAACACTGTTTCACACTTACTCTCGACTGCTGATCGGGAGTATGTGTGAGTTAAGTTTGGATTTGTTTCTTATTACCCTATTTGTTACAAATATTTGTTTAAATTATTGGCTCTTTTTGAGCCAGCAAGGGGGAGTAAGATAGATACGCGCAAAAGACGCTACGAGACGCGAAACGCAAACAAAGACTTGATGACTGCCGATCGTGTGCATCGACGACAAATGCGACGCAGAATGCGAAGAAGAATGATGTCCTTAAAAATAGCCAAAGGGGGAGATTGTAGTTACGACGGTTTTAGAGATTGGATGATTTTTAAAGGAACTGAAGAACATGTTACAAAGAATGTCGAAGCATCTTCTGCGACATCTTGTGTAACATTGCTGACGTCGTCTCGGCAAACATCCTAATCGACAGAAATCAGGAAAGTGCAGTTTCTGCAGAAAGTTCGAAACGATTAGGAAATTCCAGAAACGACTTCAAATCTGGAAAGAAGAAAGACGGTGATTAAGAGGAAACCCATTAGGGTTAGTACTCATCCTCGATTGTTATAAAAGCTTAGGCTACCCCCTTAGCAATCGTGTGGTTCTTTATTTGTTTCCTAGTAACAATTTGCAAGGTTCTTAGACGTGAAGGTTTGCGGGCTGAGAAATTGCAGATTGAGCTTAAGATATTGTGCATCACATAACTATTGAGAGTTAGGTGATTGAGGGTTTACTGATCGCGTGAGTGAAGACTGCACGCAACCACCAAGTTGTACGAAGACTTGAACTGACAGAGCAAGGCGATTGCTCGAAGAGTGGAATCAAGACGGAGTCTTGGATTCAGGGGGAGACCCTGAGATGGATTGCACTGTAAGACGTAGCATAAAGTATAGATCTAGGGATGATCACAGGTACTTGTATGTTCTGACGAATTACTGATAAGTGAAATCTTTCCACTAGGCTGAGAGACCCCAGACGTAGGTGACGTTGCACCGTACTGGGTAAACAATCTGCTGTGTCATTGTTTATAGCTTTATATTTCTGTCCTGCGTTATCTACACAAGAAGTCATACACGGTGTTATAACTTCATACGTAACATTGTGTGTGACATCTTGCACGACTAGACTAATCCAAATTTCAATTTGGTTGTGTTTAATAATTCGAAAGTATTTAGCACAATTACGAACCCGTCATCAACAACCCATGTTGTGACGTTTCTAACTGTATCACATACTATTTTCATTTGAAGCCGTCATTTGCAACCCGTGCAAACACGTTTCAAAATTTGAACTCATCCATCACAACCCGTGCGATGATGGTTCACAACGTTTTAAACATGCAAACAATTAAAATCGATTTTAATCTTTGCATGTGAGGTGATGGCTTATAAACTTTTAAGCTAAGCATGCAAGCATGTTATTATTTAAATAATACAAGCAAGCAAACATAAAGTGTTAAATATGCATTTTATAGCCCATCCTAAAATTAGGATTCTACGAGTCACAACATCTTCTCGTCTTTTTCATTCAGGCTCCCACTAGCTCTTGGACTTCCTCCAAGTCCGTCATTGTGCTCGATTTTCCATCCTTCTCGTCTTTGAGTAGTAATTACAATTAATACTCGGTTCGTAGACCGGATAAAAAATAATTACACTTTATGGGCTCGAATGAAAGAATAATTACACGCTAACACTAACAGTATGCAAACCGTGAAAGCGATAAAATCTAATAGGCTACTAATGCATCATACATCTCATCACATCATCCAACATGTTATCACACAAACATGTTATCAAATAATATGCAATTATTCCGGTTTTAATTTTGCCAAGTTGCTTGGTCGGGTTTATTGAAACTAGACCTTTTCGAAAAACGGTTTATCGAAACCGATTAAATTTTGAAAGTTTTCAAAATATTGGATCACGGGTTCATGCCAGGGATCAAACACCGTGCACAAACCAAGTCGGGCTAAGCCAATGGGTCGAGCCCAACATCACGGCTCGGTTTGGGCCTTGGAAGGCCCAAAACCGAGCTTGCCTCCACTCTCGGCCTCGGCCAAGAGTGGGGACGGCTACGGTCACCACCGGCCTCCCCGGCCTCCGGTGACCTCTGTCCGGTACCCCCGATCCGGCTCCCCGAGAGTCTCTTCTCGGACCCGACAAATCCAATAATTTCCGAAAAATTCCAAATTCAATATATTTTCCAAAAATAACATTTTTCATGCAATTATCCCAAAAAGCATTAAAAACATGTTATCAACAAGATTGGCATGCAAATAAACATAAAACCGAAACAAGTTCAACAAGACAAAGATTAAATGGGTTAACAACCCTCTGATACCACTGTAGGGATTTGGAGCGTTCTAGATCATTGAGATAGCGGAAGAGTTTAACAAAATCTACTTCAAACCTTGTCCAAGAACATAAACCGTTAAATCCCAAGAAAAAATCTATTCCACAAGATGTTTACCTTTAAGTCTTTGTTGAATCGATAAAGAAGAACTTTCGGATCTTCTTCTCTAAAGCAAGTCCACACCAAGGGGATGATCTTGAAGATCCTTCACTTAATTGCCTACTAGAACAATTAAATGAAGAACAAGAGAGCAAGATTGAGGAGAGAGAGAGGTTGGCCGGCCACTAGAGAGAGAGAGGGAGTTCTTGTGAGTTGTGTGATAATTTGTGTAATGAATCAATATTAGATATTTCAATTCATCATCCAACTCATAAGCATGGGTCAAAAGTGATTGGTATGGGCTTAAAGTGTCATCACCCATACCCCTTAAATCACTCACCTCTTAATCCACAATCCCCAACAAAGCATGGTATTGTGTGGCCCCCACCATTGGACCCACCAATGTGGGCCGGCCACAAGAGGCTTATTGGGCCCATAATGGGCCCTTGTTTGATCCGGTCACATGACCTCATGGGCCGAGCCCAATAGGTTCACCCATGTGGTTTCGTGCCATGTCCAAAAGTTGCCCGACTCTATTTGTCGTTACTTATCAAACAAAGTCCGACGCGACATCGACGAAAAAATCTCAGTTTTCTCGATTTGCTAATTATTCTCTCAAACCGAACATCGGCTAAGGGATTTATCCCTCGTACTACGGTATGGGAAAGATATCCGTTAAAGGCCTATTGATCGAGAGTGACTGAGAGAAAGAGCATGGCCATGCCAGTGATACGGGTTATCAGTTCTCAGCCATCTCACATATCAAGTAACAATGATTGATTAAACAAGGATGAAGACTATACCTTGTGATCAATCGGGATGTCTAGAGATAATAGGATAGTGACTTGTACGCACAAGGTTAAATCGAATCATCGATCATCATGCACCTTAGGTAATCATAACGTCTTACTAGAGACCACTTATGATGGATCGGACAAGAGAGATCTTTTGCGACGATCTGCCAACGGTGACATGAGCCTGGAGGGTCACACACATACAAGACGGATAACTTGAGACAAGGAAACCTTAACGTTATTGAGGAGCAATACATGGACAAAACTGAATGTTTTGGGCCATGTGTTCGGTTTGAGAGAATAATTAGCGAATCGAGAAAACTGAGATTTTTTCGTCGATGTCGCGTCGGACTTTTTTTGATAAGTAACGACAAATAGAGTCGGACAACGTTTGGACACGGCACAAAACCACATGGGCGAGCCCATTGGGCTCGGCCCATGAGGTCACGTGACCGGCCAAACAAGTTTTGGGCCCAATAGGCCCAACATGGCCGGCCACCTTGGTGGGTCCAAGGGTGGGGCCACACACACCATGCTTAGTTGGTGATTGTTGATTAAGAGGTGAGTGATTTAAGGGGTATGGGTAATGACACCTTTAAACCCATGCTTTTACCTTTTAGACCCATGCTTATGAGTTGATGAAGTAGAGAAATATCTTGGGATTAATTCACTCACTCACATCCTCTCTCTCTCTCTCTCCTTGGCCGGCCACTTCCCCTTGCTCTCTCCTCTTGTTCTCTTGTTCTTCACTTAATTGTTCTAGTAGGCATTAAGTGAAGGATCTTGAAGATCATCCCCTTGGTGTGGATTTGCTCTAGAGAAGAAGACCTCATAGTTCTTCTTTATTAATTCAACAAAGACCTAAAGGTAAATTTCTTGTGGAATAGATTTTGTTTCGAGATTCAATGGTTCATGTTCTTGGACAAGGTTTGGAGTTTCTTTTGTTAAATGCTTCCGCTATCTCGATGAAATAGAACGCTCCAAAACCCTACAGTGGTATCAGAGCTTGGTTAACCCTCTCAATCTTTGTCTTGTTGAACTTGTTTCGGTTTAATGATGATTTGCATGCCATATTTGTTGATAACATGTTTTTAATGCTTTTTGGGTAAATTGCATGAAATATGTTATTTTTGGAAAATATATTGAATTTAGAATTTTTCAGATTTTATTTGATTTGTCGGGTCCGAGAAGAGACTCTCGGGGAGCCGGATCGGAGGTACCAAACGGAGGTCACCGGAGGCCGGGAGAGGCCGGCGGTGACCGGGGCCGTCCCCCTTCTTGGCCGAGGCCGAGAGGGGAGGCAAGCTTGGTTTAGGCTTTTTTAGGCCCAAACCGAGCCGTGGTGTTGGGCTCGGCCCAATGAGCTTCGGCCCATTGAGCGTGGGCCCGACTTGGTTCGTGATTATGTCCGTGGATGAACCCGTGATCCAATATTTTGAAAACTTTTAAATTTGATCGGTTTCGATAAACTGTTTTCGAAAAGGTCTAGTTTCGTTAAACCTGACCAAGCAACTTGGCAAAATTAATACTGGAATAATTGCATATTATTTGATAACATGTTTGTGTGATAACATGTTGGATGATGTGATGAGATGTATGATGCATTAGTAGCCCATTAGAATTTTATCGCTTTCATGGTTTGCACACCGTTAGTATTAGCATGTAATTATTCTTTCATTCGAGCCCTTAAAGTGTAATTATTTTTTGTCCGGTCTACGAACCAAGTATTAATTGTAATTACTAAAAGACGAGAAGGATGGAAAATCAAGCACAATGACGGTCTTGGAGGAAGTCCAAGAGCTAGTGGGAGCCCGAATGAGAAAGACGAGAATATGTGATGTCTCGTAGAATCTTAAGAATAGGATGGGCTATTGGTGCATGTTTAAACGCTTTATGCTTGCTTGCTTTAATTATTAGAAATAATTGTATGCTTGCATGCTTAGCTTATAAGTTTATAAGCCATCACCTCACATGCAAAGATTAAAATCGATTTTAATTATTTGCATGATTAAAAGCGTTGTGACCCATCATTGCACAGGTTATGATGGATGAGTTCGATTTTGAAACGTGTTTGCACGGGTTGCAAATGACGACTTCAAAAGAAGATTGTATATGATACAATTAGAAACGTCACAACATGGGTTGTTGATGACGGGTTCGTAATTGTACCAAAATACTTTCGAATTATTAAACACAACCAAATCACAACATAATTTGAGTCAAGTGAGATGCCACCCAAATTCACACCCATGTAGAAACATTTTATCGGCGTCGTGCGCCTTAGCGGAGCATCAATGGAATGGGTTCTATATGGAATGGTCAACTTTGTGGGATGTCGTCTGTAAGGACCGCTCCCGGTCATTTTGGGTCAATTTTGTAAAAAATGGATAAAAATTTAATAATTCGCGATTTGACCAAATGTTGACCCGAGAGTCACCGAGGACTACTTTTTGAGCCATTTTAAGTTGAAAGTGTAATATCATGGATATTAGGTTCATATGGAAGCTAAAATTTAGCGAAACATCACGGTTCCGACGGTTTCGAAAAACGTGTCCGTTTCGGACGATTTCGGGTCCGAAATGACAAAAGTGGCTTGTGGGACCCCTCTACTTTACACTTGTCATGTATCTAGAGGGGGGGAGTCTTTTGAGTGATTAAAAAATTAATTGGTTAAATTTAGATTTAAAAGAAAATGGAAAATAGGTTTATTTTATTAGTTTAGTGTTTAAATAATGGGATTTATGTGATAAAAGAGGGAAGGGGAGGCCATTCACGGCAGAACCAAAGAGAAGGAAAGGGAAAGAGAAAGAAGAAAGAAGGAAGAAGAGGAGAAGAACTTGGGCGATTTCCCGACGATCCGGCCGCGTGATCGACCATTTTCTTGCGTATTCGGGTTCCTCACATCATTGGCTACGGTGAGCAACTCATTTTTTTTCCCATCGTGATGAGTTTGAGTTGTGGGTTGATGAGAAATGAGTGAAATGATGATAGAGTGGAGTTGTAGGGGTGTTTTGGAGCATTTTGGGACGTTTTTGGGATTTTCCGGCGGCCGGAGGGTTCGCCGGAGCTCCGGCCAGTGTGGTGGCGCGCCGGAGGTGGTCCGGCAGTGGCCAGCCCCTGCCTTGGCTGGCCGTGGCAGCCTTTGACGGCCGCGGGCCATTTGGGCCTCTTGGGCCGTAAATGGCCCGGGTGGTCCCACGAGCCCGGATTTCGGGTTTGTGAGTTTCGGGAGGTCTCGGGTAACTCTCGAATCAATAGTTGACACCCTTGGTGATTTTTGGATTTAAATTACGAAAATCGGAAAATGTGTGTCGAAACTTTAATTTGCGCGATTATATCGCTCGGGTGTCGGAATTCGATTCCGTCAATTGCGTTGGTCCTCTCGAATATAATTAGAAATTTAGACACAAGTTTCGTAATTTTCGGAGTCCCGAGGGTCAAAAACTCGTTTCCGGGCAGATTGGGTGTTTCGGGGAAAATGGGTCATTCCGGACCCATTTTGGCTACTTTGATTAATTTGAAGTGTGTCCAAGTGTTAGGCACTTGTTGGAGTACACTTGTAAATTTATTGCGTTCGTTTCGGAGTCTGTTTGAGTTTTTAATTATTGAATATAATTATTAGTTGATATTGACGCTCGCGGGAAAGGCAAGGCGTGAATAGCTCGAGCGGGAGGCTAGGAGCGTACGTAGAGCTTTCCTAAGGTAGGGGGACATAGCTTACCTAGACTCAATCTCTTGATGCATTGATTGAATTTATTTGAGTATTTAGTCGAGATAAAATGAAATGTTTGAACACCTTTTGCTCGATGTTGTGAATTAAATAGCATGTTGATGTGTTGATATAAATGCCTCTCTGTGAATTAGTTGAGTATCAAACTTGAACTGCTTGTGAGCACCTAGTTGTGCATGGTTATATTATTGCTTTTCAGACGATGACTTATTCCGTCTCGCACTTGTCTTGTTTGGGTGGATGTAAATGCCTCTCTGTGAACTAGTTTCTTGCACTTGGTTTGTGTTCTGTGAATGTATCGAAGGGTGTTGGGTGTGGTTGGTAAGGGTGTTGTGATGTGGAAGGGTGGAAAGGTGATGGGAGGCTGTGTGGTTGGATGGATAATCGAGTCAGGAGCGGTACCCCTCCTGGCCGTGATCGATTTCCATTCGGGGGTTGAACCGAGTCAAGGGTGGTACCCCTTGGCCGTGATCGGTTACCTCAATTGTATGGCTGTGTGGTTGGATGGATAATCGAGTCAGGAGCGGTACCCCTCCTGGCCGCGATCGATTTCCATTCGGGGGTTGAACCGAGTCAAGGGCGGTACTCCTTGGCCGTGATCGGTTACCTCAATTGTGTGGTTGTGTTTGGATGGGCAATCGAGGCAGGAGCGGTACCCCTCCTGGCCATAATCGATTCCCGTTCGGAGGTTGAACCGACCAAGGGTGGTACCCCTCGCCGGTCGTAATCGGTTACCTCGGGAGTTGTGACGTGGTTGGTGGATGAGTAGTGGAAGTGTTGTGATTAGTACTTTACTGATTTCTTTGTGCTTACATGTATGTTTTTCCTCATCCTTGCTGTTTGTTTTAGTCTCTGGGTAGCGTGTTCACCCCTACTTGTAGTTGTGCAGGTTGGTGATTCTGAGCACACATTTGGTGGGAGCTTTTGGGGATGTGTCGTGTCGACGCACTGTGTTTTTGTTGTTGTTGGCTTTTGTAGACTCTGGTCTGAGTCATTTGCCATGTATATTTCTGTACCGCAACTTGTATAAAATATTTTGATGTAAATATTTGATTGACTGGCCATGTCGTGCCTCACTTTTGTACGCGTTACTTGTTGGTTTAATACAGATTTTAAAAAGAGAAATGGTATCGATGTATTTGTTGTAAACAGGTTTCTTTATTTGACTCGTGCAATCCCATTTTGAACTAGGGACGCCTAAATCAAAATGTGATGGCTTCGTGCGAGAATAGTTATGTTGTAATTTGAGGACGCTCGAGTTATTTCATAACTATATCGCATCGTGTTATTTCAAAGGTTTTTAAATTCTTCGGGTAACGACTTTAATTCGGGAAACCGGATTTTGGAGCGCTACATCGTCTGCCTTAGCGGAGCATCTGCACAAAATTGACGCATAAGTGAAGGTTGGTTGACTCGACCACGATTCTTGGCCTGAGGTCGAGCTGGGGCATCGGAAGGGTAAGCCATGTGCTTTTGCACATACCCTGACCAAGAGTTACACGGGTTGTAATTGGATGGACGTCCTACCCAAATAAGTAAATTGGAGCAGTGCGCCTTAGCGTACTTCAATTGACAAATAAGGGATCTTGGTTTAAAGATTCTAAACCTTAGAATCGGATGGTTGGTGTTTAATTCGGATCTTCGTAAATTTATTCAACTTTTCTGATTAAATTTACTTTCTTCGTGTAGAAATGGCTAATAATTCAACAAACTCCTCTAATTTTTCATTGAGGACTATACTTGACAAGTGTAAACTCAATGGAACGAATTATCTGGACTGGGACAGAAATTTACGACTTGTGTTAAAGTTGGAACGCAGGGAGTACGTCCTTGACAAGGCTATCCCGGTGGAGCCAGCTGCTAACGCAACGAGGGTCGTTAAGGATCCGACGTCCAACGCGGTTTGTATGTACTGAATACGAAAAGGTTTAAATCCAATGATTTGAACCAGACTCTAATATGGCACTGTCGTCTAGGCCACATAAATGAGAGGCGCGTCTCAGCACTTCACAAGTGCGGACTGTTAAGTCCATTCAAATTCCATTTGATTGAGAGATGCAAAGCTTGTTTGATGGGCAAGATTACTACATCGCCCTTCACCAGGAGAGGTGAAAGGGCGGGTGACCTATTGGCCCTGATAGACACAGATGTGTGTGGACCTATGAGTTCACTTGCCAAGAGCGATTATAGTTACTTCATCACTTTTACTGACGATTTCAGTAGATCTGGTTATGTCTATTTAATGAGACATAAGTCTGATGCTTTTTATAAATTCAAAGAGCTCAAGACTGAAGTACAAAACCAGCTCGGGAAAAGTATAAAAGCACTTCGTTTGGATCGAGGTGGAGAATACTTATCCCAAGAGTTTCTCGATCATCTTGTTGAAAGTGGGATATTATCAGAGTGGACTCCGCCAGGAACACCTCAATTAAATGGAGTGTCCGAGCGAAGGAATCGAGCGTTGTTAGATATGGTTTGATCCATGATTAGTCACGCTGATTTTCCAATATCCTTCTGGGGTTATGCTCTTGAAACTACCGCATTCCCATTGAATAGGGCTCCAACGAAGACAGTGGAAGGGACACCTTTTGAGGAATGGTACGGGAAGAAGCCCGTTTTGTCCTTCCTCAAGATTTGGGGTTGCGAGGCTTTTGTGAAGCGTATGCTCTCAAACAAACTCGAACCAAAATCAGAAAAATGCGTCTTCGTTGGGGTATCTTGAAGAAATAAGGGGATACTACTTTTACAAACCGAGCGAGAACAAAGTTTTCGTTGCTCGCGGTGGGGTGTTTTTGGAAAAGGAGTTCATTTCCAAAACAGATAGTGGGAGAACTATAGATCTGGATGAAATTCCAGAGGATGTAGCTTCTCTGGAACCACCCGAAAGCCCAGTAAAAGGAGTTCTTTTACTGACGATCACTACAGTTCTTCAGGACGGTCCAAGGCGGTCTGAAAGGACCAGTTATCCACATGTGAGACACGGGATCTGTGTAACTCAAGGTGATGAGCTGGTGTTGGTGGATCAAGATAATGAACCCACCACCTTTCGAAAAGCCGTAGACAGTACTGACTCCGAGAAATGGCTTGGAGCCATGAAGGAGGAAATGCAATCCATGTACGATAATTAAGTCTGAAGCTTGATTGATCCAATCGATGGTGTTAAAACCATTGGTTGTAAATGGGTCTTTAAAAAGAAGAAAGACATGGATGGCAATCCTCAGACCTATAAAGCACGTTTGGTAGCAAAAGCTTATAGACAAATTCAAGGAATTGACTATGAGGAAACCTTTTATCCAATGGCTATGGTCAAATCTATCCGAATTCTTCTTGCCATTGCAGCATATTATGACTACGAAATATGGCATATAGATGTCAAAACCGCCTTCCTTAATGGGAACTTAAATGAGGACGTTTATATTACGCAACCTGAAGGTTTTGTAGATCCAAAGAATAAGGGAAATATTTTTAAGTTGCTCAAGTCCATTTACGGATTGAAGCAAGCTTCAAGGATTTGGAATCAACGTTATGATCAAGCTGAGAAACAGTTCGGCTTTATCAAGAATGATGATGAACCTTGTGTTTATAAAAGGGAGGATAGGAGTAAGATAGTCTTTTTGGTGCTATATGTCGACGACATATTACTCATTGCAAACGACATCCCAACCTTGCACTCAACAAAGGTTTCGTTAGGCGAGTGTTTCGCAATGAAAGACTTAGGCGAAGCCTCTTACATCTTGGGTATTAAGATATGGAGAGATCGCACAAGGGCACAATATTGACAAAGTGTTGAGAAGATTCTCAATGCTTGATGCCAAGAAAAGATTCTTAGCCATCCGCCATGGCATAAGACTAAGCAAGACTCGGCGTCCGGTGACGACTGATGAGCTGATAAGAATGAGTGGAATTCCATACGCTTCGATCCATCATGTATGCCATGATATGTACAAGACCGGACATCTCGATTGCCCTAAGTTGTACCAGCAGGCATCAATCCAACCCCGGTGAGGAACATTGGATTGCGGTCAACGCAATCCTCAAATACTTGAGGAGAATCAATGACGCTTTTCTTGTTTATGAGGGAAGAGATTATGATGAACTAGTCATCGACAAATCTGGATGACTATAAAAGTCAATCTGGATATGTGTTCATGTTGAATCTAGGAGATTTTAGCTGGAAGAGCAAGAAGCATGATTCCACCGCTGACTCTACAACAGAATCTAAGTACATCGCTGCCTCAGAAGCAGCAAAGGAGGCTGTATGGATTAGGAGCTGCCTAATGGGATTAGGCGTAATGCCAAACGCGTCTGATTCAGTAAGCTTATTTTGTGACAACACAGGGGCCATTGCGCAAGCTAAATAGCCCAGAGCACATAATAGATCCAAACATGTACCCAGGAAATATCACCTAATTCGAGAAATCATCGAGAGGGGTGATGTGAAGATCACTTACGTTGCAAAAAATGATAACACAGCCGACCCTTTGACCAAGGCTCTTCCTCAACCTAAGCACGAAAAGCATGTGAGGTCAATGGGTATAGACTGGGGCTTAGATTGGAACTAGGGGAAAGTGAGAGATTGTAAGCTTTTTTGTGCCCTTGTCCAATTGTATTAGTTTGTAAATGTCTGTATATATTAATCATCGTTTGCAATATATAAAATCAGCATTATATGACTTATGTGTTGAATTAATAGGTTAAATCTAATCTGATATATGACCACCAAAGTAGTATAACCATATATATGTATGGATCACACTTAACGGGTCCCTGATCAAATATGCTTCAATGAAGCGACCAAGTATGAGGATGATTCTTTATGGTATAGTTCTATTTACCATTGGGAGGGTTCCCGGAATCAGATCATAGATATCACTCGGGTGAGTGATATTGGACGACCCGCACTAAATGTTGTTGCATAGATACAGTCATGAAAACATTCAATTGTGGTAGCTTGTCGGAGTATCCTTAGACCAAGGAGTCTTTGTGATCGCTATACAGTAAAGAACCGTGTTTGACTTGCTTCTAACGTTGTCCGTAACAAGACTACCATAACGGACAAGATTGGCAAGGGGACGGATTGTTTGAGTGACACGAAAGGCGGCTAAGGGATTTATCCCTCATACTACGGTATGAGATAGGTATGTGTTCGGGCCACTCGATAGAGATTAACTGAAGGGAGAGCATGGCCAAGCCAACGATATGGGGTATCAGTATTCAGTAATCTCACAGATCGAGAAACAGAGATTGATTAAATAAGGGTGACGTCTCTATGCCTTATGATCAATCTAGATACCGTGCGATAAAGGGATAGCGACATGTACTACATGAGTTTGAATCGAATCATCGATCATCATGCGCGTCAGGTAATCATAACGTCTTACTAGAGGCTACTTATGATGGATCTGGTAAAATGAAATTTTACGCCGATCCACCGACGTCGGCATGAGCCTAGAGGGTCACACACACAGGATATGGATTATGAGAGACAAGAAATGGTTGGAGACACTCGAGAGAGAAGCATGGGCAAAACTGGACGTTTTGGGCCATGGATATGTGTAATTGGATATGACACGCGAATCGAGATAGACTAAATCTTTCGTCGATGTCGCGTCAAACTTTTTACAATAAGTTTGGGGGTAAGTTGGACGCGGAACGGGACCTCATGGCCGAAGCATTGTGCTTCGTGCCATGAGGCCCTAGTGGCCGGCCCAACCAAGGCCCAATAGTGGAGCAAATGGTGGGTCCCTTTCTCCACTAACTTTGGTTAAGTGGATGATGACTAGATACACACTAAACCTAATCCATGTTGGGTAAGTGTGATTAAAGGTGGCCACCCAATGACCATCATCATTTTGTCTTAACCCAACACACATCAATTCACAAACACATATACCAACACACACCAAAAATATCAAGACAACATTGTGTGCTTCTCTCCCTCTTCCCTCAATATTTTGGCCAAGAGCTCTCCTCTTGCTCTCTCTTGCTCATTCTTCTATTCTAGTAAAGTAGAGGAGTGTAGGATCCTCAAGGGATCATCCTATCCGTGTGGATTTGGCTAGACTTGAAGATCTGAAGCGTTCTTCAAACCGATTCGAACAAACCGAAGGTAAACTTGTGATTTTGGTTTTTCTTTGGGATTTAATGGTTTGATGTTCTTGGACAGTTCTTGGGGTTTATATATGTTGCTTCCGCTGCCCTATGAGCTCTTGATAGCCCCAAAGTTCCTACATACGTTGGAATTTAGATTGGAACTAGGGGCAAGTGAGAGATGGTAAGAGCTTGTGCCCTAGTTTAAGTCTTTTCAATGTAATCTTTTGTCTAGCAATGAATGATATTTACATTATTATTGTGTTATGATAATGTGTCTAGCGATAACTTAATCTAAAGTCTTTAGTGTTTACATAAGAACATTAGAACCTTTAGATATTATCAATTTATGCTTGACGGATCCCTAGTTAGATATTTATTTATAAGTGACTAGTGTGATGATGACTTAAGATCAAGTCCTGCTGATCAAGGGAGTGGGACTACCAAAGTCATATCAGAACGGACCGGTCTAAGCAAAATTGGAACGGATTAGACAATTGGGTTGATTTCGCATTTAATAAGATGACATGCTCTTCTAGCTAATCTCCATCAGGGTCGACATCCTCATCCGGAACTTCAATCCAAAACAATCTTTTGCAATTGTGTCCCACCTTATACGATTCATCGCAATTGTAACATAGCCCCATACCTCTCTGCTCAGCCATTTCAGCTCGCGTCTGCCTTTTGAAAAATGGAGCAAATAAATTTGTTCTATGATTGCTCCCTCCAAACTTGGTAATCTGCCCACCACCATTGGCCATTGCACTCTTGTTACAGAGTTAACAAATCCGATGTTATTGGATTTAGTTGCGGACCAACCGGTACTGACTTGTGAGGATAACACTCCATGTCTAGACAAATTCAATATAATGCCAAGATACCCTGGTTGTTGAAGCTCAATGTCAATCCTGAGTTCTTCCTTCAATCCAGCACTAAAAAGGCTTACTTGTTAGCGCGGGATCAGATCGCAAGTCCTGGCCAATAAAGATTGAAATTGACTTTGATAATCTTCCACGGAACCAACTTGTTTTAAATTGGCACATCACCGAGCGGGTTATTACTCTTTGGAGGTCCAAATTGTACATAACAATATTCCTTAAATCGCAGCCATGACATATCAATTTTCTCCTATTCCACTTGATCAAACCACAGTTGCGCCTCACCCAAGAGATGGAAGGCAGCCAACCCAACTTTATCTTCTTCAGCAATCCTTTGATTGGTAAAGAATTTGTCACATCTTTTTAGCCATCCTAAAGGATTACCGTTGCCATCATAAACATGAAATTCCATCTTGGAGTATTGAGGCACCATAGATCCTCGAGGTTGCTCTTCAAGTCTATCTCCATGTCTAAAATTGATGTTGCGACCATAAGATTCCCTTCCTTGCCCTTCGATGTTGTCTTTAATAGAGCCCTTTCCTTGAAAATAATTTGATAATTTTGCCATTTGTTCCTACAATGAGCCTTGTCACGTAGCCATCTGCTCCATAAAGGCGTCCAAATTTTTTGCTAAACTGTCAATGTCGCTCATAATGTTAGCCTCTGATACGACAATGATATGTGCCTCCCCGTAAGATCTAGTTATGGGTCTAGACAACCTAGAACTTTCCTTGGAACCAATAGTGACAGTAGTAGACACGTCCTTGACAGAGCCTCCTCATTAAACTGATTTATGAGAATATAAGATGGTATTTTATTGTCATTACCGAAGGCTTATTTATAGGCTACATTAGGTATGCCCTAAAATATATTATTCCTATTTCAAATATTTAATATTAAATAAGAAAATGTTAGAGTTCTGCTCTAGTCCAATATAAAAGTGATCTACAATTGTAATGATTTATCATCTTATCGAATAAATAAAACGTCATTAAATTACTAATGTGTTGTACTAATATATTGTAAACATCAAAGTAGTAGAACCATATATCTGTACGGATCGCACTGAACGGGTCCCTGGTCAAATATGCTTCAATGAAGCGACCAAGTATGAGGATGATTCTTTATGGTATAGTTCTATTTACCATTGGGAAGAGGTCCCGGAATAAGATCATAGGATATCACTTGGGTGAGTGATATTGGACGACCCACACTGAATGGTGTTGCATATATACAGTCATGAACACATTCAATTGTGGTAGCTTGTCGTCGTATCCTTAGACTAAGGAGTCTTTGTGATCGCTATACAGTAAAGAAACGCGTTTGACTTGCTCCTAACGTTGTTCGTAACAAGACAACCATAACGAACATGATTGACACGGGGACGGATTGTGTGAGTGATACGAAAGGCGGCTAAGGGATTTATCCCTCATACTACGGTGTGAGAAAGGTATCTGTTTAGGCCACTCGATAGAGATTAACTGAAGGGAGAGCATGGCCATGCCAACGATACGGGTTATCAGTATTCAGTACTCTCACAGATCGAGAAATAGAGTTTGACTAACTAAGGGTGACGTCTCTATGCCTTATGATCAATCTAGATACCAGACGATAAAGGAATAGAGACATGTACTACATGAGGTTGAATCGAATCATGGATCACCATGCAAGTCAGGTAATCATAACGTCTTACTAGAGACCACTTATGATGGATCGGGTAAAATGGAATTTTACGCCGATTCGCCGACGTCGGCATGAACCTAGAGGGTCACACACATAGGATACGGATTATGAGAGAGAAGGAAAGGTCGGCAATACTCGAGAGAGAGGCATGGGAAAAACTGGACGTTTTGGGCCATGGATATATGTAATTGAATGTGACACGCGAATCGAGAAAGACTAAGTGTTACGTTGATGTCGCGTCAGATTTTGTACGATAAGTTCGGGGGTTAAGTTGGATGCGGCACGGGACCTCATGGCCGAAGCATTGGGCTTCGTTCCACGAGGCCCTAGTGGCCGGCCCAACCAAGGCCCAATAGTGGAGAAAAGGGTGGGTCCCTTTCTCCACTAACTTTTGTTAATTGGATGATAACTAGATACACACTATCCTAATCTTGTTGGATAAGTGTGATTAATGGAGGCCCCCTAATGACCTGAGGGATTCCCATGGGTTCCATAGAATAATTTCATGCAACGGACTTGAAGTAACCATGGGAATCAAAATGAAAGATAGATCTTATTGTTAAAATTTAGCATGCATAAATATTTTCTAGATCTGAAAATTTACCTTTAAAATTGAGTTAAACACAAAGATATGTTTTTCTCTAGGTAGTCCACACAAGCACAATACCTTGAAGAGGTTTCTTCACACACCCTTGCTAGCGTTGTGTGAAGAATTGGACAAAGCAACAATTGAGGACTGTAGAGGGGAGGGGAGGCCAAAGAAGAGAGAGAGAATGGGTGATTGCCGAAAATCAACTGAAGGACTGTACAGGGGAGGGTCGGCCAAAGAGGGGATGACTGATTTTATTTAATATCTTTTTATAATTACACAATAAACCCCTTTATTCCCATAATTGCACTTAAGCCCCATTCTCAATTAAAACCAAGAATGGGCTTTAATCCCACTTACCTAAAACCTAATTAAAACCCATTTAATTGATTTCTAATTATATGTCTTAGCTAAACCGGTCCAATCTCTCTAACTTGATTTCTTCAACCGTCTGGTTAATAAACCTAGGCCAGAAATCAACCGAATCGTTTTCAATTTGACTAAATTGAAAAGCGGATTCTCCCAATTACCATCCAAGCTTGTTTGTCACATATTGTACTTAAAGCATGTGACCCTCTAGGCTCACGACCTGTTGGCGGACTGGTAAAATTACTATTTTACCCTTTCCATCATAAGTGGCCTCTAGCAAGACATTATGATTACCCAACGTTGATTATCGAATATTCGACTTAACCTTTTATCGTACATGTCACTGTCTTTTTATCGAAATGATATCCAGATTACTCAATAGGCATAGAACCGTCATCCTAATTTATCAATCACTGTTTCTTAATATCTGAGATGACTGAAAACTAATACTAAGGTATCACCTGCACGGCTGTGCTATTCCTTCAATCATACTAATCAAGTGGCCTAAACGGATATTGTTGCTACGTTTAAATGTTGGCATGATTTTTTAGTGCAAAAGTAAGAAGTCGTGCAACATGTTACATGACATGTGGAGCGACTTGTTACGAGCCGAAGATTAGGAAAATCTGAAGTTTTCCTATTTCGACGAAGCTTGGAGCGAAAGAAGAAAGGCGCCACGAAGACTTGGAGCGCAAGAGAGTGACGTCGACAAGTCAGGCGACTTCCAGCTGGCAGTTACACGTCAGCAATAGGCGGCAACTCGACTTGCCTGATTTCATCAGGAAGTCAGAACAGGCAAGACGACTTCTAGCTGTCGTGGAAGGCGGCAACAACTTGCCTGACTTTCCTGTTCCTGGTCCAAGGAGGATTAGGAATGTGAGCTGCTATAAAAAGCCCTTGGCTTCCCATTAGCAGTTCATCCGTTCTTGTTCTAACAATTGCTAGATTTCTAGAGCTCTTAACCGTGCACCATCGGCGTGTTGAGAGTCTGATTAAGATTCGCTAGAACGGACCTTTGCTCCGATCAAACCTTGAGTCGCGAAGACTAAGTGTTTGGATCAGTTAGGGTTTTTGTTTGTGATTGAAGATTCACAACTCCGTCCAAGAAGACAACGACACCGAGCATGGACTTGCTCGAAGGGTGGAATTGAGGGAATCTCAAAGACAGGGGGAGAGGCTCCGGGTCGAGGTGATTCACGGTGAGATCTATAGTAGCTTAGGACAATAGCTTGTGTGATAGCTAGTTGGTGCTTGAAGTTGTACTATTGACTACCTATAGTGAAGAACCTTTCCACTGGCAAAGTGCCCCCAGACGTAGGTGCAGAGTTACCGAACTGGGTAATCATCTCTGGTGTCGTGATTATTATCTGCCTATTACTTTGCTTACTGTTTCTACAAGAAGTCGATACACAAGTTAAAGATTTTGTGTTCGACTTCCTGACTCGGCTACGATTCAGAATTTCAATTGGTATCAGAGGAGGCACCTTTTCTTTCAGGTGATTTTCCTGCAAAATTTCTGAATAGCCAATATGGACTCAAAGGAAGGAGGTTCGGTAAACCGACCACCAGTTCTTGACGGAACAAACTATGGGTACTGGAAAGCTCGGATGTGTGCCTTCTTGAAGTCCCTCGACAGCAAAACCTGGAAATCAATCATCAATGGATGGGAGGAACCTTACTATGTTGATACTCATGGAAATCAAACGAGCATCAAACCAGAAAAGGAGTGGAGTGCGGAAGAAGATGAAGCCTCCCTAGGTAATTCTCGTGCACTCAATGCTATTTTTAATGGAGTAGACAAGAATGTGTTTCGACTCATCAACACATGCACAAGTGCCAAAATTGCCTGGGACACTCTTGCGATTGCTTATGAGGGTACTTCCAAAGTCAAAGAGCATAAGTTACAGTACCTTACGACTAACTTTGAGGCCCTGACCATGAATGAAGACGAAACTATTGCGGAGTTTAATGTGCGCATCAAGGATCTGGCCAATGAATCATATTCACTTGGCAAGCCTATGACTGATGAAGATTTGGTTAGAAAAACGTTGAGAGCTCTAAGTCCCAGATTCAAGATGAAGATCACGGCCATAGAAGAAGTCCATGACTTGAAGACGCTGAAGTTTGATGAACTCATGGGATCTTTAATGACTTTCGAGCTCTCCCTACCTCTTATCGAGAAGAAACACAAAGGTGTGGCTTTCAAGAGTTCTACTCAAAAGCATAAGAACTTGACGCACTCTGATTCGGATAGTGACATTGAGGAAACTATCGCCATGCTGGCCAAAAACTACAACAAAGTCATAAAAAGATTTCGCCATATGACAGGGAGAAACGTCACCCGAGAAGTCAGAGACAAGCCGCAGCACAAGTTTCAGAAGCTCGAAAACACAGCTATCGATGGTAGACAAGGAGAACGATCAGGTAAAGGAGTTCAGTGCTTTGAATGTGAGGGGTATGGACACATGCAGAAAGAATGTCCTAACTTCTTAAAGAAACAAAAGAAGGGATATAATGCCTCTCTAACCGACGATGAAGATGAGGAAGATAGTGACCTTGAGCATACAAGTAACTATGTAGCCTTTACTTCCTCCACAATAGATCAACCTGCTGAAAGCTCAAAGAAGTATGACTCTGATGATGAGCTATCCGATGAGACTCTCAACAACGCTTACAACGAATGGTATGTCAAGTGGCTTGAAGACTCTCAGGTAATCAAAAAACAGAATGCTCTCATTCTTACTCTTAATGAAGACAAGTCAAGACTTCTTGAGACGACTATTGATCTCAAAGAGGAAGTTGCTCGACTGAAAGGCGAGTTAGAGCAGGTCACGAAGTCAGTGAAGATGATGAATCCAAGCACGGACACTCTAGATCAAATCCTGTCAATCGGGAAACCAGCCAGGAATATGGAAGGACTTGGATACTCAAAAGATGCCTCATCATCACACTGAATACGGAAGGACTTGGAATATGGAAGGACTTGGATACTCAAAAGATGCCTCAGAAGTCTGTCGCCCAGAAGCCCCGTCAGAAGTCACCTAACTTCACGGCTGACCAAGCGACCAAAAAGCTTCTTACTCTGGCCGCTTCAAAAACCCAGACCAAAAGACACAACTGGGTTTGTCATCACTGTGGAGGAAGAGGACATATTCGACCTTTCTGCTATCAGCTATATGGGAAGAGCTTGGTCAAGAAAAGGACCACCATCAAGAAAAGCCAACCACGGAAGGAATGGCGAGTCAAAGAGGTCAACTATCGAGCTAACATTGCGTACACCGCTTTAAAGGCCTCAACCAGCAACAATTGGTACTTCGATAGTGGATCCTGTCGACATATGACGGGTAATAACTCTTTCTTGGTCACTTTAATACCATGCACAAATAGCTTCGTCACTTTTGGAGATGGAGTAAAAGCTAGAGTACTCGGGAAAGGAAAACTCAATCTTCCCAACTCTCCATGTCTGAAAGAAGCTCTACTAGTAGAAGGTCTTACAGCCAATCTCTCCAGCATAAGCCAAATATGTGATTTAAATCTGGATGTCCACTTCACTCGTGACAAGTGCTCGGTCAAAGACGAACAACAGAAGGAAGTCATGATAGGTCACAGGTCCCTTGACAACTGCTATCTATGGTCTCCAACAGTCAGTACCTTGCCAACCAAGTGCCTTTTATCCAAAGTTCAAGAGACAAAACTATGGCATCAAAAACTTGGTCACATTAATTTGAGGAGTATGCAAAAAATTCTCTCCGAAAAGGCGATCATTGGAGTTCCCAACCTCAAGATCATTGAAGGAAAAATCTGTGGAGAATGCCAGATTGGGAAAAAGGTCAAGACGTCACACAAGAAGGTACAACATCTTACTACTTCTCGTGTTCTAGAACTTCTTCATGTTGACCTTATGGGACCCATGCAAGTAGAAAGTCTAGGTGGGAAGAAGTACATATTTGTATGTGTAGACGACTTCTCGAGGTACACCTGGGTAGACTTTATTCAAGAAAAGTCAGATACCTTCTCAGTCTTTGAAGCCTTATGTCGAAGAGTTCAACGAGAAAAAGGAGAAGTCATTGGGAAAGTCGTCCAACTTCGGAGCGATCATGGAAAGGAGTTTGAGAACATCAGCTTCGCAAACTTTTGTGATGCTGAAGGAATTGCACACGAATTTTCTGCTCCCATCACTCCTCAGCAAAACGGAATCGTTGAAAGGAAGAATCGCACTCTTCAAGAGATGGCAAGAGTAGTGATGTTAGCCAAAGACATCCCGCAGCACTTCTGGGCTGAAGCTTTGAATACGGCATGCCATATTCATAATAGAGTGACTCTTCGCCCTGGAACTTCGCTCACTCTTTATGAAATATGGAGGGGGAGAAAGCCGAATGTCAAATATTTCCATGTCTTTGGATCAATGTGCTACATACTTGCAGATAGGGAACCTCGACGCAAACTAGATCCTAAAAGCGACGAAGTCATCTTCCTCGGATACTCCAGAAATAGTCGGGCTTTTCGTGTATTCAACAAACGCACCGGGACTATCATGGAATCCATCAATGTCGTGATCGATGACAGCAACGAGCAACCTAGTGACGAGGACGAAGAAGTCCTAAATCTCTCAGGAGAAGTCAGAGGAGAAGCCAAACCAGAAGTCAAAGATGATGAGCGCAACAAAGAGTCTGAAGACGAAAGCCCAAGCATCCCGAATAAAGAGGCATCCCCTATAAGGCGAAGCGCTCCGTTTAGAAGAATTCAGAAGGATCATCCACCCCAGGATGTGATTGGAGACATTAATGAGGGAGTGCGGACTCGACAAAAGGCATCTCTTGACTACAACGAGATGATAGGTAACATCTGCTTTATTTCCAAAATTGAGCCAAAGAATATACAAGAGGATATCAATGATGAGTACTGGGTCTGCACGATGCAAGAAGAATTGGTTCAGTTTGCAAGGAATGAAGTCTGGGAACTTGTACCCAAGCCTGACAATGTCAATGTCAATGTCATCGGGACAAAATGGATATTAAAAAACAAGTCTGACGAGCAAGGAAACATCACTCGAAACAAAGCGACACTGGTAGCTCAAGGGTACACACAAGTCGAAGGAGTTGACTTTGAAGAAACCCTTGCTCCGGTAGCCAGACTGGAAGCCATACGACTTCTTCTCGACATCGCATGTCATCTGCGTTTCAAACTCTATCAGATGGATGTAAAGAGTGCCTTTCTCAATGGAAATCTGAACGAAGAAGTCTATGTAGCCCAACCAAAGGGGTTCGAAGACCATGACTTTCCGCACCATGTCTACAAGCTAAAGAAAGCTCTCTACGGACTCAAACAAGCTCCACGAGCATGGTATGAACGTCTTACTCAATTCCTTGTACATAATGGCTATATTCGAGGGGGAGTAGAAAAAACTCTCTTTGTGAAGAAGGAAGGAAGGGACATCAAGATTGCTCAAATATATGTCGACGACATTGTATTTGGAGGAAAGTCAGACAAGATGGTGGAACGCTTTGTTCAACATATGTAGTCTGAATTTGAGATGAGTATGGTCGGTGAGCTCACATACTTCCTAGGCTTCCAGATCAAGCAGATGTCAGATGGAATATTTATCTCCCAGAGCAAATATGCAAAGAACATTGTCAAGAAGTTCGGGTTAGAAAAGGCTTCGCACAAGAGGACTCCTATTGCCACACATGACAAGTGCACAAAGGACGAGATGGGAGAATCAGTTGATCAAAGTCTTTATTGAAGCATAATAGGAAGTCTCCTCTATCTAACAGCAAGTCGACCCGACATCGCTTACTCTGTGGGAGTCTGTGCTCGATATCAAGTCAATCCAAAAGTCAGTCACTTGGCTCATGCAAAGAGGATCATAAGGTACATCTCGGGAACTTCTGAATTGGGTTTGCTATATTCCTTTGATACCTCTCCTACTCTGGTTGGATACTGTGACGCTGACTGGGCGGGAAGCACACCAGATCGAAGAAGCACCTCTGGAGGTTGTCTCTACCTAGGGAACAATCTTGAATCGTGGTTCAGCAAAAAGCAAAATTGTATTGCTTTGTCTACTGCTGAGTCCGAATATATCGCAGCCGGAAGTAGTTGTACTCATCTTCTTTGGATGAAACAAATGTTGGCAGAATATGGAGTTAAGCAAAAAGTCATGACTTTGTTCTGTGACAACATCAGTGCAATCAACATCTCGAAGAACCCAGTGCAACATAGCAAGACAAAGCATATTAACATCAGGCACCACTTTATTCGAGATCTTGTAGAAGACAAGAAGATAAAGCTAGAGTACCTACCCACTGAGAAACAAGTCGCAGACATCTTTACAAAAGAATTAGATGCTAACAGGTTTAAAAGTCTGAGGTCAACCCTTGGACTTTGCTGTCTGGAGTAACCAGAAGTCAAGCAAGAAGAGGGAGAGCTTTTAGCTGATTTTACTCTCTCTCTCGATCAGGACCAACCAGGGTCCACAAAATCAAGCCGGGCCCAAATCTTTTTATCAGAAGCCCGTTAGTCTTATTTGAATTTTAAGAATGATTACAATCTGAAAATCCACCTATCAAAAATCATTCTGTTCAACTCCTACGCAGAAAAGGCTCTGCACCTCCTCCACCGTTTGAAACCGCTAGGGCACCACAAATCAAAAATTTCTGCAACAGAAAGATTTTGTTTTCTCCTCTCAAAAGCAAAACCTATCGAGCTTTCTGCCAAATGGTTGGTACCCGAAGCGGATGAATACCATCTGCCTCCAAGACACTACGAGCAAAAATGAGGGCAAAAGTGATTGCCAAGAAGTTGTCGGCCTCCAAATCGACGACAAAAAAATATGGAGTGAAGATCCGTGGAATAAATCTGCCTGGGGAAGGATCGGCGAAATCTAAGGATAGACCAATACCTCCACTGAAGAGAAGGACAAAGCTGCCAACCTAGAAGAGGAAGGCTCTCACACTTCGCAGACGCCACCACAAGGTACTTCTACTACCCTTTCTGTTGAAAACATCATAGACAAAGAGGCGTCTGAAGAGGCTCAAGGAACTCCCCCCCCCCCCCCCCCCCCCCTTAGGACCATGAGGTCGTCTGTGGAGATAAGTCTAGCCCCCAAAAATCTGTACCAACGCCAGTAAAATCCCCACAAACAGAAGTCTTGCAAAAAGCCGACAGCCCACCTGTAGTCCAGGACAGTGAACCTGGGATAAATGAAGAAACTGAAGTCATCCAAGAAGTTGCTCGACATGAAGAGAACACTATCAGTATAGAAGAAGGAAATGCAGCAGAAGTCATGGAAGAAGAAGAAACTGTGCCCAAAAGGGCTGAGAGAAGGAAGCTACCAACCAGAAGGTTGGTTGATGAAGAAGAAGAACCTCAACTACCGAGGAGATTGACCCCAAAGAGGAAAGCCACAGAGAAAGGAGGAGCATCTGCGTCTAAACAGCCGAAGAAGTCAAGAAGGAAGTCACTGACTACTTCAGTAACCTCTGCTCCTGAAGAAGAGGAATCTGAAGAAGAAGACACCCAGATTGTGCTACCACGAGTCAAAAAGGCGATGGGAGGGCAGAAACTCCCCAAGAATGTGCCTAAAGCGCCTACAGACAATGTCTCTTTCCATTCTGTAGACAATGTCGTTAAGTGGCAGTATGTCTATCAACGCAAGATCTATCCAGAAAGAGAACTCTCCACAGAAGCACAGGGGATAAACTCGATTGTAGAACTTATCCGAAGAGCAGGCCTGACCAACACCGTCATCAATATTGGGCCATTCTACCCAACTTTGGTCAAGGAGTTTATTGTCAGTCTGTCAAGCGAGTTCGATGAACCTGAAGACACTGAATACAGAAAGGTATTTGTTCGGGGAGAATGCTTCGAAATCTCTACCTCAACTATCAACACCTACCTTGGCAGAGAAGACCCAGAAGTCACTCCAGAAGTCCCGCATTTGAACAAAGTAGCGGTCGAAATAACTGGAGGACGTAAGAAGGGCTGGCCAGTCAAAGACACCATTCAGCTACCGAGCTTACAGCAAAATATTCAATTCTCTACCGCATCGGTCTGGCTAATTAGGCACCCTCTACGCATGGGTCAAGCATCAAAACCGAGCTGGCGAAACTCATTTACCAAATAGGTACGCAGTCTTCTATTGATTTTGGCGCTTACGTTATTGAACATCTAGTCAAGCACGCCAAATCATGTGCTATCAAACTTCCAATCGGGTTTCCTTCCTTGATCACGGGTATCCTTCTCCAACAATGTCCTCACATTGTTCGAGAATCGGATATTCCGGGCAAAAAGCCACTGACCCTTGCTATCAACCTCAAGAACTTCGAAGGGAAGCAGTTGAAGGACCTCGGACTTCCTATGGCCAAAAGATCAAGAGCTGGATCAAGCTCTCGACCCTCAGGACCAATTGGCTCTAGGATGGAGGAAGAACTGGTGGAGATGATTGCTGATCTGGAGAAGTCAATTGCGACGCTCTCATCTTGCAAAGTCGCCTGTGAAGCCCTTCTAGAAGACCTCCGCTCTACTGCTGTTGCTGAAGAAGATCTTGACGACTCCACGTCGTTTTAGTATTTCTCTGAATTTGCTATGATAACTTGTTCCACACACACTTTTAAATTCTCGGGGTCTGTCCGAGTTATTTTCCGCACAACATGACTGTTTAATTTCTGGGATATTTGCTCATGTTATGAGCTGGATTTATGCTCATGTTTGAGCTGTTTATTTTGCTCATGGTGTGAGCTGGTTTCTTTTACCCTGCTGTTTAGTCGAATTTCATTGTAAGATTACCTTTGGCAATATTGTTAGACAAACAGGGGGAGATAAATGTGATACGACAAGTTACGCCAGAAGTCGCGCCGAAAGTTAAGCATAAAAGTCGCCGCTCCAGAAGCCGCCCCAGAAGTTAAACCTCCAGAAGATAAACCAGAAGCCGCACAAGAAGTCGCATCAGAAGTCACGAAACTTGTTGTGTGCGTAACTACCTCAAGGTGACGACGATGTGCCTGCTTGGAGTAAGGAAGTCACATCACTTGTTGTGCGTAACTGCCACAAGATAAAATCACTTGCTGTGCGTAACTGCCACAAGATGACGATGGGCTTAAAAAGGTGTTTGCCAAAAAAATTGCCAAATGGGGAGATTGTTGCTACGTTTAAATGTTGGCATGATTTTTTAGTGCAAAAGTAAGAAGTCGTGCAACATGTTACATGACATATGGAGCGACTTGTTACGAGCCGAAGATTAGGAAAGTCTGAAGCTTCCCTATTCCGACGAAGCTTGCAGCGAAAGAAGAAAGGCGCCACGAAGACTTGGAGCGCAAGAGAGTGACGTCGACAAGTCAGGCGACTTCCAGCTGGCAGTTACACGTCAGCAATAGGCGGCAACTCGACTTGCCTGATTTCATAAGGAAGTCAGAACAGGCAAGAAGACTTCCAGCTGTCGTGGAAGGCGGCAACAACTTGCCTGACTTTCCTGTTCCTGGTCCAAGGAGGATTAGGAATGTGAGCTGCTATAAAAAGCCCTTGGCTTCCCATTAGCAGTTCATCCGTTCTTGTTCTAACAATTGCAAGATTTCTCAGAGCTTTTAACCGTGCACCATCGGCGTGTTGAGAGTCTGATTAAGATTCGCTAGAACGGACCTTTGCTCCGATCAAACCTTGAGTCGCGAAGACTAAGTGTTTGGATCGGTTAGGGTTTTTGTTTGTGATTGAAAATTCACAACTCCGTCCAAGAAGACAACGACACCGAGCATGGACTTGCTCGAAGGGTGGAATTGAGGGAATCTCAAAGACAGGGGGAGAGGCTCCGGGTCGAGGTGATTCACGGTGAGATCTATAGTAGCTTAGGAGAATAGCTTGTGTGATAGCTAGTTGGTGCTTGAAGTTGTACTATTGACTACCTATAGTGAAGAACCTTTCCACTGACAAAGTGCCCCAGACGTGGGTGCGGAGTCACCGAACTAGGTAATCATCTCTGGTGTCGTGATTATTATCTGTCTATTACTTTGCTTACTGTTTCCACAAGAAGTCGATACACAAGTTAAAGACTTTGTGTTCGACTTCCTGACTCGGCTACGATTCAGAATTTCAGATATCTTTCTCATATCGGAGGATGAGTGATAAATCCCTCAAACGTCTTTCGATTTTACTAATGCAATTAATAACCAAGCCAATCAAAGCCGTTATGGCTACCATTTTACAGGTAACGTTAGACTAGGTCAAACTCAGATATTCATTACACAGTGCACACAAAGACTCCTCGGTCTTAGAATATAATGACATGCTACGATCTGTGAGTATCTCATGACAATATCTATGTTGCATACTCACAATTGGGTTGTCCGATATCATCGACTAGATGATATCTATGATATAACTCTGGCACATACTTTGCCATGATAAGTAGAGCATGATCACAAGGAGTTGGTCTCATACTGATCGCTTCTTAAAGAAGCTTAGTTGATCAGGGACTTATCGAATGCAATTCTTTCTAATCTACAATTCTACTATTAGTTGTTACACACATAATGACATAAATCAAATTACATTCGATATATCACTACAATACATTAGTAATATATGCCGATTTATTTATTCGAAAAAATGATAAAACATTACATCTGTAGATCACTTTTATATTGGAATAGGGTATAACTCTAACAATCTCCCACTTGCCCCTGGTTCCAATTTAAGTTATGATCTACTCCCATAGACCCTGCATGTTTCTCATGCCTAGGTTGCTGCTGAGCCTTTGTCAAGGGATCGGTCATATTATCATCAGTCGAATAGTGTTTAATCTCCACATCACCTCTATATGTGATAACTCTCACGAGGTGATGCCTGCTGAGTATATGTTTGGATCTGTTATGGAATCTGGGATCTTGAGCAATAGCTACGGCACCTGTGTTGTCCCACAACAAGCTTATCCGATCAGACGCTCGCGGCGTTGCATCTAATCCAATCAGAAAGCTTCTAATCCATACGGCCTCTTTAGCTGCTTTTGCTACAGCTATATACTCAGCCTCTTTTTGTAGAGTTGGCAATTTTGGCTTGCTTAAAGCTTATCCAGCTGAAAGTGCCACCACTCAACACAATATATATCCTGAATGAATTTTGAAGTCATCTAGATATGTCTGAAAACTAGCATTGACTTGTCCTTTGACTGCTAGTTCTCTATCTACACCCCCATACACTAGGATTGCATCCTTGGTCCTCCTCAAACATTTGAGGAGGCCTTTGACAACAATCCAGTGTAATTGGTCGGGGTTAGATTGGAATCTGCTGGTACGGCTTAGTGCGAACGAGACTTCCAGTCTCGTGCATATACCTACATACATGATGGATCCCACAGCCGAAGTATAAGGGATCTTACTCATCCTGCTCAGCTTATGAGGAGTACTAGGACTCTGTAGCTTGTTGAGCTTAATGCCATGACGCATGGGTATGTATTCTTTCTTAGAATCAAGTATCGAGAGTCTTCTCAATACTTTACCTATGTACATGTTCTGACTTAGCAACATGTTCTGACTTAGGCTTAAAATCCTTTTGGAATGATCTGTAGAGATCCTGATGCCTACAATAAATGTAGTATCACCTAAGTCCTTCATCGATAAGCCCTTCCCTAACCAAGCTCTAGTGGCAAGGTCGAGATGTCATTCCCAATGAATAAATACCAAGATTACAATATTACTCCCATTCGATTTCTTATGTACGCAAGGCTTACTTTCGTTTTTTATGAAGTCGAGTTCCCTTACAACTTTATCAAAATGAAGGTTCCAACTCCCTGAAGCTTGCTTCAATCCATAAATGGATCTTTGCAGCTTACATATCTTTCCAGGATTCTTTGGATCTACAAAACCCATACGCCATGTGATATACACACCCTTTAGTAAGTTCCTGCTAAAGAAGGGGTTTTGACATCCATCTGCCATAGTTATGGCTAAGAATAATCCGGATCAAACTGACCATTTCTACTGGTGAAAAGGTGTCATCATAACCCATGCATTGAATCTGACGATAACCTTCTACAACCATCCTAACCTTATTGGTCTGAGGATTTCCATCCATGTCGGTCTTGATCCTATAGACCCACTCAGAACCGATGGGTTTTATCCCAGGGGTTTGATCAACCAAGCACCATACTTGGTTGTCATACATGGATTTCATTTCCTCACTCATGGCTTTCTGCCATTTTTCGAAGTCTGGACTGGTCAAAGCTTGTCTGAAGGTTTCTGGATCATCCTGATCCACAAATATCAAGTCATTTCCCTCAGTGGCTGTGAAGCCATATCTGTATAGAACATGATGAGATCTTTCAAACCTCCTTGGACCATATGGACTTTCTGTAGGGATCGATTCTTCATCTACTACCATCTGAGGCTCAAGTACTTCTACATCTTTCATAGCATGCTCCTGAATTGCTTCAGGCTGTTCCGTACCCTCTCGAATTTCTTCGAGATGCACGGGACTCCAACTAGCTATTTTGAAAATAAATTCTTTCTCCAAAAATACCCTTCCTTAAGCAACAAAGACTTTGTTCTCGCTGGGTATGCAAAAGTTGTATCTCTTAGTTTCTTAAGGATACCTTACGACACTTGTCTGATTTGGATGCCTGCATCTCTGCTACCCAAATCTGTAGGAAAAACATACTAGGATGTTTCACACACCATATATGACTACGGTTCATTTCTTATTTGGATACTACGCGAATGCGCATGCATCCAAATAGAACTAACCATCTCATCCCACTCCCATCCCAATGAATGCTACGCGAAGTCGCACGCATCCATGGTAACGGGAGTCGTAGTGAGTGTCATGTGGTGTACCTTCTGTGACTCTGGTCCAGCTTTTATTTGGCTACTACACGGAGGCGCACACATCCAAATAAAGTTGATTACCTTATTAAGCTCGCATCCCAATGAATACTACGCGGAGGCGCACGCATCCACAGTAATGGGAGACAGAATGACTGTCACAAGGTGTACTATCGTTGTCTTCATCGGAGCCCGATTCAAAATGAATGTGACCGTTTCCAGAGTCAATTATTAGTTGAACTCTCTTCTGGCCTGAGTACTCATAGGTCCACATACGTCGGAATATATTAGACTTAACAAGTCACTCGCCTTTCACATAAACCTGTGAAATGTGCCTTTGTCATTTTTCCCATTAGGAAAGACTTGCATCTTTCAGTTTGAGTGAATTCAAACAGACTTAAAAGTCCACACTTGTGAAGTGTTTAAATGAGTTTCTCGTTTCTCGCTTATTAGGAAGGACTTGCATCTTTCAGTTTGAGTGAATTCAAACGGACTTTAAAGTCCACACTTGTGAAGTGTTGAAATGCGTTTCTCGCCTATGCACCTTAAACGATAATGCCAGATTATAATTTGGTTTAAATCATAGGATTTAACCCTTTTCTTATTAACATTATAGCGATTAAGCTTAGCAATGTAAATATCTGATCTTGAAGAAGTGGATACCGACTCTTCTTCACATGATCCTTGTATTGCTTACAATCCCTTATTCTTATGTCATGGCTCATTGCAGTGATAGCAGACCTCCTCCATTTTGTCCTTAGCCTTCACATCAGCTTTGGGAGCTGCTTGAACCTTTGGACGCTTGGGGTGTCTGATCTGCCCTTCAAGGTGCTCAAGAGCCTTACCCTTACCCTGATCAGCTTTCTTGAAGCTGACCTTCTTGTTGACCATAAGGACCTCCTTGGTCTTGCTCTTGAGGTTCTTTTCAGCGGTCACAAGTATCCCATGAAACGCTGTTAAGGACTTGTCCATGTCATGCATATTGTAATTTACTACGACATTACTATATGTATCTAGAAGTGACTGCAACAAAAAATTCGCAGCCATTTCCACCTGATCATCAAAACCGAGTCTGGTTAGATGTTCCTGAAGACATTTCATCTTCGTGACATAGGGACTAACAGGGCTCCATCCTTAAGCTTGCAGGAGTTAAGTTCTCTTAAAGTATCATATCTTTCGACACGAGCTTTCTCCTTGAACATTTCCTTGACCTCTGCTTTACAGGTATGAGGGTCATCTTAAATGTTTCTGAACTACTTCTGCAACTCTGGCATCCTACTGCCCACCATTATGCATGACACGTCGATTTGGTCACCAAGGAATTTTGACAAGTATCCTTAGTTCCCTAGTGGCGATCAGCGGTGGCTCAGCATGTGGTTCCATGGTAAGGATATACTACTCGCGTTCATGCTTGAGTACAAGCCTCAAGTTTCTATTCCAATCTGAGTAATTCACGCCCTTGACTCTGTCCTCAATCTGGACTCTCAGTGCGCTATTACTCCTTTGTGTTGTGTTTCCCTTTTAGTTCTACATGGTAAAATTAATTAAAATTCAAGTTGGAGATTCAGTTATAAAACACTTGTCTGATTCTAACATTAGACTCTGAACCAGGATCCTATCATACCCTCAATTGAAGTGAACAGAGGCTCATTGCTCCAATTGAGAGTATCAAGGTAGGAATACATCCATCTACAAGACCATGTAGTTCCTGACTACTACGTGGAGGTGCACGTACCCACATAGAACTGCCCATCTCATCCAGACTTCTCCTCTATGAATGTTACGCGGAGGCGTACCGACATCCATATGCTCAAAGCCCTTTTGAGTGCCCAGACTTAGATGGTATCACTCTTGACTTGTAATTAATTGCGTTTAAGTGAAATATTATAGTCTGATTGTATATCGATACTATCTTAATCTGGAATCATCAATTGCAAATTCATGCAAAGATAATCCCTTATCAGATTACTTGCAAGTCTGATTAAATACCGGTTTTTAATCTTTGCATGCTGGTGATATCTAAACGTACATAATCTTGTATATAAAAAACTAGCATACATTCATACATATTCAATATACAAATGTAACGGTAAATCATGCATAGCTAAGCCCATCTTAGGTTCCTAGGAATCTAGTAAAATTTATCCTAAAGACTCGGTCTTCAAGATCCAGACACTCTCCATCCTTGTGGACTCCCACTGGCTTCGAGCCTCCTCCAGACTTAGAGTCTTCCTCTTGACTTGTGTCTTGCGTCGGTCTTCGTAATTACAAATTTAATAAAATAAAATAAATTCAAATCACGAAACGCATGTCGTATTTACTACAACCCAAAACTTAGTAACACGCAGGTTGCAAAACTTAATTTGAAAACATACAAGTCTAGAGGGCTTAGCTATACATCATGTGGAAAACAACATTTTATCAAAGATCATGTGATCACTCATCGTGCTTATCAAACAACAAATTTATCTTTCTTAAGTGTGGAAAAATTCAGGTTTATCGAAACCGGATGGTTTAAATTAATTAATTGAATTTGAACTAGTTCACGCTGGTTTATCGTAACCGAACCAAATCTGAAAATTATAAATTTTAGGGCTTTAAGTATTCTCGCGAACCGACCGGTTCAGTTTGAATCTGGTCGAGCCGAACCGGCCCAACCGAGGTCGCCAACTGAGGCAATCATGGTCACCCGCGTGACTAACCATGGTCGCCCACGGGAGCAACCATGGTGGCCCGCGAGGACTGCCATGGTCGCCCCTTAGGCAAACCCTGGTTTCCCGCGAGGCAACCATGGTGGCCCGCGATGGCTGCCATGGTCGCCCGCAGCAACGACTATGGTGGCCCGCGAGGGCTGCCATGGTCGCCTGCAAGTGACTTGGTCGGCCCTTGGTGCTGATCATGGTCTGCCCTAGGGCTTTCCATGGTCCACCAAGGGCCTCGACCCTGGTTAGCCATGGCTCGGCCATGGCTAAACCAAAACAGCCCCAAAATAATATATATTTTTTAATTTTTCAAATCAATTAAATCTGATTTTTTTTTCAATTTTCATGCATATTCAAACCGATGAACATATTAACAATTAAATCAAAAATCAGATCATACATGCTTGAATTAAACCCAAAATAACACATCCTCTGATACCACTGAAAGATTCCCATGGGTTCCTTAGAATAATTTCATGCAGCGGACTTGAAATAACCATGGGAATCGAAATGAACGATAGATCTTATTGATAAAATTCAGCATGCATAAATATTTTCTATATCTTAAAATTTACCTTTAAAATCGATTTAAACACAAAGATATGTGTTTCTCTAGGTAGTCCACACAAGCACAATACCTTGAAGAGGTTTCTCCACACACCCTTGCTAGCGTTGTGTGAAGAATTGGACACATGAACAATGGAGGAGTGTAGAGGGGAGGGTCGGCCAAAGAGGAGAGAGAGTGTGGGTGATTGCCGAAAATCAACTTAGGGTGTCGAGGAAAAAATATTGTGTAATTAAATAAAATATGATTTTTTAAGTATCTTTTTATAGTTACGAATAAACCCCTTTATTCCCATAATTGTACTTAAGCCCTATTCTAAATTAAAACCAAAAATGGGCTTTAAGCCCACTTAGCTAAAACCTAATTAAAACCCAATTACTTGAGTTCTAATAATATGGTTTAGCCAAACCGGTCCCTCAGACGTCTAATATAATAATATCGGAGTATGAGTGATAAATCCCTCAGACGTCTTTCGAGTTTACTAATGCAATTAATACCCAAGCCAATCAAAGCCGTTATGACTACCCTTTTACTGGTAACGTTAGACTTGGTCAAAGATTCATTAAACAGTGCACACAAAGACTCCTCGGTTTTAGGATATAATGACAAGCTACGATCTATGAGTATCTCATGACAGTATCTATGTTGCATACTCACAATCGGGTCGTCTGATATCATCGACCTGATGATATCTATGATATAACTCCGACACATACTTTGCCATGATCAGTAGAGCATGATCACAAGGAGTTGGCCTCATTCTGATCATTTCTTAAAGAAGCTTAGTTGATCAATGACTCATCGAATGCAATTCTTTCTGATCTACAGTTCTACAATTAGTGGTTACACACATAATGACATAGATCAAATTACATTCGATATATTACTACAATACATTAGTAATATATGCCGATTTATTTATTCGAAAAATGATAAAACATTACATATGTAGATCACTTTTATGTTGGACTGGGGCATAACTATAACATGACCATCATCATCTTTCCCTTAACCCAACACACATCAATTCATAAACACATTAACCAACACACCAAAAAATATCACAACACAACTTGGTTCTCTCCCTCCCTCTCTTGACACTCTCGGCCGAGCACCTCCTCCCTACCCTCTCTTGCTCTCTCTTCTATTCTAGTAAGGTAGAAGAGTGTAGGATCCCTAAGTAATCATCTTATCCGTGCGGACTTTGCTAGAGTTGAAGATCCGAAACGTTCTTCAAACCGATTCGACAAACCAAAGGTATACTTGTGATATCGGTTTTGCCTTGGGATTTAATGGTTTGAGTTTATTTGACAGTTTTTAGGGTTTATATATTCTTTCTTTCGTTGCAATGGTGTTCTTCGTAGCCCCAAAGTTCCTACAGTGGTATCAGAGGACGATACCCTCTAAAATCTTCGTTTAAATCGATTTCGATGTTGTTTTGCTTGCCATGTTGCTATAATATGTTTTATTTCTTATATATGGGTTTTATATTCCATGCAAATGAAGTTTTAAACATATTATCAAATCTGGAAATTTTCAAAAAAATAGGATATGTCGGGTTGTCGGAAACGGGACTCTTGGGGAGCCGGAAAACAGGACAGGGCGGGGGCTTCGGCATGCCGAAGCAGGGCTGGGCCGTGGCCATTAGATGGTCACGGTCATGTGCTCGCCCCGCCCTTGCCCCGGAAGTGGCCAGATTTGGTCCGAGGCTCGTGGTGGAGGCCCGACGGCTAGAGTTGCCAAACCCTAGCACGTCGGTGCGTAGGGGCTTGGCCCAAGTGGGTTTCGGCCCACTTGGTTTGGGCCCGGGTGGTTTTTTGCACGGTGTTTTATCTGTGGCACAAACCCGCAATCCAATGTTTTGAAATTTTGTAGGTTTGAACGGTTTCGATAAACCGATTTTTCGAAAATGTCTAGTTTCGATAAACCCGACCAAGCAACTTGGACATGAAAATTAAAACCGGAAATGTATTTTGTTTGACAACATGCTTTTATGATAACATGTTATGTGATGAGTTGATATGCATGGTGCATAGATAGCCAATAGAGCGTTTAATTATTTATCGCTTTTAAAACGGGATGCGAACCGTTAGATTGTAAAGTGTAAATTATTCTTTTATACGGGCTGCGAACCACTAGTGATAGAGTATAATTATTCTTTCATCTGGTCTACGAACCGAGTATTAATTGTAATTAATTGGTCAAGCCGAGAAGGATGGAAACCGAGAACGTTGACAATCTTGGAGGACGTCCACGAGCTAGTGGGAGTGACCCTAAGTGGTGATGACAAGAAGAGCTCATAGAGTCTTCGTGTCATAGAATACTTAGGACTTAAACTTGGGCTATTTGTTCATATTTAATGCTTTGATGCATGCTAGAATTTATTTGAATGATAAATTTAATTGCGAGCATGCTTGGCTTATTTTAGTTTAAGCTATCACCAACATGCAAATATTAAAAACGGATTAATTGTTTGCATATTAAAAGCGTTGTGAACCATCGTCGCACGGGTTGTGATGGATGTGTTCAAATTTGAAAAATGTCTTTGCACTGGTTGTAAATGACGGTTTCGAAGAAGATAATGTGAGATAAATTAGAATTGTCACAACACGGATTGTTGATGACAGATTCCTAATTGTATCAAACATAACTGATTTAATCTCAACCGATCACAAATAATTTTAAGTCAAGTGAGACACCAACCCAAAATCAAAAGCTTGTATAGTTCTCCACTTTGTTGATGTGATGCGCCTTAGCGGAGCATCTTCGAAAGTGCGTTGTATACAAGTTTGCAAAAGTTCTATCTAGATGTCGTGCACCTTAGCGGAGCATCTCTATTGAACTAAGCATACTTGATTTGGTTGACTTAACTGCGACCAGTGTCGAGCCAGGGTATCAGAAAGGGAATGTCGTGTGCAATAGCACAGACCCTTGCCAAGAATTACACGGGTTGTAATTGGATACATGGCCTACCTAAATAAGTGAGTCGGAGCGGTGCGCCTTAGCGTACTTCGGTTCATGAATCATGGGTCTTTGTTTTAGATTCTATTAACTTAGAATCGAATGGTTGAAGTTTATTAAGGATATTCGTAAATTTATTCAAATTTCTAATTAAATTTACTTTCCTTGTGTAGATTAATGGCTAACAATTCAACGAATGCGAACAGTTTGTCATTGAGGCATATCCTCGAAAAGGGTAAGCTCAACGGGACAAACTATCTGGACTGGGACAGGAACCTACGACTTGTGTTCAAGTTGGAACGCAAGGAATACGTCTTGGACCGGGCTATCCCTGTGGAGCCAGCACTCAACGTCTCGAGGGCCATTAAGGATGCTTACCAAAAGCACCTTAGCGACAATATCGACGTGGCGTGTGTGATGCTGGGCGCTATGGGGCCGGAGCTCCAAAACCAGTTTATGGAACTGTCTGAGGACCCTAACGAGATGATGTCGCGGATAGGGGTTATGTTCAAGGAAAAGGTTCAACTCGAAAGATTCGGGATTTTCAAGGAACTCCTTTCCTGCAAAATGTCAGCAAGCAGTTCTGTAAGTCCACATGTCCTGAAAATGAAGGGACATCTTGACGGCCTGACCCGACTCGGCCTCGCGATGTAAAAGAATTTGGCAGCCGATTTAATTCTGCAATCCCTTCCTCATACATATGATAGCTTCGTAATGAACTATTATATGCATGATATGGACAAGATCATTTCGGGGTTACATCAAATGCTTGTGACGGCCGAAAAGAACATCAAGGTCACTCGTGGCAAGAATGTCCTAATGGTCAGAAAGGGAATTGGCTTCAAAGCTGGAGGTGATAAGGGTAGAGCCCCTAATCACTTCGCAGGCAAGATGAGACTGCCTTTATTTCCTAGACCTCCTAAAGTCGGGGAGGCGAAGAAGAAAAAGTAAGCAGTTTGCTTCTACTGCCAACAGCCTGGTCACTGGAAGAGGGACTGCAAGAAGTTCCAGGATGATCAGAAGAAGGGCGGCGGGGTCGCGTCTTCCTCAGGTATTTTCTTTTTAGAGATAAATCTCTCTGTTTCAGATTCATGGGTATTAGATACCGAAGCTGAATCTCATATTTGTAAAAATGTTTAGGTGTTGGAAAATAGAAAGGATTTGGGCAAGAACGAGGTGGACCTAAGAGTTGGGAACAAAGTTAGGGTTGCCGCAACTGCTATAGGATCCGTTAGACTTTTTTTGCCTAGTGGCTTTGTTCTTGTATTGCATAATGTGTATTTTGTACCTACTTTCAGCAGAAACATTATATCCATTTCCTTACTAGATAAGGAAGGATTTTCTTTTGTAATCGTAAAGGGAAGTTTTAATATAAAACGTGATGACATACATTATGCAAGTGCAAGTACAGTTGGTGGTTTATATGTATTGAATATGGAAAGCCCCAACTCTAATAAGCTCTATAACGATAATACAAAAAGGTTTAAATCCAATTATTTGAACCAAACTCTAATGTGGCACTGTCGTCTCAACACTTCACAAGTGTGGACTGTTAAGTCCATTAGAATTCCATTCTATTGAGAGATGCGAGGCTTGTTTAATGGGAAAGATGACTAGAGCGCCCTTCATCGGGAGAGGTGAAAGAGCGGGTGACCTATTGGCCCTAATACACACAGATGTGTGTGGGCCTATTAGTTCACTTGCCAGGAGCGGTTATAGTTACTTCATTACTTTTACTATGATTACAATAGATTTGGCTATATCTATTTAATGAGACATAAGTCTGATGCTTTTGATAAATTCAAAGAGTTCAAGACTGAAGTGCAGAACTAGCTCGGGAAAAGTATAAGAGATGGAGAATACTTATCCCAAGGGTTTCTTGATCATCTTGTGGAAAGTGGGATATTATCGTAGTGGACTCCGCCAGGAACACCTCAGTTAAATGTTGGGATTTTGAGCCCTAGCACAATGTATCTTCAATCTACTCATGTAATAAGATTATTAGTTGAAATAAAATCGGCATTCATATTACTAAGTGTTGTAGTAATATCTTAAGTATGATTCGATTTGTATCATTGATGTGTCAACACATAATAGTAGATCTACAGATCAGATAAAATCTTACTTAAGCAGTCCCTGATCAGAATAACTTCATAAGAAGCGATCGGTATGAGGCTAACTCTATATGATCACGCTCTACTGATCATGGCCAGAAGGGGGCCGGAGTTAGGTCATAGTATCACTAGACGGGGTCATATAGGACGACCTGATCATGAGTATGTTACATAGACATAGTCATGAACATACTCATATGTCGGTACGTGAAATCACATCCTCAGACGGAAGGATCTTTGAGGTCACTATGTGATGACTGACGAGTTTGACTCAGTCTAACGTATCCTGTAAAAGGGTTACAATAACGACTGTGATTGGCTCGATCACGAGTTACATGAGTTAACTCAATAGATCACTGAATGATTTATCGTTCATACAGAAGTATGAGCAGATATCTGTTTAGGCCACTTGATGAGTACAACTGAAATACAATAACATGGCCATGCAGTCGATACGGAGTATCAGTTACAATTTAGTTAACTCAGATCAAGAAACATGACAATTGAACGAGGATGACTTGTCTATGCCTCGTGGTTGTCAAGATATCAAGAGGATAGAAGGATAGATTCATGTACGACAAGGTTAAGTCGAAATCTCGATGATCACAAGCGCTGGGTAATCATGATGTCTTGCTAGAGGCCCCTCACGATGGAAAGGGTAAAATGGTAATTTTACCAGTCTGTCAACGTGTCGTGAGCTTAGAGGGTCACACACTAAAGGTTGAGTAAAATCCAGTTTTGGATTAAATCGGATTAAACCGATTTCGGTTTAGGATTAAACCGGAAATCAAGAACGGTTTAGCTGGACATATTAATTATAATCTAAATAAATAGAGAAATTTTGATCAGCTAGTCGTGCAAGATGCCACACACAATGTTATGTATGAAGCTATAACACCGTGTATGACTTCTTATGTAGACAACGTAAGACAGTAAATATAAAGCTAAATAAACAATGACACAGCAGATTGTTTACCCAGTTTGGTGCAACATCACCTACGTCTGGGGGCTCTCAGCCTAGTGGAAGGGTTTCACTTATCAGTAATTCGTCAGAACATACAAGTACCTATGATCATCCCTAGATCTATACTTTATGCTACTTATTACAATACAACCTATCTCAGGGTCTCCCCCTGAATCCAAGACTCCGTCTTGATTCCACTCTTCGAGCAATCGCCTTGCTCTGTCGGTTCAATTCGTCGTTGAACGTTGTGGTTGATTGCAGTCTTCACTCACGCGATTAGTAAACCCTCAACCACCTAACTCTCAATAGTTATGGTGATACACAATATCCTTAGCACAATCTACAACCTCTCAGCCCACAAATCTTCACGTCTAAGAGTTTTGTAAATTATTGCTAGGAAACAATAAAAGAACCACACGATTGTTAAGGGGGTAGCCTAAGCTTTTATAGAATTCGAGCATGAGTACTAACCCTAATGGGTTTCCTCTTAATCACCGTCTTTCTTCTTTCCAGAATCGGAGACGTTCTGGAATTTCCTAAACGTATTCGTACTTCCTGCAGAATATGTACTTTCCTGATTTTCGTCGATCAGGATAATTGCCGAGATGCCGTCAACAATGTCACACAAGATGTCGCATATGATGCTTCGACATTCTTCATGACATTTTCTCTAGTTCCTTAAAAATAAGCCAATCGCTAAAACCGTCGTAACTACAATCTCCTCCTTAGGCTATTTTTAAGGTCAGCAATCTTCGTCGCATTCCACGTCGCATTTGTCGTCATCTTTTGCTTGCAATCGATCGGCAGTCATCAAGTCTTTGTTCGCATTTCTTGCATCTTTTGCTTGCAATCGATCGGTAGTCATCAAGTCTTTGTTCGCGTTTCTTGCGTTTCGCGTACCATCGCGTATCATTGCGTTGTCTTACATCTTACTCCCCCTTGCTGGCTCAAAAATAGCCAAACTTAAAAAAATATTTCGAACAATCAGGGCAATAAGAAGAACGCAAACTTAACTCACACATATCCTCGATCAGCAGTTGAGAATACGTATGAAACAGTGTTCAAAACAAATACATATTAAAAGTTGTTCAGTGTGTACGAAAACCAGAAAGTACTTAAAATCAAATAGAACTGCTGCTGGAACTAGCAGTCTCTTCTTCTGTAGCATTGGTAGAGGCATCTTGAGGGGTGTCTTCAGTAGCATTGGGTAGAGAGGAGGAATCATCATTTTCCGAGTCGGGAGGAGGCATAGACTTCAGGAGGTTTACACAGTGAGATCTTCGCTGGGAGAGATGCTTTAGCGCCATCTTCAGGTTGACGATGTCTTCGTCAAGTACAGCTATCTCTCTTTTGAGCATGATGGCATCTCTGCTGGTTGTCTCGGTTGGAGGGGCAGCACCGGTAGCTCGACTAGTTGTCGCCTTGGTGGGTTTGACTTCTGTCCTGACAAGATCAGGAGCATGCTTGCCCTCGAACAGTTTGTGGCTTACCACAATCATCCCTCCTCGCTTTCCTGCCTTATCAGTTGTCTTCAACATACCAGGGTGTTGGTGGACTAGTAATTTAGAGATAAGGGATGGAAAAGCAATAGGTATCTTCACCGCTTGTGATCTGGCATGTCTAATGAGATGATCAATAACAAACTGGCCAAAGTCAAGAGTGGAGCCAGTACCTATTTGGAAGATGAGTATTGCCAGCTCTGGTTTGATGGAGGATGCGTGTGTGGGAGGAGCCCAGTTCGCTACTCCGATACGGAATAGGATGGAGTACTTTGATGTGAGGTCTGAGGTTGCCACGGTGCCCATGGTAGGCCACATTCTGCTTTTGTCCCCAGTAATCTCCTTGAGGACCTTGTTCAGGTCCGGTGGAGGCACAGAACGAACACACTTTCTCCCCAGGAAGGTATTAATTGATGTCAGAGGAAATGTTGAAGCGCATGCCTCTAACCTATACCTTCTCACAATCCGGATTATCCAGAGTCCCAAATCCAGTAGGCAAGTTTGCAATGAATTCTTTGACCAATAGGGGATAGTGGTTACCAATGTTAGTGACTGTTTTCATGAGTTTTGCATGTTCCACGAGTTTGACAATGGCTTCCAGTCCGGGTAACTCCGAAGATAGGGTCTTCTCGGGATATGTCGTTCTCTAGAACACAAATTCGCATCGTTTTGCACTGTCAGCAGAATGAAAAGACACATTGTCATACGGCACACTTGAGGTGTTCTTGACCGTCTTCAGGCTTCTTCCCTTTTTTGCTTCCTTTGCTGGAACTTCCTCTGCATCGTCATCAATTTCTTCATCAATTAATCTCCTCTTGGAGATAGCTTTCTTTCCTTTATCTTTGGCGGATAATTTCTTCTTCTTGCTGGGGCCTCCAGCATCTTGTTCTTCCTTCCTTTTCTTGGTTTCTCTCAACTTCCCTACCATTGCTGCGAGGGATTTATTTTCCTCCAATACTTTCTTTTTCAAAGATGAAAGCATTGTGTGTGTTGTTTCTGCGGCGTTTTCTGTATCATTTCCTCTGGCATCCAGAGGTGCTTCTTCTGAGCCATTGGTTGCGGCACTATTTTCCTTCTCTCTTCCTTCTAGATCGGTATCCCCGTCTCTGGCCGCTTCTTTCTCAGATTCTTCCTCGACTTCTTCTGAGTCAGCAACTTCTTATCCAACCACAGCCTCATCTGTGGGTTCAGGGGCGACATCTTTCATACCTTCTTCTTCACCTTCTTCTTCTACAATCCGTTCTAATCCCTGACTGACTGGGGTCAAGTCTTTCTTTTCCCTTTCAGGATTTATGAGATCCTCAACCACCCCTTCTTGAGGGGGGTCCTGATTTTTCAATAGCGATTCTAACAGGTCGCTATTTCTAGATGTATCAGTATTTGATACAATGGAAGAATCAATACCTGGGATACTGGCTGAGACTAGAGTCGGGACAATTTGCATGGAGGTCTCTTGGTTCCCTTGGACAATGTCAGTGTCTCGTTGCGAGCCTGTAAGTTCCATCATCGAGAAGGAGGCGCTTCCAGTTCTGGTCCTTTTGGGTACTCGGGAAAAGACGGGTATAGGTGCTTCTGCCGGTGGGATTTCTCTGGAGGGTCCATCGGCATTCTTCTGTGGTTTTAGTCCTTTAATTCGGACTCCATGTTTGTTGGTGCTGGGATTGCTGTTTTTGGGGCTCCTTTCCCTGGCCTTCTTGGGTTTGGATTGTCTACTGTCAGTGGCATTCTTTGGCGCAAGAGTGCTCCTTGTTTTCACCATTGTTGTGTGACTGATGGAGGTTTTTGTCATAGGGTTTGAGAGGTGTGGGAGATGAGAGTGAAGGAAAGAATGAGATAGACTAGGTTTTGATTTTAAAAATCAATTCAAATCAAATATGTAGGTAACAGAGCGTATCTCGCGACCTTTCCTCTTTTATATGGGCTTTTGGATGCTTGGCCCAATGGCATGTGTTGGGATTTTGGACCGGTTCATGAAGAGGTACCAACTAACTCCTCTCAACCATTTTGCAACTTTGGTTATTTGTTGATGGTGCAGAGTTCGAGTGACGTCCTAAGGTACTCGAATCTGCTTGCTTCTAATGGCTTCGTAAAAATGTCAACAAGTTGCTTCTTTGTATGGATGTGCTCTAGGATAATCTTCTTGTCTTCGACCAACTCGCGAATGAAGTGGTGTCTAATGTCAATATGCTTGGTCTTGCTGTGTTGAACTAGATTTTTAGAGATGTTGATTGCACTGACATTGTCACAATACAAAGTCATGGCTTCTTATCTGACATTGTATTCGACTAACATCTGCTTCATCCATAGTAGTTGTGTGCAACTACTCCCAATAGCGATATACTCAGACTTAGCAGTGGACAAGGCAACACAATTTTGCTTTTTACTAAACCTTGATATGAGGTTATTGCCAAGGAAGAAGCAGCCTCCAGATGTGCTCTTCCTATCTGCTATGTTTCCAGCCCAATCCGCATCACAATACCCCACCAGGGTAGAGGATGTGTTGAATGAGTATAGTAAACCCAAGTCTATAGTCCCAGAGATATATCTAATAATTATTTTAACTTGGGATAGATGACTAACCTTAGGATTAGCTTGATATCGTGCACAAACTCCCACAGAGTAGGCAATGTCAGGTTGACTGGCAGTAAGGTAGAGAAGACTACCAATAATGCTTCTATACAGGTCTTGGTCGACGACTTCTCCTGGATCATCTTTAGTTAACTTGATGTGTGTGGCTGCTGGTGTCTGTTTATGTGAAGCTTTTTCTAGCCCAAATTTTTTGACAATATTCTTCGCATATTTGCTTTAGGAGCTGAAGATGCTATCTTTTAGCTGTTTGATTTGGAAGCCTAAGAAATAGGTTAGCTCTCCCACCATGCTCATCTCGAATTCTGATTGCATTTGTGGGATAAATTGCTCTACCATCTTTCTTGACATCCCTCCAAAGACAATGTCATCGACATATATTTGGGTTATCATCAGATTTCCGTCCTCATTCTTCACAATTAGAGTCTTGTCGACTCCCCCTCTAGTGTAGCCGCTTTGAATTAGAGATTTTGTGAGCCTTTCATACCAAGCCCTTGGTGCTTGTTTCAATCTGTAGAGAGCCTTCTTGAGTTTATACACTTGATCAGGGGAGTGAGGATCAACAAATCCTTTAGGTTGTGACACATACACTTCTTCGTTGAGATCTCCATTCAGGAAAGCACTTTTGACATCCATCTAGTAAAGCTTAATCTGTAGATGGCATGATATCCCTAGTAGGAGTCTGATTGCTTCAAGTCTTGCTACAGGAGAAAAGGTCTCATCGAAGTCGACTCCCTCAATTTGAGTATATCCTTGAGCAACTAACCTTGCTTTGTTGCGAGTGATGTTACCAAGCTCATCGGACTTATTTTTGAAGATCCATTTTGTGCCAATGATATTTCCTTCACTTAGCTTGGGCACCAGTTCCCATACCTGGTTCTTCTCAAATTGGATCAGTTCCTCTTTCATAGCATTGACCCAATACTCATCATTGATGGCTTCATTGATATTTTTGGGTTCAATCTTTGAAACGAAGCATATATTACCTATCCTCTCGTTGTAGTTCATCGGAGTTTTTGTCCGAGTCCGTATGCCTTCATTTAGGTTTTTGTCCGAGTCCGTATGCTTTCTCCCCCTCCATATTTCATAATGAGTTACTGACATACCTGGTCGAAGAGTGACTCGATTGTGGATATGGCAAGTAGTGTTAAGTGCTTCTTCCCAGAAGTGAGTTGGTATGTCCTTGGCCAGCATCATAACTCTAGCCATCTCTTGTAGAGTCCTGTTTTTGCGCTCAACAATGCCATTCTGTTGGGGAGTGATCGGTGCTGAGAACTCATGGGCAATTCCTTCTGAGTTGCAGAATTCTGCAAATCTACTGTTTTCGAACTCTCGACCATGATCACTTCGGAGACGAATTATTTTGCCAATTGTCTCCCCTTTTTCTCGTTGGACCTAGATGCATAGATTCTTGAAGATCAAAAAGGTATCTTATTTGTCACGAGGGAAATCAACCCATGTGTATTGTGAGTAATTATCTACACACACAAAGACATATTGTTTTCCTCCAAGACTTTCAACTTGCATTGGCCCCATGAGGTCAACGTGTATAAGCTCAAGCACTCGAGAGGTGGTGATATGCTGCAGCTTCTTGTGTGACATCTTAGTTTGCTTTCCAATCTGACTTTCTCCGCAGATCTTTCCTTCCACGATTTTCAGGTTTGGAATTCCAGTAATGGCCTGTTCTGAGATTGTCTTATGCATACTTCTAAGAATTAGATGTCCAAGCTTTCTGTGCCACAGTTTGATTTCTTCTGCTTTGGAGACAAGACATTTTGCCTCTTCGATATGTGATTCGGGCGACCAGATGTAACAGTTATCCATTGAGCGGACTCCTTGTAGAATAGTTACTTGATCGAAATCTTTTACTATACAGGCTTCTTTAGTGAATTTCACTTCTGAACCCAGATCACAAATCTGGCTGATGCTAATAAGGTTTGCCTTAAGTCCTTCTACAAGTAATGCTTCAGTTAGACAAGAAGCTCCTGGATGCTTGAGTACTCCTTTTCCAATGATTCGAGCTCGAATCATATCTCCAAAAGTAACATAGCAGTTTGTATATAATTTGAGATTGGAAAGAAACTCAGGAGTACCTGTCATGTGTCGAGAACATCCACTATCGAGATACCAGTCCTTGTTTGTTAAGGCACTCAAGGATGTATATGCAACATTAGCTCGATAGACTAGATTCTTAGGTCTCCATTCAAGGCGGGATGTTTTCTGAGGAGTTGAGAGATGCCTTTGATGTCTTCTTTGTCTCTGTGGTAGCTGAGCTTGCTTCTTCCCATGGAGTTGAAAGCAGAATGGTCTGATGTGACCTCGTTGACCACAGTAATGACATATCCACTGATATTGATAAGCTGGTTTTCTGTAGTATTGTTGTCTGCGCGGAGGATGTCTTTTGATCGTTGCTTGACAAGAAAATGTTATAGACGATGTCATGACATTTGTTGTAGGTCGTCCTGTAGGATGTGTCGTGGCATCCTGTAGTTTCTTGTCAACCATGGCTTGTTGTGGAACAAACTTCGTGACTGCTGACGAGGGGATATTGTGTGTGTACCCTAGTCCCATCATATCTTTGGACTGCTTTCCTACTGATAGGATTTTGTCAAGGCTTTCTGTGCTATGATTCATCATCTTTACTAATTAAGTCATAAGACTAATTTCTCCATTAAGTCTGGTGATTTCGCGTTTTAGCTCCACGATCGTCTCTAGGAATCTAGATTTGTCGTTGGTAAGACTGATGATCCGTTCTCCTTGTTGATCAAGGATCAGTGTTTCCTTGACCCATCTGGTATGTAAGCTTTTGTATGCCTCGACTAGTTGCTCTTTAGTCCAATTCTCGTTTGGAGTTGAATGGTGGTGATCATCATTGATATTGGTAGAGTTATCAATGTTACATACAGAAGTAGTAGTAGTGAATGCAACAAAGTTGCTTACCTCCTCAGAACCACTATCTTCATTGTCATCATCTGATAGGGTAGCATTATAACCTCGTTTTTGTTGTTTGAGGAAATTTGGACATTCTCTGCGAAGACCGAATCCTTCACATTCATGACATTGAGGTCCTTTGTTCTTGTTGTTTTCTTCTCCACTTCTGTTTGGTCTGTCAAGACTTCCTCCTGTTTGAGCTTTTTGTGGAGCCAGGATATCCCATGCGGTTTTGGCAGTTCTGCATGTGTTGATCAGTCTTAATACGTTCTTGTCAACATCGTTGAAAATAGCATTCAGAGCTCGAGAGTTTCCCAATGATTCCTCGTCTTCGTCATCAGTCCAGTCTTTTTCTGGTTTCGGACCGATAGGGTTACCATCATTGTCACTGAGTTGTGGGGCATTCCAACCACTGATCACATCCTTCAATGTTTTTTTGTCAAGGGACTTCATGAAGGCACACATCCGAGCCTTCCAATAGCCGTAGTTACTTCCATCTAGAACAGGTGGTCGATTGATGGATCCTCCTTCTCTGGTATTGTCCATCTTGATCAAAATATTTGTTTAGGAAATCACCTAAAGTTGTAGGTGCCTCCTCTGATACCAATTAAAATTTTGATCAGCTAGTCGTGCAAGATGCCACACACAATGTTATGTATGAAGCTATAACACCGTGTATGACTTCTTATGTAGACAACGTAGGACAGTAAATATAAAGCTAAATAAACAATGACACAGCAGATTGTTTACCTAGTTCGGTGCAACGTCACCTAAGTTTGGGGGCTCTCAGCCTAGTGGAAAGATTTCACTTATCGGTAATTCGTCAGAACATACAAGTACCTATGATCATCCCTAGATTTATAATTTATGCCACTTATTACAGTGCAACCTATCTCAGAGTCTCCCTCTGAATCCAAGACTCCGTCTTCATTCCATTCTTCGAGCAATCGCCTTACTCTGTCGGTTCAAGTCGTTGTTGAACGTTGTGGTTGCGTGCAGTCTTCACTCATGCGATCAGTAAACCCTCAATCACTTAACTCTCAATAGTTATGGTGATAAACAATATTCTTAGCACAATCTACAACCTCTCAGCCCGTAATCCTTCACGTCTAATAGCTTTGTAAATTACTGCTAGGAAAAAATAAAAGAACCACACGATTGCTAAAGGGGTAGCCTAAGCTTTTATAGCAATCGAGCATGAGTACTAACCCTAATGGGTTTCCTCTTAATCACCGTCTTTCTTCTTTCCAGAATCGGAGACATTATGGAATTTCCTAAACGTATTCGTACTTCCTGCAGAATCTGGACTTTCCTGATTTCCGTCGATCAGGATGTTTGCCGAGATGTTGTCAACAATGTCACACAAGATGTCGCATATGATGCTTCGACATTCTTCATGACATTTTCTCTAGTTCCTTAAAAATAAGCCAATCGCTAAAACCGTCGTAACTACAAATAGATTTAATTAATTTAGCTAAACAGGGCCTAGCCAGATTGTGCTAAACCAGAATGGGCTTCTCTCTCTCTCTCTGGCCGACCGGTCTGAAAAGACCAGTCATCCACCTGTGAGATACGGATTTTGTGTGACTCAAGGTGATGAGCTAGGATTGGTGGATCAAGATAATGAACCCACCACCTTTCGAGAAGTTGTGGACAGTACAGACTCCGAGAAATGGCTGGGAGCCATGAAGGAGGAAATACAATCCATGTACGATAATCAAGTCTGGAGCTTGATTGATCCAATCGATGGTGTTAAAACCATTGGTTGTAAATGGGTCTTCAAGAAGAAGACAGACATGGATGGCAATCCTCAGACCTATAAAGCACGTCTAGTAGCAAAAGGTTATAGACAAATTCAAGGGATTGACTATGAGGAAACCTTTTCTCTAGTGGCTATGGTCAAATCTATCCAAATTCTTCTCGCCATCGCAGCATATCAAGACTACGAGATATGGCAGATGGATGTCAAAACCGCCTTCCTTAATGGGAACTTAACTGAGGACGTTTATATGACGCAACCTGAAGGTTTTGTAGATCCAAAGAATAAGGGAAAGATTTATAAGTTTCTCAAGTCCATTTATGGATTGAAGAAGGCTTCGAGGAGTTGGAATCAACGTTTTGATCAAGTTGTGAAAAATTTCGGCTTTATCAAGAACAATGATGAACCTTGCGTTTACAAAAGGGAGGATGGAAGTAAGATAGTCTATTTGGTGCTATATGTCGACGACATATTACTCATTGGAAACGACATCCCAACCTTGCACTTAACAAAAGCTTGGTTAGGCGAGTGTTTCGCAATGAAAGACTTAGGCAAAGCCTCTTACATCTTGGGTATTAAGATATGGAGAGATCGCACCAAGTTCCTTAATAGGAACTTAACTGAGGACGTTTATATGACGCAACCTGAAGGTTTTGTAGATCCAAAGAATAAGGGAAAGATTTGTAAGTTGCTCAAGTCCATTTATGGATTGAAGCAAGCTTCGAGGAGTTGGAATCAACGTTTTCATCAAGCTGTAAAACAGTTCGGCTTTATCAAGAACAATGATGAACCTTACGTTTACAAAAGGGAGGATGGAAGTAAGATAGTCTATTTGGTGCTATATGTCGACGACATATTACTCATTGGAAACGACATCCCAATCTTGCACTTAACAAAGGCATGGTTAGGCAAGTGTTTCGCAATGAAAGACTTAGGCAAAGCCTCTTACATCTTGGATATTAAGATATGGAGAGATTGCACCAAGCGTGTCTTGGGTTTAAGTTAGAGCACCTACATATACAAAGTGTTGATGAGATTCTCAATTCTTAATGCCAAGAAAGGATCCTTACCCATCCGTCATGACATAAGACTAAGCAAAACTCAGCGTCCGGTGATGACTGATGAGCTGAAAAGAATGAGTGGAATTCCATACGCTTCGGCTATTGGATCCATCACGTATGCCAAGATATGTACGAGACCAGACATCTCGTTTGCCTTAAGATGTACTAGTAGGCATCAATCCAACTCATGTGAGGAACATTGGATTGCGGTCAAGGAAATACTTGAGGAGAACCAAGGACGCTTTTCTTGTTTATGGGGGAAGAGAAGATGATGAACTAGTCGTCAACGGTTTTGTTGACGCTAGTTTCCAGACGGATCCGGATGACTATAAAAGTCAGTCTGGATATGTGTTCATGTTGAATGGAGGAGCTTTTAGCTGGAAGAGAAAGAATCTGAGTACATCGCTGCCTCGGAAGCAGCGACTCTACAACAGAATCTAAGTACATCGCTGCCTCGGAATCTGAGTACATTCCACAGCTGACTCTACAACGGAATCTGAGTACATCACTGCCTCGGAAGAAGCAAAGGAGGCTGTATGGATCAAGAGCTTCCTTACTGGATTAGGCGTAATGCCAAACGCGTCTGATCCAGTAAGCTTATTTTGTGACAACACAGGGGCCATTGCGCAAGCTAAAGAGCACATAGCACATAACAGATCCAAACATGTACCCAAAAAATATCACCTAATACGAGAAATTATCGAGAGGGGTGATGTGAAGATCACTTACGTTGCAACAGATGATAACAGAGCCGACCCTTTGACCAAGGCTCTTCCTCAACCTAAGAACGAAAAGCATGTGAGGTCAATGGGTATAGACTGGGCTTAGATAGGAACTAGGGGCAAGTGGGAGATTGTAAGAATTTATGTGCCCTAGTCCAATTGTATTAGTATGTTAATGTTTGTATATATTAATCATCATTTACAATATGTAAAATTGGCATTATATTACTTATGTGTTGAAGTAATAGGTTAAGTATGATCTGATATATGTCCATCAAAGTAGTAGAACCATATATCTGTACGGATCACACTTAAACGGGTTCCTGGTCAAATATGTTTCAATGAAGCGACCAAGTATGAGGATGATTCTTTATGGTATAGTTCTATTTACCATTAGAAAGAGCTACCGGAATTAGATCATAGATATCACTCAGGTGAGTGATACTGGACGACCCGCACTGAATGGTGTTGATAGATACAGTCATAAACACATTCAATTGTGGTAGTTTGTCGTCGTATCCTTAAACAAAGGAGTCTTTGTGATCGATATACAGTAAAGAACCGCCTGTCGTCGTATCCTTAGACCAAGGAGTCTTTATCCTGTAGGGTTTTGGAGCGTTCTAGATCGTCGAGATAGCGGAAGCAATAAAAGATAATCTACTCCAAACCTTGTCCAAGAACATTTAAACCATTAAATCCCAAAGCAAAATCTATTCCACAAGATGTTTACCTTTAAGTCTTGGTTGAATCGATAAAGAAGAACGTTCGGATCTTCTTCTCTAAAGCTAGTCCACACCAAGAGGATGATCTTCAAGATCCTTCACTTAATTGCCTACAAGAACAATTAAATGAAGAACAAGAGAGCAAGATGATGAAGAGGAGAGGGGTGGCCGGCCACAATGAGAGAGAGAGAGGATTTTTGTGTGTTTTGTGACTTAATGAATTAATGAATTAAAGTCTTGCATTATAATTCATCACCCAACTCACAGGTATGGGTTAAAAGTGATTGGTATGGGCTTAAAGGTGCTTTAACCCATACCCCTTAAATCACTCACCTCTTAATCCACAATCACCAACTAAGCATGGTATTGTGTGGCCCCCACAATGGCCCCACCAAGTGGGCCGGCCATGAGGCTCCATGGGCCGAGCCCAATGGGCCCTCCCGTGTTGTCTCATGCCGCGTCCAAAAGTTGCCCGACCTTTTTGTCGTTACTTATCAAACAAAGTCCGACGCGATATCGACGAAAAACTCAATTTTTCTCGATTCGCTAATTATTCTCTCAAACCGAACCTATGGCACAAAACCTCTAGTTTTGTCCATATACTTCTCCTTAAGAAACATCCATGTTTCCTTGTCTCAAGTTATCCGTCTTGTATGTGTGTGACCCTCTAGGCTCATGCCACCGTTGGCAGATCAGCGCAAGACTCGCTCTTGCCCGATCCATCATAAGTGGTCTCTAGTAAAACATTATGATTACCCAAGGTGCACGATGATCGATAATTCGACTTAACCTTTGTGCGTACAAGTCACCATCCTTTTATCTCTAGATATCCCAATTGATCTCAAGGCATAGAGTCGTCTCCCTTGTTCAATCAATCATTGTTACTTGATATGCGAGATGACTGAGAAATGATAACCCGTATCATTTGCATGGCCATGCTTTTTCTCTCAGTCAGTCTCCATCAAGAGGCCTTCTAACGGATATCTTTCCCATACCGTAGTATGAGGGATAAATTCCTTAGCCGTCTTTCGTGTCACTCATGCAACCCGTTCCGCCACCCAATCATGCCCTTTATAGCAATCCTTTTACAGAAAGCGTTTGGCGCAAGTTAAAGCCGTTCGTTCATTGCATAGTGATCACAAAGACTCCTTGGTCTAAGGACGTCGTGACAAGCTATCGCATCTGAATATGTTTATGGCTTAATCTATGAAAACACTATTCAATGCGGGTCGTCCGATATCAATAACCTCATGATATCTATGATATGGTTCCAGGATCCCACATCCTTATGACAAGTAGAACTACGTCATTAAGAACCATCCTCATACTAGTCTCTTTTAAGGAAGCATAGGTTGACCAGGGACTCGTTAAGTGTGATCCGTACAGATTTATGGTTCTACTACTTTAGTGGTCATAAATCAGATCATGCTTAACATATTACTTCAACATATAAGTAATATAAAGCCGTTTATATTTATACATTACAAACGATGATATTTGAACATAGACGTTTACAGGCTAATACCAATTGGACTAGGGCACAAATGCTATCAATCTCCCACTTGCCCTTAGCTCCAATCTAAGTCCCAGTCTATACCCATTGACCTAACATGTTTTTCATGTTTATCTTGAGGAAGAGCCTTGGTCAATGGGTCGGTTGTGTTATCATCAGTTGCAACGTAGTGGATCTTCACGTCACCTCTAGCAATTATGTCGCGGATGATGTGATACTTTCTGAGTACATGTTTGGATCTGTTATGTGCCCTGGGTTCCTTAGCTTGCGCAATAGCCCCGGTGTTGTCACAATATAAGTCTACTGGGTTAGACGGGTTTTTAATTACACCTAACCCAGCCATGAAACTCCTGATCCATACAGCCTCATTTGCCGCCTCACATGCGGCAATGTACTCAGCTTCCGTCGTAGAGTCGGCAATGGTATCATGCTTCTTACTTTTCCAGCTGAATGCTCCACCGTTCAACATAAACACATATCCCAACTGACTCTTAAAGTCATCGGGGTCTATCTGGAAACTAGCGTCGACATATCCTTTGACGACGAGATCATCATTTCTGCCCCCGTATACAAGAAAGGCGTCCTTGGTTTTTCTCAAATATTTGAGAATCGCCTTGACAGCCATCCAGTGTGCCTCACCGGGTTTGGATTGATGTCTACTGGTACAGCTTAGGGCAAACGAGACATCCGGTCTCGTGCATATCATCGGGGTCTGTCTGGAAACTAGCTTCGACATATCCTTTGACGACGAGATCATCATTTCTGCCCCCGTATACAAGAAAGGCGTCCTTGGTTTTTCTCAAATATTTGAGAATCGCCTTGACAGCGATCCAGTGTGCCTCACCGGGTTTGGATTGATGTCTACTGGTAAAGCTTAGGGCAAACGAGACATCCGGTCTCGTGCATATCATGGAATACATTATGGACCCTATAGCCGAAGCATATGGGATCTCATTCATTCTTGCTAGCTCTGTAGGTGTCTCAGCACCCTGCTTCTTGCTAAGCTTCACGCCATGACGCATGGGCAGCAATCCTTTCTTTGAATCTTGCATTGAGAATCGTCTCAACACCTTGTCTATATAAGTGCTTTGACTTAAGCCCAAGATCCGCTTGGCACGGTCTCTATATATCTTGATTCCCAAGATGTAAGAGGCCTCGCCTAAGTCCTTCATTGCGAAACACTCACCTAACCAAGTCTTCGTTAAGAGCAAGGTAGGGACGTCGTTTCCAATGAGCAGTATGTCATCAACATAAAGCACTAAAAAGATTATATTGCTCCCACTTGCCTTTTTATACACGCAAGGTTCATCATCGTTCTTGACGAAGCCAAACCGTTTTACTACTTCATCAAAACGCTGATTCCAACTCCGAGATGCTTGCTTCAAACCATAGATTGATTTGAGCAACTTGCAAATCTTTTCCTTATTCTTTGGATCCTCAAAACCCTCAGGCTGAGACATATAAACGTCCTCAGCTAACCTCCCGTTGAGGAAGGCGGTTTTGACATCCATTTGCCATATCTCATAGTTGTGATATGCTGCTATGGCAAGAAGAATGCGGATAGATTTGACCATAGCTACTGGAGAAAAGGTCTCTTCATAGTCAATTCCGTGGACTAGTCTATAACCTTTTGCTACCAGTCTCGCTTTATAGGTCTGAGGTTTGCCATCCATGTCAATCTTTATTTTAAAGATCCATTTACACCCTATGACCTTAACATCAGGGGTATGATCTACCAAGTCCCGCACTTGATTATCTGACATGGATTGCATTTCTTCCCTCATGGCTTCCAGCCATTTCTCAGAGTCGGTTCCGTCCAAAGCCTCTCGAAAGGTAGCTGGATCATTGTCCACTAGTACTAAACCATCACCTTCAGTTACTGAGAAACCGTATCTGACAGGTGCATGACTTATCCTTTTAGAGCGCCTCAGACCGTCCTCATTAATTGCAGCTATTGGTTCTTGCTCAATGACCACTTCTGGCTCTACCTCTTCTAGTGGGTCTTCTCGTGGTTCCCGAGTGACGATCTCATCTAGAACTTCATCAAGATGAATAGCCCTCCCACTGACTGTCTTGGAAATGAACTCTTTTTCCAAGAACGTCCCACCTCGAGCGACAAAAACTTTATTTTCGCTCGGTTTGTAGAAGTAGTATCCTTTTGTTTCTTTTGGATATCCGACGAAAGTGCATTTATCTGATCTTGGTTCGAGCTTGGTTGCAAGCAACCTTTTAACATAAGCCTCGCAACCCCAGATTTTAAGGAAGGACAAAACGGGTTCCTTCCCGTACCATTTTTCAAATGATGTCCCTTCCACTGCTTTCGACGGAGCCCTATTTATTATGAAAGCGGCCGTTTGCAGAGCATAACCCCAGAAGGAGATCGGGAGATCAGTGAGACTTAACATTGATCGAACCATATCTAATAATGTTCGATTCCTCCGTTCGGACACACCATTAAGTTGCGGTGTTCCTGGAGGAGTCCACTGAGATAGTATTCCACCTTCAGTAAGATAACTAAGAAACTCCTCGGATAAGTATTCTCCACCCCGATCAGAACGAAGTGCCTTGATACTCTTTCCGAGTTGGTTTTCTACTTCAGTCCTAAACTCTTTGAATTTATCAAAAGCTTCGGACTTATGTCTCATGAGATAGACATAACCATATCTACTGAAATCGTCAATAAATGTGATAAAGTAGCCTAAACCACCTCTGGCATGCGTACTCATTGGTCCACATACGTCTGAATGTATTAGACCCAATAAGTCACCTGCCCTCTCACCTAAACCAGTGAAGGGCGCTTTAGTCATCTTGCCCATCAAACAAGCTTCGCATCTTTCAATCGCTTGGAATTCGAATTGACTTAGAAGTCCGCGCTTATGAAGCGCTGAGATGCGTTTCTCATTTATGTGACCTAGACGACAATGCCAGATAAGAGTTTGGTCAAAATCATTAGTTTTAAACCTCTTAGCATTTACATTATAGAGCATGTTGGATTTCGAGTTTTGCATATTCAATATGTATAATCCTCCAACAGTGCGAGCATTGCCATAATATATGTTGTTGCGCATAATATCAAAAAACCCGTTCTTAATATTAAAATAATATCCCTCTATTTCAAGAAGAGAAATTGAGATAATATTCCTGTTGAAAACAGGTACGCAAAACACATCATTAAGTTCAATTACAAGCCCACTGGGCAAAACAAGGTTCACAGAACCCACAGCAGTTGCGGCAACTCTGGTATTGTTCCCAACTCTTAGGTCCACCTCGTTTTCCTTTATATCTCTTCTACTGTGTAACACCTGCACATCAGCACAGACATGAGACTCAGCTCTAGTGTCTAGTACCCAGGTATTTATTGTAGAAAGATATAGCTCTAATGGAATACCTGATGAAGTAGCGGCCCCACCGCCCTTCTTCTGATCCTCCTTCAGCTGCTGACAGTCTTTCTTCCAATGACCAGGCTTTTGACAGTAGAATCAGACCGACTCCTTTGCCTTCCCTTTGCCTTGTACGGGCATGTGAGGTCTAGGAATAAATGGTCGTCTGTTCCTCCCTGCGAGGTGTCTTGGGCCTTTACCCTTGCCACCAACAGCTTTGAAGCTGGGTCCCTTCTTGACCATGAAGACATTTTTGGACGAACTGCCCCTTATGCTCTTCTCGGCAGTTACTAGCATGCTGTGCAACTCCGACACGGTCTTGTCCATATCATGCATATGATAGTTCATGAAGAACCCACCATATGCATGAGGAAGGGATTGCAGAACAAAATCCGCAGCCATTTCCTTTTCCATAGACATACCGATACTAGTCATATGGTCAAAATGCCCCTTAGGATTCTACGAGTCTTAGGATTCTACGAGTCTTAGGATTCTACGAGTCTTCATATCTTCTCGTCTTTCTCATTCAGGCTCCCACTAGCTCTTGGACTTCCTCCAAGACCGTCATTGTGCTTGATTTTCCATCCTTCTCGTCTTTGAGTAATAATTACAATTAATACTCGGTTCGTAGACAGGATAAAAAATAATTACACTTTATGGGCTCGAATAAAAGAATAATTACACGCTAACACTAACGGTATGCAAACCGTGAAAGCGATAAAATCTAATGGGCTACTAATGCATCATACATCTTATCACATCATCCAACATGTTATCACACAAACATGTTATCAAATAATATGCAATAATTCTGGTTTTAATTTTGCCAAGTTGCTTGGTCGGGTTTATCGAAACTAGACCTTTTCGAAAAACGGTTTATCGAAACCGATTAAATTTTGAAAGTTTTCGAACTATTGGATAGCGGGTTCGTGACACGGATCAAACATCATGCACGAACCAAGTCAGGCCAAGCCAATGGGCCGAAAGCCCATTAGGCCGAAAGCCCATTGGGCCGAGCCCAACATAACAAGGCTCGGTTTGGGCCTTCCACCACTCTCGGCCTCGGCCAAGAGTGGGGACGGCCCCGGTCACTGCCGGCCTCACCGGCCTCCGGTAACCTTCGTCCGGTACCTCCGATCCGGCTCCCCGAGAGTCTCTTCTCGAACCCAACAAATCCAATAATTTCTGAAAAATTCCAAATTCAATATGTAGTTACGACGTTTTTAGAGATTGGCTGATTTTTAAAGGAACCGAAGAAACATGTTACAAAGAATGTCGAAGCATCTTCTACGACATCTTGTGTGACATTGTTGACGGCGTCTCGGCAAGCATCCTGATCGACAGAAATCAGGAAAGTGCAGTTTCGGCAGTGAAGCAAGAAAGCGACTAGGAAAGTGCAAAACGACTCCTAATCTGAAAAGAAGAAAGACGGCGATTAATAGGAAACCCTTTAGGGTTAGTACTCATCCACGATTGCAATAAAAGCTTAGGCTACCCCCTTAGCAATAGTGTGGTTCTTTATTTGTTTCCTAGCAACAATTTGCAAGGTTCTTAGACGTGAAGGTTTGCGGGCTGAGAAATTGCAGATTGAGCTTAGGACATTGTGTATCACATAACTATAGAGAGTTAGGTGATTGAGGGTTTACTGAAAGTCGTGAATTGAAGACTGCACGCAACCACCAAGCTTGAAGAAGACTTGAAGACGACAGAGCAAGGCGATTGCTCGAAGAGTGGAATCAAGACGTTCTTGGATTCAGGGGGAGTCCCTGAGATAGATTTGCACTGTAAGACGTAGCATAAAGTATAGATCTAGGGGTGATCACAAGTACTTGTATGTTCTGACGGATTACTGATAAGTGAAATCTTTCCACTAGGCTGAGAGCCCCCAGACGTAGGTGACGTTGCACCGAACTGAGTAAACAATCTGCTGTGTCATTACTTATAGCTTTATATTTACTGTCCTACATTATCTACGCAAGAAGTCAGACACAACGTTATAGCATTCTGTGTAACATTGTGTGTGGCATCTTGCACGACTAGCTGATCAGAGTTACAATTGGTATCAGAGGGGGCACCTATAGCTTTAGGTGAGTTCCTAAACAAATATTTTGATCAAAGATGGACAATACCAGAGAAGGAGGATCCATAAATCGACCACCTGTTCTAGATGGAAGCAACTATGGCTATTGGAAGGCTCGAATGTGTGCCTTCATGAAGTCACTAGACAACAAGACATGGAAGGATGTACTCAATGGTTGGAATGCACCACAACTCAGTGACAGTGATGGCAATCCTATCGGTCCAAAACCAGAAAAAGACTGGACCGATGATGAAGATGAAGAATCACTGGGAAATTCTCGAGCTCTAAATGCTATCTTCAATGGTGTTGACAAGAACGTGTTAGAACTAATCAACACATGCACAACTGCCAAATCAGCATGGGACATCCTGGCCGTAGCATATGAAGGAACAACTAAGGTTCGAGAACAAAAACTGCAATACCTGACTACCAACTTCGAAGTCCTCATCATGAAAGAAGACGAATCAATTGCAGATTTCAATGTTCGCATTCGTGATCTAGCCAATGAATCCTATTCTCTAGGAGAACCAATGTCTGAATCCTACCTCCGACACGGTCTTGTCCATATCATGCATATGATAGTTCATGACGAACCCACCATATGCATGAGGAAGGGATTGCAGAACAAAATCCGCAGCCATTTCCTTTTCCATAGACATACCGATACTAGTCATATGGTCAAAATGCCCCTTCATCTGTAGGACGTGAGGACCTACGGAGCTGCCTGCTGACATCTTGCAGGCTATGAGTTCTCGGAGAACAGTGTATTTTTCAATACGTACTTTCTCCTTGAACATATCCTTGATCTGTGCAAACATTGCAAACGGATCATGGGATAGCTCCATAAACTGCTTTTGGAGGTCCGCCTCCATGCAGCCCAGCATGACACACGCAACGTCGATAGAGTCGCTAAGGTGTTTCTGGTACGCATCCTTAACGACCCTCGTTGCGTTGGCAGCTGGCTCCTCAGGGATAGCCTTATCAAGGACGTACTCCCTGCGTTCCATTTTTAACACAAGTCGTAAATTTCTGTCCCAGTCTAGATAATTTGTCCCGTTGAGTTTACACTTCTCGAGTATAGTCCTCAATGACAAATTAGACGAGTTTGTTGAATTACTAGCCATTTCTACACGAAGAAAGTAAATTTAATCAGAATAGTTGAATAAATTTACGAAGATCCGAATTAAACACCAACCATTAGATTCTAAAATTTAGAATCTTTAAACCAAGATCCCTTATTCGTCATTTGAAGTGCGCTAAGGCGCACCGCTCCAATTGACTTATTTAGGTAGGACATCTGTCCAATTACAACCCGTGTAACTCTTAGTCAGGGTATGTGTAAAACACACGGCTTACCCTTCCGATGCCCCAGCTCGACCTCAGGCCAAGAATCGTGGTTGAGTCAACCAACTTTCACTAACAAGTTAACTTTGTGCAGATGCTCCGCTAAGGCGCACGACATCCCACAAATTTTACCGTTCCCATCTAGAACCCATTCGATCGATGCTCCACTAAGGCGCACGACACCGATAAAATGTTTCTACATGGGTGTGAATTTGGGTGGCATCTCACTTGACTCAAATTAACTTGTAATTTGGTTGTGTTTAATAATTCGAAAGTATTTGGTACAATTACGAACCCGTCATCAACAACCCGTGTTGTGACGTTTCTAATTGTATCACATACTATCTTCATTTGAATCCGTCATTTGCAACCCGTGCAAATACGTTTCAAATTTGAACTCATCCATCACAACCCGTGTGATGATAGTTCACAAGCATGCAATTAATTAAATAATTCAAGCAAGCATCCATAAAGCGTTAAATATGCATTTTATAGCCCATCCTAATCTTAGGATTCTACGAGTCTTCACATCTTCTCGTCTTTCTCATTCGGGTTCCCACTAGCTCTTGGACTTCCTCCAAGACCGTCATCGTGCTCGATTTTCCATCCTTCTCGTCTTTGAGTAATAATCACAATTAATACTCGGTTCGTAGACCGGATAAAAAATAATTACACTTTATGGGCTCGAATAAAAGAATAATTACACGCTAACACTAACGGTACGCAAACCGTGAAAGCGATAAATCTAATGGGCTACTAATGCATCATACATTTCATCACATCATCCAACATGTTATCACACAAACATATTATCAAATAATATGCAATAATTCCGGTTTTAATTTTTGCCAAGTTGCTTGGTCGGGTTTATCGAAACTAGAACTTTTCGAAAAACGGTTTATCGAAACCGATTAAATTTTGAAAGTTTTCGAAATATTGGATCGCGGGTTCGTGACATGGATCAAACACCACAGAAGAACCAAGTCGGGCCAAGCCAATGTGCCGAGGGCCCATTGGGCCGAGCCCAACTATGCACGGCCCGGTTTGGGCCTTGGAAGGCCCAAACCCGGCTTGCCGTCACTCTCGGCCTCGGCCAAGAGTGGGGACGGGCCCGGTCACCGCCGGCCTCACCGGCCTCCGGTGACCTCCGTCCGGTACCTCCGATCCGGCTCCCCGAGAGTCTCTTCTCGGACCCGACAAATCCAATAATTTCCGAAAAATTCCAAATTTAATATATTTTTCAAAATTAACATATTTCATGCAAATCTCCCAAAAAGCATTAAAATCATGTTATCAACTTTTGGCATGCAAATAATCACAAAACCGAAATGAATTCAACAAGACAAAGATTAAGAGGGTAACCAACCCTCTGATACCACTGTAGGGTTTTGGAGCGTTCTAGATCGTCGAGATAGCGGAAGCAATAAAAGATAATCTACTCCAAACCTTGTCCAAGAACATTTAAACCATTAAATCCCAAAGCAAAATCTATTCCACAAGATGTTTACCTTTAAGTCTTGTTTGAATCGATAAAGAAGAACGTTCGGATCTTCTTCTCTAAAGCTAGTCCACACCAAGAGGATGATCTTCAAGATCCTTCACTTAATTGCCTACTAGAACAATTAAATGAAGAACAAGAGAGCAAGATGATGAAGAGGAGAGGGGTGGCCGGCCACAATGAGAGAGAGAGAGGATTTTTGTGTGTTTTGTGACTTAATGAATTAATGAATTAAAGTCTTGCATTATAATTCATCACCCAACTCACAAGTATGGGTTAAAAGTGATTGGTATGGGCTTAAAGGTGCTTTAACCCATACCCCTTAAATCACTCACCTCTTAATCCACAATCACCAACTAAGCATGGCATTGTGTGGCCCCCACAATGGCCCCACCAAGTGGGCCGGCCATATGGCCTTATTGGGCCCTTATTGGGCCGGCCATGAGGCTTCATGGGCCGATTCCAATGGGCCCTCCCGTGTTGTCTCATGCCGTGTCCAAAAGTTGCCCGACCTTTTTGTCGTTACTTATCAAACAAAGTCCGACGCGATATCGACGAAAAACTCAATTTTTCTCGATTCGCTAATTATTCTCTCTAACCGAACCTATGGCACAAAACCTCCAGTTTTGTCCATATACTTCTCCTTAAGAAACATCCATGTTTCCTTGTCTCAAGTTATCCGTCTTGTATGTGTGTGACCCTCTAGGCTCATGCCACCATTGGCAGATCAGCGCAAGACTCGCTCTTGCCCGATCCATCATAAGTGGTCTCTAGTAAAACATTATGATTACCCAAGGTGCACGATGATCGATAATTCGACTTAACCTTTATGCGTACAAGTCACCATCCTTTTATCTCTAGATATCCCAATTGATCTCAAGGCATAGAGTCGTCTCCCTTGTTCAATCAATCATTGTTACTTGATATGCGAGATGACTGAGAAATGATAACCCGTATCATTTGCATGGCCATGCTTTTTCTCTCAGTCAGTCTCCATCAAGAGGCCTTCTAACGGATATCTTTCCCATACCGTAGTATGAGGGATAAATCCCTTAGCCGTCTTTCGTGTTACTCATGCAACCCGTTCCGCTACCCAATCATGCCCTTTATAGCAATCCTTTTACAGAAAGCGTTTGGCGCAAGTTAAAGCCGTACGTTCATTGCATAGTGATCACAAAGACTCCTTGGTCTAAGGACGTCGTGACAAGCTATCGCATCTGAATATGTTTATGGCTTAATCTATGAAAACACTATTCAATGCGGGTCGTCCGATATCAATCACCTCATGATATCTATGATATGGTTCCAGGATCCCACATCCTTATGACAAGTAGAACTACGTCATTAAGAACCATCCTCATACTGGTCGCTTTTAAGGAAGCATAGGTTGACCAGGGACTCGTTAAGTGTGATCCGTACAGATTTATGGTTCTACTACTTTAGTGGTCATAAATCAGATCATGCATAACATATTACTTCAACACATAAGTAATATAAAGCCGTTTATATTTATACATTACAAACGATGATATTTGAACATAGACGTTTACAGGTTAATACCAATTGGACTAGGGCACAAATGCTATCATATCCCTCATACTACATTATGAGAAAGGTATCTGTTTAGGCCACTCGATAGAGATTAACTGAAGGGAGAGCATGGTCATGCCAACGATACGGGTTATCAGTATTCAGTAATCTCGCAGATCGAGAAAAAGAGATTGATTAAATAAGGGTGACGTCTCTATGCCTTATGATCAATCTAGATACCGAGCGATAAAGGGATAGCGACATGTACTACATGAGATTGAATCGAATCATCAATCAGCATGCACGTCGGGTAATTATAACGTATTACTAGAGACCACTTATGATGGATCGGGTAAAATGGAATTTTACGCCTATCCGCCGACGTCGGCATGAACCTAGAGGGTCACACACATAGGATATGAAATATGAGAGACAAGGAAAGGCCGGCAATACTCGAGAGAGAGGCATGGGCAAAACTTGACGTTTTGGGCCATGGATATGTGTAATTGAATGTGACACACGAATCGTGAAATACTAAATATTTCGTCGATGTCGTGTCAGACTTTGTACGATAAGTTCGGGGGTTAAGTTGGACGCGGCACGAGAACTCATGGCCGAAGCATTGGGCTTCGTGCCACGAGGCCCTAGTGGACGGCCCAACCAAGGCCCAATAGTGGAGCAAAGGGTGGGTCCCTTTCTCCACTAACTTTGGTTAAGTGGATGATGACTAGATACACACTATCCTAATCTTGTTGGGTAAGTGTGATTAATGGAGGCCACCCAATGACCATTATCATCTTTTCCTTAACCCAACACACATCAATTCATAAACACATTAACCAACACACCCAAAAATATCACAACACAAGTTGGTTCTCTCCCTCCCTCTCTTGACACTCTCGGCCGAGCACCTCCTCTCTCCCTAGAGTTGAAGATCCGAAGCGTTCTTCAAACCGATTTGAACAAACCGAAGGTAAGCTTGTGATTTCGGTTTTGCCTTGAGATTTAATGGTTTGATGTTCTTGGAAAGTTTTTGGGGTTTATATATTCTTGCTTCCGTTGCTATGGTGTTCTTGGTAGCACCAAAGTATCTACATTGCCCTAGTCCAATATAAAAGTGATCTACAGTTGTAATGATTTATCATCTTTTCGAATAAATAAAACGTCATTAAATTACTAATGTGTTGTAGTAATATATTAGATGTAATTTGATATGTATCATTATGTGTGTCATCATTAATGGTATAATTGCATATCGGAAAGAATTACATTTAATGTGTCCCTGGTCAGTTTAAGCTTCATAAGACGCGACCAGTATGAGGCTAACTCTTTATGATCACGCTCTACTGATCATGGCAAGGTGAGTCTCAGATTTTGATCATAAATATCAATAGGGGAATGATATTGGACGACCCGATGGTGAGTATGCAGCATAGATGCTATCATGAGCATACTCACATATCGCAGTTTGTCATTGTATCCTTAGACCGAGGAGTCTTTGTGATCACAATGTAATAAGTATCTAAGTTTGACCTAGTCTAACGTTACCTGTAAAAGGGTATCCATAAGGGCTTGAATTGGCTTAGTTATAAGTTACATGAGTGAACTCGAAAGATGGTTAAGAGATTTATCCCTCATACTCCGGTATGGTAATGATATCTGTTTAGGCCACTTGATGAGTATGACTGGAGAAAATTGCATGGCCATGCGGGAGATACTTAGTACAAGTTTTCAGTCGTCTCAGATATCAAGAAACAGTGATTGATAAATAAGGATGACGGTTTTATGCCTTAGTGACATGGACGATAAGAGATTAATTTGAATCATCAATATTCACGGACGTTGGGTAATAATAATGTCTTGCTAGAGGCCACTTATGATGGAAAGGGAAAAATAGTAATTTTGCCAGTGTACCAACGGGTCGTGACTCTAGAGGATCACACACTTTAAGCTAGGAATTTAGAAAAAGGGACTGGTAAAGTCAATATACGAGAAGTATGAGATTCGGGAGAATTCATTGATTTCCGGCCTAGGTTCTAAACCATGTTAGAGTTATGCCCCAGTTCAATATATAAGTGATCTACAGATGTAATGTTTTATCATCTTTCCGAATAAATAAATCGGCATATATTACTAATGTGTTGTAGTAATATATCGAATGTAATTTGATCTATGTCATAATGTGTGTCATCACTTATAGTAGAACTATAGATCAGAAAGAATTGCATTCGATAAAGTCACTGATCAGCTAAGCTTCTTCTGAAGCGATCAGTATGAGACTAACTCCTTGTGATCACGCTCTACTGATCATGGCAAAGATGTGCCGGAGTTATATCATAGATATCATCAGGTCGATGATATCGGACAACCCGGTTGTGAGTATGCTGCATAGATCCAGTCATGAGATACTCACATATCGTAACTTGTCATTATATCCTAAGACCAAGGAGTCTTTGTGTACACTATGTAATAAATACCTAAGTTTGACCTAGTCTAACGTTATCTGTAAAAGGGTAGCTATAACGGCTTCGATTGGCTTTGGCATTTATTGCACTAGTGAACTCGAAAGGCGTCTGAGGGATTTATCACTCATACTTCGGTATGAGAAAGATATCCGTTTAGGCCACTTGATGAGTATGACTGAAGAAATAGCATGGCCATGCAGGTGATACCTTAGTATCAGTTTTCAGTCATCTCAGATATCAAGAAACAGTGATTGATAAATTAGGATGACCGTTCTATGCCTATTGATCAATCTGGATATCGGTTTGATAAAAGGACAGTGACATGTACGATAACAGGTTAAGTCGAATAATCGATAATCACGAATATTGGATAATCATAATGTCTTGCTAGAGGCCACTTATGATGGAAAGGGTAAAATGGTAATTTTACCAGTCTGCCAATTATTCGTGAGCCTAGAGGGTCACACGCATTAAGCACAATACATGACAATAATTATGGATGAGAGTTGAAAACAATTCGGTAGTTTTCTGGCCTAAGGTTTTAACCAGACGGTTGAAGAAATCAATTCGAGGAAATTGAGCCGTTTTAACTAAACCGAAATTAGAACTCAAGTTAATGGGTTTAATTTGGGTTTTAGTTAAATGGGCTTAAAGCCCATTTAGGGTTTAAGATAAGAGAGGGGTTAAATGCAAATAAGAAGAATTAAAAGGATGGATAATGCAATTTTTATTTTGAAATTCAATTTAATTTCAAATTAAAAATCACATAATCTATTATTAACTTATCCTTTGAATTTTTCAGCAACCAACTCCCCTCTCTCTCTCCCTCAATTGCCGAAATCACTCTCCTCTGTCCACCTCCATTATTGCTCAAGTTTTCTTTCAATTTTCTAGCAAAAAGTTAGAGAGAAAAACCATTTTCGGTTGTGTGCTTGTGTGGACTTGATAGAGAGGACACTACGCTTGTGTTCTTGTCGATTACAAGAGGTAAATATCAAATTTAATTATGTTTATAACATGTTCTAATAGCATTAAGATCAAGTTTTTATCGATCACCACGGTTACATATTGTCCGCTGCATGATTTTCAAACTTTGGAACCCGTGGTGATCTCTTTCAGTGGTATCAGAGCCATGGTTATTATGTTTATTAGTATATGTTTAAATCTGATTTTTTTATATTTATATGTGTTCTTCATCATTAGCATGCATGTAAATCGAAAAAAAATTCAGATTCGATTGATTTTGGAAATTGGAAAATTAATTAATTTTTTTGGGTTTTTCGGAGTTAGCCATGGCTTAGCCATGGCCGACCAGGTCGAGTCCCATGGTGGACCATGGAATGCCCTAGGGCAGACCATGGTCAGCACCATGGGCCGACGAGGGTCGCCTACGGGCGACCATGGCAGCCCTCGCGGGCAACCATGGTCGCTGCCGCGGGCGACACGGTCTGCCCTTGTGAGCGACCACGGCAGCCCGTGAGGGCCACCATGGTTGCCTCGCGGGCGACCAGGGTTTGCCCTAGGGGCGACCATGGCTGCCCTCGCGGGCTACCATGGTCGTTCCCGTGGCCGACCACGGTCATCCCCGCGGGCGACCTCGGTAGCCCTCACGGGCCACCGTGGTTGCCTCCGCGGGCGACCTTCGGTTGAGCCGGTTCGGCTCGACCAGATTCGAGCGAACCGGTTGGTTTGCAAGGATATTTGGAAACTCTAATAAAATTTAATTTTCAGATTTGGTTCGGTTTCGATAAACTAGCGAGAACCGGTCCAAAATTCAATTAATCGATTAAACCGTCCGGTTTCGATAAACCGAAATTTTTCCACACTTATTTGTTTGATCAGCATGTTGATTGATAATATGATCTTTGATAACATGATGTTTTCCACATGATGCTAGCTAAGCCCATTAGATTTGTATTTTAATTTCAGTTTTGCAACTTGCGTGTTGCTTAATTTTGGGTTGTAGTAAATACGGCCTGCGTGTCGTGATTTGTATTTTATTTAATTTATTTTAATATGTAATCACGAAGACCGACACAAGAATCAAGTCAAGAGGGAGACTCGGATTGGAGAAGGCTCGATGCCAGTGGGAGTTCAAAAGAATGGAGCAAGTTTGGATCTTGAAGACCATGTCTTTAGGATCGGTTTTGCTAGATTCTTAGGAACTTTAGATGGGCTTAGCTATGCATATTTTATTGTTACATTTGTATATTTGAATGTATGAATGTATGATAGTTTAAATATACAAGTTTATGTATGATTTGCTATCACCCACATGCAAAGATTAAAATCGGAATTTAATCAGACTCGCATGTAACCTGCTAAGGGATCATCTTTGCATGAATTTGCAATTGATGATTCCAGATTAAGATTGTATCGATATACAATCAGACTTTTATAATTCACTTAAACACAAATAATTACAAGTCAAGCGTGATACCATCCAAGTTTGGGCACTCAAAAGGGCTTTGACCCTATGGATGTCGATACGCCTCCGCGTAACATTCATAGAGAAGAAGTCTGGATGAGATGGGTAGCTATGTGTGGGTGCGTGCGCCTCCGCGTAGTAGTCACATTAGTTCTATCCATAGTTCAAGCTTGGTAGACTTGTCTACGATTGTCAGCTAGGGCTGACCTAGGGTATCAGTATAGGGTATGCCACGTACTAACAAGTACAGACCCTAGCCAGGAACTACATGGTCTTATAGATGGATTTACTCCTACCTTGATGCACTCAATTGGAGCAGTGAGCCTCCGTTCACTTCAATTGAGAGTATGATGGGATCCTGGTTCAGATTCTAAAGTTAGAATCAGAAAGTGTTTTATAATTAAATCTCCAACTTCAATTTTAATTAATACTGATTAAAAGTTGTTTACCATGTAGAACTAAAAGGCAAACACAACACAAAGGAGTAATTGCGCACTGAGAGTCCAGATTGAGGACAGACTCAAGAGTGTGAATTACTCAGATTAGAATAGAAACTTGAGGCTTGTACTCAAGCATGAACGCAAGTAGTATATCCTTACCAAGGTACCTCCTACTGAGCCACCGCTGAACGCTGCTAGGGCACTAAGGATACTTATCAAAGTTTATTAGTAACCAAATCGACGTGCCATGCATTATGGTGGGCAGTAGGATACCAGAGTTATAGAAGATGTTCAGGAACGTTTCAGATGACCCTCACACCTGTAAGGCAGAGATCAAGGAAATGTTCAAGGAGAAAGCTCGTGTCGAAAGATATGATACTTTCATAGAACTTAACTCCTGCAAACTTAAGGCTGGAGCCCTGTTAGTCCCCAGGTCACGAAGATTTAATGTCTTCAGAAGCATCTAACCAGACTCGGTTTTGATGATCAGGTGGAAACGGCTGCAGATTTTATGTTGCAGTCACTTCCAGATACATATAGTGATTTCATAGTAAATTACAGTATGCATGACATGGAAAAGTCCTTAACAGAGCTTCATGGGATACTTGTGACCACTGAAAAGAACCTCAAGGGCAAGACCAAGGAGGTCCTTATGGTACACAAGAAGGTCAGCTTCCATAAAGCTGATCAGGGTAAGGGTAAGGCTCCTGAGCACCTTGCAGGGCAGTTCAAACACCCCAAGCGTCCAAAAGTTCAAGCAGCTCCCAAAGCTGCTGTGAAGATTAAGGACAAAATGGAGGAGATCTGCCATCACTACAATGAGCCAGGACACAGGAATAAGGGATTGTAAACAAATACAAGGATCACGTGAAGAAGAGTGGGTATCCACGTCTTCAGGATCAAATATTTACGTTGGTAATCTTAATCGGTATAACGTAAATAAGAAAAGGCTTAAATCTGATGATTTAAACCAAGTTATAATCTGGCATTATCATTTAAGGCACATAGGCGAGAAACGCATTTCAACACTTCACAAGTGTGGACTTTAAGTCCGTTTGAATTCACTCAAACTGAAAGATGCAAGTCTTGCCTAATGAGCGAGAAACGCATTTCTACACTTCACAAGTGTGGACTTTTAAGTCCGTTTGAATTCACTCAAACTGAAAGACGCAAGTTTCGCCTAATGGGCAAAATGACAAAGGCACTTTTCACAGGTTTATGTGAAAGGCGAGTGACTTGTTAAGTCTAATACATTCCGACGTATGTGGACCTATGAGTACTCAGGCCAGAAGAGAGTTTAACTAATACTTGACTCAGGAAACGGCCGCATTCAATTTGAATCGGGCTCCGATGAAGACAACGATAGTACACCTTGTGATGTGTGCGCCTCCGCGTAGCATTCATTGGGATGTGAGCTGAATAAGGTAATCAGTTCTATTTGGATGCGTGCGCCTCCGCGTAGTAGCCAAATAAGAGCTAGACCAGAGTCACAGAAGGTACACCACATGACACTCATTACGTCTCCCGTTACTGTGGATGCGTGCGCCTCCGCGTAGTATTCATTGGGATGGAAGCGGGATGAGATGGTCAGTTCTATTTGGATGCGTGCGCCTTCGCGTAGTAGCCAAATAAGAAATGGACCATAGTCATATATGGTGTGGGAACCATCCTAGTATGTTTTTCCTAAAAAGATTTGGGTAGCAGAGATGCAGGCATCCAAATCAGACAAAATGTGTCTTCGTAAGGTATCCTTAAGAAACTAAGAGATACAACTTCTATATACCCAGCGAGTACAAAGTCTTTGTTGCTCGAGGAGGGGTTAATTTTGGAGAAATATTTTATTTCCAAAATAGCTAGTGGGAGTCCCGTGCATCTCGAAGAAATTCGAGAGGATACGGAACAGACTGAAGCAATTCAGGAGCCTGCTATGCAAGATGTAGAAGTACTGGAGCCTCAGATGGTCGCCGATGAAGAATCAATCCCTACAGAAATTCCAGATGGTCTAAAGAGGTCTAAAAGATCTCGTCATGTTCCAGACAGATATGGCTTCACAGCCACTGAGGGAAATGACGTGATGTTGGTGGATCAGGATGATCCAGAAAACTTTAGACAAGCTTTAACCAGTTCAGACTCCGAAAAATGGCAGAATGCCATGAGTGAGAAAATGAAATCCATGTATTTCAACCAAGTCTGGTGCTTGGTTGATCAAACCCCTGGGATAAAACCGACATGGATGGAAGTCCTCAGACCAATATGGCTAGGATGGTTGTAAAAGGTCGTTAGATTCAATACATGGATTATGATGACATCTTTTCACCAGTAGCAATGGTCAGTTTAATCCGGATTATTATTAGCCATAATTATGGCAGATGAATGTCAAAACCCCTTCCTTAGCAGGAACTTACTAGAGGGCGTGTATATCACACGACCTGTAGGTTTTGTAAATCCATAGAATCCCGGAAAGATATGTAAGCCACAAAGATCCATTTATGGATTTAAGCAAGCTTCAGGGAGTTGGAACCTTCATTTTGATAAAGCTGTAAGGGAACTCGGCTTCATCAAAAACAAAAGTGAGCCTTGCGTACATAAGAAAGCGAGTGGGAGTAATATTGTATTCTTGGTATTTATTCATCGGGAATGACATCCCGACCTTGCCACCAAAGCTTGGTTAGGGAAGTACTTATCGATGAAGGACTTAGGTGATGCTACATTTAATGTAGGCATCAGGATCTCTACAGATCATTCCAAAAGGATTTTGAGCCTAAGTCAGAACATGTTGCTAAGTCAAAACATGTACATAGGTAAAGTGTTGAGAAGATCTCAATGCTTGAATCTAAGAAAGGATACATACCCATGCGTCATGGCATTAAGCTCAGCAAGCTACAGAGTCCTAGTAATCCTGATAAGCTGAGCAGGATGAGTAAGATCCCTTATGCTTCGACTGTGGGATCCATCATGTATGCCAGGATGTGCACGAGACTGGAAGTCTCGTTTGCACTAAGCTGTACGAGCAGATTCCAATCTAACCCCGACCAATTACACTGGATTGCTGTCAAAGGCCATCCTCAAATATTTGAGGAGGACTAAGGATACATTCCTAGTGTGTGGGGATATAGATAGAGAACTAGCAGTCAAAGGACAAGTCGATGCTAGTTTTCAGACATATCCAGATGACTTTAAAATTCAGTCAGGATATATTTTGTGTTGAGTGGTGGCGCTTTCAGCTGGATAAGCTTTAAGCAAGCCAAAATTGCCAGGTCTACAATGAAGGCTGAGTATATAGCTGCAACAAAAGCAGCTAAAGAGGCCGTGTGGATTAGAAGCTTTCTGATCGGATTAGATGCAACGCCGCGAGCGTCTGATCCGATAAGCTTGTTGTGGGACAACACAAGTGCCGTAGCTATTGCTCAAGAGCCCAGATTCCACAACAAATCCAAACATATACTCAGCAGGGTTCACCTCGTGAGAGTTATCAAATATAGAGGTGATGTGGAGATTAAACACTATTCGACTGATGATAATATGGCCGATCCCTTGACAAAGGCTCAGCCACAGCCTAGGCATGAGAAACATGCAGGGTCCATGGGAGTAGATCAGAACTTAAATAGGAACCAGGGGCAAGTGGGAGATTGTTAGAGTTATGCCCCAGTCCAATATATAAGTGATCTACAGATGTAATGTTTTATCATCTTTCCGAATAAATAAATCGGCATATATTACTAATGTGTTGTAGTAATATATCGAATGTAATTTGATCTATGTCATAATGTGTGTCATCACTTATAGTAGAACTATAGATCAGAAAGAATTGCATTCGATAAAGTCCCTGATCAGCTAAGCTTCTTCTGAAGCGATCAGTATGAGACTAACTCCTTGTGATCACGCTCTACTGATCATGGCAAAGATGTGCCGGAGTTATATCATAGATATCATCAGGTCGATGATATCGGACAACCCGGTTGTGAGTATGCTGCATAGATCCAGTCATGAGATACTCACATATCGTAACTTGTCATTATATCCTAAGACCAAGGAGTCTTTGTGTACACTATGTGTAACGCCCCAAGATCCGGTTCTCCGAATCTTAGTCGTCACGCGATAAAATACAAGTATCGATAATACATATACGAAATAGTTATGAAACACCTCGAGCGTCCTCGAGTGTATCATAACTATACTCGCACAAAGTCAACACCTTTAGTTTAGGCGTCCCTAACTTAAAGGTGATTGCACAAGTAAGTAAACCAGTTCTAAAACAATTCCATCAAAACATCCTTTGAAAATGAAGCAAGTAACTCATAAATAAATACCATAATGGTGAGGCATAACGCCACCTCACCGAGTGTTTTACAAAATAAAGTAATAAACCGGATAATGAAAAGCAGTAACAAAACAGGTTACGACTCAACAGAGTCTACAACAGCCGACCAAACACCACTGGCAAAGACACGTCGACACGACACGCCCCCAAGCTCCCAGTCAAAAGATCTAAACGCATCCATAACCTGCACAAGTTGTAGGGGTGAACACGCTACCTCCAAGACTCAAACATCGCACATACACAAGATGATAACAATGCAAAAGTAGTTGTATAACATAATTAACTAGACCCTAGGGTAACCGATTTCAGCCCAGGGAATCCACCCTTGCCTCGGTTCACCCTCCCTTAGGTAAAGGTAACCGATCTCGATCAAAGGAGTCCACCCTCAACTCGATTCACCTTACACCTAAATAAAGGCAACCGATCACAACTAAGGGAGTCCACCCTCAGCTCGGTTGACCTTTCCCACAAAGATAAAGGTAACCGATCTCAATCAAGGGAATCCACCCTCAACTCGGTTTACCTTACACCTAAATAAAGGTAACCGATCACAACTAAGGGAGTCCACCCTCAGCTCGGTTGACCCTTACCACAAATAAAGGTAACCGATCTCGATCAAGGGAATCCACCCTCAACTCGGTTTACCTTACACACCACCTGTAACACAAGTATCACACCATACTCATGCAGAAAACATGCTAGGTGCAAGACGGAATAAATCATCGTCTGAAAAGCAAATAATATAATACCTGGCACAATCCCGTGCATACAATCAGTTCAGAGTTATACTAAACTAATTCACCCAACATTATCATGCAAATCTCAGTATTCGCATATAATCACACCAAGCATATTCACGCCACTACCATAGTGCCAAATCATGCTCACACGTATATATACACACATATATAATCAAACAAAGGCATCAAGCCATATAGTCTAGGTAGCTATGTCCCCCTACCTTAGGAAAGCTCCACGTACGCTCCTAGCCTCCCGCTCGAGCTATTCACGCCTTGCCTTTCCCGCGAGCGTCAATATCAACTAATAATTATATTCAATAATTAAAAACTCAAACAGACTCCGAAACGAATGCAATAAATTTACAAGTGTACTCCAACAAGTTCCTAACACTTGGACACACTTCAAATTAATCAAAGTAGCCAAAATGGGTCCGGAATGACCCATTTTCCCCGAAACACCCAATCTGCCCGGAAACGAGTTTTTGACCCTCGGGACTCCCAAAATTACGAAACTTGTTTCTAAACTCTTCATTTAATATTCTAAGACCAATGCAATTAACGGAATCGAATTCCGACACCCGAGCGTTAAAATACTTCAATTAAAGTTATTGGTGGAAAAACCGTCTTTCACAATTTAAATCCGGAAATTATCAAATACGCAAGTTATCGACTCGGGGGTCACCCGGGACCACCCGAACTCACAAAACCCGAGCCCCGGGCTCGTGGGCCCCACACAAGCCACCACATTAATTCTCGGGAAACAAAATCGAGCTACGGGATTTACTTCGAATCTGTCCAGAGACAGATTCGGCAGAACAGTTCACTTCCCGGACTTGCAGCTCCAAATCCGTAGCTCGTCTGGAAAACACGTAAACATGAAAGTTGAAGCTCTGCCAGTCCTCTACAAACTTCATGTTTTGCTCGGAACCAAGTTCGAACGGGAACGGCTCCGTCCGGAGCAAAACAGATTGTTTGTCCGGCTGGACAGATTCAGCGGTTCAGTCACTTCCCGGGCTTCTAGCTCCCAAACCGTTGCTCCTTTGGAAAAACTCACAAGATGAAGGTTGAAGCACTTCGAGTCAGCGTTCCATGGCAACCGGAATCAGCCACCAACGTGGCCGGAGCTCCGGCGACCCTCCGGTCACCGGAATTTGTTCAAATTTGTCTTAAAACATGCCTAATCATCTCTAGTGTCTAACTAAACTTAAAACAACATATTTCTACTTAAAACCCACGAACCAAACTACTACTAATCGAAAAGAGAACCATACCTCTTGTAGTCCTCGATGCCGGGATTCCGAATATGAAGAAATCTCGAAGAAACGACGGACGGATTGACGGGAAATCCTCCTTGCTTGGCCGGACCCTCCTTCTCCTTCCCTCTTTCTCTTTCTCTTTCTCTTTCTCTTTCTCTCTCCTTCTTTCTTCTCTTCTCCCTCTCTTTCTCTTGGTTGTTCTCGGATGAAATGGGAGCTCCCCCTCCTTATAACAACACATTTTATTTAATTAATTACTTAATTAAATAAAATGAAAACCCAAAAATCAACCCTTTTTCCTCTTTCCCAACATCACCAAACCCCACACACAACATGTCACTTCCTTGTCCCCTTGATACCTAACCCATCAATCACACCGGTCACCTTTTCCACCAATCGAAAACGGATCAGATTTCCCAAAATCGGACGTTTCGGACCCCGAACGGGCACTTTTATCCAGATTTCAGCAAAATCTCCCGAGTGACTTAAAATGGGCTAACTAAAAATACTGCATCGACCGTTTTGCGATTCGGGACTTAACGAGTCCAGAATCGCCCAAAACGTCGTCGGTTGACTTTTCCGGCAAAAAGTCAACCTAAGTCAACTTTCCCCGAATGGGTCACGAAGTGGTCTTTAGTCGCCCTGAACTTAGCTTGGTCGAAAATAACGTCATCTTATGTCCAAAACAACTCTCGGGGTCAGGTTCAGACTCGATCTGGTCACTATTCAAAAATTTTGAATTTTCCCAGATTTTAGTCTAACTGCCCGGGAGAGGTCCTTACAACCTACCCCCCTTAAAGGAATTTCGTCCGCGAAATTAAACAGAGTTAAGGACGTACCTCAATTCTCGAAGAGTCGGGGATACTTGGCGCGAATCTCGTCCGCCCGCTCCCACGTCGACTCCCCCTCCCCGTGATGCTGCCACAGCACTCGCACTAACGGGATGGTCTTGCCTCTCAGCACCTGATCGCGAGAGTCCAAGATCCGAACTGGTCGTTCCCCATAAGTCGCATCCGGAGTCAACTCTAGCTCAGCCCAAGCTATCACGTGTGACGGGTCGTGGTGGTACCTCCTCAGCATGGATACATGGAAAACGTTATGCATTGCCGCAAGGGATGGTGGCAAAGCAAGCCGGTAAGCCACTGCTCCCACTCTGAAAATGATCTCGAAGGGCCCAATGTACCTCGGCGACAACTTCCCGTCGCTCCTTGCCTTCTTGAACCTGATCAGCGCCTTCTTCGGGCTAACCTTCAAGAAGACATGGTCGCCCACTTCGAACTCAAGCGGTCGACGCCTCCTGTCCGCGTAACACTTCTATCTGCTCTGCGCCGTCTTCAACCGTTCTCGGATCAGGGCTACCTTCTCGGTAGTCTCCCTAACCAGATCAGGTCCTAACAGGCTCTTGTCGCCCACCTCCGCCCAACAGACGGGTGAACGACACGGCCTACCATACAACGCCTCGAATGGTGCCATCTGAATGCTGGCCTGGTAGCTATTGTTGTAGGCGAACTCTGCTAGTGGCAAGTGATCCTCCCACGCTCTATGGAAGTCCAGAATACATGCCCGGAGCATGTCCTCCAGGATCTGGATCACTCGCTCTAACTGACGATCAGTCTGCGGGTGGTAAGCGGTACTCAGCCGAATATTCGTCCCTATAGCGCCCTGAAGGCTGTCCCAGAATCGCGATGTAAAGTGAGGGTCTCGGTCCGACACTATCGACACCGGCACCCCGTGTAGTCTGACTATCTCGCGCATATACAGCCTGCTCAGCTTGTCCACTGGGTCCGTCATCTTCATAGGCAGGAAGTGAGCGGACTTCGTCAGTCTGTCAACCACTACCCAAACAGCATCATTGCCCCTCGTAGACGTCTGCAAACCGCACACGAAGTCCATGGTGATAAGCTCCCATTTCCACTCAGCGATCTCTAGTGGCTGTAGCGGACCTGCTGGTCTCTGGTGCTCGATCTTCACCTGCTAACAAGTAAGGCATCTCGCCATAAATTCCGCTATCTCGTGCTTCATCATGCTCCACCAGAAGTGGCGTCTGATGTCGTGGTACATCTTAGTCCCCCCGGGATGTACTGTGAGTCGCGAGCTGTGCGACTCACGTAGTACCGCCTCGCGGAGACTCTGGGGAACGAACAGTCTGCTCTGGAAGCGAAGACCCTGATCGTTGCCCAGTGACCACCCTTCGGACTCGCTTCCGCTGGTCAACCTTTCTCGGAATGTCACTGATTCCGCATCCTCGATCTGCGCCTCGAGTACCCTGCTGATCAATTCTGGCTGCGCTACTAAGGAACACAAAGCCACCTGCCCTGTGACTTCCTCTAGCTCCATCTTGAACTCGCCGAGTTCTCCCAGCATCTTCCATTCCCGTACAGCTACGGAAACGAGACTGTGGAGTGACTTCCTGCTGAGGGCGTCGGCAACAACATTTGCCTTGCCCGGGTGGTAAAGCAGGTCAAAGTCGTAGTCCTCAATCAGCTCCATCCAGCCCCGCTGTCTCATGTTGAGGTCCTTCTGAGAAAAGAGGTACTTCAAGCGGACTTCGCGCTAAAGGAAAATGGAACTTCACTGATTTTCTACCATTACTAATCATACTAGGTACTAATATCCTAGCGTAGTAATACCAACCGGCAATGTTCTCACTAACATGCCCACCAGTCAACACATGTCATCAATCAAACATGTCAATAATATACTCACGTTAACAAGCAACCTCATGTACTATCACAGTACCACAACCTGGCCACAACTTGTCATTATATCCTAAGACCAAGGAGTCTTTGTGTACACTATGTAATAAAAACCTAAGTTTGACCTAGTCTAACGTTATCTGTAAAAGGGTAGCTATAACGGCTTCGATTGGCTTTGGCATTTATTGCACTAGTGAACTCGAAAGGCGTCTGAGGGATTTATCACTCATACTTCGGTATGAGAAAGATATCCGTTTAGGCCACTTGATGAGTATGACTGAAGAAATAGCATGGCCATGCAGGTGATACCTTAGTATCAGTTTTCAGTCATCTCAGATATCAAGAAACAGTGATTGATAAATTAGGATGACCGTTCTATGCCTATTGATCAATCTGGATATCGGTTTGATAAAAGGACAGTGACATGTATGATAACAGGTTAAGTCGAATAATCGATAATCACGAATATTGGATAATCATAATGTCTTGCTAGAGGCCACTTATGATGGAAAGGGTAAAATGGTAATTTTACCAGTCTGCCAATTATTCGTGAGCCTAGAGGGTCACACGCATTAAGCCCAATACATGACAATAATTATGGATGAGAGTTGAGAACAATTCGGTAGTTTTCTGGCCTAAGGTTTTAACCAGACGGTTGAAGAAATCAATTCAAGGAAATTGAGCCGTTTTGACTAAACCGAAATTAGAACTCAAGTTAATGGGTTTAATTTGGGTTTTAGTTAAATGGGCTTAAAGCCCATTTAGGGTTTAAGATAAGAGAGGGGTTAAATGCAAATAAGAAGGATTAAAAGGATGGATAATGCAATTTTTATTTTGAAATTCAATTTAATTTCAAATTAAAAATCACATAATCTATTATTAACTTATCCTTTGAATTTTTCAGCAACCAACTCCTCTCTCTCAATTGCCGAAATCACTCTCCTCTGTCCACCTCCATTATTTCTCAAGTTTTCTTTCAATTTTCTAGCAAAAAGTTAGAGAGAAAAACCATTTTCGGTTGTGTGATTGTGTGGACTTGATAGAGAGGACACTACGCTTGTGTTCTTGTCGATTACAAGAGGTAAATATCAAATTTAATTATGTTTATAACATGTTCTAATAGCATTAAGATCAAGTTCTTACGATTACCATGGTTACATATTGTCCGCTGCATGATTTTCAATGTTTGGAACCCGTGGTGATCTCTTTCAAACCAGTCGGTTGAGGAAATCGATTTAAGAGGAATTGGGCTGGTCCAACTAAACCGTTTAATTAGAACCAATTTCAAATAGGTTTAATTAAAGGCTTACTAGAATAGGCCTTAAGCCCATATCAGTTGTAGTTAAATTTAATTACAGTTAAGAATTTTAATTCAAAAATCAAATATTGATTTCATGAACTAAAGATTCTATTTAATTCTCCCATAATAGCTAATTTTTTCTTTCACCATAGCCGAATCTCCTACTCTCAATCTTCTCTTAGTTTTTTGCTTCTTCTTCACACAATACTAGTAAAATTGAGTGTAGAAACCTTTGAGGAAAAAGGTGTCTTGCTCGTGTGGACTTCGCTAGAGAACACAGTACGTTTTGTGTTGATTGATTCAAGTTTGAAAGGTACTTTTCCAGATTTTTCAGTTTTGTATTTGCTGAAAATTTTATCACATGATGATCGGTTTTAGTTTATACGAATCCATGGTTAAATTCTCTTTCGCTATGCACGAGTTTAATTGTTTGGGCCCCGCGGATTCCTTCAGAAAACATGCAACCAGAAAGTACTGAAATAAGAAAGCATTTATTTAGGAAATACTATTTTCCCTCTTTATTTAGGTGGTGTTGTGTTGTTGCCTTTTCCTTGTTGTTGACTTTTCCGTTCTTTTTCATAATACTTCCCAATTAAGGCATTTGTATCAAAATCCTACAGCTTCAAGTCTCTTTTATGACTCCAGTCTCCATTAAGACTCCCGTATCATTCATCATTGCGACCTCCATCTTCATCTTCTCTTTGGTGTTTCTCCGAGTGAAATAGTAAATTAAAATTACAAAATTGAAAAATGGCACACATGTCGTATTTAAATACATTCCCAAAAACTTGAAGGACAGCGACGCGCAGGACGCAAATTAATTTACATTCCCAAAATATAAATAAAATGATAAACATTCACATGGGGTCTCAATGGGCTATGCTATACACCATGCAACGACAAACATCACATATCAACATGTTATCAAACAAACATGCATATATTGATTTTATCTTACTTAATCAATTTATTTATTTATTTATTTATTTATTTATTATTATTATTATTATTATTATTATTATTATTATTATTATTATTATTATTATTATTATTATTATTATTAGGTTTTTAAATTAAATTTCCAAAACTGAAAAAATCAAAATTTTAGATTTGCCCTTCACGGGACAAATCGGCCGATCTGGGCCACAAGTGAGCCACCCTCTGCCCGCCCATGTGCCGACCAGTTGGACGCACTGGGCCAACCATTAGGTGGCACGTGGGATGGTCGCAGGCCGCCAATGAGTCGACCTGCAAGTCGCCTTGCACAGACCAGCAGGTCCCCCGCGATGACCGCAGGCTACCACAACGATTCGCCCATGGGACGACCGCGGGCTACCAGCAAGGTCGCATATGGCACCACGGTTCATGACCATCCAATGGTCAAATCGTGGTCCATTGACCATTCAATGGTCAATTAGGGCTCGGGATTCATGAAAAATCATGATCCCTTTGGCCGATCCCACTTAGGAAATTTTTTCAAAAAATTCCCTAAATTCCAATTTCGATTTAAAACCCTTAGACATGTGAATATGCATAATTTCCAGATCTTATCATACATTAAAATAATTCATAAAACATGCATGTTTTCAAAAAAAAAATCATGCAATAAATCACTTAACCTAAAACGCATGCCAGCCTCTGATACTACTGTTAGGGAACAAGAGATCCAATCACACAACATAGGCATTTAAAATTAATTTAATCTTGTTCCTTTGCAAGGATCTACATGCTATAATTCTAGACTAACCGATACAAACATCCATAGGGTGTTTCGGATCTAATAGCTTTATAGATCTGGCTTTAATTACCCTTTTAGATCGACAGGGCCTTCATAGGTTGTCAATCGAATCGAGACGTCTTCAACGGATCCGCCCTCCACCGATGTCCACACAAACGAGTTTGAACCAAATCAAGACCTAATTCTTCTACTAGAAAGAACTAGATCCCTGTAAAAATTTTGGCAGATTTTTACTAATGGTGCTAACAAGCCTTAATTATTCTCCTAGAGTAATATGTATTTATAGGCAAGAATTAGGGTTTGAAAGGGGCTGAAGGCAACATGGTCGGCCGGCTTGGGCCAGTGTGGGCCACCAAGCCGTGGCCCATGTTGTTTCCCGCGCGCACCCATGGCCACATTTGTCGCGTGCTCATGTGGCCCATGGGTTGTGCCTTGCACGCCCATGGCCCTCTCCCGTTCCATTCGTGGGCTAGGTCTGGGCTTCTAGGGCCCAACCTTTCAGCCCATTGGACATGTTTAGGGTTTTTGGCCAAAACCAAAATCCCTATTGCGTTTCCCTAATTTTGCCTATTGCCTCTTAATTTCTCACTGCTCCGAACTCGTTATTTGTGTGTGACCATGTAGTCTCATGACTTATTGGTAGATCGGCATGAAATACCATTTCATCCTACCCATCATAAGTGGTCTCTAGTAAGACATTATGATTGCCCAATGATCATGATGATCGATGATTCGACTTGACCTCATGTTGTATATATCACAATCCCTTTGTCACTAAATATCTTTGATGGAACATAAGGCATAATGTTGTCATCCTTATATATTCAATCACTGTTTCTTAATCTTGAGATGCCTCATAATGATACCCCGTATCAATAGCATGACCTTGAAATTCCTCTCAATCATACTCATCAAGGGGCCCAAACAGATATCATTCTCATACCGTAGTATGAGGGACAAATCCCTTAGCCTTCTTTTGTATCACTCATACAATCCGTCTCTAAGCTAAGCACATCTGTTATGGCTACCATGTTACAGATAGTGTTAGGCTTGCGTCAAACTTAGGTATTGACTGTATAGTAATCATAAATACTCCTCGGTCGACAAGGATTCAGTGATATACTACACCAACTGAGTATGCTCATGACAACCTTTATGCATACTCAGGTCGGGTCGTCCAATACCAATTCTTAAATGATATCTATGATCTAACTCTGGTGATCCCATCACCAATGATCAGTAGAGTGTGATCATAAGGAGTCATCCTCATACTGGTCGATTATGTGAAGCTTAATTGACTAGGGACCCGTTAAATGTGATCCGTGCGGACCTATGGTTCTACTATCAGTGATAACACACTCGATGATATAGATCAAATCACATTCAACATATTATCACAAACACTGATATTATAATGTTTTTTTTATTTATTCCAATGATAATAAAAAAATTACACTTAAACTTAAACTCTATATTGGCCTAAGGCACAAATCTTACAAGTTTCGGCATGAGCGTTTATCTGAATGGAGAAGAGAAGGAAGAGAATAAGAAAGTAAAAAGGAGGTTGGAGGTTCCAAGCTCAATATTAATGGTGGCGGATATAAATTTGCGCAACCCTAAAAAATAAGGACAAAGGACAAATTCATGAGCTGTTTTTTTTTTTACTAAATGCGCACATTCATGTCCGGAACTGGTAAAAATTAATGGAGTCCTACGCAATATGTTTGTAGCACTTAATTTTTACCAGCTGTGGACTGTACTCATGCCGGCTGCCCTCATGCCAATAAGGTATGTGATTGAATGGCAGTTTTGTCTTTTCAACATAAATCCTAATAAATTTTGACGGAATGTAGTAAAGTGAGAAAAAAATAGGGTACCTGATGCAGGACAGTATCGATTAGAATTCTTAATTATATTAGATTTTGGATAGTTTTAGGTTTTCCTATTAAGATTGGGTTTCCTAACTCTAATTAGTTTGGATTGATTAGTTCTATTGGTTAAGGTTTACTAGTTTGAGTTAGTTTTGGAGAATTAGTTCTATAAAAGTCTTAGCTTGTGTAGAGATTATTATCATCATTATCATTATTATAAACTTGAGTATCTTGGATTAATTCCGTTTCTCCCTAAAGTTAGGGTTTTATTCTTACTTCGTTTCGAAGTACCCTTCTGTTGCACTAAAGTGGTATCAGAGCCCGGATTTGACCAGGCATGATGACCAACTATGGCACTAGTAGAATCCAACCCGTCGTCGACAAACGATGGATTGAACGACTCGATGACACTATACACTCACTTAGTAACATGACGCAGAGGCTTCATGCGCATACATCTGAGGTGAGAAATCGACACCGCGAAAGCCGAATGGAGAAAGACAACGATGCATCTGACTTTCCATTTGTTTATCAACAACAACAAAAGAATATTCATGCGCTGACAGCCGATGTAGAGGATGGAGAACACAAAGACAAGATATTTCGAACTCGATGCACCATTAACAATAAGGTATGTAAAGTGATCATTGATCATGGTAGTAACGAAAATAAAGTCTCTAAAGCATTGGTCAAAACGCTTAACCTGGAAACAGAAGCACTCATGATACTATACAAAATTGAATGGAACAAAGGGGGGATCAAGACTAAGGTAATTGAAATTTGTTTCGTTCCTTTCTCAATTGGGAAATACTATAAAGATGAGATTTTATGTGAAGTGGTAGATATGGATACTTGTCACGTTTTGTTGGGGCGACATTAGTACTGCGACATCAATGTTATTTACAGGGTTCATGACAATACCTATATGTTTTGGTGGGAAAATAACAAGATTGTATTACTCTCGCAATCAAACTCACTAGACTCCAATCTCACTATTAAGAAATACAAGCCAATTTTCTCAGAACCTAACGATAAGGGAAAAGTTGAAGAACGAATAGAAGAAGATATTAAGGTTGGCATTGAGAGATCTATGCTTGCAAAAATTAAGTTGGAATCTAGTAAAAATCAATTGATTGAGCGCAAGGAGATACATGATGTTCTATACCCTGAATACAAGGTTTTGAAAGAGGCACATGAAACTGCCAGTGTAAGTTTTGAAGATGCTCATATACAACTTGAAGTAAGGAGAAACAATATTCCCGTGGTTCACACTAATGAAAATAAGAAGGGGATAGCCAGTGTTACAAGAAACTTTTCAGAAATTGAAGATAGAAGTCAAGATGCAGATCCTAATAGTCACGTGCAGTCAAGTGAAACAAATGTGGGCGATTCGTCGAATCCAACGTTGATACATGCAAAAGGTAAAGATCAAGATCAACCTCCCTTTATTATGAATAGTCCAAACAATACCCTTGAAAAGGTGATAAGTTATCATACATTGAATATAGATCGAGAAAAAGATATATATCTCGATGATAATGAAAACGATCACAACAAAATTCATGATCAATGTTGGGAAGGTAGTCATGATATAGAAGTTGATGGATTTATGGGAGTGGACAAGAAGCCACCCGACAAGAATAAGAGTCTCCAGACAATAAATCATGAAGAATCTAATAATTATGACAAACGAGATGAAAATATATTATTGGATTCAATTGATGTTTCTCGTGGAGAGGTAAAAGAGGAACTACAAGCGACAACTCAAAAACATGATGAAACCTCAACCAATAATACAACAACTTTTATGAAAGAAGTATTGTGTGCGCCACCGATCACTATGTCACCTCTACAACTTCAACTCCGACTTATTCATTCTTTATTCGATGAATATGGCTGGAATAAACCGTTCGAAAGGATTGGCCTCAACCCAAAGTTGGTCAGAGTAGATGGTTACCATGAGTTTGGGGGCGATAAGCTGGTTCATGGTCTAAACATCAAGGATAAGAATGTCATGCATTTTGGACTGCATGTTGAAGGAATATATTTTGGTCCTCCGCACAAGACCTTTTATGGACTGAAGAACCGAGATTTTCTGACCAAATTTCATACATGTCGAGTATGGAATTGCCATCCTAAGAAAAACATTCTCACTCAAATGAATGTCCGCAACATGCTTAAGATTGGAGACACATTCAAGTACCATCCACCAGATGAGTTCTCTTTAGATCGAGAAAACTCGGGACGAGTTTTTTTCAAGCGTTGGAGAATTGATGCAGGACAATATCGATTAGAATTCTTACTTATATTAGATTTTGGATAGTTCTAGGTTTTCCTATTAAAATTAGGTTTCCTAACTTTAATTAGTTTGGATTGATTAGTTCTATTGGTTTAGGTTTACTAGTTTGAGTTAGTTTTGGAGAATTAGTTCTATAAAAATCTTAACTTGTGCAGAGATTATTATCATCATTATCATTAGGGATAATTCCAGGTGGCTACACTTAGATTTTGCTGTTTTTCACCTCACTACACCTAGAATTTTTTTTTCCAGCTGACTACGCCTAGAATGTGCAAAATTTTCACTTTTCATTTTCCGTCCAATTCTGTTAGTTTTTACCATTTTCTTCATGTGAAATGACTAAAATGCCCTTCAGGTTTAAAGAGTTATTATAATTGGATTGAAAAGACTAAAATGCCCTCACCTATTCATCTAATTTTCAAACACATGCCACTCTCTCTCTCTCTCTCTCTCTCTCTCTCTCCTGGACCAGGACAACGAGCCCGACTTCGCCACAGCTCCCCACGCGCCGCCGCTCGCCGCCGAACCAGACGGCAAGACAGCGCTCTCCGACGAGACCCAGGTGCGGCTCGCGCTGTACATCGCCATGTCCCACTTCGGGTTCGCGTTCCCGATCTTCGTGCTCCTCAAGAGGGAGGGGCGGAGAGGTCGACGGAGTATGTCCAGATCTAGTTTTGGTGGAGTTTAAACGAGCTCAGCTGAGGGAAAGGCTCTCGAAGGTGGAGGTTGGGTTGGGAGAGGTTGAGAGAGGGACAGGGAAGAGGGTTGGGCGCGTTTCGAGCCAAGGCGGACCTGAAGGGAGGAGCTCCTCCTTCACACCTCGAGCTCCGGCGAGAGGTCGCATCTTACCGTTGTGGGCCGAACCGAGGAGACCTCCAGATCTGGTTCTTCCTCCAGGGCAGTGCTCCGACAAGGAGTTCATGGCAGAGGAGAGCGCTCGAGGTAGGCTATGGGCTGGGTTGCTGGCTTTCCGCAAGGTTGATGATGGAGGAAGTGGCGACGAGGGCAGAGATGGTGGAGCGTCGACGAGAGGAGGAAGGTGGTGTTGCTTTGGCGAGTGCGTGGAGAAGGGACCTTCTCCACTTCACGTTCGCGACCTCTGCCTCCTCATGCTCTTCAAGAGGCGCAAGCCCGACTCGCCCCGCCGCCGCCACCGGAGAGAGAGAGAGAGAGAGAGAGAGAGAGAGAGAGAGAGAGAGAGAGAGAGAGAGAGAGAGAGAGAGAGTGGCATGTGTTTGAAAATTAGATGAATAGGTGAGGGCATTTTAGTCTTTTCAATCCAATTATAATAACTCTTTAAACCTGAAGGGCATTTTAGTCATTTCACATGAAGAAAACGGTAAAAACTAACAGAATTGGACGGAAAATGAAAAGTGAAAATTTTGCACATTCTAGGCATAGTCAGCTGGAAAAAAAAATTCTAGGTGTAGTCAGGTGAAAAACAGCAAAATCTAAATGTAGCCACCTGGAATTATCCCTTATCATTATTATAAACTTGAGTATTTTGAATTAATTCCGTTTCTTCCTAAAGTTAGGGTTTTATTCTTACTTCGTTTCGAAATACCCTTCTGTTGCACCAGTACCACACAAACCGAAACATAGTTAAGTATAATCTTGTGAAAACTCACTTACATAGTTACAATATATTAACATTTTTGAGTGACAAATGTGTGTACAGGATTGATGTAACAACATTCATCCGGAACTGAATAGAAATTTCAATTAAAAAAATTCTGTGATTCAAAGATTGAAGGACAGAAAGATAAAAGTGGAAAACAAATATTTACATCAGACATTTACGGTTTTACACAACGTCATCACACATGTGGTTCAGAGCACAGTACTGCACAGAAACTTATTATTTTTACTTTGAAATTATAATCCTAGAAATGGACCAACTTGTTGGCAATGAACTCAAAAGACACTTCTCAGACATTTGTTTCCAGATTCATATCAAGTCATTTTCATTTCTCCAGCGATTATGTGGTAATAAAAAATGTAGTTTCTTGGGCTTTTCTCTTTCTCCAATTCAGCTAAAAAACAATCTCTGTGATTGCCTTAAGCACCAACCCTTTTTTTGCCTTAATATGTTTTGCATCTCCAACAGAACAAACATGCAGCAACATGGGCCAGGTTGCTATGTTTATACATGTTACCTTTACTTCGTTGCCAACTTCGTTATTAGTGTTACTTACAATATAGATGTGTATGTAAAATATTATAAAATTTTACACTTTCTTCTGATTTAGTATGTAAAATTCATTTTACTCCGATTTAATCTGGAAAGTCCCTGAATTATGCAAAAAATGTAGAACCTTTATTTTTGTTTCATTATTAATATAATTCTGTTTTTCAACTTTCCGATTTATTTATATTGATGATATATAATGAAGTTGCAAACCTTATGAGTAAATATTTGCTCAAACTCAACCACTTAAAATTAGTTATAACTATAGTTGATGAGTATATGACTGAAACAAATTAAGAGATCTAGTGATTACATTTAAATAAGGATGACCACTTGATGAGTATGACTGAAACAAATTGCACGGCCATGCGGGAGATATTTAGTATCAGTTTTCAGTCATCTCAGATATCGAGAAATAGTGATTGGTTAAATAAGGATGATGGTTTTATGCCTTATGATCAATCAAGTTATCAAGTGATAAAAGGATAGTGACATGGACGATAAGAAGTTAAATCGAATCATCGATAATCATGAACGTTGGGTAATCATAATGTCTTGCTAGATGCCACTTATGATGGAAAGGGAAAAATGGTAATTTTGCTAGTCTGCCAACGGGTCGTGAGCCTAGAGGGTCACACACTTTAAGCAAGGTATATAGTAAAAGAGACTTGAAAAGTCAGTATTTGAGAAGTATGAGAATCAGCAGAATCACCTTTTGGTTTAGTTAAATCGAGCGAATTGGTTTAAACCAGAAATCGGTTTAAGAGAATTGGGTCGATCTAGCTAAGCCATTTAATTAGAACCCAATATATAAATGGGTTTAATTAAAAGTTAGCTAATTGGGCTTTAAGCTCATTCTTAATTATAATTATATTAAAAGGATAATGGTGGATTTTATTGAATGAAAGAATTTGAAATTCAAACATTAATTTTTTTGGTTTAATTTTTTTTATAAAAAATTCCACCCATTTTTGGCCGATTCTTTTCCTAATTTCCGAGCCTCTATCTCTTCTTCTCTTCATCATTTTTCTTTGCTTATTCTTCCATTATTATTTTTTAGCAAAATTTTTGAAAAAACCTTGAGAGATAGGTACATTGCTTGTGTGGATACATGTAGAGAACATAATAATTTTTGTGTTGGTGATTTGATCATTCAAAGAGGCAAAATTTAAGATTTTTCAAGTTCTTTATATGGTGCTGAAATTTTATCACATGATGATCCTTTTAGTTCTGGTTTTAAGAATTCATGGTTATTTTACGCTTCCACATAAAATTAATGGTTTATGGAACCCATGAAATTCCTTCAGCAGAAGACCGTCATCATCTTTGGCACACTATGTTAAAATTAGTTTAGTATATGATGCACGGTTTCTAACCACAGTACTCTAACAAATACTTTTTTGTGTAGTTGAGACTAACCAGAGGGAAACAAAACTCCCAATGACAATAAAAGTTTAACAGTGAAATGAAATTCAATATATATCACACGAATGTTAACAAAAACATTGTCAAAGACAGGCAAGAGCAGTGAAAAGGAAACGAAGCACATTTTAGTGAATGTTGCATTGCCAATAAATAAAGTGGAGAGCTTCGCTTCAGCATATTCACGTGGGCTGGTGGTCCAATTCCTTTTATTGCCTTACCATTTTCCTTTTCGGTTAGGTGTGCCTTTCCTTGTCTTGTCCTTTTCATCCCTTTCATTGTTCCCATTTTGTTGCTGACATATACTTAGCCACCAAAATAACTTGCGAAAAGAATTTTTAAAAATTATTATATCGAGTATTAATATATTAAACGTTTAAGATTTTATTGAACCTTTGGAACGGGAAAATGTCAGGTATCTCTCCTTAAGAATGGTTCGAAGTGTAATGATGGTGAATTATGTAATGCTAGAAAATCGGGTACAATGAGGGTTTGAACTAATTATAGTGTTGGCTAGAATCACTCTAAACCTTTGTTATAACCGCTTTCAACTACTGTAACGAGCGACCAGGATAATAAGGACAACATGAACAGGCGACTCAAATCTTAGGGTAAAAATGTGGCGATGGTTTGGATTGTTGATATTGTAAATATGACAGAAACCGTTTATAACGTGGGTCCGAACTGATTATGACAACCTGAAATGGTGACTCAACCCTAAAGGTAAAAGTGTAATGATCGTTCCAGATTGTAGCCATGGTTGATAATACAACGATGGGGTGGGGTAACCAGATGTACCGAAGGACCATAGTGATTCCGGCAACCTGATATTGTGACTCAATTTTTAGATTTAAAGTGTAACGAATGATCGGATTGTCAAATTTGTAAAAATACTTGTCTGATTTGTGAAAATACCTACTTTATTTTTGGAATTACTTGTTTGATTTGAGAGAATACGTGTATGAGTCGTAGAAATATTTGTTTGAGTTATGGTAATAGTTTTGGCAATGTACATGGGTTACGGAAACATATGATAGGGTTTACGTGTGGCACTTTTTATGTTGTATATGGAGACTAAGAATAAAGATAAATTGAAGAAGGGTAGCTATAAATTAAATTACGGTAGTTATTTATAGTTGTTGAACAAAAGTGACATGTCAAATGCTAGGCTTCATGCAATTCTCTTTTACTTAAAGTTTATCTACAATTAGGATAATTATTAGGAAAAATGACAGATAACCCCCTTAACTATATGCAAGTCTTACGTGAACCTCCTTAAATATAAAATCAATTTGAGATATGCACTAAGTATCAAAAATTTCCACTTTACCGTTTTCTGGTACCTTTTCAAAGTTTCTATTAATTTTTTTGTGATATGACGAAAATATCATTATATCTGAAAAATTAAAATAAATAAATAAAAATGATTTTGAACTTCTTTTTTTTGTAATTTTTGAACTTTAGGTCGGCCACAGGGCGTGGCAAGTGGCCACAGGCTTCTCCTGCGTTTCTGGCCTTGGAGCTTACCAAGGGCATGGCCTGTTGGTTCCTCACGGGGGACTTCGCCACAGACCGTGGCCCTTGGCCAAGGTGTAGTCCGGTTTTTGCGCTCTTTTGTTAGGTTGTTGGGTTGTCACGGAGCAGTTTCAGAAAATCTCCAAAAATGGTCCTTTTGACCCAAAATTATGTATTCTTTACCAAAAGAGGTCGCGAAGTAAAAGAGCCAAAATATGTGCACTACAAGAGTTTTGTCACAAGGACGGCGCACCCAACGCGCAGGCGGGAGGCCAAAAAACGCAGGTATAAGGTAAGGACGGCTCACGGTGCGCAGTCGTTAGCGCGCTGTCGGTAAGCCGCAGTTAGACGCTAACGACTGCGCACAGTGTGCGTAGTCAGAAGCTTATAACTGCGCTCATATAGACATGCGCAGTCGTTAGCTTCTGACTGCACTCGTGTTCATGTGCGCAGTTACTTCCTAAGGCTTGCGCACATGTAAATGTGCACAGTCGTTAACTAAGGACAGCGCACCCTTGTATGTGCGCCGTCCTTAAGGCAGTGTGTTTTAAAAAAATTATTGCAGAAAATTGGAATGCCAAAATCCAATTCTCTGCAATATTTTTTTAAAAACCTCAACAAAAAATATATAGCAAATGATCCTCCCATTAGTTAACATGTTGAAAAGGTCTAGTCCTGATACGAATGATGACAACCAAATCGATCACATACCCAAAATCGTGTACTTGATACCCAAAATGCAACCAGAACAATAAGATAGGACTAAACATTCAATTGCTAAATCCTAACTCAATTTAAGCTAGCAATCATGAATTCAATTTAATCAATAAAACATTAGTATTTAGAAATCATGAATTCAATTTAATCAATTAAACATTAGGATTTAGCAATCATGAATTCAATTTAATCAATTAGCTAGAATCAATAAAAATGAACAATGTACATTGATAAAATCAACAATGTACATATTTGAACTTAAAAATAAAACCCTATTCATACATATTTGAAGTTAAAATTAAAACCCTAAGTAAAGTTTTGCTTAAAACATTAGAAATGTCATTAATTATCATAGATTGACTCAATATATATGCATGTACAATCTGAAAATGTGAACAAAAGTTATACACACACATATATAATCTGAAAATCTATTGCTAAACAATATATACATCAAAAAATTATGAAAATTGAAAAAAAAAACAGAGTTTCTTACCTTGATGGGAACTGAGCCGGCAACGGGAACTGAAGCAGGTAAAACGGGAACGGGAACGGGCAAATCACATTTCTTCTTTGAACAAGATGGATTAGCCTGAAATAAGTGATATTGCTAAATAGCATGAAATTATCACTATTTTATATTGACTCCACATAAAATAAAAAGTTATCCTAAAAATTAAGGATTTTTTTGCAATTCAAAAACAACAAACAAAAGGGTCTTACAAATTCAAATAAGCAGCGAGCTTGACATAACTTGGAGCTCCTAAAAATTAACAATTTTTTTGCAATTACAGAACAACAAACAAAAGGGTCATAAGAATTCAAAGCAAGTTGCAAAACCCACCTGCACCATACGTTCCTGGAACCGAAGCCAATAAAACGGGAACGGGAACAGACTCCAGCGAAGGGAATGGTCTCCGGCGATGGCAAGACGGCGACGGGAGTTCATGAGGTCTGGAGGTGCATAGGTTCCTGGAACCGGAGCCGGTGACGGGAACTGAAGCTGGCGACGAGAAGACGGCGACGCGAATGGACTCCAATGACGGGAACAGACTCCGGCGACGGCTACACGGCGACGAGAAGTGGAGGCGTGCAGAGAGAAAAACCAGAGAAGAAAAAAGAGAAAGAGGAAGAATGAGAGAGAGGAGGGTTTATGTTCGATATAAGTGTCAGGTTAACGCCTGCGCACAATGAAAAGTGCGTCGGCCTTAGATAACGCCTGCGCACAATCGAAAGTGCGCCGACCTTAGGGTTTATAAAATGTTGACTTTTATGTTGACTAAATATTTTGTCGACTAATCGGCTATGATCGCGTGGTTCGATTTGGCTAAAATTTATTTTACATCGGTAAACCATCATAATATACATATCCAACAGTTTTGATTTTTATAATTCAATTTTCTTACATTTGGGATGTGGACATCTTATGTTTAGGGTAAGTAAACCCTTACTTCCCATAACTCTAAACCTCTAAGTTCAAGACGATTCAATATTGTCAAAATATTTTTATTAATCTAACCCTACGGATGGAACCGAAGATATGTTTCTCTATGTTAGGTAAAATTTCGAACAATTTTATATTTAAATCGACCTCGATCATGTATCGGCTTTGTCGAAAGACGTGTACATATAACAAGATCATCGGAGTACTAGCTAACCTGTTTGTCGAATCGACTAATCTTTGGTTCGATTTCATGCATAGGAAACAAACTATCATATGTACACCCACAATTACAAAAATATTTTTAAATCTAATCGGAAAATTGAGGTCAAACGTGTATTGGAAAAAAAATTTCAACACTTTACACTTAAGGACTGCGCACAATGGAAAGTGTGCCGGCCTTAGCTAACACCTGCGCACATTAACAGGGTGCGCTGTCCTTAGCTACGGTTGAACCTGCACACTTATTCTTAGATGCGAAGTCCTTAACTTGTGCTTGCGTATTTAAAAGTGCATTGTTCTGGCCTTCGCTAATACCTGCGCACAATGATAGTGCGATGTCCTAACTTTAGCTAATGCCTACACACTTGCTCTATGTGCGCAGGCCTTATGTCAATCTGGTGTAGTGGTGATTTTTTGTACCCAAGCGGGACCAAAAGAGGGTAAAAATGTGGGAATTAAGTCATCAAAAAGTGGTGTGTTTTCAATTGTATCAACACCCCCACACTTAGACTTTTCTCGTCCCGAGAAAGATGAAAACAATAACCAAGCATGTGCCCGTTTTAAACCCTGAGAATCACCACGATAGGAGGAGTTTGCCATCTTCTGAGGGTTTACAAGCGGAATACCCACAAAATCCGCTATACAAGCAAAAAGTGATACACACAGACAATCAAGCTTGCTAATCAATATGCGAAATAGTAAATGTTTCTAAGGAATATTAAATAAAAGAAGTAAAAGAATAAATTTGAAAATACGAAGTTCAAGAGGTGTATGAGAAATAAAAACTTTAAAGAAGATGCCTTCACTTCTTGTTACGAGCGTCGTTTTCTTTGGGCACTACCCCTGCTTTATGAAAAGGTCTTAGATTCATATGCTAACTTCAAAACGTCTTCTCCACTAATCGTAGAGGATCTAACAGATTAAGAAAATCTATAAAGTATGACTTTGTGGCTTATAACGTTGGCTCGGGCTCTGGGAGTTTAGTCAAATTGTTCATTTTTTTTTTACTTCTTTGACATAGCCACATTCATCAAACTTTCCCCTGGTTTCGAGTAGTTTCTGGTGAATGTTCTTTCCTTGTTCGAAATTTCTTCCTTGAAGATGTGCTTTTGCACTTATTGATTTTTTTTATTTCCTTATTTCATAAGCAGTCTCGAACACCTCTACAAGGAGATTGAGCATTTCAACAAAATATTGAATTTTGAAATTTCATCTAGATATGCCTTTGTTTCTTCAACTCTTCCAGGGAGTCAGTTAGTCATAGTGCAAAGGTCGAAAGAGTGGATATAATAAAATGTGCACATTTGCTGAAATTGTAGGGGTTCATTAAAAAAAACATGGTATATAGCTCGAATAGGTGACTAAGGAAAAATTAGTACATGGTAGGCAAATTAGTTCTAGACTCAATTTTTTCAAAAAGAAATTCAAGGATCTCGGCTACAGCATTCACAAGTTATTCGAATATAAAATTTAATTTCTCTTGCTAAACATACACTTGTTGAACAACATAAAATTAAATCATGCAAAAAACTCCAGTATACAATACCATTTCATCACTGAAAACTAAATCGCAACATCCATTTATTAAAACTCTTGAAAACAATTTTTGAGAAATGCCAAACAAACATTTCATGAATCGAAGCATGACAACCAATATTAGCATCAAGGTATAATTAATTAATTAAATATTTAATCATACAACCACAAACAATAATCACGTAAAGCTTAAAAATTAAATCATGCATCAGAATAAACTCAAGTGAATTCAGAATATAAATAATCCCAGAAAAAAAACGGATGCGGTACACCCCCTACAATCAGGGTGCACTGTCCCAGTGTATCACAAAAAATAATAAAATGAAAAGTGTAACTAACAATGTTCATAATATACCAAAGATGAAAAGTAAAGAGATAGGAAGTGCAAACCCCAAAACACTATCGTCCCTCATCTCTGCTGCTGCCCTCGTGATGGCGGACGCAGATAGTACTGGCCAGAATGGTACGGGAAGTACAGACCTGGTTGAAACGGGCGGGGCTCGGGCATCTTCCGCCTGAAAGATGGGATCCCGAATAAGGAGAACATGCGATCTATATCCTCTCTGCTCTCCTGTCTCACCTCGCCCATCGCATACTCCACTCGGGCGATCGCCTCCTCGACACGCCTCAGTCGGCTACCGGGGCGCCTCTTCCTCGACGCCTCCTGCTACGGATCATTGGCCTCTGCCATCTCCTCATCTCCCATCTACTCATCCTCCAGGCTCTCCTCGCCTTATTCGGGGTTCTCCTGCTGTGGAGGCTGCTCTGGCTGCTGTGGGTGCCACCATCCATCTTCTCCTCTTGTCCGATTTTTCAGTACCAACGGTTGGAGAGGAAGGACTTTAACCACGTCCAACGGTACATCCTTCCATCTGGGCAACGTTATCTCGTCGGTGAGCTGATTATCGAATAGCTGAGGGATCTAGAAGATGTCATGGAGTCCTTAAGCTATGTATGTCACCACTACACCGCAGACTATTACTTGTCGGGGGTGTGTGGTGATGTCCTCCAAGTGCTCTGGAAGGAGGCGGGCGAACGGAGCGTTCCTCCATTGGTGGACACATAGTAGACAGCTATGAGGTCTTTAGCGTTGACCATAATGGTCTCTTGATACCCAAGGATGATGTTGGCGATGATCTTATAGAAGAAGAAGTCCACCAGCGAAGCAAACTTAACAGCGTTGGCGCTCTTCGAGTAGAACGGTGATGGGGTGGCCCCTAGGGTTAGCCACAAGGGATGGCCTATGAATTTTTTCCTCCTCCAGCTCCTCGGCCGTACCCGAGAACCCAAAGATCGCGTCTATCTGTGTGAAGGTCAAGCTGTAGACTCATCCGCAAATGCTAAAGGCAATCGCCTCATTTATCCGCTGGTAGGTGGACAAAAACTCTCGGGTTAGCCCCTCGAAGGCCGGGAATCCGAATCACTCCGGGTGAGCCCACCCATGTAGGCGCACAACTATCTCTGCATGTATACCTGCTGCTTGTGCAGTTTTTGGGGCGTAGAATCACCTGTTCAAAAACCTCTTCGTCGAGAGCTTGGCGAAGAGTGTCTGCTGGTATCGGTCCCTAAAGTTTAGGTTAGGTTCACGTGGGGTCACTTTCTCAACCAAGGCGAGTTCTCTGCTGGAACTAGCATCCCCTAAATGTGCTCCACAAGTACTAGCCATCTCAAGTTGGCACGGAAAAAAATGAGAAGCAAAAAACAGAGAAGAGTCATGGGCTCGTCGAAAGTTGTCACGAGCTCGTCGAAAGTGGTCCCGGGACCGTGGCGAGTATTGGTCACGGGAGTGGAAAATATTCGTCACGAGGTCATGGTGAAAGAGGGCCACATGGTGGCGAATAGGCGTCACATGTCACGAGGGTGGCAAATAACGACTTTTGGGAATGATTTTCCAGTGCTTAAAGATCTTTTAGTTGGTTATAACTTATTTATGAATATGCTTTCTACTGGTTAATTTATCGATTAATAATTTTTGGTGAAATTTATTTCAGATGGTTGTGATACGCAATGTCAGGATTCGGTGGAGCTTGTATTGAAGAGGCTTAAGATTAGTGGTCTAATATTTTAGATAGGTTTTGGCATATGCATCTCGACCGTGCTAATTCGAATATAATGAACTATCTATCCCGTTATGATATTTTTTTATGATAAAATATTTACTTTATCATCTCTTTAGTGTGATGCTTGCAAAATGGGAAAGAGTAAGACTTTAGTGTTTCCTTTTCATGGTAATTGTGCCTCTCATTATTTTGACATTATTTATAGTGACGTGTAAGGGATCATACCAGTTATTGCTCATTAATACTATAAATATTTTGCCACATTCATTGATGACCGTAGTCGTTTACTTGAACTATTTTCTTTGTTCTAAAAGTAGAAAATCAGTTCGCTAAATGAAATAAGATTCCTCGCTCTGATATAGGTAGGGAAAACACGTCAAATCCGTTTTTTTTTTTACTTTTCTATTAACTTGGGAAATATTTTTAAAAATTTCTCCATTCACACTTTGTAGCAAAATAGGGCGGCAGAATGCCAAAACAAGCCTCTCTTAAACATTGTCCAACTCTTCTCACATAATCCTCAATACCTCATCATTTACGGGTTGAAGCCCTATGTATAGTTGATTATTTTATGAATCAACTTCATTCATATGTCTTAAATTTTGAGTCTCCATCGGAAATCTCATTCGTACTCTTCTCCTTGTCTTTTTCAATGTGTGCTTTAATCTCCTACCCCATTTTGGACAAATAAATTACTGACTCACTGCACTCGTTATTTATTCATTCGGTATATTACTACTCACAGGGTTTTTTAATGTTTTGGTATAAGACTGAGTGTTTTGGTATATGCTCTTTAACTGCTTTGACAATTGTAAGTTTGATCAGTGTAGTTATAATTTTTATATTATTTAACTTATTATTAAGTATTAATTGGATATGTAAGTATTGGATTGTTAATATGTAAATATGGTAGTTTTTTTTTTGGAGGAAAAACAATTTTATTAATTAAATAGCAACTAACCCGACATCAAGTCGAACAACTGAAGCTACAGATGGTGGGATAGACCACTCACCATAATCTCAGCTACTGTTAGTTAAAACAAACATGACCAATTCGTGAGTCATTTGATTATGAGGAAAACAAAGAACGAAAGTTATGATAATGGATAGTACGCAACACTGTTCGCTAATGATTTCTCTAAAGTTGTTCAGCTCGACCCGTTTAGCATCATGTAGAGCCACGACCTCCAACTCATACGGATGGAGAAACCCCGTAATTTTGCTGCGGAATGCTTTATACCCAGGCATCTCTGATAACCCCGAAGACCAATCGACTCAAACCGATTAGCATCATGCAGAGCCACGGCCTCCAACTCATACGGATGGAGAAACTCCGTGATCTTGCTACAGACCGAATTAAACCAGCTTTCTCGATCAACCCTGCGAAAAATAAGGGCATCACGAAATTTAAATCCTCCCAGTTCATTGGGTTTAACCGGATCAACCCATCAACACCAAGGACCCCCCGTCTCCTTCCAGTACCAATCCCATTAAGATACGTATTGGATTTTGAGCAAGCCGAGACCCCCTAATTCGGTATGCTTGCATAAGTCTGCCCACCGACGCCAAATAACTCCGGTTCCCTCCCAGTACCGGCCTACCAACCAACCAAAAACAAAAACCCCAAGCCCTCCAAGATCCGTTGTTGCAACCCAGGCGCGAGCCATCTTCAACTCCAACCTCACCCGTCTCAGCATATCCACAAACCACCTAACCTCGCCTCCATCAAAACTCGATCTACCACCCGACCATGCCTCCATCAGACCCAGATCTACCTTCACATGAGCTCTGCTCATACCGCCGCACCACGCTGACGTCGCCGCCAATACCACGCAGACTTCGACACCCGTAAGAGAAAAAAAGTTTATGGTAGTTCTTTTTTATTAACGTGTAATTATGTTAGTTTTGGAATTGATAATTATGTTAATTATTGCATTAATAACATCTAATTATGCTAATTAATGAATTAGTAACCACCTACGTTCCATATAAGCATCACATCAGTAGTTTTGCATTGTTTTATGCGTGCACAAGCACACACAAACCTTATACATGATCCAAACTGTACAAACTGTTAAAGTGGCATTTATCCGGCGATGATGTGGAACGTAGATTGTTACCAATTCAATACATATATACTACCGCTAATACAGTAATTATCAATTTAATAACTAGTGTAATTATATATCAACAAGTCAATAAATACTTAATAAAAAGCTAAATAGTATAAAATTAAATTAATAACAATTATAACTACTCTAATTAAATTGATAATTATCAAAGTAGGCAATACCTTAAACCAACACTCAAAGTCTTATACTAAAACAGTTACAACCTTATACCAACATGGAAGAGTGCTCCATTTGAGGGGAAAGTCAAGACATTTCTAAAACACTCGCGATCTTATACCAAAATAGCCAACCCATTATATCAAAACACCTCAAACCTTATACCCAAAACGGTGAAAAAGTCAAGACATTTTTAAAATACTCAAGATTTTGTACCAAAGAAGTCAACCATATACCAAAATACTAGACATAGGATACCTTATACAAAACATGTGAGATCATGTACCAAATATAGATAACATCATACTAGCGCAGTTATAAATTTAATCGGCGTAATTTTTATTGTATTTGAATTAATGATAAATATTCATCGAATATGTAATTATGTTAATTATGGAACTGGTAATATGTAATGATGGTACTCAATAAATTGATAACCACCTACGTCCACATCAGCATCCCAATTCATCGCACATGCACCTCAGCCCCGCCACATGTCGTCTTGCATCTGCGTGTCCCTCACATCCAACGACTCTTCTCGAGTTTGAATGTTTATATTAAATTCAAAGTTTGTAGGTGATTTCTCCTATATGTGTGTATTTGTGTTTATACATAGGGATGCACTCCAATATAAACTCACCCAAAATGTCCAAACATCCAAACCAATGTATAACCGTCGGATCAGAGACGCGCGTTATCTTAAATTGCGACACGTGACAGTTATACAATGTTGCACTATATACATGTTATATATTGCTTCAATTTTGCACATGTCCAACATGTTATACAACATTGCACTACATGTTCTACATAGTTATACAATATTGTACTGCATGTTATACAGTTTGGACATTTTTCTCTGGTTTGTATTTGATACCTACTATATATATATATATGTATTTTTTTTCAACAGTGTGTGTCATATATGTAACCTTATTGTACAAAAGGTTCGAAAGATAAGAATACGTACATAGGAAAATGCCAAAGTTAAATACTGCTAAATTTAGATTACACAAATGCTTAACTTTGCAACGCTCTTTTGCGAAAGTCATGGGGCATTGCCAATACAAAACCAAGTACTTATTTTCTGCACTGATATGATTATAAACAATGCATTAACAGAATACACATTAATAGCAACACACATATTAGCTGCAATTTCATAGCATCCACCCGGGAATAAATCCATTATATGTTTGGTTCGATCCTGAAACATTCATCTCATCTGAACCAACTGGATGATTGTATCTGCACCAATACATGAGAAACCAATTCAAATAATCATAATAATCGTTAATAATGTTTATCAACAATAAATGTGAGCATTGGATCGAATGATCTCATATGTTTATTGTATGAGCTCACTTCACCCATGTCCCTTGTTAACAAGGTTTGATATATTTACGGTTAATTCATATCAATACACCTAAGTTTGACCATTTTGTAAACCACTACACCGTTTGAAAAGAGTTAGGTGTGGTGTAAACCACCACTATACACCTTTAGTTGATTTTTTCTATCGATAATAACTTCCGTTCATTTTCAATTTGTTTTAGATATAAAATTACTAAAGGTTTTATTCTAGCTTTAAAAATACTGAAATGAAAGTTGCTAAGTTTCTCTCTCTCCTTCGTACGTCTCATTCACAATCCGAATTTTATTTTCATTTCTCACCTATAATACCATGATTTCAAACTCACCTTAATTATCACCATTTACCCAAAATTCAAGCAGAAATCTCAATTTTGTAAAACCGAAACAAACTCTAACCTCTAAATTTTGAAAACCCTCCATATTAAAAAAACCTTATTTAACAAGCCATATTACAATCCACTTATGGAGATTTTTATTCCTTAAGCCATTTGTTGGCCCTAAATAAGTAGGCGAGGGAGGAGAAGTGAGACACCTCGAAAGAGAGAGTCGTGATGACAATAATTTGAAATGTAAAGAAATAGCATATTTTACATTTAAAAGTAAACTGAACACGGAAAGAATCACGAAAATTGTATCAAAAATGAAACTTGAGGAGATCGCAAGAACATAGTCTAACTTGGGTGTAATGATATGTTAAACAGTCAAACTTGAATATATGTGTATGTATGCGATGAGTATGGAAGTACCCATTTTGGAATGAGCTTGAATTGCCCACCAAAGGCTGGAAAAAGCCCTCTGATGTCTCAGCATGAAGACGATCGTATTGAACATTGGACCCTCCACCTTCCCATGCTTGGCGGACGGGAATTTGTAAATAATTACTTTCTTCCAACTGGTCATGATCACAAGAAACTCAATCAAAAATCTATCGAAAAATATAACAAATGGAAAATGGACTTAGATAAATGTAAGTAGCGCATCTCACCTCACCATTGATGTTATGTCAATGAAGTTTTAGAATTAAACAATGAGAACCACTGATGTTACCTTTTTTATCAGAGCTTTGTTATCTTCGACCAACACTTGTTCCTGCATAAAACAGACCGATCTATGGTCCTTAACAAATTGAGCGCGTAATTGAAATAGAAACAAATTGGTTACCCACCTATAAATATACATACCCGGTTGTGAAGATCGGCAAGCTGACTAAGCATGAACTGAGTCTGAAAAAAATGCATTTGAATATATAATAACAATATCATCAAGATATCAATCCCGTAGAAGTGAAAATACCAAAAAATAAATTTGCTACTGCAACATAACTGTTAATACTAAAAATAAAAGATAAACGTAGCTTATAAATGGTATAGGTGCATTAATAATATTTTATCCGTTCTATATTTGTAAAATTAGGAGATTCAATAACTTTCCTTTCTTGAAATTGTGAAACGAAACTAGGAATATGTGAAATGAATAATGTATTTTCAAAATATACAAAATTAAAACTGAAGAACAAAAATGAGTGATAAGTATCTGTTCATTTCTACCTTTGTTGACCTTATTTGTTTCAGAGAAGACTCCAGCTGTTGCTCTAGCTGCTCAAGATCCTTTGTATTTAGTGGTGCCAAATCTTCTCCATGGAGATTTCTACAAAAAAAAATTATTCATTTAATCAATAAATTATGGAGAAAATATAAAAATTGAATACTGATCAACTATATTTAAAATTGTAATGATAATGTACCTCTGAGATTTTTGTAGAAGTTCAACTCTTGATTTGAGCTTCAGATATTCTTGGTAATTAGACTGATTATGAAGAAAGTGACCATTATAATCAGTTGCAATTCTCGATCAGTACTAAACTATACAAGATGTTTTTATATAGTCAACTAGTTCTTGTGCATATATAATGTTATATATATTTGTTGTATATTTTCCAAGCAGTACGAAACTTGTTAAAACTGAAGAAGTAAATCATAAATATATTTTAGATTCTCTAATTCTATTCTAATATAATAATTGTTATTTGTCTGGACGAAAATATATTTGATTATTTTTGTAAACATTTTTTGTTATATCAAAATCAAATTGTTATTAGATCTACCTGTGTGTCATGAACCGACCGACTAGCTTCCAGTGCTCCATAACTGCATTTTTGGTACTTTTCAATTGTTTTCATCATGCTGAAAGAGAGGGAACAAATCAATCAACTCATGAAATTTATATACTATATATACATACATACCAAATAATAAATATATAATAGAACAATGACATACTAAACTCTACATATATATATATAACATTCGTATATCAAAAGAAATGGATAAAACGAAGTATATTAAAGAAGTACAAGATGCAATTATTAGTACATTAGAAACATTATTGTGTTCGTATTTAACCTTTGGACAAATACATGTGTGTTAATGTTTCAGATGCAACATCCAACCGTACTCAATAATAATCAAGCTGAATAAAATTAAAATTTGGACACCTCAATAAATAATTGTAGTTAACTGGCCACATAATTAATTTATCTATACTAAGCTATTAATTAGTTCTGAATAATATTTGACTGTTTTTAATTCAACATTTTTTTAATCTAATTGAACACATTTTTTTAATCTAATTGAACACATTTTTTTAATCTAACAATATCCTATATCTACCTATTCCCCACCCTCATAACAGGATTCAAAACTAAAGTCCCCTAAGAGACTAATTTAACACATTTTTAGTTCTGATAAATATTTAGTGTTAAATTAAAAACATTCAAATATTCCGAACTAATAACTTAATTGGATGGATCGATTTCATGAGAAGCCATCTCCTCCACTCAGTCACTAGAAAACTACAGAAATTAATCACACTAGTACTAGTGCTAAATCTATTTTATCTTGAATTCAAATATGATAGTATACTCTAACTGGGACTTATTATTACATGAAGGGAAAACAATAGAAGCATAGCATCCACCATTAGTCAATAGCATGACCAATACACACAACCTGATCCCTTTTCAAACTGTAAAAAAGTAGATAATATTTGAATTGTAATTACTCTAGAGTGAAGTGAAAAGGGGAAGAAAAACAAAGTGGATCATGAAATAAGAAAAGAAAGGATTTTCACAGAACTACATATATTAACAAATGAAATATGATTGAGTTAGCATCCAAGGAGTTGTGTGAAAAATGATAGAAACTTCATGTAACAAAAGATTGAAGTCATATATTAGTTATTATAGTTTCAATTCTTACATTTGAACTTGTTGTTGATCCAAGAAAATATGTATGTAAAAATCAGCGGTCCGAATTGACCCTATTTATTGCAAGGGAAAAAAGAAATGGGTTTTCATGGAAACTCAGAGATCTTGCTCAAAAAAGTGATTTAGAGACATTCCAAATGAAGTGAGAATTACATATATATGTATATAATATAGTGATGAATGGTAATATAGATGAGAGAGAGAGATGAGATGAGATGAGACCTAGGGCTGCTACAGAACTCATAGAGCTTGCCTCGGTTGGAGAAGATGATGAGAGCAACCTCAGCATCGCAGAGCACAGAGAGCTCATAAGCTTTCTTGAGAAGGCCATTTCTTCTCTTGGCAAATGTGACCTGCCTGTTGATTTTGTTCTCTATTCTCTTCAGCTCAACCCTCCCTCTTCCCATATTCTCTCTCTCTCTCTCTCTCTCTCCTTTTCTTGGCTAAGGGATGACCAAACTTTTCTAGGCCTCTTTGTGTTTTAGGTTTCCAAATACAAATACAATTCACATGGAACAAACAGTGCCACAATCACACCTACAATATGGAAACCCTGCTTTTATATTTCCACTGGATGAGGTTTCCTTTCCTTGTGTGTTTAATTAATATTATTTATTTACTCTTTTCCAATCAAAAAAGAGGATGCCTTCTTTCACTTTTCTCTACTTTTATTTAGTTAATTTAACATTTAAAATAATAAGTTAAATTTATGAGGAAAATCTACTTTTTCTTAATATTACGTTTGAACTAAAATTTAAAGTTAGTGAATGAACAGTGCCAACTAAGTTTGCATATAAATACATACATCTTTTCTTTTAAATAGATTATTATATTGTATCTAAGTATTTATGTATTAGTGAAGATTATTATAGAAACTGCAATATTAAAAATAACTAAGTTCATTTATTAAATAATGTTTATTGTAATAGATCACAATATATGAGTGCATAGTGTGATGGCAGTATTTTGTAGATGCTTTGTTTTGAATTTTTCAGCCGGCTAAGGTGGAGGTTGTGAGTGCTATAAGAAAACTCTTTGATGAATTAAACGCAACCAATTGAGCCAGGTAGTGGTGGCGACCGGTTGTCTTCGAGTAGTGAAGGGTATCTTGGGTGATAATAGGTCGCAGAATCAATTGGGAAATATCTTAGACGACTGTAGTAATATTATTAGTAGTTTAAATTTTCATGTTTCCATTAATTTTGTTCCTAGGCATGCAACTCGACAGTTTATGAGAGTTGACCAAAATTTGCTTTAGATCAGTTTTATTGAAACTATAATAAAAGGTTTGTCTCGTAGATATTTGTCGAGGCGGTTTAGCATGATGTTAGATATTGTTGATGTAATTTTATATTATATTTGTTGAATATTAAATATGAAACTGGTTTTTATATAAATCAAGTAATATGTAATCATAAAGGGAGTTTTAAAATGAAGACTTGTAAAACCGGTGTGAAAGATCATTGGCGTAAAATATTGTATTTAATTGATTATAAAATTTAATTTTAGAGCATACTGTACTAACTGGTGTGTACTAGCAAGTGTTGCTTGGATTCTTTGAGGGACCTGATGGATGAATGGATGGATATCATTTCACCACTGGTATCATTTCAACATCATAAACAAATACTGACTATACATATAAATGTAATACTTATAATAATGCCTCTCAATCTCATCACAGTGACTCTGGAACTCTGTAGTGTCTTATGGATGCTTCCTTGAACCTTAAAATGCCCACAAAATATCTCGCCTACGTGTCGCTTCTTCATTTGTGGATCCATCTTATGCCTCCTGCTTCATTAGGCACGCACATCTAAATAAAAGTTATTTAATAAACTGTTATTCCTCAGAAAGAGTGATCACCCAATTTTACTTTTGTTACACCTCGTAATTGCAACCATATATATCTGTTTCAACTTCACATCTGATCTTCCTAGACTATATCCCGTAATAATTATGTCACATTAAATATTATTATAGGGGTGCTCAAGACTAGGCAACCGGAACCTTACACCAAAACAAGAAACCGGACCGGTATGCCCAGTTATTCACATTCAATCATCAGAACTAGAATCGGCTGAGAAATAACTTACAAAAATAACCGATAATATTTCATTTAAATTACAAAATTTAAAGTTTTATTATTTACAAAAATCTACAAATTGAACTCAAGTTTGAGTACTTCAAAATAAAAAATATTTATTACTAAGGCTCATTTCAAGCAAGAACGATTATTTGAGACGAAAAATGAGAACACGCTGTGAACATTAGATAAAAATTTGATCTGTTTGATTTTGGCTGCATTAATAGTAGGTAGTGTGATTAAATTTTTTTTTCTTTTAACATGTATATAAGGGTATTTTCCTATTTCTATATAATTTAATCATTTAATGATCTCCTTTTCTAATTACAATAGTGAGTTTACAAAATTATGATTGATTTATTTCCTAATTTACGTTTCCACGATTACCAATATTTGAGAAAAACCAAAGACGCTTTTCTTACATACGGGGGAAGAAGTGATGATGATCTAGTCGTCAAAGGATATGTTGACGCTAGTTTCCAGACAGACCCTGATGACTTTAAGAGTCAGTTGGGATATGTGATTACGTTGAACGGTGGAGCATTCAGCTGGAAAAGCAAGAAGTAGGACACCATCGCCGACTCTACAACAGAAGCTGAGTATAATGCTGCATCAGAAGCAGCAAAGGAGGTTGTATGGATTAGGAGTTTCATGGCTGGGTTAGGTGTAATTCAAAACCCATCTACCCCAGTAGACTTATATTGTGACAACACCGGGGCCATTGCGCAAGCTAAGGAACCCAGGGCACATGACAGATCCAAGAATGTACTCAGGAAGTATCACATCATCTGCGACATAGTTGCTAGAGGTGACGTGCAGATCCATTACATTGCATCTGATGATAACACAGCCGACCCCTTGACCAAGGCTCTTCCTCAAGCAAAACATGATAAACATGTTAGGTCAATGGGGATAGACTGGGACTTAGATTGGAACTAGGGGCAAGTGGGAGATTGATAGCATTTTTGTGCCATAGTCCAATTGCTAGTAGTCTATAAATGTCTATGTATATTAATCATCGTTTGTAATAAATAAAACGACTTTGTATTACTTATGTGTTAAAGTAATATGTTAAGCATGATCTGATTTATGACCACTAAAGTAGTAGAACCATAAATCTGTACGGATCACACTTAACGAGTCCCTGGTCAATATATGCTTCAATTGAAGCGACCAGTATGAGGATGGTTCTCAATGATGTAGTTCTGCTTATCATAGGGATGTGGGATCCCAGAATCATATCATAAATATCATGAGGTGATTGATATCGGACGACCCGCTTTGAATATTGTTTCATAGATTAAGCCATGAACATATTCAAATGCGATAGCTTGTCACGATATCCTTAGACCAAGAAGTCTTTGTGATCACTATGCGATCGACGTACGACTTTAACTTGCGCCTAACGCTTTCCGTAACAGGATTGCAATAACGGGCATGATTGGGTGGTGGAACGGATTGCATGAGTGACACGAAAGACGGCTAAGGGATTTATCCCTTGTACTACAGTATGGGAAAGATATCCGTTAAGGCCGCTTGATCGAGAGTGACTGAGAGAAAGAGTATGGCCATGCCAGTGATACGGGTTATCAGTTCTTAGCCATCTTACATATCAAGTAACTATGATTGATTAAACAAGGATGACGACTCTATGCCTTGTGATCAATCGGGATGTCTAGAGATAATACGATAGTGACTTGTACGCACAAGGTTAAATCGAATCATCGATCATCATGCACCTTGGGTAATCATAATGTCTTACTAGAGACCACTTATGATGGATCGGGCAAGAGAGATCTCTTGCGCCGATCTGCCAACGGTAGCATGAGCCTAGAGGGTCACACACATACAATATGGATAACTTGAGACAAGGAAACATTAACGTTTCTTGAGGAGCAAGACATGGAAAAAATTGAAGGTTTTGGGCCATGGGTTCGGTTTGTGGGAATAATTAGCGAATCGAGAAAACTGAGTTTTTTCGTCGATGTCGCGTCGGACTTTGTTTGATAAGTAACGACAAAAGGGTCGAGTAATTTTTGGACACGGCATGCGACCGTATGGGCAAGCCCATTGGGCTCGGCCTATGAGGTCACCAAGCCGGCCCAACAAGGGCCCGAAAGCCTCTTATGGTCGGCGACAATGGTGGGTCCACTTGTGGGAGCCACACACCATGCTTAGTTGGTGTTGTTGATTAAGAGGAGATTGATTTAAGGGGATTAGGTGATGACTTGCCTTTAACCCATGCTTTCATCATTTGTTACTTTAATCACCCATGGCTTATAAGTTGATGAAGTAGACAAATGGGAAAATAATTCAAATCACTCACTCACTTCCTCACACATGTGGCCGGCCACAACTCTCTCTCTCTCCTCTCTTTGCTCTCTTGTTCTTCCCACATTAGTTCTAGTAGACTTTTTGTGAAGGATCTTAAGGATCATCCTCTTGGTGTGGACTTGCTCTAGAGAAGAAGATCATCTTGTTCTTCTTTCTTGATTTAAGAAAGACTAAAAGGTAAATTCTTGTGGAATAGATTTTGCCTTGAGATTTAATGGTTCATGTTCTTGGACAGTTTTGGAGTTCTTAGTGTTTATGCTTCCGCTATCTCGATGATCTTGAACGCTCCAAAACCCTACACGTGATTTATTTGTGTGGTTTCATAATTTACTTCCTTTATTTTAAGTTTATAATTTATTTACTTAATTATGATTTTCATAATCATCATTTCATTTTATTTGCTATTATTTTATTGTGATTTCATGATTCATTTTCACGAATATGTTTATACGCACGTTTCCTTTTCACGAATAGAAATAGGGTTCTTTTTGTAAGAGCTAGTGCCCTAGTTCAAGTCTTTTCCACGTAATCCTCTTCTTATGCAATGAAAGACATTTTCATTATTATTGTGTTGTATCAATGAGTCAAGCGATAATTTCATCTAAAATCATTGAGTGTGTCATCACTAATAGTAGAACCTTTAGATACGATGAAATTATGCTTGACGAATCGCTAGTTGAATACTTATCGATAAGTTACTAGAGTGAGGATGACTTAAGATCAAGTTCCATTGATCTAGGTAATAGGATGACCAAGGTCATATCACGGATATCATTTGGAAGATGGCATTGGATGACCCGACTTGGAGTATGGCGCGTATATTAAGTCACCAACGCATACTCCGTCATCGTGTGATCATTGCCTTAAGACCTTTGAGCGAATGGCTCACATGCACGTCACTTGATTAGTTTGACATGTCCTAACGCTGCCCGTAACAAGGTAGTCATAACGGGCATCGTTGGCTATTGGACGGGCTGTAGTGGGAGCGCACATTGCGTCTGAAGGGATTTGTTTCCCCACGGTGAGACGTGGTGAAATGTATAGTTCTGGGCCCCTTGATGAGCATGACAGAGGAAGTGTGCGGCCGCACTAGTTACGTGTCATTCGTCTCTAGATTAAGGAACTCGATCAAATCGATGAGGATGACAGCTCTATGTCTCATCTCAATCGTATACGCCTTAAAGAAAATAAAAGGTTAGTGACACAGATGACAGAAAGGAGATATTGAATCAATCGATACCTCGTGGACATTGGGTAATCAATACGTCTTACTAGAGGCCATTGGTGATAGATCTGGTGAAATGATATTTCACGTCGATCTGCCAATGGGTCACGGGGCTACAGGGTCACACACTAGAGACAAGAACCGAAGCAACTCGATGGGACTCAAGAGGTCCAAACATAGGTTAAGTGTGGCACTGTTGTTGACATTAGAGGTGGGTGTCGATCGCCACACCTCCCATGTGGGGTTTTGATTGGTGCTAAGGCACGTGGGTGGTGTCGATCGACACCTTCCACTCCGGAAGGGTGTCGATCGACACCCGTGTCTGACGGGCAAAACCCCTAGGCCCTCATCCAAGCCTGTAAATAGAGGCCTTGGGGTGAGAGCCTCAACAAGCCAAAAGGCAATATTTGCTAGCACACCTAAAAGGCTCTATCTCTTGCACTAGAGAGCTAGAGCATCGAGTAAGGAGAGGTCCTACGGCGGTCTAGTAGCTAGCGGGAGATCTTAGCTTTGAAAGGATCGAGCCTAAATGTGTGTGTATTCGTAGAGAACGAGTCCGAGGAAACGTTTCGGGATCGGGTTCGGGAGCTAAGTGTAGAGACTACAAGAGGTAGGTTATTTAACTTGCTAGCCTCCTATTGATTCATCTAGAGTTGGCACAAGATCTTATAAGGTTTTCCCGGTTAGATTTGATTTTTCGCTGCACATAGAACCCGAGATTCCCCAACAGTGGTATCAGAGCCAAGTTGTGATAGCATTTGTGCCCTAGTCCAATTGGTATTAGCCTGTAAACGTCTATGTACAAATATCATCGTTTGTGATGTATAAATATAAACGGCTTTATATTACTTATATGTTGAAGTAATATGTTAAGCATGATCTGATTTATGACCACTAAAGTAGTAGAACCATAAATCTGTACGGATCACACTTAACAAGTCCCTGGTCAACCTATGCTTCCTTGAAAGTGACCAGTATGAGGAATGGTTCTTAATGACGTAGTTCTACTTGTCATAAGGATGTGGGATCCTGGAACCATATCATAGATATCATGAGGTGATTGATATCGGACGACCCGCATTGAATAGTGTTTTCATAGATTAAGCCATAAACATATTCAAATGCGATAGCTCGTCACGACGTCCTTAGACCAAGGAGTCTTTGTGATCACTATGCAATGAACGTACGGCTTTAACTTGCGCCAAACGCTTTCTGTAAAAGGATTGCTATGAAGGGCATGATTGGGTGGCGGAACGGGTTGCATGAGTGACACGAAAGACGGCTAAGGGATTTATCCCTCATACTACGGTATGGGAAAGATATCCGTTAGAAGGCCTCTTGATGGAGACCGAATGAGAGAAAAGCATGGCCATGCAAAATGATACGGGTTATCATTTCTCAGTCATCTCGCATATCAAGTAACAATGATTGATTAAACAAGGGAGACGACTCTATGCCTTGTGATCAATCGGGATATCTAGAGATAAAAGGATGGTGACTTGTACGCACAAAGGTTAAGTCGAATCATCGATCATCATGCACCTTGGGTAATCATAATGTTTTACTAGAGACCACTTATGATGGATCGGGCAAGAGCAATTCTTGCGCCGATCTGCCAACGGTGGCATGAGCCTAGAGGGTCACACACATACAAGACGGATAACTTGAGACAAGGAAACATGGATGTTTCTTAAGGAGAAGTATATGGACAAAACTGGAGGTTTTGTGCCATAGGTTCGGTTTGAGAGAATAATTAGCGAATCGAGAAAAATTGAGTTTTTCGTCGATATCGCGTCGGACTTTGTTTGATAAGTAGCGACAAAAGGGTCGGGAAACTTTTGGACGCGGCATGAGACAACACGGGAGGGCCCATTGGGCTCGGCCCATGAAGCCTCATGGCCGGCCCACTTGGTGGGGCCAATGTGGGGGCCACACAACACCATGCTTAGTTGGTAGTTGTGGATTAAGAGGTGAGTGATTTAAGGGGTATGGGTTAAAGCTCCTTTAAGCCCATACCAATCACTTTTAACCCATACTTGTGAGTTGGATGATGAGATATATTGCAAGACATTATTTCATTAATTGATTAAGTCACAAAACTCACAAAAACCTCTCTTTCTCTCTCATTGTGGCCGGCCACCTTGGTGTTCTTCCTCCATCTTGCTCTCTTGTTCTTCATTTAATTGTTCTAGTAGGCAATTAAGTGAAGGATCTTGAAGATCATTCTCTTGGTGTGGACTTGCTTTAGAGAAGAAGATCCGAACGTTCTTCTTAATTGATTCAAACAAGACTTAAAGGTAAATATCTTGTGGAATAGATTTTGCTTTGGGATTTAATGGTTTAAATGTTCTTGGACAAGGTTTGGAGTAGATTATCTTTTATTGCTTCCGCTATCTCGATGACGATCTAGAACGCTCCAAAACCCTACAAGTTGCTCTCTAGATGAATCAATTTTGCATGATTTTGTATGTAAAATGCATGCTTGATGATATATGATTCTTGCTATACTTGTATGATGCATGAATCTCTACTTGTTCTCTTGATTTGGCCTTATGACAATATAAAAATCTGTTCTTGATTCTTTGGATAAAGGCGGGATTTTTATTTGTTTTTGGGTGTTATTTCGGCTTGAAATTGGTGCACTCGGTGCACCGAATCATTCCCGTGTAGGAACTTTGGGGCTACCAAGAACACCATGGCAATGGAAGAAACAATATATAAACCCCAAAAATGTCCAAGAACATCAAACCATTAAATCCCAAGGCAAAACCGAAATCACAAGTTTACCTTCGGTTTGTTCGAATAGGTTTTGAAGAACACTTCGGATCTTCAACTCTAGCCAAGTCCACACGGATAGGATGATCACTAAGGGATCCTACACTCCTCTACCTACTAGAATAGAAGAGAGAGCAAGAGAGAAGAGCAAGGAGAAGGGGAGGTGTGTTCGGCCGAAACTCAAGGAGGGAGAGAGAAAGAGCCACACTTGATATTTTGTGTTGTGTTGTGTTGTATTGTGTTGTGTGTTATGTGATTAAGTGTGTATGAATTGATATGTATTGGTTTAAGGGAAATGGTGATGGTCATTGGGTGATCTCCATTAGATCACACTTACCCAACAAGATTAGGATAATATGTATATAGTCATCATCCACTTAACCAAAATTAGTGGAGAAAGGGGCCCACCCTTTGCTCCACTATTAGGCCCTTGTTGGGCCGGCCACTTAGGGCCTCGTGGCATGAAGCCCAATGCTTAGGCCATGAGGTCCCGTGCCGCGTCCAACTAACCTTCCGAACTTATCGTACAAAGTCCGACGCGACATCGACGAAATATTTAGTCTTTCTCGATTCGCATGTCATATTCAATTACACATATCTATGGCCCAAAACGCCCAGTTTTGCCCATGCCTCTCTCTCGAGTATCACCGACCTTTTCTTGTCTCTCATAATCCATATCCTATGCGTGTGACCCTCTAGGCTCATGCCGACATCGGCGGATCGGCGTAAAATTCCATTTTACCTGATCCATCATAAGTGGTCTCTAGTAAGACGTTATGATTACCCGACGTGCATGATGATCGATGATTCGATTCAACCTCATGTAGTACATAACGCTATCCCTTTATCGCCCGGTATCTAGATTGATCATAAGGCATAGAGACGTCATCCTTATTTAATCAATCTTTGTTTCTCGATTTGTGAGATTACTGAATACTGATAACCCGTATCCTTAGCATGGCCATGCTCTCCCTTCAGTTAATCTCTATCGAGTGGCCTAAACTGATACCTTTCTCATACCATCATGTGAGGGATAAATCCCTTAGCTGCCTTTCGTATCACTCATACGATCCGTGTCAATCATGTCCGTTATGGTTGTCTTGTTCCGGACAACGTTAGGAGCAAGTCAAACGCGGTTCTTTACTGTATAGCGATCACAAATACTCCTTGGTCTAAGGATACGACGACAAGCTACCACAATTGAATGTGTTCATGATTGTATCCATGCAACACCATTCAGTGCGGGTCATCCAATATCACTCACCCAAGTGATATCTATCATCCGATTTCGGGAGCCCTTCCCAATGGTAAATAGAACTATACCATAAAAGAATCATCCTCATACTTGGTCGCTTCATTGAAGCATATTTGATCAGGGACCCGTAAAGTGTGATCTAGGGCTGTCCATTTTTACTCGGTACCCGACTTACCCAGCGACCCAACCCGACTCAAACTCGATTGACCCGAGACCCGACAAAACTGAGTGGAAATCGGGTTGAGTTTGACCCAACCCGACTTCAAGTGAGTCGGGCCTCAGGTGTGATTTACAAAACGACCAAGTAACCCTACTCACCCGACCCTCCTTTCACAAAATAGGCCAATCCTCATTTATATCCCAGGCCCAAACCAGCCCACTAGAAATAACAAGCACAACCCAGCCCAACTTGAGCTTTTGCAAGCTATCGGAACAAAGGAGCTTATAAACGTTTTAAAATGTTTATACGCTTCTGATGTGGGATGTGTAAACACATTTGAAGCTGCTGAAGATGAACCGACGACGTGGCATCTTCTCCGCCATCGATCTTCTTCGACCGAGCCATTCTCTGCCGTTGATTTTGTTGACGTGTCGCGCCTTCCTCCACAATCAGCGATTCAACTTCGAGCCTCTCTCTTTATCTGTCCTCTCTCTCACAAATTGAACTGCGATTCAATCCTCTGAACCCTAGCCTCGACTCTGCCTCCTCTCTCGTCCATCATCCCTTTCCTTATTCCTCTCGTCATTGTCTCTACTCTATCTACACTATCTCTCAACTCGTTTTCTCAATCGCAGTCAGTGCAATTTATTCTATCTCTCGTCTCTTCTGTCTGAAACCCTAGGTAGCAGCTCGACCTCTTCGTCCTCATTTCCTTCCTCGTCTCTCTCAGTCACACTCGCAAGCCTCAGTGACTCATTCACATCTCTATCTACTGCATCTCCCAACGAATCGATTCTTGTGTTACCGTTAATAATCGATTCGTTGGAGTTGGAGTTTTGGAGAATGAAGAGCCAACAACTCGTTTCGACACCGGTAATTGATCTCCATCTTCTTCTTCCCTCTTACATTTTTGGGTTTGGTTTTTGAGTTCATAATTTAGGGGTTACGGTCAGAAATTTTTGTTCAGATTTCAAAAGTTGGGGTTAGGGTTTCGAATTGGGGTCAGTTTTAGGGTTTCTATTTGGTATCTGTTTTAATTTGGGGCTTTTGGGTTTGATTTACAGTTTTGAAATTGAGGTTAGGGTTACCAATTTGGGGGTTTAGGGTTTTGAATTGGGGTTAATTTTGGGGTTTCTATTTGATTTTTGTTTTAATTTGGGGTTTTCTGTTTGATTACAATTTTGAAATTGGGGTTAGGGTTACCAATTTGGGTGTTTAGGGTTTTAGATGGGGTCAATTTTGGGGGTTTATGGTTTTGAATTGGGGTCAAATTTGGGAGTTTAGGGTTTCAATTTTTGTTTCAAATTGGGGGTTTGATTAGGGTTTTGAATTTGGGGATTTGTGATTCAATTTGAGGATTAGGATTTATATTAGGGTTTGAATTTGTGAATTTAGCGTTTAATAGATTTGGGCTGAAATTGTATTGGGCTCAATATTTGGGGCCCGTCGGGTCTGTTGGGTTCGACCCGACTCACCGACACCCGACCGAGTCAAACCCGACTACCCGACCTAGGAGTTGAGTCGAGTCTTTGGTATAACACACTGGACCCGACAGCCCCCGAGTCGGGTCCAAACTCGGTCGGGTCTACCCTGATAGCATTTGCGCCCTAGTCCAATTGCTATTAGCCTGTAAACGTCTATGTACATTATCATCGTTTGTAACATATAAATAAAACGGCTTTGTATTACTTATGTGTTGAAGTAATTTGTTAAGCATGATCTGATTTATGACCACTAAAGTAGTAGAACCATAAATCTGTACGGATCACACTTAACGAGTCCCTGGTCAAAACATGCTTCCTAAGAAGCGACCAGTATGAGGATGGTTCTTAATGACGTAGTTCTACTTGTCATAGGGATGAGGGATCCTGGAACCATATCATAGATATCATGAGGTGATTGATATCGGACTACCCGCTTTGAATAGTGTTTTCATAGATTAAGCCATAAACATATTCAAATGCGATAGCTTGTCACGGCATCCTTAGACCAAGGAGTCTTTGTGATCACTATGCAATGAACGTGCGGCTTTAACTTGCGCCAAACGCTTTCTGTAAAAGGATTGCTATAAAGGGCATGATTGGGTGGCGGAACGGGTTGCATGAGTGACACGAAAGACGGCTAAGGGATTTATCCCTCATACTACGGTATGGGAAAGATATCCGTTAGAAGGCCTCTTGATGGAGACTGACTGAGAGAAAGAGCATGGCCATGCCAATGATACGGGTTATCAGTTCTCAGCCATCTCGCATATCAAGTAACAATGATTGATTGAACAAGGGAGACGACTCTATGCCTTGTGATCAATCGGGATATCTAGAGATAACAGGATGGTGACTTGTACGCACAAAGGTTAAGTCGAATCATCGATCATCATGCACCTTGGGTAATCATAATGTTTTACTAGAGACCACTTATGATGGATCGGGCAAGAGCGATCTTTTGCGCCGATCTGCCAACGGTGGCATGAGCCTAGAGGGTCACACACATACAAGGCAGATAACTTGAGACAAGGAAACATTGATGTTTCTTGAGGAGTAATATATGGGCAAAACTGGAGGTTTTGTGCCATAGGTTCGGTTTGAGAGAATAATTAGCGAATCGAGAAAAATTGAGTTTTTCGTCGATATCGCGTCGGACTTTGTTTGATAAGTGACGACAAAAGGGTCGGGTGATTTTTGGACACGGCATGAGACAACACGGGAGGGCCCATTGGGCTCGGCCCATGAAGCCTCATGGCCGGCCCATTAAGGGCCCAACAAGACCTCATGGCCGGCCCACATGGTGGGTCCATGTGTGGGGGCCACACAACACCATGCTTAGTTGGTGATTGTGGATTAAGAGGTGAGTGATTTAAGGGGTATGGGTTAAAGCACCTTTAAGCCCATACCAATCACTTTTGACCCATGCTTGTTGGATGATGAATTGAAATATCTAGCATTCATTCATTAATTCAAGAATCACACAACTCTCACAACACTCTCTCCTCTCTTTGCTCTCTTGTTCTTCATTTAATTGTTCTAGTAGGCAATTAAGTGAAGGATCATCAAGATCATCCCCTTGGTGTGGACTTGTTTTAGAGAAGAAGATCCGAACGTTCTTCTTTATCGATTCAACGAAGACTAAATGCAAAATGGAGAAACTGTCCAGATTGTCCAGTTCCGATGACCGACAATGCGTGAGCCATAGCCGCTTCGTCCGAGCTCCGATTGAGCTGAAACTTGCGGAGTTGGAAAGATAAGTCCAAGGGCTACAACTTCTGTGAAATACTGATTTTCAAAACGAGCGCTGGTTTAGGAGATACAAGGCCGAAAAGCAGACTGGTCCGCAGAGTCTGTCTAGCGAGACGGGAAAAATGTTTTGCTCCAGACGGAGGTCTTCTCGTCCGAACTGGGTTTAGAGAAAAACACAAAAGATGTAGGGAATTGGCTGAGGTTTAATCTCCAAAAAGAACCGAAGCAATTGGAGATCTGTAGCTCGAGATATAGAGCTTCAAAGTCTCGTAGAATCCTAAGTTTAGGATGGGCTATAAAATGCATATTTAACGCTTTATGAATGCTTGCTTGAATTATTTAATTAATAACATGCTTGCATGATTAGCTTATAAGTTTATAAGCCATCACCTCACATGCAAAGATTAAAATCAACTTTAATTTTTTGCATGTTTAAAGCGTTGTGAACTATCATCGCACGGGTTGTGATTGATGAGTTCAAATTTGAAACGTGTTTTCACGGGTTGCAAATGACGGATTCAAATGAAGATAGTATGTAATACAATTAGAAACGTCACAACACGGGTTGTTGATGACGGGTTCGTAATTGTACCAAATACTTTCGAATTATTAAGCACAACCAATTTACAAGCTAATTTGAGTCAAGTGAGATGCCACCCAAATTCACACCCATGTAGAAACATTTTATCGGTGTCGTGCGCCTTAGCGGAGAATCGATCGAATGGGTTCTAGATGGGAATGGTAAACTTTGTGGGATGTCGTGCGCCTTAGCGGAGCATCTGCACAAAGTTAACTCGTTAGTGAAGGTTGGTTGACTCGACCACGATTCTTGGCCTGAGGTCGAGCTGGGGCATCGGAAGGGTAAGCCGTGTGTTTTTGCACATACCCTGACTAAGAGTTACACGGGTTGTAATTGGACGGACGTCCTACCTAAATAAGTCAATTGGAGCGGTGCGCCTTAGCGTACTTCAAATGACGAATAAGGGATCTTGGTTTAAGATTCTAAACCTTAGAATCTTATGGTTGGTGTTTAATTCGGATCTTCGTAAATTTATTCAACTTTTCTGATTAAATTTACTTTCTTCGTGTAGAAATGGCTAGTAATTCAACAAACTCGTCTAATTTGTCGTTGAGGACTATACTCGAAAAGTGTAAACTCAACGAGACAAATTATCTAGACTGGGACAGAAATTTACGACTTGTGTTAAAGTTGGAACACAGGGAGTACGTCCTTGATAAGGCTATCCCGGTGGAGCCAGCTGCCAACGCAACGAGGGTCGTTAAGGATGCGTACCAGAAACACCTTAACGACTCTATCGACGTTGCGTGTGTCATGCTGGGCTGCATGGAGGCGGACCTCCAGAAGCAGTTTATGGAGCTATCCCATGATCCGTTTGCAATGTTTGCGCAGATCAAGGATATGTTCAAAGAGAAAGTACGTATTGAAAAATACACTATTCTCCAAGAACTCATTGCCTGCAAGATGTCAGCAGGCAGCTCCGTAGGTCCACACGTCCTACGTATGAAGGGATCCAGCTTCAAAGCTGGTGGTGGCAAGGGTAAAGGCCCAATGCACCTGGCAAGGAAGATCAGACCATTTGTTCCTAAACCTTCCATGCCCGTAAAAGGCACGGGGAAGGCAAAGGAGTCGGTCTGTTTCTACTGCCAAAAGCCTGGTCACTGGAAGAAAGACTGTCAGCAGCTGAAGGAGGATCAGATGAAGGGCGGTGGGGCCGCTACTTCATCAGGTATTCCATTAGAGCTATATCTTTCTACGATAAATACTTGGGTACTAGATACTAGAGCTGAGTCTCATGTCTGTACGGATATACAAGTGTAGAATAGTAGAAGAGATATGGTGAAAGCGAGGTGGACCTAAGAGTTGGGAACAACGTGAGAGTTACCGCAACTGCCGTGGGTTCTGTTAACCTTGTTCTACCTAAGAGGTTTAAAGCTAATGATTTAGACCAAACTCTAATCTGGCATTGTCGTCTAGGTCACATAAATGAGAAACGCATCTCAGCGCTTCATAAGCGCGGACTTCTAAGTCAATTCGAATACCAAACGATTGATAGATGCGAAGCTTGTTTAATGGGCAAGATGACTGAAACGCCCTTCACTGGTTTAGGTGAGAGGGCAGGTGATCTATTAGGTCTAATACATTCAAACGTATGTGGACCAAATGAGTACTCCAGCCAGATGTGGTTTAGGCTACTTTATCACGTTTACTGATGATTTCAGTAGATATGATTATGTCTATCTCATAAGACATAAGTCCAAAGCCTTTGATAAATTCAAGGAGTCTAGGACTGAAGTAGAAAACCAACTCGGAAAAAGTATCAAGGCACTCCGTTCTGATCGGGGTGGAGAATACTTATCCGAAGAGTTTCTTACAGAAAGTGGAATACTATCTCAGTGGACTCCGCCAGGAACACCGCAACTCAATGGTGTGTCCGAGCGAAGGAATCGGACATTGTTTGATATGGTTCGATCGATGTTAAGTCTCACTGATCTCCCGATCTCCTTCTGGGGTTACGCTCTGCAAACGGCCGCATTCATAATCGAGGTGGGACATTCTTGGAAAAAGAATTTATTTCCAAGACAGTCAGTGGGAGGGCTGTTCATCTTAATGAATTTCTAGATGAGATGGTCACTCAGGAACCACTGGACGACCCACCAGAAGTAGTCGTTGAGCAAGAACCAATAGCTACAGTTAATAAGGACGGAACCGACTTTGAGAAATGGCTGGAAGCCATGAGGGAAGAAATGCAATCCATGTCAGATAATCAAGTGTGGGACTTGGTGGATCAAACCCCTGACGTAAAAGTCATTGGGTGTAAATGGATCTTTAAAATAAAGATGGACATGGATGGAAAACCTCAGACCTATAAAGCAAGACTGGTAGCAAAAGGTTATAGGCAAATCCACGGAATTGACTATGAAGAGACCTTTTCTCCAATAGCTATGGTCAAATCTATCCGCATTCTACTTGCCGTAGCAATTTTGAGATATGGCAAATGGACGTCAAAACCGCCTTCTTCAACGGGAGGTTAGCTGAGGACGTTTATATGTCCCATCCTGAGGGTTTTGAGGATCCTAAGAATAAGGGAAAGATTTGCAAGTTGCTCAAATCAATTTATGGTTTGAAGCAAGCATCTCGGAGTTGGAATCAACGTTTTGATGAAGTTGTGAAACAGTTTGGCTTCATCAAGAACGATGATGAACCTTGCGTATATATAAAAGGGCAGATGGGAGCAAAGTAGTCTTCTTGGTGCTTTATGTTGATGACATACTGCTCATTGGAAACAACGTCCCTACCTTGCTCTTAACAAAGACTTGGTTAGGTGAGTGTTTCGCAATGAAGGACTTAGGCGAGACCTCTTACATCTTGGGGATCAAGATATATAGAGACCGTGCCAAGCGGGTCTTGGGCTTAAGTCAAAGCACCTACATAGACAAAATATTGAGAAGATTCTCGATGCTAGATTCAAAGAAAGGACTGCTGCCCATGCGTCATGACATAAAGCTAAGCAAGAAGTAGTGTGCTGAGACACCTGCAGAGCTAGCAAGAATGAATGAGATCCCATATGCTTCGGGTATAGGGTCCATAATGTGTGCCATGATATGTACGAGACCGGATGTCTCGTTTGCCCTAAGCTGTACCAGTAGACATCAGTCCGAACCCGGTGAGGAACATTGGATTGCCGTCAAGGCGATTCTCGATTTTTGTGAAAAACCAAAGACGCTTTTCTTGTATATGGGGGAAGAAATGATGATCTAGTCGTCAAAGGATATGTTGACGCTAGTTTTCCAGACATACCCCGGTGACTTAAAAAGTCAGTTGGGTTATATGTTTATGTTGAACGGTGGAGCTTTCAGCTGAAAAGCAAGAAGCAGGACACCATTGCCGACTCTACGACCGAAGCTGAGTACATTGCCGCATCCGAAGCGGGAGAAGAGGCTGTATGGATCAGGAGTTTCATGGCTGGGTTAGGTGTAATTAAAAACCCATCTAACCCAGTAGACTTATATTGTGACAACACTGGGGCCATTGCGCAAGCTAAGGAACCCAGGGCACATGACAGATCCAAACATGTACTCAGAAAGTATCACATCATCCGCGACATTGTTGCTAAAAGGTGACGTGAAGATCCACTACGTTGCAACTGATGATAACACAGCCGACCCCTTGACCAAGGATCTTCCACGAGCAAAACATGATAAACATGTTAGGTCAATGGGTATAGACTGGGACTTAGATTGGAACTAGGGGCAAGTGGGAGATTGATAGCATTTGTGCCCTAGTCCAATTGCTATTAGCCTCTAAACGTCTATGTACATTATCATCGTTTGTAACATATAAATAAAACGGCTTTGTATTACTTATGTGTTGAATTAATATGTTAAGCATGATCTGATTTATGACCACTAAAGTAGTAGAACCATAAATCTGTACGGATCACACTTAACGAGTCCCTGGTCAAAACATGCTTCCTAAGAAGCGACCAGTATGAGGATGGTTCTTAATGACGTAGTTCTACTTGTCATAGGGATGAGGGATCCTGGAACAATATCATAGATATCATGAGGTGATTGATATCGGACGACCCGCTTTGAATAGTGTTTTCATAGATTAAGCCATAAACATATTCAAATGCGATAGCTTGTCACGGCATCCTTAGACCAAGGAGTCTTTGTGATCACTATGCAATGAACGTACGGCTTTAACTTGCGCCAAACGCTTTCTGTAAAAGGATTGGTATAAAGGGCATGATTGGGTGGCGGAACGGGTTGCATGAGTGACACGAAAGACGGCTAAGGGATTTATCCTTCATACTACGGTATGGGAAAGATATCCGTTAGAAGGCCTCTTGATGGAGACTGACTGAGAGAAAGAGCATGGCCATGCCAATGATACGGGTTATCAGTTCTCAGCCATCTCGCATATCAAGTAACAATGATTGATTGAACAAGGGAGACGACTCTATGCCTTGTGATCAATCGGGATATCTAGAGATAACAGGATGGTGACTTGTACGCACAAAGGTTAAGTCGAATCATCGATCATCATGCACCTTGGGTAATCATAATGTTTTACTAGAGACCACATATGATGGATCGGGCAAGAGCGATCTTTTGCGCCGATCTGCCAACGGTGGCATGAGCCTAGAGGGTCACACACATACAAGGCGGATAACTTGAGACAAGGAAACATTGATGTTTCTTGAGGAGTAATATATGGACAAAACTGGAGGTTTTGTGCCATAGGTTCGGTTTGAGAGAATAATTAGCGAATCGAGAAAAATTGAGTTTTTCGTCGATATCGCGTCGGACTTTGTTTGATAAGTGACGACAAAAGGGTCGGGCGATTTTTGGACACGGCATGAGACAACACGAGAGGGCCCATTGGGCTCGGCCCATGAAGCCTCATGGCCGGCCCATTAAGGGCCCAACAAGACCTCATGGCTGTAGGGTTTTGGAGCGTTCTAGATCGTCATCGTGATAGCGGAAGCAATAAAAAGATAATCTACTCCAAACCTTGTCCAAGAACATTTAAACCATTAAATCCCAAAGCAAAATCTATTCCACAAGATGTTTACCTTTAAGTCTTGTTTGAATCGATAAAGAAGAACGTTCGGATCTTCTTCTCTAAAGCAAGTCCACACCAAGAGGATGATCTTCAAGATCCTTCACTTAATTGCCTACTAGAACAATTAAATGAAGAATAAGAGAGCAAGATGGAGGAGAAGAACAAGGGGTGGCCGGCCACACTAGAGAGAGAGAGAGATTTTGTGAGTGCTTTGTGATTAAAATGATTAATGAATCAAATTCTTGCATTTAATCCATCATCCAACTCACAAGTATGGGTTTAAAGTGATTGGTATGGGCTTAAAGGTGCTTTAACCCATACCCCTTAAATCACTCACCTCTTAATCCACAACCACCAACTAAGCATGGTGTTGTGTGGCCCCCACAATGGCCCCACCAAGTGGGCCGGCCATATGGCCTTATTGGGCCCTTATTGGGCCGGCCATGAGGCTTCATGGGCCGAGCCCAATGGGCCCTCTCGTGTTGTCTCATGCCGCGTCCAAAAGTTTCCCGACCTTTTGTCGTTACTTATCAAACAAAGTCCGACGCGATATCGATGAAAAACTCAATTTTTCTCGATTCGCTAATTATTCTCTCAAACCGAACCTATGGCACAAAACCTCCAGTTTTGTCCATATACTTCTCCTTAAGAAACATCCATGTTTCCTTGTCTCAAGTTATCCGTCTTGTATGTGTGTGACCCTCTAGGCTCATGCCACCGTTGGCAGATCGGCGCAAGACTCGCTCTTGCCCGATCCATCATAAGTGGTCTCTAGTAAAACATTATGATTACCCAAGGTGCACGATGATCGATGATTCGACTTAACCTTTGTGCGTACAAGTCACCATCCTTTTATCTCTAGATATCCCGATTGATCTCAAGGCATAGAGTCATCTCCCTTGTTCAATCAATCATTGTTACTTGATATGCGAGATGACTGAGGACTGATAACCCGTATCATTTGCATGGCCATGCTTTTCCTCTCAGTCAGTCTCCATCAAGAGGCCTTCTAACGGATATCTTTCCCATATCGTAGTATGAGGGATAAATCCCTTAGCCGTCTTTCGTGTCACTCATGCAACCCGTTCCGCCACCCAATCATGCCCTTCATAGCAATCCTTTTACAGAAAGCGTTTGGCGCAAGTAAAGCCGTACTTTCATTGCACAGTGATCACAAAGACTCCTTGGTCTAAGGACGTCGTGACAAGTTATCGCATCTGAATATGTTTATGGCTTAATCTATGAAAACACTATTCAATGCGGGTCGTCCGATATCAATCACCTCATGATATCTATGATATGGTTCCAGGATCCCACATCCTTATGACAAGTAGAACTACGTCATTAAGAACCATCCTCATACTGGTCGCTTTCAAGGAAGCATAGGTTGACTAGGGACTCGTTAAGTGTGATCCGTATAGATTTATGGTTCTACTACTTTAGTGGTCATAAATCAGATCATGCTTAACATATTACTTCAACACATAAGTAATATAAAGCCGTTTATATTTATACATTACAAACGATGATATTTGTACATAGACGTTTACAGGCTAATACCAATTGGATTAGGGCACAAATGCTATCAATCTCCCACTTGCCCTTAGTTCCAATCTAAGTCCCAGTCTATACCCATTGACCTAATATGTTTTTCATGTTTATCTTGAGGAAGAGCCTTGGTCAATGGGTCGGCTGTGTTATCATCAGTTGCAACGTATTGGATCTTCACGTCACCTCTAGCAACTATGTCGCGGATGATGTGATACTTTCTGAGTACATGTTTGGATCTGTTATGTGCCCTGGGTTCCTTAGCTTGCGCAATAGCCCCGGTGTTGTCACAATATAAGTCTACTGGGTTAGACGGGTTCTTAATTACACCTAACCCAGCCATGAAACTCCTGATCCATACAGCCTCTTTCGCCGCCTCACATGCGGCAATGTACTCAGCTTCCGTTGTAGAGTCGGCAATGGTATCTTGCTTCTTGCTTTTCCAGCTAAATGCTCCACCGTTCAACATAAACACATATCCCAACTGACTCTTAAAGTCATCGGGGTCTCTCTGGAAACTAGCGTCGACATATCCTTTGACGACGAGATCATCATTTCTGCCCCCGTATACAAGAAAGGCGTCCTTGGTTTTTCTCAAATATTTGAGAATCGCCTTGACAGCGATCCAGTGTGCCTCACCGGGTTTGGATTGATGTCTACTGGTACAACTTAGGGCAAACGAGACATCCGGTCTCGTGCATATCATGGCATACATTATGGACCCTATAGCCGAAGCATATGGGATCTCATTCATTCTTGCTAGCTCTGCAGGTGTCTCAGCACCCTGCTTCTTGCTAAGCTTTACGCCATGACACATGGGCAGCAATCCTTTCTTTGAATCTTGCACTGAGAATCGTCTCAACACCTTGTCTATATAAGTGCTTTGACTTAAGCCCAAGACCCGCTTGGCACGGTCTCTATATATCTTGATTCCCAAGATGTAAGAGGCCTCGCCTAAGTCCTTCATTGCGAAACACTCACCTAACCAAGTCTTCGTTAAGAGCAAGGTAGGGACGTCGTTTCCAATGAGCAGTATGTCATCAACATAAAGCACTAAAAAGATTATATTGCTCCCACTTGCTATTTTATATACGCAAGGTTCATCATCGTTCTTGACGAAGCCAAACCGTTTTACTACTTCATCAAAATGCTGATTCCAACTCCGAGATGCTTGCTTCAAACCATAGATTGATTTGAGCAACTTGCAAATCTTTCCCTTATTCTTTGGATCCTCAAAACCCTCAGGCTGAGACATATAAACGTCCTCAGCTAACCTCCCGTTGAGGAAGGCGGTTTTGACATCCATTTGCCATATCTCATAGTTGTGATATGCTGCTATGGCAAGAAGAATGCGGATAGATTTGACCATAGCTACTGGAGAAAAGGTCTCTTCATAGTCAATTCCGTGGATTTGTCTATAACCTTTTGCTACCAGTCTCGCTTTATAGGTCTGAGGTTTGCCATCCATGTCAATCTTTATTTTAAAGATCCATTTACACCCTATGACCTTAACATCAGGGGTATGATCTACCAAGTCCCACACTTGATTATCTGACATGGATTGCATTTCTTCCCTCATGGCTTCCAGCCATTTCTCAGAGTCGGTTCCGTCCAAAGCCTCTCGAAAGGTAGCTGGATCATTGTCCACTAGTACTAAACCATCACCTTCAGTTACTAAGAAACCGTATCTAACAGGTGCATGACTTATCCTTTCAGAGCGCCTCAGACCGTCCTCATTAACTGTAGCTATTGGTTCTTGCTCAATGACCACTTCTGGCTCTACCTCTTCTAGTGGGTCTTCTCGTGGTTCCCGAGTGACCATCTCATCTAGAACTTCATCAAGATGAATAGCCCTCCCACTGACTGTCTTGGAAATGAACTCTTTTTCCAAGAACGTCCCACCTCGAGCGACAAAAACTTTATTTTCGCTCGGTTTGTATAAGTAGTATCCTTTTGTTTCTTTTGGATATCCGACGAAAGTGCATTTATCTGATCTTGGTTCGAGCTTGGTTGCAAGCAACCTTTTAACATAAGCCTCGCAACCCCAGATTTTAAGGAAGGACAAAACGGGTTCCTTCCCGTACTATTTTTCAAATGATGTCCCTTCCACTGCTTTCGACGGAGCCTTATTTATTATGAAAGCGGCCGTTTGCAGAGCATAACCCCAGAAGGAGATCGGGAGATCAGTGAGACTTAACATTGATCGAACCATATCTAACAATGTTCGATTCCTCCGTTCGGACACACCATTAAGTTGCGGTGTTCCTGGCGGAGTCCACTGAGATAGTATTCCACCTTCAGTAAGATAACTAAGAAACTCTTCGGATAAGTATTTTCCATCCTGATCAGAACGGAGTGCCTTGATACTCTTTCCGAGTTGGTTTTCTACTTCAGTCCTAAACTCTTTGAATTTATCAAAAGCTTCGGACTTATGTCTCATGAGATAGACATAACCATATCTACTGAAATCGTCAGTAAATGTGATAAAGTAGCCTAAACCACCTCTGGCATGCGTACTCATTGGTCCACATACGTCTGAATGTATTAGACCCAATAAGTCACCTGCCCTCTCACCTAAACCAGTGAAGGGCGCTTTAGTCATCTTGCCCATCAAACAAGCTTCGCATCTTTCAATCGCTTGGAATTCGAATTGACTTAGAAGTCTGCGCTTATGAAGCGCTGAGATGCGTTTCTCATTTATGTGACCTAGACGACAATGCCAGATAAGAGTTTGGTCTAAATCATTAGTTTTAAACCTCTTAGCATTTACATTATAGAGCATGTTGGATTTCGAGTTTTGCATATTCAATATGTATAATCCTCCAACAGTGCGAGCATTGCCATAATATATGTTGTTGCGCATAATATCAAAAAACCCGTTCTTAATATTGAAATAATAACCTTCTTTTTCAAGAAGAGAAATTGAGATAATATTCCTGCTGAAAGCAGGTACGCAAAAAACATCATTAAGTTTAATTACAAGCCCACTGGGCAAAGCAAGGTTCACAGAACCCACGGCAGTTGCGGCAACTCTGGTATTGTTCCCAACTCTTAGGTCCACCTCGCTTTCCCCCATATCTCTTCTACTGTGTAACACCTGCACATTGGCACAGATATGAGACTCAGCTCCAGTATCTAGTACCCAGGTATTTATTGTAGAAAGATATAGCTCTAATGGGATACCTGATGAAGTGGCGGCCCCACCGCCCTTCTTCTGATCCTCCTTCAGCCGCTGACAGTCTTTCTTCCAATGACCAGGCTTTTGACAGTAGAAACAGACCGACTCCTTTGCCTTCCCTTTGCCTTGTACGGGCATGTGAGGTCTAGGAATAAATGGTCGTCTGTTCCTCCCTGCGAGGTGTCTTGGGCCTTTACCCTTGCCACCAAAAGCTTTGAAGCTGGGTCCCTTCTTGACCATGAAGACATTTTTGGACGAACTACCCCTTATGCTCTTCTCGGCAGTTACTAGCATGTTGTGCAACTCCGACACGGTCTTGTCCATATCATGCATGTGATAGTTCATGACGAACCCACCATATGCATGAGGAAGGGATTGCAGAACAAAATCCGCAGCCATTCCCTTTTCCATAGACATATCGATACTAGTCATATGGTCAAAATGCCCCTTCATCTGTAGGACGTGAGGACCTACGGAGTTGCCTGCTGACATCTTGCAGGCTATGAGTTCTCGGAGAACAGTGTATTTTTCAATACGTACTTTCTCCTTGAACATATCCTTGATCTGTGCAAACATTGCAAACGGATCATGGGATAGCTCCATAAACTGCTTTTGGAGGTCCGCCTCCATGCAGCCCAGCATGACACACGCAACGTCGATAGAATCGCTAAGGTGTTTCTGGTACGCATCCTTAACGACCCTCGTTGCGTTGGCAGCTGGCTCCTCAGGGATAGCCTTATCAAGGACGTACTCCCTGTGTTCCATTTTTAACACAAGTCGTAAATTTCTGTCCCAGTCTAGATAATTTGTCCCGTTGAGTTTACACTTCTCGAGTATAGTCCTCAATGAAAAATTAGACGAGTTCGTTGAATTACTAGCCATTTCTACACGAAGAAAGTAAATTTAATCAGAATGGTTGAATAAATTTACGAAGATCCGAATTAAACACCAACCATTAGATTCTAAAATTTAGAATCTTTAAACCAAGATCCCTTATTCGTCATTTGAAGTGCGCTAAGGCGCACCGCTCCAATTGACTTATTTAGGTAGGACATCCTGTCCAATTACAACCCGTGTAACTCTTAGTCAGGGTATGTGTAAAACACACGGCTTACCCTTCCGATGCCCCAGCTCGACCTCAGGCCAAGAATCGTGGTTGAGTCAACCAACTTTCACTAACGAGTTAACTTTGTGCAGATGCTCCGCTAAGGCGCACGACATCCCACAAAGTTTACCATTCCCATCTAGAACCCATTCGATCGATGCTCCGGTAAGGCGCACGACACCGATAAAATGTTTCTACATGGGTGTGAATTTGGGTGGCATCTCACTTGACTCAAATTAACTTGTAATTTGGTTGTGTTTAATAATTCGAAAGTATTTGGCACAATTACGAACCCATCATCAACAACCCGTGTTGTGACGTTTCTAATTGTATCACATACTATCTTCATTTGAATCCGTCATTTGCAACCCGTGCAAACACGTTTCAAATTTGAACTCATCCATCACAACCCGTGTGATGATAGTTCACAACGCTTTAAACATGCAAACAATTAAAGTTGATTTTAATCTTTGCATGTGAGGTGATCGCTTATAAACTTATAAACTAATCATGCAAGTATGCAATTAATTAAATAATTCAAGCTAGCATCTATAAAGCGTTAAATATGCATTTTATAGCCCATCCTAATCTTAGGATTCTACGAGTCTTCATATCTTCTCGTCTTTCTCATTCGGGCTCCCACTAGCTCTTGGACTTCCTCCAAGACCGTCATCGTGCTCGATTTTCCATCCTTCTTGTCTTTGAGTAATAATTACAATTAATACTCGGTTCGTAGACCGGATAAAAAATAATTACACTTTATGGGCTCGAATAAAAGAATAATTACACGCTAACACTAACGGTATGCAAACCGTGAAAGCGATAAATCTAATGGGCTACTAATGCATCATACATTTCATCACATCATCCAACATGTTATCACACAAACATGTTATCAAATAATATGCAATAATTCCGGTTTTAATTTTGCCAAGTTGCTTGGTCGGGCTTATCGAAACTAGACCTTTTCAAAAAACGGTTTATCGAAACCGATCAAATTTTGAAAGTTTTCGAAATATTGGATCGCGGGTTCGTGACATGGATCAAACACCACACACAAACCAAGTCGGGCCAAGCCAATGGGCCTAGGGCCCATTGGGCCGAGCCCAACTATGCACGGCCCGGTTTGGGCCTTGAAGGCCCAAATCTGACTTGCCGCCACTCTCGGCCTCGGCCAAGAGTGGGGACGGGCCCGGTCACCGCTGGCCTCACCGGCCTCCGGTGACCTCCGTCCGGTACCTCCGATCCGGCTCCCCGAGAGTCTCTTCTCGGACCCGACAAATCCAATAATTTCCGAAAAATTCCAAATTTAATATATTTTTCAAAAATAACATATTTCATGCAAATTTCCCAAAAAGCATTAAAACCATGTTATCAATATTTGGCATGCATATAATCACAAAACCGAAATAAATTCAACAAGACAAAGATTAAGAGGGTAACCAACCCTCTGATACCACTGTAGGGTTTTGGAGCGTTCTAGATCGTCATCGTGATAGCGGAAGCAATAAAAAGATAATCTACTCCAAACCTTGTCCAAGAACATTTAAACCATTAAATCCCAAAGCAAAATCTATTCCACAAGATGTTTACCTTTAAGTCTTGTTTGAATCGATAAAGAAGAACGTTCGGATCTTCTTCTCTAAAGCAAGTCCACACCAAGAGGATGATCTTCAAGATCCTTTACTTAATTGCCTACTAGAACAATTAAATGAAGAACAAGAGAGCAAGATGGAGGAGAAGAACAAGGGGTGGCCGGCCACACTAGAGAGAGAGAGAGATTTTGTGAGTGTTTTGTCATTAAAATGATTAATGAATCAAAGTTTTGCATTTAATCCATCATCCAACTCACAATTATGGGTTTAAAGTGATTGGTATGGGCTTAAAGGTGCTTTAACCCATACCCCTTAAATCACTCACCTCTTAATCAACAACCACCAACTAAGCATGGTGTTGTGTGGCCCCCACAATGGCCCCACCAAGTGGGCCGGCCATATGGCCTTATTGGGCCCTTATTGCGCCGGCAATGAGGCTTCATGGGCCGAGCCCAATGGGCCCTCCCGTGTTGTCTCATGCCGCGTCCAAAAGTTTCCCGACCTTTTGTCGTTACTTATCAAACAAAGTCCGACGCGATATCGACGAAAAACTCAATTTTTCTCGATTCGCTAATTATTCTCTCAAACCGAACCTATGGCACAAAACCTCCAGTTTTGTCCATATACTTCTCCTTAAGAAACATCCATGTTTCCTTGTCTCAAGTTATCCGTCTTGTATGTTTGTGACCCTCTAGGCTCATGCCACCGTTGGCAGATCGGCGCAAGACTCGCTCTTACCCGATCCATCATAAGTGGTCTCTAGTAAAACATTATGATTACCCAAGGTGCACGATGATCGATGATTCGACTTAACCTTTGTGCGTACAAGTCACCATCCTTTTATCTCTAGATATCCCGATTGATCTCAAGGCATAGAGTCGTCTCCCTTGTTCAATCAATCATTGTTACTTGATATGCGAGATGACTGAGGACTGATAACCCGTATCATTTGCATGGCCATGCTTTTCCTCTCAGTTAGTCTCCATCAAGAGGCCTTCTAACGGATATCTTTCCCATACCGTAGTATGAGGGATAAATCCCTTAGCCGTCTTTCGTGTCACTCATGCAACCCGTTCCGCCACCCAATCATGCCCTTCATAGCAATCCTTTTACAAAAAGCGTTTGGCGCAAGTTAAAGCCGTACGTTCATTGCACAGTGATCACAAAGACTCCTTGGTCTAAGGACGTCGTGACAAGCTATCGCATCTGAATATGTTTATGGCTTAATCTATGAAAACACTATTCAATGCGGGTCGTCCGATATCAATCACCTCATGATATCTATGATATGGTTCCAGGATCCCACATCCTTATGACAAGTAGAACTACGTCATTAAGAACCATCCTCATACTGGTCGCTTTCAAGGAAGCATAGGTTGACCAGGGACTCGTTAAGTGTGATCCGTATAGATTTATGGTTCTACTACTTTAGTGGTCATAAATCAGATCATGCTTAACATATTACTTCAACACATAAGTAATATAAAGCCGTTTATATTTATACATTACAAACGATGATATTTGTACATAGACGTTTACAGGCTAATACCAATTGGACTAGGGCACAAATGTTATCAATGGCCGGCCCACATGGTGGGTCCATGTGTGGGGGCCACACAACACCATGCTTAGTTGGTGATTGTGGATTAAGAGGTGAGTGATTTAAGGGGTATGGGTTAAAGCACCTTTAAGCCCATACCAATCACTTTTGACCCATGCTTGTTGGATGATGAATTGAAATATCTAGCATTCATTCATTAATTCAAGAATCACACAACTCTCACAACACTCTCTCCTCTCTTTGCTCTCTTGTTCTTCATTTAATTGTTCTAGTAGGCAATTAAGTGAGGGATCATCAAGATCATCCCCTTGGCGTGGACTTGCTTTAGAGAAGAAGATCCGAACGTTCTTCTTTATCGATTCAACGAAGACTAAATGCAAAATGGAGAAACTGTCAAGATTGTCCAGTTCCGATGACCGACAATGCGTGAGCCATAGCCGCTTCGTCCGAGCTCTGATTGAGCTGAAACTTGTGGCGTTGGAAAGATAAGTCCAAGGGCTACAACCTTTGTGAAATACTGATTTTCAAAAAGAGCGCTGGTTTAGGATATACAAGGCCGAGAAGCTTACTGGTCCGCAGAGTCTGTCCAGCGAGACGGGAAAAATGTTTTGCTCCAGACGGAGGTCTTCTCGTCCGAACTAGGTTTAGAGCAAATCACAAAAGATGTATGGAATTGGCTGAGGTTTAATCTCCAAAAAGAACCGAAGCAATTGGAGATCTGTAGCTCGAGATATAGAGCTTCAAAGTCTCGGTTTTCTGCCGGGCAGATTCTGGTAAAACCCGAAAACTCGATTTCCTAAGGATCTAACTTGGTAGTCGATCTTGCGCAGGTTAGGGGCGGTTTATAGGTTGCTTCCGCTGCCATGAACGTAATTAGGATGCCCCGGGACCCAACATACCCAACCCGACCCGATGAATATCCATAGTGTGATCCTTACAGATATATGGTTCTACTACTTCGGTAGACATATATCAGATTATACTTAATCTATTACTTTAACGCATAAGTAATATAATAGCGATTTTATATATTGCAAACGATGATTAATATATAAAGACATTTACAGACTAATTCAATTGGACTAGGGCAGAAAAATGCTTACAATCTCCTACTTGCCCCTAGTTCCAATCTAAGCCCCAGTCTATACCCATTGACTTCACATGCTTTTCGTGCTTAGGTTGAAGAAGAGCCTTGGTCAAAGGGTTGGGTGTGTTATCATCTGTTGCAACGTAAGTGATCTTAACATTACCCCTCTCGATGATTTCTCGTATTAGGTGATATTTTCTGGGTACATATTTGGATCAGTTATGTGCTCTGTGCTCTTTAGCTTGCATAATGGCCCCTGTGTTGTTACAAAATAAGCTTATTGGATTAGACACGTTTGGCATTACGCCTAATCCAGTTAGGAAGCTCCTGATCCATACAACCTCCTTTGCTGCTTCCGAGGCAACAATGTACTCAGATTCTGGTGTAGAGTCAGCTGTGGAATCCTGCTTCTTGGTCTTCCAGCTAAAAGCTCCTCCATTCAACATGAACACATATCCAGACTGACTTTTATAGTCATCAGGACCCGTCTGGAAGCTAATGTCAACAAAACCTTTGACGACTAGTTCATCATCTTCTCTTCCCCCATAAACAAGAAAAATGTCCTTGGTTCTCCTCAAGTATTTAAGGATTGCCTTGACCGCAATCCAATGTTCCTCACCGGGGTTGGATTGATGCCTACTGGTACAACTTAAGGCAAACGAGATGTCCGGTCTCGTACATATCATGGCATCCATGATGGATCCAATAGCCGAAGAGTATGGAATTCCACTCATTCTTTGCAGCTAATCAGTTGTCACCGGACACTGAGTCTTGCTTAGTCTTATGCCATGACGGATGGGTAAGAATCCTTTCTTGGCATCAAGCATTGAGAATCTCCTCAACACTTTGTATATGTATGTGCTCTGACTTAAATCCAAGACCCGCCTGGTGCTATCTCTCCATATGTTGATACCCAAGGTGTAAGAGGCTTCGCCTAAGTATTTCATTGGAAACACTCGCCTAACCAAGCCTTTGTTAAGTGCAAGGTTGGGATGTCATTCCCAATTAGTAATATGTCGTCGACATATAGCAGCAAAAAGATTATCTTACTTCCATCTTCCCTTTTGTAAACGCAAGGTTCATCATCGTTCTAGATAAAGCCGAATCGTTTCACAGCTTGATCAAAACGTTGATTCCAAATCCTCGAAGCTTGCTTCAATCCATAAATGGACTTGAGCAACTTACAAATCTTTCCTTTATTCTTTGGATCTACAAAATCTTCAGGTTGCGTCATATAAATGTCCTCAATTAAGTTTTCATTAAGGAAGGCGGGTTTGACATCCATCTGCCAAGAAGAATTCAGATAGATTTGACCATAGCTACTGGAGAAAATGTTTCCTCATAGTCAATCCCTTGAATTTGTCTATAACCTATTGCTACCAGACGTGCTTTATAGGTTTAAGGATTGCCATCCATGTCTGTCTTCTTTTTGAAGACCCATTTACAACCAATGGTTTTAACACCAACGATTGGATCAATCAAGCTCCAGACTAGATTATCGTACATGGATTGCATTTCCTCCTTCATGGCTCCCAGCCATTTCTCGGAGTCGGTACTGTCCACGGCTTCTCAAAAGGTGGTGGGTTCATTATCTTGATCCACCAATACCAGCTCATCACCTTGAGTTACACAGAATTCGTATCTCATAGGTGGATGACTGGTCCTTTCAGACCGCCTCGGACCGTCCTGAAGAACTGCAGTGATCGGTTCCTGCTCTACTTCTTGCTCTGGCTCCATATATTCTACTGGGCTTTCAGGTGGTTCCTGAGAAACTGCATTCTCTGGAATTTCATCCAGATCTATAGTTCTCCCACTGTCTGTCTTGGAAATGAACTCCTTTTCCAAAAACACCCCACCGCGAGCAACGAAAACTTTGTTCTCGCTCGGTTTATAGAGGTAGTATTCCCTTGTTTCGTTGTGATACAAAATGAAGATGCATTTTTTTGATTTTGGTTCGAGCTTATTTGAGAGCATACACTTCACAAAAGCCTCGCAACCCCAAATCTTGAGGAAGGACAAAACATGCTTCTTCCCGTACCATTGCTCAAAAGGTGTACCTTCCACTGTCTTCGTTGGAGCCCTATTCAATATGAATGCGGCAGTTTCAAGAGCATAACCCCAGAAGGATATTGGAAAATCAGCGTGACTCATCATGGATCGAACTATATCCAACAATGTCCGATTCCTTCGCTCAGACATCCTATTTAACTGAGGTGTTCCAGGCGGAGTTGACTTTGATAATATCCCACTTTCAAAAAGATGATCGAGAAACTCTTGGGATAAGTATTCTCCACCTCGATCCGAACAAAGTGCTTTTATACTTTTCCCGAGCTGGTTCTGCACTACAGTCTTGAACTCTTTGAATTTATCAAAAGCATTAGATTTATGTCTTATTAAATAGACATAACCAAATCTATTGTATTCGTCAGTAAAAATGATGTAGTAACTATAACCGCTCCTGGCAAGTGAACTCATAGGTCCACACACATTCATGTGTATTAGGGCCAATAGGTCACCCGCCCTTTTACCTCTCCCGATAAAGGCCGCTCTAGTCATCTTGCCTATCAAACAAGCCTCGCATATCTCAATTCAATGGAACTCGAATGGACTTAACAGTCTGTTAGGATTATGCCCTAGTCCAATGTAATTTCTTAATCTATATTGTAATGTATATCATTTTTCGATCTAATAAAAAGGCATTATATTACTAATGTGTTGTAGTAATATATTGAATGTGATTTGATCTATATCTTTATGTGTATAACCACTTATAGTAGAACTGTAGATCAGAGAGAATTGCATTCGATGAGTACCTGATCAGTTAAGCTTATTCAAAAGCGATCAGTATGTGACCAACTCCTTGTGATCATGCTCTACTGATCATGGCAAAGTATGTGTCGGAGTTATATCATAGATATCATCAGGTCGATGATATCGGACAACCCGATTGTGAGTATGCTACATAGATATTGTCATGAGATACTCATAGATCGTAGCTTATCATTATATCCTTAGACCAAAGAGTCTTTGTGTGCACTATGTAACGAATACCTAAGTTTGACCTAATCTAACGTTACTTGTAAAAGGGTAGCCATAACGGCTTTACTTGGCTTGGTTATTATTTGCATTAGTGAATTCGAAAGATGTCTGAGGGATTTATCACTCATACTCCGGTATGAGAAAGATATCAGGTTAGACCACTTGATGAGTATGATTGAAGGAATAGCACGGCCATGCAGGTTATACCTTAGTATCAGTTTTCAGTCATCTCAGATATCAAGAAACAGGGATTGATAAACTAGGGTGACGGTTCTATGCCTATTGATCAGTCTTGATCTCGATTGATAAAAGGACAGCGACATGTACGATAACAGGTTAAGTCGAATAATCGATAATCACGAATGTTGGGTAATCATAATGTCTTGTTAGAGGCCACTAATGATGGAAAGGGTAAAATAGTAATTTTACCAGTCTGCCAATGGGCTGTAAGCCTATATGGTCACACACTTTAAGTATAATATGTGCCAAACAAGCATCGATGGTAATCGGGAGAATCCGCTTTTCAATTTAGTCAAATTGAAAATGATTCAGTTGAAATCTGGCCTAAGTTCATTAACCAGACGGTTGAAGATATCAAGTTAGAGAGATTGGATCGGTTTACCTAAACCATAATTAGAACTCAATTAAATGGGTTTTAATTTGGATTTGGCTAAATGGCTTAAAGCTCATTTGGGGTTTTATTTGAGAATGGGGGCTTAAAAGCGATTATGGGAATAAAGGGGTTTATTGTGTAATTAATAAAAGATATTTAAAAATCAGATTTTATTTATTACACAATGATCTTTCCCTAAAACCTAATTGATTTTTTCGGCAATCACTCTCATTCTCTCTCACAATCAGCCGAACCCTACCACACACCTCCTCGATTGTTTTGTCCAATTCTTCACACATCACTAACAAGAGAGTGGGTAGAAAGCTAGTCTAGGTATTGTGCTTATTGTGACTTGCTAGAGAAACACATAATTTTGTGTTTTAGATCGATTCAAAAGATAAAATTTCATATCTCAAAAATTATATGCATGCTGAATTTTAACAATAAGATCCGTGTTCATATTCGATTCCCATGATTATTTCAAGTCCACAAGAATGGAGCAAGTATAGACCTTGAAGACCAAGTCTTTAGGATCAGTTTTGCTAGATTCTTAGGAACCTAAGATGGGCTTAGCTATGCATGATTTACCATTACATTTGTATGTTGTATATGTATGAATGTATGATAGGTTTTATATACAGTTTTATGTATGATTAGCTATCACTCACGTGCAAAGATTAAAAACCGGTATTTAATCAGACTTGCATGTAACCTGATAAGGGATCATCTTTGCATGGATTTGCAATTGATGATTCCAGATTAAGATTGTATCGATATACAGACTGTAATAATTCACTTAAACGCAAATAATTACAAGTCAAGCGTGATACCATTCAAGTTTGGGCACTCAAAAGGGCTTTGAGCCTATGGATGTCGGTACGCCTCTGCGTAACATTCATAGAGGAGAAGTCTAGATGAGATGGGTAGTTCTGTGTGGGTGCGTGCGCTTCCGCGTATTAGCCACATTAGTTTTGTCCATAGTTCAAGCTTGGTAGACTTGTCTACGATTGTCAGTTAGGGCTGACCTTGGGTATCAGTATAGGGTGTGCCATGTAGTTTTATGTACAAACCCTAGACAGGAACTACATGGTCTTGTAGATGGATGCAATCCTACCTTGGCTCTCAATTGGAGGGGTGAGCCTCCGTTCACTTCAATTGAGGGTATGATAGGATCCTGGTTCAGATTCTAATGTTAGAATCAGAAAAGTGTTTTATTAATAAATCTCCAACTTCAATTTTCATTAATACTGATTAAAGTTTTGTTTACCGTGTAGATTAAATGACAAACACGAATAATTCTGGTAGCAGCGCGCTTAGGTCGCTAATGGAGCAGGATAAGCTTAATAGCGTAAACTTCCTCGATTGGGACCGGAACTTGAGACTTGTTCTCAAGCATGAATGTAAGGATTATATCCTTACCCAGGAACTACCTGCTGAGCCAGCACTAAACGCCGCAAGGGCGCTAAGGGATACCTACCAGAAGTTCCTTAGCGACCGGATCGACGTGCAGTGCATCATGATGGGCAGCATGGTGGGCAGCATGGTGCCTGACTTGCAGAAACAGTTCTTGGACATTTCCGATGATCCCAAGGCCTTAATGGCAGAGATTGAGAAAACGTTAATGAGAAAGCGCGTGTCGAAAGATACGACACTTTCAGTGAACTGATGTCTCGCAAGCTGAAGGCTGGAGCTCCTGTTAGTCCCCATGTCCCTAAGATGAAACGTGTTCTGGAACACTTGACCAGACTCGGTCATCCTGTGGATAAGGAAATGTCTGCAGACTTTGTGCTGCATTCACTTCCAGAGACATATCGTGATTTCGTTAGAAATTACAATATGTATGACATGGATAATACTGTGACAGAGCTTCATGGTATGCTCGTGTCTGCAGAACAGAATCTCAAGGGCAAGTCTAAGGAGGTTTTTATGGTCAACAAGTAAGTGAGCTTCAAGAAAGCCAGCCTGGGCAAGGATAAGGCTCCTATGCACCTAGCAGGGAAGATTCGACATCCTAAGGGTCCAGCAGCTCCCAAGGCTGTTGAGAATCCTGAGAAGGATGTCGTCTGCTTCTATTGCCAAGGATAGGGGCACTGGAAGAAGGATTGCAAGAAACACAAGCAGTTTCTTAGGAAGAGTGGAGCTTCCACATGTTCAGGATCAGGTATATTTGTTATTGAGCTCAATCTCAGTTTATCTACTTCAGAATCTTGGGTACTTGATACCGGTGCAGAATCTCACATTTGTGTTAATGTGCAGGCTCTGGGAAGTAGAAGAGATGTGGGCAGGGACGAGGCGGACCTACGAGTTGGTGATGACAATCAAGTCTTAACAACTGCAGTAGGAAACATTAGTCTCGGTTTGCCCAGTGGGCTAGTTTTAATTTCAAACAATGTTCATTTTGTACCTGCATTTCGCAGGAATATTATTTTTGTATCCTTGCTTGACAAGGAAGGATATTATTTTTCTATTGATGATGGAATATTCAATATTTTCAAGAATAATGTATTTTATTGCAATACATCATTGGTTGGTGGTTTATATATTCTTAATATTCAAAACACCGACACTAGCTCAATCTATAAGATAAGTGATAAAAGGGTTAAATCCCATGATTTAAAGCAGACTGTGATATGGCATTGCCATTTAGGCCATATAAACCAGAAACGCATCTCAACACTTCACAACTGTGACTTCTAAGTCCGTTTAAATTCACTTCAATTGAGAGATGCGAGTCATGCCTTATGGGCAAAATGATAAAGGAACCTTTTGCCGGTTTAGGTAAAAGGGCTAGTAACTTATTAGGTCTCATACATTCTGATGTGTGTGGACCTATGAGCACTCAGGCTAGAAGGGGTTTTCACTACTTCGTTACATTTACTGATGACTTTAGTAGATACAGGTATGTCTATCTTATGAGACATAAGTTAGAAACTTTTGACAAGTTTAAAGAGTTCCAGAACGAAGCACAAAACAAGCTTGGGAAAAGTATAAAAGCGCTTTGATCTGACCGAGGCGGTGAGTACTTGGACCAAGAGTTTCACAGTCATTTAAAGGAGTATGGGATCCTCTCTGAATTGACTACGCCTGGAAAACCTCAGATGAAGGGTGTATATGAACGGAGAAATCAGACCTTGCTTGACATGGTTCGGTCAATGATGAGTCAGGTTGACCTCCCTATCTCCCTCTTGGGCTATGCCCTAGAGACGGCCGTATTCATTTTGAATCGGGCTCCTACAAAGGTAGTGGAAACCACTCTATACGAAGTATGGAACGGGAAGAAACCCTTATCAGCTTTTCTTAAGATTTGGGGATGTGAAGCTTACATTAAGCGTTTGCTAGGCGATAAGCTCGAACCCAAATCAGATAAGTGTGTCTTTGTGGGGTACCCCAAGGAAACAAGGGGGTACTATTTCTTCAAATCCAGCGAGAACAAAGTTTTTGTTGCTCGAGGATTGGTATTTTTGGAAAAGGAATTTATTTCCAAATGTGCTAGTGGGAGTGCCGTGCATCTTGAAGAAATTCAAGATGATACGGAACAACCCACTATGCCAGATGTAGAAATACAGGAGCCAGAAGAGGTCATTGATCAAGAACCAATCCATATACCTATTCTAGTGGGTCCAAGAAGGTCTGAGATATCTCGTCAAGTTTCCATCAGATATGGCTTTCTAGCCACTGAGGGAAATGACTAGATAGTGGTGGATCAGGATGATCCAGAAACCTTCAGACAAGCTTTGGCCAGTCCAGACTCCGAAAAATAGCAGAACGCCATGAGTAAGGAAATGAAATCCATGTCAGATAACCAAGTCTGGTGCTTGGTGGATTAAACCCCTAGGATAACACCCATTGGTTGTAAATGGGTCTATAAACTTAAGACCGACATGGATGGAAAACCTCTGACCTACAAAGCTAGATTGGTTGCGAAAGTTTATTGCCAGATCGAAGGTATCAATTATGACGAAACCTTCTCACCAGTAGCTATCGTCAAATCTATCCGGATTATTCTAGCCATAGCAGTATACTACGACTATGAGAGATGGCAGATGGATGTCAAAATCGCCTTCCTTAACGGGAACTTAAAAGAGGATGTGTATATGAAACAACCTGAGGGTTTTGTTGATCCAAAGAATCCCGGAAAGATTTGTAAGCTGCTTAGATCCATTTATGGATTGAAGCAAGCTTCACGGAGTTGGAACCTTCGTTTTGATGAAGCCGTAAGGGAATTCGGTTTTATCAAAAACGAAAGTGAACCTTGCATATATAAGAAAGCGAGTGGGAGTAATATTGTATTCCTAGTGCTATATGTTGATGACATATTGATCATCGGGAATGACATCCCAACCTTGCTTGTGGTTAAAGCTTGGTTAGGGAAATTCTTCTCGATGAAGGACTTAGGTGATGCTCCTTTCATTCTAGGCATCAAGATCTACAGAGATCGTTCCAAAAGAATATTGGGCCTAAGTCAGAGCACTTACATAGATAAGGTGTTGAGAAGATTCTCAATGCTTAATTCTAAGAAGGGATACATACCCATATGGCATGGCATTAAGCTCACCAAGCAACAAAGTCCTAAGACTCCTGATGAGCTGAGCAGGATGAGTTAGATCCTATATGCTTTGACTGTGGGATCCATCATGTATGCCATGATATGTACGAGACCGGACGTCTCGTTCGCACTAAGTTGTACCAACAGATATCAGTCTAACCTAGGCCAGGAGCACTGGATTGCTGTCAAGAGTATCCTTAAGTATCTGAGGAGAACTAAGAACACATTCCTAGTGTATGGTGGGAAAGATGGAGAACTAGCAGTTAAAGGATATGTTGATGTCCTAGTGTATGATTTCAAATCTCAGGCAGGATTTGTATTCGTGTTAAATGGTGGAGCATTTAGCTGGAAGAGATTCAAGGAAGCCACAACTGCCGATTCTACAATAGAGGCTGAATACATAGCTGCAGCAGAAGCAACTAAGGAAGCCGTATGGGTTAGAAGCATTTTTACCGGATTAGATGTAATGCCGCGAGCGTCTGATCCTTTAAGCTTGTTGTGTGACAACACGGAGGTCATAACATTAGCTCAAGAGCCCAGATTCCACAATAGATATAAACACATACAGAGAAAGTATCACATTATCAGGGAGTATATCGATAATGGTGATGTGGAGATTACTTATGTACCGACTAATGATAACGTTGTTGATCCATTGACGAAGGCTTTACCGCAGCCTAAGCATGAGGCACATGTGAAGTCTACGGGGGTAGATTGGAACTTAGGTTGGAACTAGGGGCAAATGGGAGATTGTTAGGATTATGCCCTAGTCCAATGTAATTTTTTAATCTATATTGTAATGTATATCATTTTTCGATCTAATAAAAAGACATTATATTACTAATGTGTTGTAGTAATATATCGAATGTGATTTGATAAATGTCATTATGTGTATAACTACTTATAGTAGAACTGTAGATCAAAGAGAATTGCATTCGATGAGTCTCTGATTAGCGAAGCTTATTCAGAAGCGATCAATATGAGACCAACTCCTTGTGATCATGCTCTACTAATCATGTCAAAGTATGTGCCGGAATTATATCATAAATATCATCAGGTCGATGATATCGGACAACCCGATTGTGAGTATCCAACATAGATACTGTCATGAGATACTCACAGATCATAGATTGTCATTATATCCTAAGACCAAAGAGTCTTTGTGTAAACTACGTAATGAATATTTGAGTTTGACCTAGTCTAACGTTACCTTTAAAAGAGTAGCCATAACGACTTTGATTGGCTTGGTTATTAATTGCATTAGTGAACTCGAAAGATGTCTGAGGTATTTATCACTCATACTCCGGTATGAGAAAGATATCCGTTTAGGCCACTTGATTAGTATGACTAAAGGAATAGCACAGCCGTGCAGGTGATACGTTAGTATCAGTTTTCAGTCATCTCAGATATCAAGAAACAGTGATTAATAAATTAGGGTGACAGTTCTATGTCTATTGATCAATCTAGATATCGGTTTAATAAAAGGACAATGACATGTACAATAACAGGTTAAGTCGAATAATCGATGATCACGAACGTTGGCTAATCATAATGTCTTGCTAGAGGCCACTTATGATGAAAAGGGTAAAATAGTAAATTTACCAGTCTGCCAACGGGTCGTGAGCCTAGAGGGTCACACACTTTAAGTACGATATGTGACAAACAAGCATGGATGGTAATTGAGAGAATCCTCTTTTCAATTCAGTCAAATTGAAAACGATTCGTTTGATTTCTAGCCTAGATTTATTAACCTGACGGTTGAAGAAATCAAGTTAGAGAGATTGAACTGGTTTAGCTAAATCATAATTAGAACACAAATAAATGGGTTTTAATTTGGGGTTGGCTGAATGGGCTTAAAGCCCATTTAGGGTTTTATTTGAGAATTGGGGCTTAAATGCGATTATAGGAATAAAGGGGTTTATTGTGTAATTAATAAAAGATATTCAAAAATCAGATTTTATTTATAACACAATATTCTTTCCCTAAAACCTAATTGATTTTTTCGGCAATCATTCTCATTCTCTCTCTCACATTCGGCGGAACCCTCCCACACACCTCCTCCATTGTTTTGTCCATTTCTTCACACATCACTTGCAAGAGAGTGTGTAGAAACCTAGTCTAGGTATTGTGCTTGTGTGAACTTGTTAGAGAAACACATAACTTTGTGTTTTAGATCGATTCGAAAGGTAAATTTTCAGCTCTCGAAAATTATATGCATGCTGAATTTTAACAATAAGATCCGTGTTCATATTCGATTGTCCATATCATGCATATAATAATTCATTACGAAACTATCATATGTATGAGGAAGTGATTGCAGAACTAAATCGGATGCCAGCTGCTTTTCCATCCCGAGGCCGAGTCGAGTCAGGCCGTCGAGATGTTCCTTCATTTTTAGGACATGTGGAACTACATAGCTGCCTGCTGACATTTTGCAGGCGAGGAGTTCCTTGAGAATCCCGAATCTTCCGAAAAATGGCAGAACGCCATGAATGAGGAAATGTAATCCATGTCAGATAACCAAGTCTGGAACTTGGTGGATCAGACCCCTGGGATAAAACCCATCGGTTGCAAATGGGTCTATAAGATTAAGACCGACATGGATGGAAAACCTCAGACCTATAAAGCTAGACTGGTTGCGAAAGGTTATCGCCAAATCGAAGGTATCGATTATGACGAGACTTTTTCACCTGTGGCTATGGTCAAATCTATCCGGATCATTCTAGCCATAGCAGCATACTATGACTATGAGATATGGCAGATGGACGTCAAAACCGCCTTCCTTAACGGGAACTTAAAAGAGGATGTGTATATGACACAGCCCGAGGGTTTTGTTGATCCAGAGAATCCCGGAAAGATTTGTAAGCTGCTTAGATCCATTTATGGATTAAAGCAAGCTTCACGGAGTTGGAACATTAGTTTTGATAAAGCCGTAAGGGAATTCGGTTTTATCAAAAACGAAAGTGAGCCTTGCATATATAAGAAAGCGAGTGGGAGTAAAATAGTATTCCTAGTGCTATATGTCGATGACATACTGATCATCGGGAATGACATCCCAACCCTACTTGAAGTTGAAGTGTTAAATGGCAGAGCATTCAGCTGGAAGAGCTTCAAGGAAGCCACAACTGCCGATTCTACAACAGAGGCTGAGTACATAGCTGCAGCAGAAGCAGCTAAGGAAGCCGTATGGGTTAGAAGTTTTCTAACTGGATTAGATGTAATGCCGCGAGCATCTGATCCGGTAAGCTTGTTTTTTGACAACACTAGGGCCATAGCATTAGCTCAAGAGCCCAGATTCCACAACAGAACTAAACACATACAGAGGAAGTTGCACATTATTAGAGAGTATATTGATAACGGTGATGTGGAGATGGCTTATGTACCGACTGATGACAATGTTGCTGATCCCCTGACAAAGGCTTTACCGCAGCCTAAGAATGAGGCGCACGTGAAGTCTATGGGGGTAGATTGGAACTTAGGTTGGAACTAGGGGCAAGTGGGAGATTGTTAGGTTTTGCCCTAGTCCAAAATAATTCCTCAATCTATATTGTAACGAACATCATTATTCTACATAATAAAAGGCATAATATTACTAACGTGTTGTAGTAATATATCTAATGTGATTTGATCTATGTCATAATGTGTGTAATTACTTATAGTAGAACTATAGATCAGAAAGAGTTGTATTCGATAGAGTCCCTGATCAGCTAAGCTTCTTCTGAAGCGATCAGTATGAGACTAACTCCTTGTGATCACGCTCTACTGATCATGGCAAAGATGTGCTGGAGTTATATCATAGATATCATCAGGTCGATGATATCGGACAACCCGATTCTGAGTATGCTGCATAGATCCAGTCATGAGATACTCACATATCGTAACTTGTCATTATATCCTAAGACCGAGGAGTCTTTGTGTACACTATGTAACAAATACCTAAGTTTGACCTAGTCTAACGTTATCTGTAAAAGGGTAGCTATAACGGCTTCGATTGGCTTTGGCATTTATTGCACTAGTGAACTCGAAAGGCGTCTGAGGGATTTATCACTCATACTTCGGTATGAGAAAGATATCTGTTTAGGCCACTTGATGAGTATGACTGAAGAAATGGCATGGCCATGCAGGTGATACCTTAGTATTAGTTTTCAGTCATCTCAGATATCAAGAAACAGTGATTGTTAAATTAGGATGACCGTTCTATGCCTATTGATCAATCTGGATATCGGTTTGATAAAAGGACAGTGACATGTACGATAACAGGTTAAGTCGAATAATCGATAATCACGAATATTGGATAATCATAATGTCTTGCTAGAGGCCACTTATGATGGAAAGGGTAAAATGGTAATTTTACCAGTCTGCCAATTATTCGTGACCCTAGAGGGTCACACGCATTAAGCACAATACATGACAATAATTATGGATGAGATTTGAGAACGATTCAGTAGTTTTATGGCCTAAGGTTTTAACCAGACGGCTGAAGAAATCAATTCGAGGAAATTGAGCCGTTTTGACTAAACCGAAATTAGAACTCAAGTTAATGGGTTTAATTTGGGTTTTAGTTAAATGGGCTTAAAGCCCATTTAGGGTTCAAGATAAGAGAGGGGCTAAATGCAAATAAGAAGGATTAAAAGGATGGATAATGTAATTTTTATTTTGAAATTCAATTTTAATTTTAAATTAAAAATCACATAATAATATATTATCTTATCCTTGGAATTTTTCAGCAACTAACTCCCTCTCTCTCTCCCTCACCTTGCCGAAATCTCTCCCCTCTCTACCTCCATTATTGCTCAAGTTTTCCTTTGAATTTTCTAGCAAAAATCAGAGAGAAAAACCATTTTTCGGTTGTGTGCTTGTGTGGACTTGATAGAGAGGACACTACGCTTGTGTTCTTGTCGATTTCAAGAGGTAAATATCAGATTTTAATATTGTTCATAACATGTTCAAATAGCATTAAGATCAAGTTTTAATCGATCACCACGGTTACATATTGTTCGCTGCATGATTTTCAATCTTTGGAACCCATGGTGATCTCTTTCAGGCAGATCGCACACCCCAAGGGTGCAGAGGTTCAAGCAGCTCCCAAAGCTGCTGTGAAGGCTAAGGACAAAATGGAGGAGGTATGCTATCACTGCAATGAGCCAGGACACTGGAATAAGGGATTGTAAGTAATACAAGGATCATGTGCAGAAGAGTGGGTATCCACGTCTTCAGGATCAGATATTTACGGTGTTGAGCTTAATCGCCATAACGTAAATAAGAAAAGGCTTAAATATGATGATTTAAACCAAATTATAATCTGGCATTGTCATTTAAGGCACATAGGCGAGAAACACATTTCAACACTTCACAAGTGTGGACTTTAAGTCTGTTTGAATTCACTCAAACTGAAAGATGTTAGTCTTGCCTAATTGACGAGAAACGCATTTCAACAATTCACAAGTGTGTACTTTTAATTCCGTTTGAATTTCCTCAAACCGAAAGATGCAAATTTCGCCTAATGGGATAAATGACAAAGGCACTTTTCACAGGTTTATGTGAAAGGCGAGTGACTTGTTAAGTCTAATACATTCCGACGTATGTAGACCTATGAGTACTCAAGCCAGAAGAGGGTTCAACTAATAGTTGACTCTTGAAATGGCCGCATTCATTTTGAATTGGGCTCCGATGAAGACAACGATAGTACACCTTATGACAGTCATTCTGTCTCCCATTACCGTGGATGCGTGCACCTTCGCGTAGAATTTATTGGGATGCAAGTTGAATGAGGTAATCAGGTTTATTTGGATGTGTGCGCCTCCGCGTAGTAGCCAAATAAGAGCTGGACCAGAGTCATAGAAGGTACACCACATGACACTCATTACAACTCCCGTTACTGTGGATGTGTGCGCCTTCGCGTAGTATTCATTGAGATGGGAGCGGGATAAGATAGTCAGTTCTATTTGGATGCGTGCGCCTTCGCGTAGTAGCCAAATAAGAAATAGACTATAGTCATATATGGTGTGGGAAACACCCTAATATGTTTTTCCTAAAGATTTGGGTAGCATAGATGCATGCATCCAAATCAGACAAGTGTGTCTTCGTAAGGTACCCTTAAGTAACTAAGAGATACAACTTCTACACACCTAGTGAGAACAAAGTCTTTGTTGCTCAAGGAAGGGTATTTTTGGAGAAAAATTTTATTTCCAAAATAGCTAGTGGGAGTCCCTGTTGGGTTCCGGGGCATCCAAAACACGTTCATAGCAGCACAAGTGACCTATAAACTGCCCCAAACCTGTACAAGATCGACTACCATGTTAGATCCTTAGGAAATCGAGTGTTCGGGTTATACCTGGAAACTGTCCAGAAATAAATTCTGCAGAATCATCCTCTTCCCGGCCTTTTAGCTCCCAAACCAGCGCTCTTTTCGAAAATAAGTATTTGACAAAGACTGTAGCCATTTGACTTATCTTTCCAACGCCTCCTGTTTCAGGTCGATCGGAGCTTGGACGAAGCGGCTATGGCTCACGCAATGTCGGTCACCGGAACTGGAAAATCTAGACAGTTTCTCCATTCTTGCTTGGATCACCAAGAAACCACCAAGAACACCATGAATGGGAAGAATGGGTTTGAACCTCTTAAAAGGCGCCTACGTATCCTCCCCGAGGAATCAAAACCACGTAGTTCTTGCTAGAGATTCATACACACACAAATCTACCAGAATCTCGTGTGTAGAACAAAAGTGATGGAGAGAGGAGGAGGAGCCATGACTGGCCATCTCCATGAGGAAAGAAGAAGATGAATAGAATGATATGTATTGTGGTGAGAATGAATATAATATATGGTGATGGTGATAATGAAATGATGAGAGATATGAGAGGTATGAGCTCACAACCAACTCCTTAACACCAAAAAATGGTTTTGGGCCCTTAATGGGCCAAGCCATAAAATGGGCCTATATGGGCCGGCCATATTTAGGCCTTATGGGCCGAAGCCCAATTGCTTCACCATGTGGTCCCGTGCCGAGTCCAAATATTATATGACCCCTTTTCCGAGCTTATCAAACAAAGTCCGATGCGACATCGACGAAAAACCGTTATTCTCGATTCGCAAACCATTCTCACTTACTCGGGCCCACGGCCCAAAACGCCCAGTTTTGGCCATGTCTCGTGTCTCAATAAATGCCGACATTTCCTTATCTCCCGAAACCCATATCCTTGGTGTGTGACCCTTTTAGGCTCATGCCATGTTGGCAGATCGGCATAAAACCCCATTTTACCCGATCCATCATTAATGACCTAAAGTATACCATTATGATTACCCAATGTGCATAATATTCGAACTAATCGACTTAACCTGTCTGTCGTCCAAGTCATTATCCTTTTATCGCTAGATATCCAATTGATCATAAGGCATAGAGTCGTCATCCATATTTTGATCAATCATGTTTCTTGATATGTGAGATGACTGAAAACTGATAACTCGTATCACTGGCATGGCCATGTACTTTCTTTCAGTCACTCTAGATCAAGTGGCCTAAACGGATATCATTCTCATACCGTAGTATGAGGGATAAATCCCTTAGCCATGTTTCGTGTCACTCATGCAATCCTGCCCACCCAATCATGCCCGTTATTGATATCCTGTTACAGATATTTTTAGGCGCAAGTCAAAGCCGGACATCAATTGCATAGCGATCACAAAGACTCCTCGGTCTAAGGATACAATGACAAGCTACAACACTGAATATGTTCATAACCGTATCTATGCAACATTATTCAGGTCGGATCGTCTGATATCAAACCCCTGATGATATCTATGATATAATTTTGGGATCCCGCATCCCAATGACAAGTAGAACTATATCATAAAAAATCATCCTCATACTGGTCGCTTCTATTGAAGCATATTTGACTAGGGATTCGTTAAGTTTGATTCGTACAGATCTATGGTTCTACTACTTTCGTGGTCATAGATCAGATCATACTTTAACATATTACTTCAACACATAAGTAATATAAAGCCGATTTTAATCATTTCAAACAATGATAAACTATTACAGACATTTACAGACTATTCCAATTGGAACATAGGGCACAAATGCTATCAATCTCCCACTTGCCCCTAGTTCTAATCTAAATCCCAGTATGTACCCATTGACTATACATGAACTTCATGTTTAGGCTGTGAGAGAGCCTTCGTTAAAAGGGTCGGCTGTGTTTTGGCTCAAAATAGGTTTGTGCACAGTGTTTGATCCGTGGCACGAGCCCGCGATCTAATATTTTGAAAACTTTCAAATTTGATCGGTTACGATAAACCGTTTTTTTCGAAAATGTCTAATTTCGATAAACTCGACCAAGCAACTTGGAAAAGTTAAAACCGGAAAATTGCATCTTGTTTGATAACATGTTTGCGTAAGAACATGTTGGATGATGTGATGAAATGTATGATGCATTAGTAGCCCATAAGAATTTTATCACTTTCACGGTTTGCACGCCGTTAATGTTAGCGTGTAATTATTCTTTTATTCAAGCCGTTAAAACTGTAATTATTTTTTATCCGGTCTGCGAACCGAGTATTAATTGTAAATTCTACTCAAAGTCGGGAAGAATGGAAAATCGAGAACGGTGACGGTCTTGGAGGAAGTCCAAGATCTAGTGGGAGCCCGAATGGGGATGACGAGAAGATGTTATGTCTCGTAGACTCTTAGGGATAGGATGGGCTATTGATGCATATTTAAATGCTTTAAATGCATGCTTGAATTATTAGATGATAATTTGTATGCTAGCATGCTTAGCTTATGATATTATAAGCCATCACCTCACATGCAAAGATTAAAAACCGTTTTTATTTATTTTCATGTTTAAAGCGTTGTGAACCATCATCGCACGGGTTGTGATGGATGGGTTGATTTTGAAACGTGTTTGCACAGGTTGCAAATGAAGGCTTCAAAAGAAGATAGTTTTTATTTATTCGTCGCACGAGTTGTGATGGATGTGTTCAAATTTGAAAACGTCTTTGCACGGGTTGTAAATGACGGTTTCGAAGAAGATAATGTGAAATAAATTAGAATCGTCACAACACGGGTTGTTGATGACGGATTCCTAATTGTATCAAACATAATTGATTTAAACTCAACCGATCTCAAATAACTTTAAGTGAAGTGAGACACCAACCCAAAATCATAAACTTGTATAGTTCTCTACTTTGTTGATGTCGTGCGCCTTAGCGGAGCATCTTCGAAAGTGCGCTCTATAAAAGTTTGTGAAAGTTCTATCTAGATGTCGTGCACCTTAACGGAGCATCTCTATCGAACTAAGCATACTTGATTTGGTTGAATTAACTGCGATTCTCGACCAGGGTCGAGCCAGAGTTTCAGAAAGGGTATGCCGTGTGCAACAGCACAGACCCTTGCCAAGAAGTACACGGGTTGTAATTAAACCCATTTACATTGGTTGTAATTAGATGCATCTCCTACCTAAATAAGTGAATCGGAGCGGTGCTCCTTTGCATACTTCGGTTCATGAATCATGCCTTGGGTAAGCTCAATGGAACAAACTATCTGGACTGGGACAGGAACCTATGACCTGTGTTCAAGTTGGAACTCAAGGAATACGTCCTGGACCAGGCTATCCCTGTGGAGCCAACACTCAACGCCCCGAGGGCCGTTAAGGATGCATACCAAAAGCACCTTAGCGACAACATCGACGTGGCGTGTGTGATGTTGTGCGCTATGGAGCCGGAGCTCCAGAAGCAGTTTATGGAACTGTCTGAGAACACTTTAGCGATGATGTCGCAGATAAAGGTCATGTTCAAGGAAAAGGCTCGAGTCGAAAGATTCGGGATTCTCAAGAAACTCCTCGCCTGCAAATGGTCTGGATGGTCCACATGTCCTAAAAATGAAGGGAAATCTCGACGGCCTGAACCGACTCAGCCTCGGGATGGAAAAGCAGATGGCAGCCGACTTAGTTATGCAATCCCTTCCTCTTACATATGATAGCTTCGTAATGAACTATTATATGCATGATATGGACAAGACCTTCTAGGAGTTACGTTAAATGCTTGTGATGGCCGAAAAGAACATGAAGGTCACTCGTGTCAAGGATGTCCTAATGGTCAGAAAGGGAACTAGCTTTAAAGCTGGAGGTGATAAGGGTAAAGAACCTATGCACTTGGTAGGCAGGATGAGACTGCCTTTACTTCCTAGACCTCCTAAAGTCAACGAGGTAAAGAAGAAAAAGGAAGCAGTTTGCTTCTACTGCCAACAGCCTGGTCATTGGAAGAGAGACTGCAGAAAGTTCCAGGATGATCAGAAGAAGGGCTGTGGGGCCGCGTCTTACTCAGGTATTTTATTTTTAGAGCTAAATCTCTCTGTTTCAGATTATGGGTATTAGATACCGGAGCTGAATCACATATCTGTACAAATGTGCAAGTGTTGGAAAATAGAAGGGATTTGGGCAAGAACGAGGTGGACCTAAGAGTTGGGAATAAAGTTCGGGTTGTCGAAACTGTTGTAAGATCGGTTAGACTTGTTTTGACTAGTGGCCTTGTTCTTGTAATGCATAATGTGTATTTTGTACCTACTTTCAGTAGAAACATTATATCAATTTCCTTACTAGATAAGGAATGATTTTCTTTTGTAATCGTAAATGGAAGTTTTAAAAATGAAGGGACATCTCGACGGCCTGAACCGACAGAGCCTCGGGATTGAAAAGTAGATTGCAGCCGATTTAGTTTTGCAATCTCTTCCTTATACATATGATAGCTTCGTAATGAACTATTATATGCATGATATGGACAAGACCTTCTAGGAGTTACATCAAATGCTTGTGACGGCCGAAAAGAACATGAAGGTCACTCGTGGCAAGGATGTCCTAATGGTCAGAAAGGGAACTAGCTTCAAAACTTGAGGTGATAACGGTAAAGCCCCTATGCACTTGGCAGGCAGGACGAGACTGCCTTTACTTCCTAAACCTCCTAAAGTCAGGGAGGTGAAGAAGAAAAAGGAAGCAGTTTGCTTCTACTGCCAACAGCCCGGTCATTGGAAGAGAGACTGCAAAAAGTTCCAGGATGATTAGAAGAAGGGCGGTGGGGCTGCGTCTTCCTCAGGTATTTTCTTTTTAGAGCCAGATCTCTCTGTTTCAGATTTATGGGTATTAGATACTGGAGCTGAATCTCATATATGTACAAATGTGCAAGTGTTGGATAATAGAAGGGATTAGGGCAAGAACGAGGTGGACCTAAGAGTTTGGAACAAATTTCGGGTTGCCGAAACTGTTGTAAGATCAATTAGAATTGTTTTGACTAGTGGTCTTGTTCTTGTACTGCATAATGTGTATTTTTGTACCCACTTTCAGCAGAAACATTATATCAATTTCCTTATTAGATAAGGAAGGATTTTCTTTTGTAATCGTAAATGGAAGTTTTAAAAATGAAGGGACATCTCGACGGCCTGAACCGACTCAGCCTCGGGATGGAAAAGCATATGGCAGCCAATTTAGTTCTGCAATCCCTTCCTCATACATATGATAGCTTCGTAATGAACTATTATATGCATGATATGGAAAAGACCTTCTAGGAGTTACATCAAATGCTTGTGACGGCCGAAAAGAACGTGAAGGTCACTCGTGGCAAGGATATCCTAATGGTTAGAAAGGGAACTAGCTTCAAAGCTGGAGGTGATAATGGTAAAGCCCCTATGCACTTGGCAGGCAGGATGAAACTGCCTTTACTTCCTAAACCTCCTAAAGTCAGGGAGGTGAAGTAGAAAAAGGAAGCAGTTTGCTTCTACTGCCAATAGCCCGGTCATTGGAAGAGAGACTACAAAAAGTTCCAGGATGATCAGAAGAAGGGCGGTGGGGCCGCATCTTCCTCAGGTATTTTCTTTTTAGAGCTAAATCTCTCGCTTTCAGATTTATGGGTATTAGATACCGGAGCTGAATCTCATATTTGTACAAATGTGCAAGTGTTGGATAATAGAAGGGATTTTGGCAAAAACGAGGTGGACTTAAGAGTTGGGAACAAATTTCAGGTTGCTGAAACTGTTGTAAGATCGGTTGGACTTGTTTTGACTAGTGGCCTTGTTCTTGTACTGCATAATGTGTATTTTGTACCTACTTTCAGCAGAAACATTATATCAATTTCCTTACTAGATAAGGAATGATTTCTTTTGTAATCGAAAATGAAAGTTTTAATATAAAACATGATGATGTACATTATGCAAGTACAAGTACAGTTGGTGGTTTGTATGTTTGAATATGGAAAGCCCCAATTCAAATAAGCTCTATAACGTTAATACGAAAAGGTTTAAATTCGATGATTTGAACCAAACTCTAATATGGCACTATCGTCTAGCCACATAAATGAGAGGCACGTTTCAGTACTTCACAAGTGCGGGCTGTTAAGTCCATTCGATTGAGATATGCGAGGCTTGTTTGATAGGCAAGATGATTAGAGCACCCTTCATCGGGAGAGGTGAAAGGGCGGGTGACCTATTGGCCCTAATACACACGGATGTCTATGGACCTATGAGTTCACTTGCCATGAGCGGTTATAGTTACTGCATCACTTTTACTGACGATTACAGTAGATTTGGTTATTTCTATTTAATGAGACACAAGTCTGATGATTTTGATAAATTCAAAGAGTTAAAGACTGAAGTGCAGAACCAGCTCGATAAAAGCATAAAAGCACTTCGTTCAGATCGAGGTGGAGAATACTTATCCCAAGAGTTTCTAGATCATCTTGTTGAAAGTATGATATTATCGGAGTCGACTCCGCCAGGAACACCTCAGTTAAATGGGGTGTCTGAGCGAAGGAATCGAACATTGTTGGATATGGTTCGATCCATGATGAGTCAGGCTGATTTGCCAATATCCTTATCGGGTTATGCTCTTGAAACTGCAGCATTCATATTGAATATGGCTCCAACGAAGACAGTGGAATCTACACCTTTTGAGCAATGGTACGGGAAGAAGCCCGTTTTGTCCTTCCTCAAGATTTGGGGTTGCAAGACTTTTGTGAAGCCTATGCTCTCAAACAAGCTCGAACCAAAATCAGACAAATGCATCTTCGTTGGGTATCCCAAAGAAACAAGGGGATACTACTTCTACATACCGAGCGAGAACAAAGTTTTTGTTGCTCGCGGTGGGGTGTTTTTGGAAAAGGAGTTCATTTCCAAGACAGTCAGTGGGAGAACTATAGATCTGGATGAAATTCCAGAGGATATAGTTTCTCAGGAACCACCTGAAAGCCCAGTAGAAGATATGGAGCCAGAGCAGGAAGTAGAGGAGGAACCAATCACATCAATTCTTCAGAACGGTCTAAGGCGGTTTGAAAGGACCAGTCATCCACCCGTGAGATACGGATTCTGTGTGACTCAAGGTTATGAGCAGGTATTGGTGGATCAAGATAATGAACCCACCACCTTTCGAGAAGCCGTGGACAGTACCGACTCTGAGAAATGGCTGGGAGCCATGAAGGAGGAGGAAATGCAATCCATGTACGATAATCAAATCGTGAGCTTGATTGATCCAATCGTTGGTGTTAACACCAGTGGTTGTAAATGAGTCTTCAAGAAGAAGACAGACATGGATGGCAATCTTCAGACCTATAAAGCACCTCTGGTAGCAACAGGTTATAGACAAATTCAAGGGATTGACTATGAGGAAACCTTTTCTCCAGTGGCTATGGTCAAATCTATCCGAATTCTTCTCTCCATCGCAGCATATCATGACTACGAGATATGAGAGATGGATATCAAAACTGCCTTCGTTAATGGGAACTTAACTGAGGACGTTTATATGACGCAACCTGAAGGTTTTGTAGATCCAAAAAGTAAGGGAAAGATTTGTAAGTTGCTCAAGTCCATTTATGGATTGAGGCAAGCTTCGAGGAGTTGGAATCAACGTTTTTATCAAGCTGTGAAACAGTTCGGCTTTATCAAGAACGATGATGAACCTTGCGTTTACAAAAGGTAGGATGGAAGTAAGATAGTCTTTTTGGTGTTGTATGTCGACGACATATTACTCATTGGAAACGACATCCCAACCTTACACTCAACAAAGGCTTGGTTGGGCGAGTGTTTCGTAATGAAAGATTTAGGCGAAGCCTCTTACTAATAGCATTTGTGCCCTAGGTTCCAATTTGAATAGTCTGTAAATGTCTGTAATAGTTTATTATCGTTATAAATGACTAAAATCGGCTTCATATTACTTATTTGTTGAAGTAATATGTTAAAGTATGATCTGATCTATAACCACAAAAGTAGTAGAACCATAAATTTGTACGGATCAAACTTAACGGTCCCAGGTCAAATATGATTCAATAGAAGCGACCAGTATGAGGATGATTCTTTATGATATAGTTCTACTCGTCATTGGGATGCAGGATCCCATAATCATATCATAAATATCATTAGGGGTTTGATATCAGATGACCCGACCTAAATAGTGTTGTATAGATACAGTCATGAACATATTCAGTGTCGTAGCTTGTCATTATATCCTTAGACCGAGGAGTCTTTGTGATCTCTATGCAATTGACGTCTAACTTTGATTAGCGCCTAACACTATCCGTAACAGGATAGCAAAAACGGGCATGATTGGGTGGGGGACGGATTGCATGTGTGACACGAAAGACGGCTAAGGGATTTATCCCTCATACTACGGTATGAGAATGATATCCGTTTAGGCCACTTGATCGAGAGTGACTGAAAGAAAGTGTGTAAGGACCTCTCCCGGGCAGTTAGACTAAAATCTGGGAAAATTCAAAATTTTTGAATAGTGACCAGATCGAGTCTGAACCTGACCCCGAGAGTTGTTTTGGACATAAGATGACGTTATTTTCGACCAAGCTAAGTTCAGGGCGACTAAAGAGTTGACTTAGGTTGACTTTTTGCCGGAAAAGTCAACCGAGGACGTTTTGAGCAATTCTGGACTCGTTAAGTCCCGAATCGCAAAACGGTCGATGCAGTATTCTTAGTTAGCCCATTTTAAGTCACTCGGGAGATTTTGCTGAAATCTCGATAAAAGTGCCCGTGCGGGGTCCGAAACGTCTGATTTTGGGAAATCTGATCCGTTTTCGGTAGGTGGAAAAGGTGACCGATGTGATTGATGGGTTAGGTATCAAGGGGATAAGGAAGTGACTTGTTGTGTGTGGGGTTTGGTGATGTTGGGAAAGAGGAAAAAGGGTTGATTTTTGGGTTTTCATTCTATTTAATTAAGTAATTAATTAAATAAAATGTGTTGTTATAAGGAGGGGGAGCTCCCATTTCATCCGAGAACAACCAAGAGAAAGAGAGGGAGAAGATAAGAAAGAAGGAGAGAGAAAGAGAAAGAGAGAGAGAAAGAGAAAGAGGGAAGGATAAGGAGGGTCCGGCCAAGCAAGGAGGATTTTCCGTCAATCCGTCCGTCGTTTCTTCGAGATTTCTTCGTATTCGAAATCCCGGCATCGAGGACTACAAGAGGTATGGTTCTCTTTTCGATTTGGAGTACTTTGGTTCTTGGGTTTTAAGTAGAAATGTGTTGTTTTAAGTTTAGTTAGACACTAGAGATGATTAGGCATGTTTTAAGACAAATTTGAACAAATTCCGGTGACCGGAGGGTCGCCGGAGCTCCGGCCACGTTGGTGGCTGATTCCGGTGGCCATGGAACGCTGACTCGAAGTGCTTCAACCTTCATCTTGTGAGTTTTCCAAAGGAGCAACGGTTTGGGAGCTAGAAGCCCGGGAAGTGACTGAACCGCTGAATCTGTCCAGCCGGACGGACAATCTGTTTTGCTCTGGACGGAGCCGTTCCCGTTCGAACTTGGTTCCGAGCAAAACATGAAGTTTGTAGAGGACTGACAGAGCTTCAACTTTCATGTTTACGTGTTTTCCAGACGAGCTACGGATTTGGAGCTGCAAGTCCGGGAAGTGGACTGTTCTGCCGAATCTGTCTCTGGACAGATTCGAAGTAAATCCCGTAGCTCGATTTTGTTTCCCGAGAATTAATGTGGTGGCTTGTGTGGGGCCCACGAGCCCGGGGCTCGGGTTTTGTGAGTTCGGGTGGTCCCGGGTGACCCCCGAGTCGATAACTTGCGTATTTGATAATTTCCGGATTTAAATTGTGAAAGACGGTTTTTCCACCAATAACTTTAATTCAAGTATTTTAACGCTCGGGTGTCGGAATTCGATTCCGTTAATTGCATTGGTCTTAGAATATTAAATGAGGAGTTTAGAAACAAGTTTCGTAATTTTCAGAGTCCCGAGGGTCAAAAACTAGTTTCCGGGCAGATTGGGTGTTTCGGGGAAAATGGGTCATTCCGGACCCATTTTGGCTACTTTGATTAATTTGAAGTGTGTCCAAGTGTTAGGCACTTGTTGGAGTACACTTGTAAATTTATTGCATTCGTTTCGGAGTCTGTTTGAGTTTTTAATTATTGAATATAATTATTAGTTGATATTGACGCTCGCGGGAAAGGCAAGGCGTGAATAGCTCGAGCGGGAGGCTAGGAGCATACGTGGAGCTTTCCTAAGGTAGGGGACATAGCTACCTAGACTATATGGCTTGATGCCTTTGTTTGATTATATATGTGTGTATATATACGTGTGAGCATGATTTGGCACTATGGTAGTGGCGTGAATATGCTTGGTGTGATTATATGCGAATAGTGAGATTTGCATGATAATGTTGGGTGAATTAGTTTAGTATAACTCTGAACTGATTGTATGCACGGGATTGTGCCAGGTATTATATTATTTGCTTTTCAGACGATGATTTATTCCGTCTTGCACCTAGTATGTTTTCTGCATGAGTATGGTGTGATACTTGTGTTACAGGTGGTGTGTAAGGTAAACCGAGTTGAGGGTGGATTCCCTTGATCGAGATCGGTTACCTTTATTTGTGGTAAGGGTCAACCGAGCTGAGGGTGGACTCCCTTAGTTGTGATCGGTTACCTTTATTTAGGTGTAAGGTAAACCGAGTTGAGGGTGGATTCCCTTGATCGAGATCGGTTACCTTTATCTTTGTGGGAAAGGTCAACCGAGCTGAGGGTGGACTCCCTTAGTTGTGATCGGTTGCCTTTATTTAGGTGTAAGGTGAATCGAGTTGAGGGTGGACTCCCTTGATCGAGATCGGTTACCTTTACCTAAGGGAGGGTGAACCGAGGCAAGGGTGGATTCCCTGGGCTGAAATCGGTTACCCTAGGGTGTAGTTAATTATGTTATACAACTACTTTTGCATTGTTATCATCTTGTGTATGTGCGATGTTTGAGTCTTGGAGGTAGCGTGTTCACCCCTACAACTTGTGCAGGTTATGGATGCGTTTAGATCTTTTGACTGGGAGCTTGGGGGCGTGTCGTGTCGACGTGTCTTTGCCAGTGGTGTTTGGTCGGCTGTTGTAGACTCTGTTGAGTCGTAACCTGTTTTGTTACTGCTTTTCATTATCCGGTTTATTACTTTATTTTGTAAAACACTCGGTGAGGTGGCGTTATGCCTCACCATTATGGTATTTATTTATGAGTTACTTGCTTCATCTTCAAAGGATGTTTTGATGGAATTGTTTTAGAACTGGTTTACTTATTTGTGCAATCACCTTTAAGTTAGGGACGCCTAAACTAAAGGTGTTGACTTTGTGCGAGTATAGTTATGATACACTCGAGGACGCTCGAGGTGTTTCATAACTATTTCGTATATGTATCTTCGTATATGTATTATTGATACTTGTATTTTATCGCGTGACGACTAAGATTCGGAGAACCGGATCTTGGGGCGTTACAAAGTGCATGACCATGCCAGTGATATAGGTTACACACCAAGGATAGGGGTTTCGGCAGATAAGGAAATGTCGAAATTTATTGAGACACGAGACATGGGCAAAACTGGGCGTTTTCGGTCGTGGGCCCGTGTAAGTGAGAATGGTTTGCGAATCGAGAAAAACGGGTTTTTTCGTCGATGTCGCATCAAACTTTGTTTGATAAGTTCGGAAAAGGGGTCGGATAATATTTGGACTCAGCACGGGACCACATGGCCGAAGCAATTGGGCTTCGGCCTGTGAGGCCCAAATATGGCCGGCCATTTAGGCCCAATTGTGGCATGGCCCATGGTTGGCCCATGGCCATGCTTGATGGATATGGATGATGAGCATGGAAGCCCATACCTCTCATACATCTCATACCTCTCATCATTTCACATCACCATCACTTAATAACATATTATATTTCTCACACCACACCAAATCATTCTATTCATCTTCTTCTTTCCTCATGAATTTGGTTGGCCATGGCTCCTCCCTCTCTCCATCACTTTTGTACAACACACCAAATTCTTGTGGATTTGTGTTTGCATGAATCTCTAGCAAGAACTACGTTGATTTGATTCTTCGGGGAGGATACGTAGGCGCCTTTGAAGAGGTTCAAGCCCATTCTTTCCATCTCTTGGTGATTCTTGGTGGTTCAAGCCTCAACCGGAAAAACTGGCTAGATTTTCCAGTTCCGGCGATTGAAATGGCGTGAGCTATAGCCGCTTCGTCCGAGTTCTGATCGACCTGAAACCTAGGGCGTTGAAGAGATAATTCAATGGGCTAAAAGATATGTGAAATATCATTTTTCCAAAAGAGCAACGGATTGGGAGATACATGGCCGGGAAGAGGACGATTCTGCAGAATCTGTTTCTGGACAGTTTCGAGGTATAACCCGAAAACTCGATTTCCTAAAGATTTAACATGGTAGTCGATCTTGTGCAGGTTTGGGGCAGTTTATAGGTCGCTTCTGCTACTATGAACATGTTATGGATTCCCTGGAACCCAACAATGGTATCAGAGGCGGTCTACCAGTTCGAGATCCTTGTTTGTTATTTCGGTTTTTTTGATGTTTAACATGCCCTTGTGTTTCCATTATTTAATTTTCTTATATCGGTTAATTATGCCATGAAAAATGTAATTTAAGAAAATATGTTAAATTTGGATTTTTTCAAAAATTATTGAATTTGTCGGGTCCAAAACGGGACTCTCGGGGAGCCGGATTTGAGGTACCGGACGGAGTTCACCGGGGGTCAGCGTTGGCCAGCGGTGACCGGGCCTGTCCCTGCCCTGGCCGAGGCCGAGGGTGGCTACAAGCTCGGTTTGGGTTTTCAAACCCCAAACGGGCCATGAGGTTGGGCTCGGCCCAAGTGGGCTTCGGCCCGATAGGTTTGTGCACGGTGTTTGATCCGTGGCACGAACCCGAGATCCAATATTTTGAAAATTTTCAAATTTGATCGATTTCGATTAACCATTTTTCGAAAAGGTCTAGTTTCGATAAACCCGACCAAGCAACTTGACAAAGTTAAAACCGGAAAATTACATCTTGTTAGATAACATGTTTGTGTGATAACACGTTGGATGATGTGATGATCTGTATGATGCATTAGTAGCCCATAAGAATTTTATCGCTTTCACGGTTTGCACACCGTTAATGTTAGCGTGTAATTATTCTTTTATTCAAGCCGTTAAAAGTGTAATTATTTTTTATCCGGTCTGCATACCGAGTATAAATTGTAAATTCTACTCAAAGCTGAGAAGGATGGAAAATCGAGAACGGTGACGGTCTTGGAGGAAGTCCAAGAGCTAGTAGGAGCCCGAATGGGGATGACGAGAAGATGTTATGTTTCGTAGACTCTTAGGGCTAGGATGGGCTATTGATACATATTTAAACGCTTTAAATGCATTCTTGAATTATTAGATGATAATTTGTATGATAGCATGCTTAGCTTATGAGATTATAAGCCATCACCTCACATGCAAAGATTAAAAAATGTTTTTATTTATTTGCATGTTTAAAGCGTTGTGAACCATCATCACACGGGTTGTGAACCATCATCACACGGGTTGTGATGGATGGGTTCATTTTGAAACGTGTTTGCACGGGTTGCAAATGACGGCTTCAAAAGAAGATAGTATGTGATACAATTAGAAACTTCACAACACGATTTTGTTGATGACGGGTTCGTAATTGTGCCAAATACTTTTGAATTGTTAAACAAAACCAATCACACAGTAATTTGAGTCATGTGAGATGCCACCCAAATTCACACCCATGTAGGGACATTCTCTCGGTGTCGTGCGCCTTAGCGGAGTACCGATAGAATGGGTTCTATATGGAATGGTCAACCTTGTGGGATGTCGTGCGCCTTAACGGAGCATCTGCACAAAATTGATGCATATGTGAAGGTTGGTTGACTTGACCATGATTCTCGACCTGAGGTCGAGCTGGGGCATCAGAAGGGTAAGCCATGTGCATTTGCACATACCCTGACCAAGAATTACACAGGTTGTAATTGGACAAATGTCTTACCCAAATAGGTGAATTGGAGCGGTGCACCTTATCGTACTTCAATTGACAAATCAGGGATCTTGGTTTAAAAATTATAGTTATTAGAATCGAATGGTTGGTGTTTAATTCGGATCTTCGTAAATTTATTCAACTATTCTGATTAAATTTACTTTCTTCGTGTAGAAATGGCTAGTAATTCAACAAACTCGTCTAATTTGTCATTGAGGACTATACTCGAGAAGTGTAAACTCAACGGGACAAATTATCTAGACTGGGACAGAAATTTACGACTTGTGTTAAAAATGGAACGCAGGGAGTACGTCCTAGATAAGGCTATCCCTGAGGAGCCAGCTGCCAACGCAACGAGGGTCGTTAAGGATGCGTACCAGAAACACCTTAGCGACTCTATCGACGTTGCGTATGTCATGCTGGGCTGCATGGAGGCGGACCTCCAAAAGCAGTTTATGGAGCTATCCCATGATCCGTTTGCAATGTTTGCACAGATCAAGGATATGTTCAAGGAGAAAGTACGTATTGAAAAATACACTGTTCTCCGAGAACTCATAGCCTGCAAGATGTCAGCAGGCAGCTCCGTAGGTCCTCACGTCCTACAGATGAAGGGGCATTTTGACCATATGACTAGTATCGGTATGTCTATGGAAAAGGAAATGGCTGCGGATTTTGTTCTGCAATCCCTTCCTCGTGCATATGGTGGGTTCGTCATGAACTATCATATGCATGATATGGACAAGACCGTGTCGGAGTTGCACAGCATGCTAGTAACTGCCGAGAAGAGTATAAGGGGCAGTTCGTCCAAAAATGTCTTCATGGTCAAGAAGGGACCCAGCTTCAAAGCTGTTGGTGGCAAGGGTAAAGGCCCTAGACACCTCGCAGGGAGGAACAGACGACCATTTATTCCTAGACCTCAAATGCCCGTACAAGGCAAAGGGAAGGCAAAGGAGTCGGTCTGCTTCTACTGTCAAAAGCCTGGTCATTGGAAGAAAGACTGTCAGTAGCTGAAGGAGGATCAGAAGAAGGGCGGTGGGGCCGCTACTTCATCAGGTATTCCATTAGAGCTATATCTTTCTACAATAAATACCTGGGTACTAGACACTGGAGCTGAGTCTCATGTCTGTGCTGATGTGCAGGTGTTACACAGTAGAAGAGATATAAAGGAAAACGAGGTGGACCTAAGAGTTGGGAACAATACCAGAGTTGCCGCAATTGATGTGGGTTCTGTGAACCTTATTTTGCCCAGTGGGCTTGTAATTGAACTTAATGATGTGTTTTGCGTACCTTTTTTCAATAGGAATATTATCTCAATTTCTCTTCTTGAAATAGAGGGATATTATTTTAATATTAAGAACGGGTTTTTTGATATTATGCGCAACAACATATATTATGGCAATGCTCGCACTGTTGGAGGATTATACATATTGAATATGCAAAACTCGAAATCCAACATGCTCTATAATGTAAATGCTAAGAGGTTTAAAACTAATGATTTAGACCAAACTCTTATCTGGCATTGTCGTCTAGGTCACATAAATGAGAAACGCATCTCAGCGCTTCATAAGCGCGGACTTCTAAGTCAATTCGAATTCCAAGCGATTGAAAGATGTGAAGCTTGTTTGATGGGCAAGATGACTAAAGCGCCCTTCACTGGTTTAGGTGAGAGGGCAGGTGACTTATTGGGTCTAATACATTCAGACGTATGTGGACCAATGAGTACGCATGCCAGAGGTGGTTTAGGCAACTTTATCACATTTACTGACGATTTCAGTAGATATGGTTATGTCTATCTCATGAGACATAAGTCCGAAGCTTTTGATAAATTCAAAGAGTTTAGGACTGAAGTAGAAAACCAACTCGGAAAGAGTATCAAGGCACTCCGTTCTGATCGGGGTGGAGAATACTTATCCGAGGAGTTTCTTAGTTATCTTACTGAAGGTGGAATACTATCTCAGTGGACTCCGCCAGGAACACCGCAACTTAATGGTGTGTCCGAACGGAGGAATCGAACATTGTTAGATATGGTTCGATCAATGTTAAGTCTCACTGATCTCTCGATCTCCTTCTGGGGTTATGCTCTGCAAACGGCCGCTTTCTTAATAAATAGGGCTCCGTCGAAAGCAGTGGAAGGGACATCATTTGAAAAATGGTACGGGAAGGAACCCGTTTTGTCCTTCCTTAAAATCTGGGGTTGTGAGGCTTATGTTAAAAGGTTGCTTGCAACCAAGCTCGAACCAAGATCAGATAAATGCACTTTCGTCGGATATCCAAAAGAAACAAAAGGATACTACTTCTACAAACCGAGCGGAAATAAAGTTTTTGTCGCTCGAGGTGGGACGTTCTTGGAAAAAGAGTTCATTTCCAAGACAGTCAGTGGGAGGGCTATTCATCTTGATGAAGTTCTAGATGAGATGGTCACTCGGGAACCACGAGAAGACCCACTAGAAGAGGTAGAGCAAGAAGTGGTCATTGAGCAAGAACTAATAGTTGCAGTTAATGAGGACGGTCCGAGGCGCTCTGAAAGGATAAGTCATGCACCTGTCAGATACGGTTTCTTAGTAACTGAAGGTGATGGTTTAGTACTAGTGGACAATGACCCAGCTACCTTTCGCGAGGCTTTGGACGGAACCGACTCTGAGAAATGGTTGGAAGCCATGAGGGAAGAAATGCAATCCATGTCAGATAATCAAGTGTGGGACTTGGTAGATCATACCCCTAATGTTAAGGTCATAGGGTGTAAATGGATCTTTAAAATAAAGATTGACATGGATGGCAAACCTCAGACCCATAAAGCGAGACTGGTAGCAAAAGGTTATAGACAAGTCCACGGAATTGACTATGAAGAGACCTTTTCTCCAGTAGCTATGGTCAAATCTATCCGCATTCTTCTTGCCATAGCAGCATATCACAACTATGAGATATGGCAAATGGATGTCAAAACCGCCTTCCTCAACGGGAGGTAGCTGAGGACGTTTATATGTCTCAGCCTGAGGGTTTTGAGGATCCAAAGAATAAGGGAAAGATTTGCAAGTTGCTCAAATCAATCTATGGTTTGAAGCAAGCATCTCGGAGTTGGAATCAGCGTTTTGATGACGTAGTAAAACGGTTTGGCTTCGTCAAGAACGATGATGAACCTTGCGTGTATAAAAAGGCAAGTGGGAGCAATATAATCTTTTTAGTGCTTTATGTTTATGACATACTGCTCATTGGAAACGACGTCCCTACCTTGCTCTTAACGAAGACTTGGTTAGGTGAGTGTTTCGCAATGAAGGACTTAGGCGAGGCCTCTTACATCTTGGGAATCAAGATATATAGAGACCGTGCCAAGCAGGTCTTGGGCTTAAGTCAAAGCACTTATATAGACAAGGTGTTGAGACGATTCTCAATGGAAGATTCAAAGAAAGGATTGCTGCCCATGCGTCATGGCGTGAAGCTTAGCAAGAAGCAGGGTGCTGAGACACCTGCAGAGCTAGCAAGAATGAATGAGATCCCATATGCTTCGGCTATAGGGTCCATAATGTATGCCATGATATACACGAGACCGGATGTCTCGTTTGCCCTAAGCTGTACCAGTAGACATCAATCCAAACCCGGTGAGGCACACTGGATGGCTGTCAAGGCGATTCTCTAATATTTGAGAAAAACCAAGGACGCCTTTCTTGTATACGGGGGCAGAAATGATGATCTCGTCGTCAAAAGATATGTCGACGCTAGTTTCCAGACAGACCCCGATAACTTTAAGAGTCAGTTGGGATATGTGTTTATGTTGAACGGTGGAGCATTCCGCTGGAAAAGCAAGAAGCAGGATACCATTGCTGACTCTACGACGGAAGCTGAGTACATTGCCGCATGTGAGGCGGCAAAAGAGGCTGTATGGATCAGGAGTTTCATGGCTGGGTTAGGTGTAATTAAAAACCCGTCTAACCCAGTAGACTTATATTGTGACAACACCGGGGCTATTGCGCAAGCTAAGGAACCCAGGGCACATAACAGATCCAAACATGTACTCAGAAAGTATCACATCATCCGCGACATAATTGCTAGAGGTGACGTGAAGATCCACTACGTTGCAACTGATGATAACACAGCCGACCCATTGACCAAGGCTCTTCCTCAAGATAAACATGAAAAACATGTTAGGTCAATGGGTATAGACTGGGACTTAGATTGGAGCTAAGGGCAAGTGGGAGATTGATAGCATTTGTGCCCTAGTCCAATTGGTATTAGCCTGTAAACGTCTATGTTCAAATATCATCGTTTGTAATGTATAAATATAAATGGCTTTATATTACTTATATGTTGAAGTAATATGTTAAGCATGATCTGATTTATGACCACTAAAGTAGTAGAACCATAAATCTGTACGGATCACACTTAACGAGTCCCTGGTCAACCTATGCTTCCTTAAAAGCGACCAGTATGAGGATGGTTCTTAATGACGTAGTTCTACTTCTCATAAGGATGTGGGATCCTGGAACCATATCATAGATATCATGAGGTGATTGATATCGGACGACCCGCATTGAATAGTGTTTTCATAGATTAAGCCATAAACATATTCAGATGCGATAGCTTGTCACGACGTCCTTAGACCAAGGAGTCTTTGTGATCACTATGCAATGAACGTACGGCTTTAACTTGCGCCAAACGCTTTCTGTAAAAGGATTGCTATAAAGGGCATGATTGGGTGGCGGAACGGGTTGCATGAGTGACACGAAAGACGGCTAAGGGATTTATCCCTCATACTACGGTATGGAAAAGATATCCGTTAGAAGGCCTCTTGATGGAGACCGACTGAGAGAAAAAGCATGGCCATGCAAATGATACGGGTTATCATTTCTCAGTCATCTCGCATATCAAGTAACAATGATTGATTGAACAAGGGAGACGACTCTATGCCTTGAGATCAATTGGGATATCTAGAGATAAAAGGATGGTGACTTATACGCACAAAGGTTAAGTCGAATTATCGATCATCGTGCACCTTGGGTTATCATAATGTTTTACTAGAGACCACTTATGATGGATCGGGCAAGAGCGAGTCTTGCGCTGATCTGCCAACGGTGGCATGAGCCTAGAGGGTCACACACATACAAGACGGATAACTTGAGACAAGGAAACATGGATGTTTCTTAAGGAGAAGTATATGGACAAAACTGGAGGTTTTGTGCCATATGTTCGGTTTGAGAGAGTAATTAGCGAATCGAGAAAAATTGAGTTTTTCGTCGATATCGCGTCGGACTTTGTTTGATAAGTAACGACAAAAAGGTCGGGCAACTTTTGGACGCGGCATGAGACAACACGGGAGGGCCCATTGGGCTTGGCCCATGAAGCCTCATGGCCGGCCCAATAAGGGCCCAATAAGGCCATATGGCCGGCCCACTTGGTGGGGCCATTGTGGGGGCCACACAATGCCATGCTTAGTTGGTGATTGTGGATTAAGAGGTGAGTGATTTAAGGGGTATGGGTTAAAGCACCTTTAAGCCCATACCAATCACTTTTAACCCATACTTGTGAGTTGGGTTATGAATTATAATGCAAGACTTTAATTCATTAATTCATTAAGTCACAAAACACACAAAAATCCTCTCTCTCTCTCATTGTGGCCGGCCACCCCTCTCCTCTTCATCATCTTGCTCTCTTGTTCTTCATTTAATTGTTCTAGTAGGCAATTAAGTGAAGGATCTTGAAGATCATCCTCTTGGTGTGGACTAGCTTTAGAGAAGAAGATCCGAACGTTCTTCTTTATCGATTCAAACAAGACTTAAAGGTAAACATCTTGTGGAATAGATTTTGCTTTGGGATTTAATGGTTTAAATGTTCTTGGAAAAGGTTTGGAGTAGATTATCTTTTATTGCTTCCGCTATCTCGACGATCTAGAACGCTCCAAAACCCTACAACTACTTCTACAAACCGAGCGAGAACAAAGTTTTGTTGCTCGTGGTGGGATGTTTTGGAAAAGGAATTACTTTCCAAACAAACAGTGGGAGGAATGTACATCTTGATGGTATTCGGGATGGTATAATTTCTCAGGAACCGCTGGAAAACCCTGTAGAAGTGTTGGAGCCAGAGCTGGTAGTAGAGCAAGACCCGCATATTGGAGTTATTCCGGACGGTCCAAGGCAGTCTAAAAGGACCAATTGTAGGGTTTTGGAGCGTTCTAGATTGTCGAGATAGCGGAAGCATTATAAGAAAATCTACTCCAAACCTTGTCCAAGAACAAAAACCATTAAATCCCAAAGCAAAATCTATTCCACAAGATATTTACCTTTAAGTCTTGTATGAATCGATAAAGAAGAACGTTCGGATCTTCTTTTCTAAAGCAAGTCCACACCAAGGGGATGATCTTGATGGTCACTCACTTAATTGCCTACTAGAACAACTAAATGAAGAACAAGAGAGCAAGAACAAGAGGAGGTAGGGGGTGGCCGGCCAAGCAAGAAGAAAGAGAGAGAATTTTGTTAGTTGTGTGATTAAATTAATAATGAATTAAAGTCTTGTATTTGAATTCATCATCCAACTCACAAGTATGGGTTAAAAGATATTGGTATGGGCTTAAAGGTGCTTTAACCCATACCCCCTAAATCACTCACCTCTTAATCCACAATCACCAACTAAGCATAGTGTTGTGTGGCCCCCACACATGGACCCACCATGTGGGCCGACCAAGAGGTCTTGTTGGGCCCTTAATGGGCCGGCCATGAGGCTTCATGGGCCGAGCCCAATGGGCCCTCCCGTGTTGTCTCATGCCGTGTCCAAAAGTCGCCCGACCCTTTTTGTCGTCGCTTATCAAACAAAGTCCGACGCGATATCGACGAAAAAACTCAGTTTTCTCGATTCGTTAATTATTCTCTCAAACCGAACCTATGGCACAAAACCTCCAATTTTGTCCATGTATTGCTCCTCAAGAAACGTTAATGTTTCCTTGTCTCAAGTTATCCGTCTTGAATGTGTGTGACCCTCTAGGCTCATGCCACCGTTGGCAGATCGGCGCAAAAGATCGCTCATGCCCGATCCATCATAAGTGGTCTCTAGTAAGACATTATGATTACCCAAGGTGCATGACGATCGATGATTCGACTTAACCTTGTGCGTACAAGTCACTATCCTATTATCTCTAGATATCCCGATTGATCACAAGGCATAGAGTCGTCACCCTTGTTTAATCAATCATTGTTACTTGATATGCGAGATGGCTGAGAACTGATAACCCGTATCATTTGCATGGCCATACTTTTACTCTCAGTCAGTCTCCATCAAGAGGCCCTTTTAACGGATATCTTTCCCATACCGTAGTATGAGGGATAAATCCCTTAGTCGTCTTTCGTGTCACTCATGCAACCCGTTCCGCCACCCAATCATGCCCATTATAGCAATCCTTTCACAAAAAACGTTAGGCGCAAGTTAAAGTCGTACGTTTATTGCATAGTGATCACAAAGACTCCTTGGTCTAAGGATGTCGTGACAAGCTATCGCATTTGAATATGTTCATGGCTTGATCTATGAAAACACTATTCAAAGCGGGTCGTCCGATATCAATCACCTCATGATATCTATGATATGATTCAAGGATCCCTCATCCTTATGACAAGTAGAACTACGTCATTAAGAACCATCCTCATACTGGTCGCTTTAAGGAAGCATAGGTTGACCAGGGACTCGTTAAGTGTGATCCGTACAGATTTATGGTTCTACTACTTTAGTGGTCATAAATCAGATCATGCTTAACATATTACTCCAACACATAAGTAATACAAAGTCGTTTTATATATATATTACAAACGATGATATTGTACATAGACGTTTACAGGCTAATAGCAATTGGACTAGGGCACAAATGCTATCACCAATCTCCATTATTGCTCTTGTTTTCTCTCTAATTTTCTAGCAAAAAGTTTGAGTGAAAAACCATTTCGGTTGTGTGCTTGTGTGGACTTGATAGAGAGGACACTACGCTTGTATTCTTGTCGATTACAAGAGTAAATATCAGATTTTAATTATGTTTATAACATGTTCAAATGGCATTAAGATCAAGTTTTTACGATCACCACAGTTACATATTGTCCGCTGCATGATATTCATTGTTTGGAACCCGTGGTGATCTCTTTTAGGAATGCCCTAGGGCAGACTATGGTCGGCACCAAGGGCCGACAAGGGTCGCCTACGGGCGACCATGGCAGCCCTTGCGGGCGACCATGGTCGCTGCCGCGGGCGACCATAGCTGCCCTCGCGGGCGACCAGGTCTGACCTAGGGGCGACCATGGCAACCCTCGCGGGCTTCCATGGTCGCTCCCGTGGTCGACCACGGTCAGCCCCGCGGGCGACCTCAGCAGCCCTCGCGGGCCACCGTGGATGCTTCCGCGGGCAACATTGGTTGGGCCGGTTTGGCTCGAACAGATTCGAGCTGAACCAGCTGGTTCGCGAGAATAATTTGAAACCAACGAGAACCGGTTCAAAATTCAATTAATTAATTAAACCGTCCGGTTTCGATAAACCGGAATTTTTCCAAACTTAAGAAAGATAAAATTTGTAAATTTTAATTTGTTTGATAAGCATGTTGAGTGTACACATGATCTTTGATAACATGATGTTTTCCACATGATGCTAGCTAAGTCCTCTAGACTTGCATTTTAATTTCGGTTTTGCAACCTGCGTGTTGCTTAATTTTGGGTGTAGTAAATACGGCATGCATGTCGTGATTTTTATTTCATTTTATTTATTTAAATTTGTAATCACGAAGACCGACACAAGAAGCAAGTCAAGAAGAAGACTCGGATTGGAGGAGGCTCGAAGCTAGTGGGAGTTCACAAGAATGGAGCAAGTTTGGATCTTGAAGACCATGTCTTTAGGATAAGTATTGCTAGATTCCTAGGAACTTAAGATGGGCTTAGCTATGCATATATTTATCGTTACATTTATATGTTTGAATGTATGAATGTATGATAGTTTAAATATACAAGTTCATGTATGATTTGCTATCACCCACATGCAAAGATTAAAATCGGAATTTAATCAGACTCGCATGTAACTTGCTAAGGGATCATCTTTGCATGAATTTGCAATTGATGATTCCAGATTAAGATTGTATCGATATACAATCAGACTTTTATAATTCACTTAAACGCAAATAATTACAAGTCAAGCGTGATACCATCCAAGTTTGGGCACTCAAAAGGGTTTTGACCCTATGGATGTCAGTATGCCTCCGCGTAACATTCATAGAGAAAAGGTCTGGATGAGATGGGTAGTTCTGTGTGGGTGCGTGCGCATCCGCGTAGTAGCCACATTAGTTCTATCCATAGTTCAACCTTGGTAGACTTGTCTATGATTGTCAGCTAGGGCTGACCTAGGGTATCAGTATAGGGTATGCCACATACTTACAAGTATAGACCCTAGCCAGGAACTACATGGTCTTGTAGATGGATGTATTCCTACCTTGATGCTGTCAATTGGAGCAGTGAGCCTCCGTTCACTTCAATTGAGAGTATGATGGGATCCTGGTTAAGATTCTAAAGTTAGAATCAGAAAGTTTTTTATAACTTAATCTCCAACTTCAATTTTAATTAATACTGATTAAAATTTGTTTACTGTGTAGATATAAAATGGCAAACACGAATCATTCTGGTAACAGCGCGCTTAGGTCACTAATCGAGCATGATAAGCTTAACGGTGTAAACATTCTCAATTGGGACCGGAACTTGAGACTCGTTCTCAAGCATGAACGTAAGGATTATATCCTTACCCAGGAACAAGCACTTACTGAACCAGCACTGAACGCCTCAAGGGCGCTAAGGGATACCTACCAGAAATTCCTTAGCGACCGGATCGACGTGCAGTGCATCATGATGGGCAGTATGGTGCCTGACTTGCAAAAACAGTTCTTGGACATTTCTGATGATCCCAAAGCCTGTATGGCAGAGATCAAGAAAATGTTCAAAGAGAAAGCGTATGTCGAAAGATACGACACTTTCAGTGAACTGATGTCTTGCAAGCTGAAGGCTGGAGCTCCTGTCAGTCCACATGTCCTTAAGATGAAACGTCTTTTGAAACACTTGACTAGACTCGGTCATCCTGTGGATAAGGAAATGTCTGCAGACTTTGTGTTGCATTCACTTCCAGAGACATATCGTGATTTCGTTGGAAATTACAATATGCATGACATGGATAAGACTGTGATAGAGCTTCATGGTATGGTCGTGACTGCTGAAAAGAACCTCAAGGGCAAGACCAAGGAGGTTCTTATGGTCAACAAGCAAGTGAGCTGCAAGAAAGCCAGCCTGGGCAAGGATAAGGCCCCTATGCACCTAGCAGGGAAGATTCGACAACCTAAGGGTCCAGCAGCTCTAAAGGCTGTTGAGAATCCTAAGAAGGATGTCATCTGCTTCTATTGACAAGTACAGGGGCACTGGAAAAAGGATTGTAAGAAACACAAGCTGTTTTTTAGGAAGAGTGGAGCTTCCACATCTTCAGGATCAGGTATTTTTTTATTGAGCTCAATTTCAGTTTATCTACTTCAGATTCTTGGGTACTTGATACTAGTGCAGAATCTCACATTTGTTTTAATGTGCAGGATCTGGGAAGTAGAAGAGAAGTGGGCAAGGGCGAGGCGGACCTACGAGTTGGTGATGGCAATCAAGTCTTGACAACTGCAGTAGGAGATATTAGTCTTAGTTTGCCCAGTGGGCTAGTTTTGTTATTAAACAATGTTCATTGTGTACCTGCGTTTCGCAGGAATATTATTTTTATATCCTTGCTAGACAAGGAAGGATATTGTTTTTCTATTGACAATGGAATTTTCAATATTTTCAAGAATAATGTGTTTTATCGCAATGCTTCATTGGTTGGTGGTTTATATATTCTTAATATTCAAAACACTGACACTAGCTTGATTTTTAATATAAGTAACAAAAGGGTTAAATTCGACGATTTAAACCAGACTGTGATATGGCACTGCCGCTTAGGCCATATAGGCCAGAATCGCATCTCAACACTGTGGACTTCTAAGTCCGTTTGAGTTCACTTCAATTGAGAGATGCGAGTCATGCCTTATGGGCAAAATGACAGAGGCACATTTTGCCTGTTTAGGTGAATGGGCTAGTGACTTATTAGGTCTCATACATTCCGATGTATGTGGGCCTATGAGCACTCAGGCGATAAGAGGTTTTCACTACTTCGTTACATTTACTGATGACTTCAGTAGATATGGGTATGTTTATCTTATGAGACATAAATCGGAAACCTTTGACAAGTTCAAAGAGTTCCAGAACGAAGCACAAAACCAGCTTGGTAAAAGTATAAAGGCACTTCGATCTGACCGAGGCGGTGAGTACTTGGACCAAGAATTTCACAGTCATTTAAAGGAGTGTGGGATCCTCTCTGAATTGACTCCGCTTGGAACACCTTAAATGAATGGTGTATCCGAACGGAGAAATCGGACCCTGCTTGACATGGTTCGATCAATGATGAGTCAAGCTGACCTCCCTATCTCCTTCTGGGGCTATACCCTAGAAACGGCCGCATTCATATTGAATCGGGGTCCTACAAAGGCAGTGGAAAGCACTCCATACGAAGTATGGAACGGGAAGAAACCCTTATTACCTTTCCTTAAGATTTGGGGATGTGAAGCTTACGTCAAGCGTCTGCTAGGCGATAAGCTCGAACCCAAATTAGATAAATGTGTCTTTGTGGGGTACCCCAAAGAAACAAGGGGGTACTATTTCTACAAACCCAGCGAGAACAAAGTTTTTGTTGCTCGAGGAGGGGTATTTTTGGAAAAGGAATTTATTTCCAAAAGTGCTAGTGGGAGTGTCGTGCATCTTGAAGAAATTCAAGAAGATACGGAACAACCTACTATGTCGAATGTAGAAATACAGGAGCCAGAAGAGGTCATTGATCAAGAACCAATCCCCACACCTATTCTAGACCCAAGAAGGTCTGAGAGATCTCGTCAAGCTCCTATCAGATATGGCTTTCTAGCCACTGAAGGAAATGACTTGATGCTGGTGGATCAGGATGATCCAGAAACCTACAGACAAGCTTTGGCCACTCCAGACTCCGAAAAATGGCAGAACGCCATTAATGAGGAAATGAAATCCATGTCTGACAACCAAGTCTGGCGCTTGGTGGATCAAACCCCTAGGATAAAACCCATCGGTTGCAAATGGGTCTATAAAATTAAGACCGACATGGATTGAAAATCATACATAAACTTGTATATTTAATCTATCATACATTAATACATTCAAACATATAAATTTAACGATAAAATATATGCATAGCTAAGCCCATCTTAAGTTCCTAAGAATCTAGCAAAACTGACCCTAAAGACATGGTCTTCAAGATCCAAACTTGCTCCATTCTCGTGAACTCCCACTGGCTTCGAGCCTCCTCCAACCCGAGTCTTCTTCTTGACTTGCTTCTTGTGTCGGTCTTCGTGATTACAAATTTAAATAAATAAAATGAAATACAAATCACGACACGCAGGGCGTATTTACTACAACCCAAAAAATAAGCAACACGCAGGTTGCAAAACCGAAGTTAAAATGCAAATCTAATGGGTTTAGCTAGAATCATGTGGAAAACATAATGTTATCAAAGATCATGTATACAATCAACATGCTTATCAAACAAATAAATTTTTCAAATTTTATCTTTCTTAAGTGTGGAAAATTCCGGTTTATCTAAACCGGACCGTTGAACTGATTAATTGAATTTTGAACCGGTTCTTACTGGTTTATCGAAACCGAACCAAATCTGAAAATTAATTTTTTTTAGGGATTCAAAATATTCTCGCGAACCAACCGGTTCAGCTCGAATCTGGTCGAGCCGAACCGGCTCAACCGAGGTAGCCCGCGGAGGCAACCAGGGTAGCCCGTGAGGGCTGCCGAGGTCGCCCGCGGGGCTGACCGTGGTCGGCCACGGGAACGACCATGGTAGCCCGCGAGGGCAGCCATGGTCGCCCCTAGGGAAGACCCTGGTCGCCCGCGAGGCAACCATGGTGGCCCTCACGGGCTACCATGGTCGCCCGCGAGGCAACCATGGTGGCCCTCACGGGCTACCATGGTCGCCCGCGAGGCAACCATGGTGGCCCTCACGGGCTACCATGGTCGCCCATAGGCGACCCTCGTCGGCCCTTGGTGCTGACCATGGTCTGCCCTAGGGCATTCCATGGTCCACCAAGGGTCTCGACCTGGTCGGCCATGGCTAACCCGAAACACCCAAAAAAAATATTTTTCAATTTTCCAAAATCAATCAAATCTGAAAAAAAATTTCGATTCACATGCATGCTAAGGTGAAGAACACATATAAAATAAAAAAAAATCAGATTTAAACATGTAGAAAAATGCATAACAACCAGGCTCTGATACCACTGAAAGAGATCACCACGGGTTCCAATCGATGAATATCATGCAACGGACGTTATGTAACCGTGGTGATCGAAACAAGCTTTGATCTTAATGCAAATTCAACATGTTATAAATATAAATATAAATCTGAAAGTTACCTCTTCTAATCGATGAAAACACAAGTATAGTGTTTCTCTATCAAGTCCACACAAGCACCACAACCGAAGAGGTTTTCACTCAATAATTTTGTTATTAATTTTTTAGAGAAACTTGACAATAATGGAGGATGAGAGGGAGAGAATTTTCGGCAAAGAGGGGGAGAGAATGAGGGAGGAAGTTGCTGAAAATAATTGAGGATAAATGGAAGATATTATGTGATTTTAATTTGAAAATTAAATTGAATTTCAAATTAAAATTGCATTATCTATCCTTTATAATCTCTTATTTGCATTTTTCATAATTTAAATCCCTAAATGGGCTTTAAGCCCGTTTAACTAAAACCCAAATTAAACCCATTAACTTGAGTTCTAATTTCGGTTTAGACAAAACGGCTCAATTTCCCCGAATTGATTTCTTCAACCGTCTGGTTAAAACCTTAGGCCAGAAAACTACTGAATCGTTCTCAATTTTCATCCATAATTGTTGTCATGTATCGTGCTTAATGCGTGTGACCCTCTAAGCTCACGAACAATTGGCAGACTGGTGAAATTACTATTTTACCCTTTCTATCATAAGTGGTCTCTAGCAAGACATTATGATTATCCAATGTTCGTGATTATCGATTATTCGACTTAACCTATTATCGTACATGTCACTGTCTACTTATCAAACTGATATCCAGATTGATCAATAGGCATAGAATGGTCATCCTAATTTATCAATCAATATTTCTTGATATCTGAGATGACTGAAAACTGATACTAAGGTATCACCTGCACGGCCGTGCTCTTTCTTCAGTCATACTAATCAAGTGGCCTAAACGGATATCTTTCTTATACCGAAGTATGAGTGATAAATCCCTATGAAGCCTTTTGAGTTCACTAGTGCAATCGATATCAAAGCCAATCGAAGCCGTTATAGTTACCCTTTTACAGATAACGTTAGACTAGGTCAAACTTAGGTATTTTTTACATAGTGTACACAAAGACTCCTTGGTCTTAGGATATAATGACAAGCTACGATATGTGAGTATCTCAAGACTGGATCTATGCAGCATACTCACAATCGGGTTGTCCGATATCATCGACCTGATGGCATCTATGATATAACTCCGGCACACACTTTGCCATGTTCAGTAGAGCATGATCACAAGGCGTTAGTCTCATACTGATCGCTTCATAAAGAAGCTTAGCTGATCAGGGACTCATCAAATGTAATTCTTTCTGATCTATAGTTCTACTATTAGGGGTTACACACATAATGACATAGATCAAATTGCATTCGATATATTACTACAACACATTAGTAATATATGCCGATTTATTTATTCAGAAAGATGATAAAACATTACATCTGTAGATCACTTATATATTGGACTGCGGCATAACTCTAATATGGTCATCCTAATTTATCAATCCCTGTTTCTTGATATCTGAGATGACTGAAAACTGATACTAAGGTATCACCTGCACGGCCGTGCTCTTTCTTCAGTCATACTAATCAAGTGGCCTAAACGGATATCTTTCTTATACCGAAGTATGAGTGATAAATCCCTATGAAGCCTTTTGAGTTCACTAGTGCAATCGATATCAAAGCCAATCGAAGCCGTTATAGTTACCCTTTTACAGATAACGTTAGACTAGGTCAAACTTAGGTATTTTTTACATAGTGTACACAAAGACTCCTTGGTCTTAGGATATAATGACAAGCTACGATATGTGAGTATCTCAAGACTGGATCTATGCAGCATACTCACAATCGGGTTGTCCGATATCATCGACCTGATGGCATCTATGATATAACTCCGGCACACACTTTGCCATGTTCAGTAGAGCATGATCACAAGGCGTTAGTCTCATACTGATCGCTTCATAAAGAAGCTTAGCTGATCAGGGACTCATCAAATGTAATTCTTTCTGATCTATAGTTCTACTATTAGGGGTTACACACATAATGACATAGATCAAATTACATTCGATATATTACTACAACACATTAGTAATATATGCCGATTTATTTATTCGGAAAGATGATAAAACATTACATCTGTAGATCGCTTATATACTGGACTGCGGCATAACTCTAACATGGTCATCCTAATTTATCAATCCCTGTTTCTTGATATCTGAGATGACTGAAAACTGATACTAAGGTATCACCTGCACGGCCGTGCTCTTTCTTCAGTCATACTCATCAAGTGGCCTAAACGGATATCTTTCTCATACCGAAGTATGAGTGATAAATCCCTCAGACGCCTTTCGAGTTCACTAGTGCAATCAATATCAAAGCCAATCGAAGCCATTATAGTTACCCTTTTACAGATAACGTTAGACTAGGTCAAACTTAGGTATTTTTTACATAGTGTAGTCAAAGACTCCTTGGTCTTAGGATATAATGACAAGCTACGATATGTGAGTATCTCATGACTGGATCTATGCAGCATACTCACAATCGGGTTGTCTGATATCATCGACCTGATGGTATTTATGATATAACTCCGGCACGCACTTTGCCATGATCAGTAGAGCATGATCACAAGGAGTTAGTCTCATACTGATCGCTTCATAAAGAAGCTTAGCTGATCAGGGTCTCATCAAATGTAATTCTTTCTGATCTATAGTTCTACTATTAGTGGTTACACACATAATGACATAGATCAAATTACATTCGATATATTACTACAACACATTAGTAATATATGCCAATTTATTTATTCGGAAAGATGATAAAACATTACATCTGTAGATCACTTTTATATTGGACTGGGGCATAAGTCTAACAACACTAACGTTGTGTTTTCATCAATTCATAAAGGTATTTTTCAGATTTGAAAGGTTGATAGCATGTTGAATTTTCATTAAGATCGTTGTATTTCTCGATCACCATGGTTACATAACTTCCGCTGCATGAAATTTATCGAATGGAACCCATGGTGATCTCTTTCAAGAACTACGTGGCTTTGATTCCTCGGGGAGAATACGTAGGCGCCTTTGAAGAGGTTCAAGCCCATTCTTTACATCTCTTGGTGATTCTTGGCGTGTTCTTGGTGGTTTAAGCCTCAACCGGAAAAACTGTCCAGATTTTCCAGTTCCGACGATCAAAATGGCGTGAGCCATAGCCGCTTCGTTCGAGTTCCGGTCGACCTGAATCCTATGGCGTTGAAAAGATAATTCAATGGGCTAAAAAATTTGTGAATTATCATTTTTCCAAAAGAGCAACGGTTTGGGAGCTACATGATCAGGAAGAGGACGGTTCTGCAGAATCGGTTTCTGTACAGTTTCGAGGTATAACCCGAAAACTTGATTTCCTAAGGATCTAATATGGTAGTCGATCTTTTGCAGGTTTGGGGCAGTTTATAGGTCGCTTCCGTTGCTATGCACATGTTATGGATCCATATGCTTCGGCTATTGGATCCATCATGTATGTCATGATATGTAAGAGACCGGACATCTCGTTTTCCTTAAGCTGTACCAGTAGGCATCAATCCAACCCCGATGAGGAACACTGGATTGGGGTCAAGGCAATCCTCAAATACTTGAAGAGAACCAAGGAAGCTTTTTCTTGTTTATGGGGGAAGAGAAGATGATGAACTAATACGAGAAAATATCGAGAGGGTGATATGAAGATCGTTTACGTTGCAACAGATGATAACGCAGCCGACCCTTTGACCAAGGCTCTTCCTCAACCTGAACACGAAAAGCATGTGCGGTCAATGGGTATAGACTGGGGCTTAGATTGGAACTAGGGGCAAGTGGGAGATTGTAAGCATTTTTGCGCCCTATTCCAATTGTAGTAGTTTGCACAGATCAGGGATATGTTCAAGGAGAAAGTGCGTATTGAAAAATACACTGTTCTCCGAGAACTCATTGCCTGCAAGATGTCAGCAGGTAGCTCCGTAGGTCCGCACGTCCTACGTATGAAGGGACATTTGGACCATATGACTAGTATCGATATGTCTATGGAAAAGGAAATGGCTGCGGATTTTATTCTGCAATCCCTTCCTAATGCATATGGTGGATTCGTCATGAACTATCACATGCATGACATGGACAAGACCGCATCGGAGTTGCACAGCATGTTGGTAACTGCCGAGAAGAGCATAAGGGGCAGTCCGCTTAAAAGTGTTCTTATGGTCAGCACGGGATCCAGCTTCAAAGCTGGTGGTGGCAAGGGTAAAGGCCCAATGCACCTGGCAAGAAAGATCAGACCATTTGTTCCTAAACCTTCCATGCCCGTAAAAGGCAAGGGGAATGCAAAGGAGTCGGTTTGTTTCTACTGCCAAAAGCCTGGTCACTGGAAGAAAGACTGTCAGCAGCTGAAGGATGATCAGAGGAAGGGCGGTGGGGCCGCTACTTCGTCAGGTATTCCATTAGAGCTAAATCTTTCTACTATAAATTCTTGGGTACTAGACACTGGAGCTGAGTCTCATGTCTGTGCGGATATACAGGTGTTGTATAGTAGAAGAGATAATGGGAAAAGCGAGGTGGACCTAAGAGTTGGGAACAACGTGAAAGTTACCGCAACTGCTGTGGGTTCTGTTAACCTTGTTTTGCCCAGTGGGCTTGTAATTGAACCTTTTAATGTGTTTTGCGTACCTGCTTTCATCAAGAATATTATTTCAATATCTCTTCTTGAAAAGGAAGGTTATTATTTTAATATTAAGAACGGGTTTTTTAATATTATGCGCAACAACATGTTTTATGGCAATGCTCACACTGTTGGAGGTTTATACATATTGAATATGCAAAACTCGAGATCCAACATGCTCTATAATATAAATGCTAAAAGGTTTAAAGCTAATGATTTAGACCAAACTCTAATCTGGCATTGTCGTCTAGGTCACATAAATGAGAAACGCATCTCAGCGCTTCATAAGCGCGGACTTCTAAGTCAATTCGAATACCAAACGATTGATAGATGTGAAGCTTGTTTAAATGGGCAAGATGACTAAAACGCCCTTCACTAGTTTAGGTGAGAGGGCAGATGATCTATTAGGTCTAATACATTCAAACGTATGTGGAAAAAATGAGTACACCAGCCAGAGGTGGTTTAGGCTACTTTATCACGTTTACTGATGATAAACATGTTAGGTCAATAGGTATAGACTGGGACTTAGATTGGAACTAGGGGCAAGTGGGAGATTGATAGCATTTGTGCCCTAGTCCAATTGCTATTAGCCTGTAAACGTCTATGTACATTATCATCGTTTGTAACATATATATAAAACGGCTTTGTATTACTTATGTGTTGAAGTAATATGTTAAGCATGATCTGATTTATGACCACTAAAGTAGTAGAACCATAAATCTGTACGGATCACACTTAACGAGTCCCTGGTCAAAATATGCTTCCTTAGAAGCGACCAGTATGAGGATGGTTCTTAATGACGTAGTTCTACTTGTCATAGGGATGAGGGATCCCGGAATCATATCATAGATATCATGAGGTGATTGATATCAGACGACCCGCTTTGAATATTGTTTTCATAGATTAAGCCATGAACATATTCAAATGCGATAGCTTGTCACGACATCCTTAGACGAAGGAGTCTTTGTGATCACTATGCAATGAATGTGCGGCTTTAACTTGGGCCTAACGCTTTCTATGACAGGATTGCTATAAAGGGCATGATTGGGTGGCGGAACGAGTTGCATGAGTGACTCGAAAGACGGCTACGGGATTTATCCCTCATACTATGGTATGGGAAAGATATCCGTTAAAAGGGCCTCTTGATGGAGACTGACTAAGAGTAAGAGCATGGCCATGCCGATGATACGGGTTATCAGTTCCCAGCCATCTCGCATATCAAGTAACAATGATTAATTAAACAAGGGTGACGACTCTATGCCTTGTGATCAATCGGGATATCTAGAGATAATAGGATAGTGACTTGTGCGCACAAGGTTAAGTCGAATCATCGATCATCATGCACCTTAGGTAATCATAACGTCTTACTAGAGACCACTTATGATGGATCGGGCAAGAGCGATCTTTTGCGCCGATCTGCCAACCGTGGCATGAGCCTAGAGGGTCACACACATTCAAGACGGATAACTTGAGACAAGGAAACCTTAACGTTTCTTGAGGAGCAATACATGGACAAAACTGGAGGTTTTGTGCCATGGGTTCGGTTTGAAAGAATAATTAGCGAATCGGGAAAACTGAGTTTTTTCGTCGATGTCGCGTCGGACTTTGTTTGATAAGTAACGACAAAAAGGGTCGAGCGACTTTTGGACACAGCACGAGACCACACGGGCGAGCCCATTGGGCTCGGCCCATGAGGTCTCATGGCCGGCCCAAACAAGGGCCCATTAAGGGCCCAATAAGCCCTCTTGGCCGGCCCACATGGTGGGTCCATGTGTGGGGGCCACACAACACCATGCTTAGTTGGTGATTGTGGATTAAGAGGTGAGTGATTTAAGGGGTATGGGTTAAAGCACCTTTAAGCCCATACCAATCACCTTTTGACCCATGCTCATGAGATTGATGAAGTAGAGAAATATCAAATGGGATTCAAGACACAACACACTCTCATCAATCCTACAACTCTCACAACTCTCTCTCTCCTCTCTTTGCTCTCTTGTTCTTCATTTAATTGTTCTAGTAGGCAATTAAGTGAATGATCTTCAAGATCATCCCCTTGGTGTGGACTTGCTCTAGAGAAGAAGATCCGAAAGTTCTTCTTTATCGATTCAACAAAGACTAAATGCAAAATGGAGAAATTGTCAAGATTGTCCAGTTCCGGCGACCGAACATGCGTGAGCCATATCCGCTTCGTCCTAGCTCCGATTGACCTGACGCTAGCGGCGTTGGAAAAATAAGTCCAAGGGCTAAAACTTTTGTGAAATACTGATTTTCCAAAAGAGCACTGGTTTGGGAGATACAAGGCCGAGAAGCAGACTGGTCCGCAGAGTCTGTCCAGCGAGACGGGAAAAATATTTTGCTTCAGACGGAGGTCTTCTTGTCCGAACTGGGTTCGGAGAAAAACATAAAAGATGTAGGGAATTGGCTGAGGTTTAATCTCCAAAAAGAACCGAAGCAATTGAAGATCTGTAGCTTGAGATATAGAGCTTCAAAGTCTCGGTTTTCTGCCAGGCAGATTCTAGTAAAACCCGAAAACTCGATTTCCTAAGGATCTAACTTGGTAGTCGATCTTGCGCAGGTTAGGGACGGTTTATAGGTTGCTTCCGCTGCCATGAACGTAATTAGGATGCCCCGGAACCCAACAGTAGAACCATATATCCGTACGGATCACACTTAACGGGTCCCTAGTCAAATATGCTTCAATGAAGCGACCAAGTATGAGGATGATTATTTATGGTATAGTTCTATTTACCATTGGGAAGGGCTCCCGGAATCAGATAGAGATTAACTGAAGGGAGAGCATGGTCATGCCAACGATATGGGTTATCAGTATTTAGTAATCTCACAGATCGAGAAACAAATATTGATCAAATAAGGGTGACGTCTCTATGCCTTATGATCAATCTAGATATCAGGCGATAAAGGGATAGCGACATGTACAACATGAGGTTGAATCGAATCATCTATCATCATGCACGTCGGGTAATCATAACGTCTTACTAGAGACCACTTATGATGGATCAGGTAAAATGGAATTTTACGTTGATTCGCCGACGTCGGCGTGAGCCTAGAGGGTCGCACACATATGATATGGATTATGAGAGACAAGGAAAGGTCGGTGATACTCGTGAGAGAGGCTTGGGCAAAACTGGACGTTTTGGGCCATGGGTATGTGTAATTGAATGTGACACGCGAATCGAGAAAGACTAAATCTTTTGTCGATGTACATCAATGTCTGTTTCTCGACGAAAGACTTAATCAGACGGTCTGTTTCTCCCTTATTTAATCAATGTTTGTTTCTCGATTTTTGAGATTACTGAATCTAGATAACCCGTATCGTTGGCATGACCATGCTCTACCTTCAGTCAATCTCTATCGAGTAGCCTAAACATATACCTATCTCATACCGTAGTATGAGGGATAAATCCCTTAGCTTCCTTTCGTATCATTCATACAATTCGTCCCCGTGCCAATCATGTGAAGGATTTCATGGGTTCTTAAATTCATCCAGTGGACTTGAAATTAACCATGGAATTCGAAGATTAAAATCTTATTGTGAAAATTTCAGCATGCAAAAATAAAAACCAGATCTAAAAATACCTTTTGCAAATCGATTAAAACACAAAGTATATGTGTTCTCTAGATCGTCCACACAAGAACAACACCTTTACCAAGGTTTCTACACACAAGTTTACTAGTGTTGTGTGTAGAAGAGAGCAAGAACACCAACAATGGTGGAAGAGAGAGGGGCGGCTAGGTAAGAGGAGAGGGGGCCGAAAATAAGAGGATTAGGGTTAGGATTATGTGATAAAAAATATGATTTTTAATATCTATTAATTCACATAGTTAAACCCCTTTGAAACCTCTTATTTACACTTAACCCACATTCTTAATTAAAACCAAGAATGGGCTTTAAGCCCAATTAGCTAAACTTAATTAAACACATTTAAATTGGGTTTTAATTAAATGGTTTAGCTAAACCAGTCCAATCTCTTTAATTTGATTTCGTCAACCGTCTGGTTAATAAACCTAGGCCAGAAATCAATCGAATCGTTTTCAATTAGACTAAATCGAAAAGCAGATTCTCCCAATTTTCATCCAAGCTTGTTTTGCTATGTACTGTACATAAAGTGTGTGACCCTCTAGGCTCACGACCCGTTGGCAGACTGGTAAAATTACTATTTTACCCTTTCCATCATAAGTGGCCTCTAGCAAGACATTATGATTACCCAACGTCCGTGATTATTAACGATTCGACTTAACCTGTTATCGCACATGTCACTATCCTTTTATCAAACCGACATCCAGATTGATTAATAAGCATAGAACTGTCATCCTAATTTATCAATCACTATTTCTTGATATCTGAGATGACTGAAAACTGATATAAAGGTATCACCTGCATGGCCATGCTATTCCTTCAGTCATACTCATCAAGTGGCCTGAACGGATATCTTTCCCATACCAGAGTATGAGTGTTAAATCCCTCAGTCGTCTTTCGAGTTCACTAATGTAATTCATAACCAAGCCAATCAGAGCCGTTATGGCTACCCTTTTACAGGTAACGTTAGACTAGGTCAAACTCAGAGATTCATTACATAGTGCACACAAAGACTCCTTGGTCTTAGGATATAATGACAAGCTACGATCTGTGAGTATTTCATGATAGTATCTATGCTGCATACTCACCATCGGGACGTCCAATACCATCGCCCTGATGATATCTATGATATAACTCCAGCACTTACTTTGCCATAATCAGTAGAGCGTGATCACAAGGAGTTAGTCTCATGCTGATCGCTTCTTAAAGAAGCTTACCTGATCAGGGACACATCAAATGTAATTATTTCTGATCTACAGTTCTACTATTAGTGATTATACACATAATGATATAGATCAAATTACATTCGATATATTCCTACAACACATTAGTAATATATGCCGATTTATTTATTTGGAAAGATGATAAAACATTACATATGTAGATCACTTTTATATTGGACTGGGGCATAACTCTAACATCATGCCCGTTATGGTTGTCTTGTTATGGACAACGTTAGGAACAAGTCAAACGCGGTTCTTTCCGGTATAACGATCACAAAGACTGCTTGGTCTGAGGATACGACGACAAGCTACAACTGAATGTGTTCATGACTATATTTATGCAACACCATTCAGAGCGGGTCGTCCAATATCACTTCCCAAATGATATCTATGATCTGATTCCGGGATCCGTCCAAATGGCAAATAGAACTATACAATAAAGAATCATCCTCATACTTGGTCGCTTTATTGAAGCATATTTGACCAGGGCCCGTTAAGTGTGATCCGTACAGATATATGGTTCTAATACTTTGGTGGACATATATCAGATCATACTTAACGTATTACTTCAACACATAAGTAATGTAATGCCGATTTTATATATTGCAAACGATGATTAATATATACAGACATTTACAGACTAATGTAATTAGAATAGGGCACAAAAATGCTTACAAAATAATCATGCATACAATATCACATATTAACATGCAAGATTCAATTAAACTTAAACTGCAGACCGCCTCTGATACCACTGTTGGGGTTTGGGGGATCTCACACATGGCAGCGAAAGAGATATAATAAAAATTTAGCCCCGAACCCTAGCAAGAATCGACTGCATGTTTAAGCTTAATTGATGAAAGGGTTAGATCTTCAATTTACCTCCTGTAGATCCGGGTTTATCCAACCTTTAAGAGTGCACATGTTCTTCACAAATCGATTGAAAGCGTCTCCTTCGAGATGCGCTCTCTACCGGTATCCACACGAGCAAGTCTTGATTGAAACTTGACGAAGAACAAACTACTAGAATTGTTCTTCTCAAATTAGATGGTGATCAGATCAGGTGGAGTTACTAATGTTGCGAAATCGCATTAGGGTTTCATGAAACAGAAGCAACATATTTATAGGCTTGGGGTTTATGATCTTTATTTCTAATAAAGTCATATTTAATTTAGAATTTCTAATTCAGAAAATACCCCAAAATTCATGCTCCCACTTGCCTCTTCCTTTTAGGTTTCAGATTCACAATCCAAAACGAAATAGGAAAAAATTTCCCATAGGCATGTGATCATCGCCACATCATATGTGCCGATCGCCAGACCCTTGTGACGATCGCCACATGTGTTGTGACGATCGCCACATGTGTTGTGGCGATCGCCACTCCCTCTGGGTGGCGATCGCCACTCCCTCTGGGTGGCGATGGGTCGCTAACTCCTCATTTTCTCGATGGGCCTTGTCGGTCCATTTGGCTTCGGGCTTGATCTTTGTGTGTGACCCTATAGGCTCATGATTACATTAGAAAATGGCCCCAATATCTATTTGGTCCACTCATCATAACTGGTCTCTAGTAAGACATTATGATTACCTAATGATCATGATGATCGGTCATTCGATTTAACCTTTTGTTGTAGCTACCACAAACCCTTTGTCACTAGATATCTTGTTTGAACATAAGGCATAGAAAAGTCACTTTATATATTCAAACTTTTTTCTTGATACCGAGATGACTGAATACGATAACTCCTTATCACTGGTGCAGCTGCACACTCTATTTCAGTCGTTCTCATCAAGAGCCCTAACCGGGTATCTTTCCCACTAGTATGTGAGGGACAAATCCCTTGACCGTCCCCTGTATTCCTCATACAGCCCATCGCATAACCAATCACACCTCTATTTTAGCCAGTTACGGACAACGTAGAAGAGTATGTCAAACTTTGACAACTGAGAATGCTCATGACTTAATCTATGATGCATTTCTCAGGTCGGGTCGTCAAAATATCATTCCTCACCCGAAATGGTATCTATGATTCTGGCTTAATAACTCTTTACACATGATCAGTAGAGCATGATCATCAGCCATCCTCATACTGGTTGATTTATATATGATGGCATATGTGTAGCTTATTTACCAAGGACCTGCTAAGTATAATCTATACCAATATCGATAGTCGTGTCAAAGGGTTCTACTGTCAGTGATGACACACATGATGACCTTATGCTAAATTATGCTTAGCTTATTATGATAACACAATGAATATTAAAAGAGCCAATTTATTACTAATAGAAGGTAAAACATTTATACATAAAATGTGATCGGATTAGGGCATATATCTTTCATGATAAAAGTGCCAATTTATTACTAATAGAAGATAAAATTTTTACACATAAGATGTGATCCGACTAGGGTATATATCTTTCATCAACTAATATTAAGTCATGTGAGATATCTCCCATCATATTCGACACTCATACTGGAATCCCATGAATTATGGATGCGTGCGCCTCCGCGTAGTATTCATAGACATGCGAGCTAGCAGAGGTGGTCAGTTTTATTTGGGTGTGTGCGCCTGCGCGTAGTAGCCAAGTAAGAACTGGGCCACGGTTGGATTTGGTTGACTTAACCATGATTGTTAGACAGGTCTGACCTAGGGTATCAAATATAATATGACGTGTATATTTAATATACATATTCTAGCCAAGAATTGTAATTGGATAGGTTTCGTACCTACATAATTCGATTGGAGCAGTGAGCCTCCGTTCACTTCAATTGAGTGAATTATGGATCTTGGTTCAGATTCTATGATTGGAATCTAATAGTCATATGTTTGCTTAGATCTTCAACCTAAATTTACATCAAAATAATGTTAAAGTTATTTATTCGTGTAGATTAAATGGCAACAAACTAAACACGTGCTTTGTCATCGTGATCCATCTTGAAGAAAGGTAAGCTCAATGGCGTAGATTTTCTAGAATGGCACAGAAATTTGAGGATAGTCCTCAAACTAGAAAGAAAAGAATATGTCCTTGAACAGCCTATTCTACAAGGGTTGTTAGAGATGCATTCCAAAAGCACTCTAATGACTCTATAGATGTGAGCTGCATTATGTTGGGTTGCATGGAGGCAGGGCTTCAAAAGCAACTAATGGACTTGCAGTTGGATGCATTTTCTATGATTTTCCATCTCAAGGAGATGTTCTAAGAGAATGCGAGAATCGAAAGATACAATAAAATCAGATATTTGCTATCCTGCAAAATGTCAGATGGAACTGCTGTAAGTCCTCATGTCCTCAAGACAAAGGATTATCTTGAACACTTGGCAAGACTGTCTCTTGGAATCCAACAAGAGTTGGCTACAGACATTGTTCTCCAATCCCTTCCATCTTCATAAGATGGGTTCATTATGAACTATAATATGCACAACATGAAAAAGACCATCTCAGAGTTGCATGGAATGCTTCTAACTGCTGAAAAGAACATCAAAAGCAAGGCTAAGAATGTTCTATTGGTCAATAAGGGGATAGGCTTCAAGAAAGCTGGTGCTGAGAATAAAATCGCTCCCAAGCATAGTTAAGAAAAAGGAAAGGCACACATGGTTCAAAAGACCAAGGCTAAATCCAAGCAAAAGGATGCCACCTGGTTTTTCTGCCATGAGGCTGGTCATTGGAAAAGGAACTGCAAGAAATACCTAGATGAGCAGAAGAAGAGTGGAGGATCAACATCTTCATGTATTTACTTTACATAAATTAATCTTTCTACTTTTGAATCTCACATTTGTAGAAGAAATCTGACCAAGGATAAGGTGGACCTATGACTAGGCAATAGGATGAGGGTTATCGCAATTGTTGTAGGGGTCATCAAACTTAATTTTCCCTCGGGGCTTATTTTAGCACTTAAAAATTGTTATTGTGTATCTACTTTTATTAGGATTATTATTTCGGTTTTTTGTTTGGACAATGAAGGATATGAATTTTCTATAAAGAATAGTACTTTCAATATCTGCCGAAATAACAATAATTATGCAAGTGCTCCTAAAATTAGTGGATTGTTTTTTCTTGACATAGATGACACTAATGAAAAATCAATTTGTAATGTAAACGTCAAATGGCTCAAATCCGATGATTTAAACCAGACTCTAATCTGGCATTGTCGTTTAGGGCACATTAATGAGAAGCGCATATCAACACTTCATGAGTATGGACTTCTAAGTCCTTTTGAATTCAATTCAATTGATACGTGCGAGTCTTGTTTGATGGGAAAAATCACAAAGGAACCTTTCACATGTAGGGGTGAAAGGGCAAGTGACTTGTCGGGGCTAATACACTACGACGTATATGGACCCTTAAGTACACTGGCCAGAAGAGGATTCCACTACTTCATCACATTTACTAGTGATTTCAGTAGATATGGTTATGTCTATTTGATGAGACACAAGTCTGAAGCTTTTGACAAGTTCAAAAAGTTTAAGAATGAAGTACATAAAAGTATCAAGGCATATCGATCGGATCGAGGTGGTGAATACTTAACTCAAGAATTCATCAATCATTTAGGGGATTGTGGGATCATCTCATAATGGACTCCGCCTGAAACGCCACAACTAAATGGTGAGTCTAAGCGGAGGAATCGAACCCTATTCGATATGGTTCACTCCATGATGTGTCAAACGGATATCCCAATCTCGTTTTGGGGTTATGCTCTGGAAATAGCCGTATTCATATTGAATAGGGCTCCAACAAAGGCAGTGGAAAGTACCCTATATCATATATGGCATGGGAAACAACACAATTTGTCTTTCTTAAGGATTTCGGGATGCGAGGCTTAAGTTAAGCATCTGATTGCAGACAAACTCGAGCCCAAATCTGAAAAATGCATCTTTGTGTGGTATCCCAATGAAACTATGGGATATCACTGTTGGGGTTCCCGGGATCTCAAGTGCAGCAAAAACAACAAAAATAACCGAGAATCTGCCACAGGATCGCTTGCATAACAATAGATGAATCGAGAGAGGGAGTAGAAATCGAATTTTTTACCTCTCGTAATCTCTACGGAACACTCCCAAACCGATCCAAGACAAGTCTTCCGGCCCGTCCTCTACGGATGCACACACACCGAGCTCGACCTCCTTGAAGCATGGATCTTCACGGAACTACTAGACCCCGCGAAAACCCGAAACACGATTCTCTAGTTCCCGATGAGAGAATCTAGAGACAATATGGAGAAAGGTAGCAAATATGCTCAAAGAGCTCACTCTTTTCCCTTCACGCATCTTCAATTTATAGAATTGGGAAAAAGTGATGGTCGCTCGGCCGCGGACCCCGCCACGGACCCGTGGTGCCACTATGGCCACCCACAGACCCCGCCACGGTCCCGTGGCCCCTCCCTGTGTCCATTTCTAGGGCGACCCAAGCCCACCACAGCCACTGCAACGACCCTGTGGCGAGAAGTGTCCGCCACCCGTGGCTAATGCTTGGCCACCACGGGCCCATGTCCAAACCTAAAGGCTTGGCCATGGTCTGTGGCCCCTTTTCCCAATGACACGAGCCTGGGGACCCTTGGACACAGTCTGAGGCCTTTTGCCACAGTCCCGTTGCCAAAACCATAGGTTTTGGTCATGGACCGTGGCCCCTTTGCTATCCTTACCCATTTGGACCTCTTGAGTCCGATCGTGATGCTTCGGTCTTGCTACTAGCGTGACCTTGTAGGCCCGTGACCCATTGGCAGATCAGCGTGAGAATCCATCTCACCCGATCCATCACCGGTGTCCTTTAGTAAGACATAGTGATTACCCAATGTCCACGAGTGTATTGATCGGTTCGATATCTTCTGTCTGACATCTGTATCACTAACACTTTGTTTGCTTTTAGGCATATGAGATCGTATGAGGCATAGTATTGTCATCCTCATGTATTCGATCTAGTTCCTCGAATTCTGATTTGATTGATACGTATGGGTACGGCCGCACACTTCATCAGTCACACTCATCAAGGGGCCCTGAACCATACCCTTCACCATGTCTCATCGTGGGGAAACAAATCCCTTCAAACGCAACGTGCGCTCCCACTAGAGTCCGTCCAATGACCAACGATGTTCGTTATGGCTGCCCTGTTACAGACAGCGTTGGGACATGTCAAATTAATGGAGTGACGTGCATGTGAGCCACTCGCTCCAAGGTATTAAGGCAGTGATCACATGACGACGGAGTATGCGTTGGTGAGTTGATCTATGCACCATAGTCCACCTCGGGTCATCCAATATCATCCTCCAGATGATATCCGTGATATGACTTTGGTAGTCCCACTACCTTGATCAGTAGGACTTGATCTTAAGTTATCATCACACTAGTCACTTATAAATAAGTATCTGACTAGGGATCCGTCAAGCATAACTTGATAATATCTAAAGGTTCTATTGTTCTTGTGTAAACACTAACAACTTTAGATTAAGTTATCACTTGACACATCATCATAACACAATAATAATGTAAATGTCATTCACTGCTAAACAAAAGATTACATAGAAAAGACTTGGACTAGGGCGCAAGCTCTTACAATCTCCCACTTGCCCCTAGTTCCAATCTAAATCCCAACGTAAACCCATTGACCTTACATGACCTTCATGTTTAGGCTGTGAGAGAGCCTTTGTCAACGGGTCGGTTGCATTGTCTTCTGTCGCAATCTTACAAATCTTCACTTCACCTTGTTCGATATATTCTCAAATCAAGTGAAAATGCCTTTGTACATGTTTGGATATGGCATGCGCTCTGGGATCCTTAGCCTATGCTATGTCGCCAGTGTTGTCGCAGTACAAGTTCACCGGATCGGACGAATTATTCATTACGTCCAATCCTGCCATGAACTTCCGGATCCACACAACCTCTTTTTCCACTTCTCCAACAGTTATGTACTCGACTTCTATGGTAGAATTTGCAACGGTCGGCTGCTTGAAGCTCTTCCAGCTAAAAGCTCCACCATTCAGTGTGAACACTTATCCAAACTGTGACCGCGTGTCGTCCAAGTCAGTCTGAAAACTGGTGTCGACGTATCCCCTTCCCCCCCCCCCCCGGTAGACCAAGAAGGCATCTTTTGTCCTCTTGAGGTACTTCAGGATCGTCTTCACTGTTGTCCAGTGGTCCTCTTTGGGGTTAGACTAGAATCTGCTAACGCAAGATAAGGCATAAGAGACATCAGGTCTCGTGCAGATCCTGGCGTACATGATGGATCCTACTGCGGAGGCATACGGGATGCCACTCATGTGCTTCAGCTCATCAGTTGTGGGACACTTAGTCATGCTTAACTTTATTCCATGTCTCATGGGAAGGAATCCCTTCTTGGATTCGTGCATCGCAAATATCTTCTAGATCTTGTTGATATAAGTGCTCTGACTTAGCCCAAGTATCCTCCTCGGGTGATCTCGATAAATGTTGATCCCCAGGATATACGCAGCTTCGCCTAAGTCCGTCATCTCGAAACACTTCCCCAACCAAGCTTTAGTGGCTTGCATGGTGGGGATGTCGTTTCCGATAAGGAGTATGTCATCGACATATAGCACTAAGAACACAACTGCACTCCTATTTGCCCTCTTGTACACGCAAGGCTCGTCTTCATTTTGCATGAACCCAAATTCGTTTATGGCTTCATCAAATCGACGATTCCAACTCCGAGAAGCTTGCTTCAGTCCATAGATGGACCTCTGCAGCTTACAAATCTTTCCAACATTTTTTGGATCGATAAAATCCTAAGGTTGTTGCATGTACACGTCCTTAGTTAGCTTCCCATTGAGAAAAGCAGTCTTGACATCCATATGTCATATCTCATAGTCGTGATATGCAGCTAATGCTAATAGAATCCGGATAGATTTGACAATGGCCACTGACGAGAAAGTTTCATCATAATCAACTCCATAGATTTGCCTAAAACCTTTCGTAACTAGTCGGGCCTTATAGGTCTGAGGAACTCCATCCATGTCATGTTTGATCTTAAAGATCCATTTGCAGCCGATGGTCTTAATACTAGGGGTTGGATCCACCAAGTACTAAACTTGGTTGTCATGCATGGATTTCATCTCCTCTTTCATGACTTTTAACCATTTCTCATAATCAGAACTACCCATGGCTTCTTGATAGGAAGTCGGATCATCAAAATCCACAATCTCCAAGTCACCACCCTAAGTTACCATAAATCCGTATCTGACGGGTGCCTGACGAGTCCTTTCAGAATGCCGTGGGGCATGAGGAACTATGTTTGGCACTGCATGTGCCTTTTGTTCCAGCTCAGGCTCTACCTCTACATCGTCTATGTGGGGTTCCCGAAAATCTTTAGGATTCTCAGAGTTCGTGCCATCTCGAATTTCTTCAAGATGCACAGTTCTCCCACTTGTTGTTTTGGAGAGGAATTCTGTCTCCAAAAATACACCTTTTTGAGCAACAAAGACTTTGTTCTCATCGGGTTTGTAGAAATAATATCCACGAGTTTCTTTTGGATATCCTATGAAGACACACTTGTCTAATCGTGGTTCGAGCTTGTCTGCCATGAGGCGCTTGACATAAGTCTCGCAACCCCAAATCTTGCAGTATGACAACTTGGGACGTTTCCCACTCCACATTTCGTATGGTGTTGTCACTACTGCTTTCGTAAGTGCCTGGTTCAGAATGAACGCAGCTGTCTCAAAAGCGTATCCCCAAAAGGACACGGGCAGATCTGTCTAACTCATCATAGAGCGAACCATGTCAAGCAAGGTTCGGTTCCTCCTTTCGGACACACCGTTTAATTGAAGTGTTCTAGTCGGATTCCACTCAGAAAATATCCTACACTCTTCTAGGTGCTCGATGAAGTCTTGGGTCAAGTATTCGCCACCTCGGTCTGAGCGAAGCGCTTTAACCTTCTTCCCAAGTTGATTCTCAACTTCAACCTTAAACTCTTCGAACTTGTCAAACGAGTCCGACTTATGTCTCATTAGATAGACATAACCATATCTACTGTGATCATCGGTAAATGTGATAAAGTATCTGAATCCCCTTCTGGCTTGTGTACTCATGGGTTCACATCGTCAGTGTGTATTCGGCCTAACAAGTCACCCGCCCTCTCACCCCTACCGGTGAAGGGTGACTTCGTCATCTTGCCCATCAAACAAGATTCACACCTATCAATTTGTCCAAATTTAAATGGACTCAGCAGTCCACACTTGTGAAGTGTTGATAGTCGTCTCTTGCTTATGTGGCCCAGGCGGAAGTGTCATAATCGAGTCTCACTCGATTCATCAACCTTGAGCCTTTTGGTATTTACATTGTATACCTCATTCTCGTTGATGTCACTAGTTTTTAAAACATAGAGACCATTAACAAGTAATGCTTCCCCATAACAAACATTCTTTCTATAAATCTTGAAAAGACCATTATCAATAACAAAATTGAAACTTTCAATGTCTAAAACAGAAATAGAAATAATGTCTTTACGGAAAGAGGGTACAGAAGAAACATTGTTCAAAATCAAAAGAAGTCCCGATGGGAGACTGAGACGAACGACCCCTACGGTTGTTGCCACGACACTCTTGCCATTTGCAACTCGTATGTCCGCTTCATCGCCAACCAAATCTCGTCTACATTCCAGCACCTGCACATCAACACAAATGTGAGATTGCGATCCGGAATCTAGCACCCATCCAGAGTTAGTAAACAGATTTACTTCAATGAAATAAATACCTGAAGCGCCAGTCCTACTGGCCTTCTTCTTCTCCTCTAGGAACTTCTTGCAGTCCCTCTTCCAGTGACCACGTTGATCGCAGAAGAAGTAGATGGCGTCCTTCACGTCCAACTTGCCCTTTCCCTTGCCCTTGAGCGCGGACTTGTCCTCATGAACCTCAGGACCCTTCCCTTTCCCGTCAATCGGTTTGGAAGACTTGACCGAGCTCCCACTAGTTCTCTTGAAACTAGTTCCCCTTTGCTCATCATCACCTCATTGGTTTTACCCTTGAGGTTTATCTCAGCTGATACAAGCATGTCGTGCAGCTCTGTGATGGTCTTGTGCATGTCATGCATGTTGTAGTTCATGATGAACCCATCATACATGGAAGGGAGAGTTGACAAGTTCATATCGACCTTCAACTCATCAGTGAGTACGACACTTGTTAGAGTTATGCCCCAGTCCAATATAAAAGTGATCTACATATGCAATGTTTTATCGTATTTTCGAATAAATAAATCGGCATAAATTACTAATGTGTTGTAGTAATTTATTAGATGTGATTTGATCTGTATCATTATGTGTGTAATCACGAATTGTAGAACTACAGATCGGAAAGAATTACATTTAATGTGTCCCTAATCAATTAAGCTTCACTAAGAAGCGATCAGTATGAGACTCACTCCTTGTGATCACGCTCTAATGATCATGGAAAAGTAGTGCCGGAGTTATATCATAGATATCATCAGGGTGATGGTATTGGACAACCTGATGGTGAGTTTGCAGCATAGATACTGTCATGAGCATACTCACAGATCGTAGCTTGTCATTATATTCTAAGACCAAGGTGTCTTTGTGTGCACTATGTAATGAATCTCTAAGTATGACCTAGTCTAACGTTACCTGTAAAAGGGTAGCCATAAGGGCTCTAATTGGCTTGGTTATGAATTACATGAGTGAACTCGAAAGACGGTTGAGTGATTTATCACTCATACTCCGGTATGGGAAAGATATCCGTTTAGGCCACTTGATGAGTATGACTGAAGGAATAGCATGGTCATGCAGGTGATACTTTAGTGTCAGTTTTCAGTCATCTCAAATATCAAGAAACAGGGATTGAAAAATTAGGATGACGGTTCTATGACTCTTGATCAATCTGGATATTAGTTCGATAAAAGGATAGTGACATGTACGATAACAGGTTAAGTCGAATCATCGATAATCACGGACGTTGGGTAATCATAATGTCTTGCTAGAGGCCACTTATGATGGAAAGGGTAAAATAGTAATTTTACCAGTCTGCCGACGGGTCGTGAGCCTAGAGGGTCACACACTTTAAGTAGAGTATATAGCAAAATAGACTTGGATGAAAATTGGGAGAATCCGCTTTTCGATTTAGTCAAATTGAAAATGATTCGGTTGATTTCTGGCCTACGTTTATAACCAGACGATTGATGAAATCAGATTAAAGGGATTGGACCGGTTTAGCTAAACCGTTTAATCAGAACCCAAATTAAGTTGGTTTAATCAAAATTTAGCTAATTGGGCTTCAAGCCCATTCTTAATTTTAATTGAGATTGGGCTTAAGTTTAATTAAGCGAATATTAAGGGATTTAATTATGTGAAAATATAGATAAATAAAATCAGATTTTTTCACATAAATTCCTAACCCTTAAGCCTCTTTTTTCGGCTCCCTCTCTCTCTCCTTGCCCCCTCTCTCTCTCCTTCATTTCTAGAGCTTTTGTTATTCTTCTACACACAAAACTAGTAAACTTGTGTGTAGAATCCTTGGTTTAGGTGTTGTACTAGTGTGGATGATCTAGAGAACACATATTCTTTGTGTTTTATTGATTCCAAAAGAAAATTTTCAGATTTGAATGTTCATATTGCATGCTAAATTTTTTCACATAAGATCAAATTTTATCGAATTCCATGGTTAGATTCTTGTCCGATGCATGTAATTAATTCTATGGAACCCATGGAATTCCTTCAGTGGTATTAGAAGATGGTTGTTTGTGATTGATTTGAGCATGATTAGGGTTTATATTATTTCTTAATTTTTCAAGTATTATTTGGATTTAATTATGAATGAAAACATGAAAAAAAAAATCGAATTTTGGATTGTTAAAATTGTTGCTGGTTAACCGGGGTCGAGCCCCTTGGGGGACCATGGACAGCCCTCGGGCCGACCATGGTCAGCACCAAGGGCCAACCAGGTTGCCTTGGGCAACCAAGGATGGCCCACGGGCGTCCATAATCGCTGCCGCGGGCGACCAGATGGATCAGCCCTCGGCTTGACCATGGATGGCCCACAGGCGTTCATGGTCGCTACCGCGAGCGACTAGACCGGTCAGCCCTTAGGTGACCAGATCGGCACCCACGGGACATCCCATGGTCGCCCATGGGCCATTTTGGGATTGTGCCCTAGTCCAATGTAATTTCTTAATCTATATTGTAATGTTTATCATTTTTCGATCTAATAAAAATGCATTATATTACTAATGTGTTGTAGTAATATATCGAATGTGATTTGATCTATATCATTATGTGTATAACCACTAATAGTAGAACTGTAGATCAGCAAGAACTATATTCGATGAGTCCCTGATCAGCTAAGCTTCTATAAGAAGCGATCAGTATGAGACCAACTCCTTATGATCATGCTCTACTGATCATGGCAAAGTACGTGCCGGAGTTATATCATAGATATCATCAGGTCGATGATATCGGACAACCAGATTGTGAGTATGCAACATAGATACTGTCTTGAGATACTCACATATCGTAGCTTGTCATTATATCCTAAGACCAAGGAGTCTTTGTGTGCACTGTGTAATAAGTATCTGAGTTTGACCTAGCCATAATGGCTTTGATTGGCTTGGTTATTAATTGCATTAGTGAACTCGAAAGACGTCTGAGGGATTTATCACTCATACTTCGGTATGAGAAAGATATCCGTTTAGGCCATTTGATGAGTATGACTGAAGGAATAGCATGGCCATGCAGGTGATACCTTAGTATCAGTTTTCAGTCATCTCAGATATCAAGATACAGTAATTGATAAATTAGGATGACGGTTCTATGTCTATTGATCAATCTGGATATCGGTTTGATAAAAGGACAATGACATGTACGATAACAGGTTAAGTCGAATAGTCGATAATCACAGACGTTGGGTAATCATAATGTCTTGCTAGAGGCCACTTATGATGGAAATGGTAAAATAGTAGTTTTACCAGTCTGCCAACGGGTCGTGAGCCTAGATGGTCACACACTTTAAGTACAATATGTGACAAACAAGCTTGGATGGTAATTGGGAGAATCCGCTTTTTAATATAGTCAAATTGAAAACGATTCGGTTGATTTTTGGCCTAGGTTTATTAACTAAACGGTTGAAGAAATTAAGTTAGAGAGATTGGACCGGTTTAGCTAAACCATATAATTAGAACTCAATTAAATGGGTTTTAATTAGGTTTTAGCTAAGTGGTCTTAAAGCTCATTCTTGGTTTTAATTAAGAATGGTGCTTAAGTGCAATTAAGGGTTTTAAGGGGTTTATTGTGTAATTGTAAAGAAGATTAAAAAAATCAGATTTTTAATAATTACACGATTATTTTCCTAAAACCCTAAGCCAATTTTTGGCAACCACTCTCCTCTCTCTCTTTGTTTTGGCCGACCCTCCCTCCTCACACCTCCATTGTTGATTTGTTCGATTCTTCACACAACGCTAGCAAGGGTGTGTGTAGAAACATCATCAAGGTGTTGTACTTGTGTGCACTACCTAGAGAAATACATAGTTTTATGTTTAATCGATTTTCAAAGGTATAATTTCAGATCTATAAATTATTTTTGAATGCTGAAATTTTAGCAATAAGATCTTGTCTTTTCGATTCTCATGGTTAATTTCAGTCGGGTGCATGAAATTAAATTCTTTGGAACCCATGAGAATCCTTCAGTGGTATCAGAGCATGGTTATTTTATGTTTAATTAAAGCATGTATATATCTAATTTTTTGCTTTAATTGTTCATATGTTGAATATGCATGAAAATTGAAAAAAATCAGATTTTTAATTGATTTGAAATATTGAAAAAAAAATATTTTGGGGCTGTTTAGGGTTAGCCATGGCCGAGCCATGGCTAACCAAGGTCGAGACCCTTAGTGGACCATGGAAAGCCCAAGGGCCGACCAAGTCGCTTACGGGCGACCATGTTAGCCCTCGCGGGCCACCATGGTTGCCTCCGCGGGCGACCTCGGTTGGGCCGGTTCGGCTTGACCCGATTCGAGCTGAACCGGCCGGGTCAAGGGATTATTTTGAAGCCCTAAAATTTGTAATTTTCAGATTCGGTTCGGTTACGATAAACCAGCGTGAACCAGTTCAAATTCAATTAATTAATTTAAACCGTCCGGTTTCGATAAACCTAGGATGGGCTTAGCTATGCATGTCTTACTCTTAATTTGTATGTTGAATATGTATGAATTTATGATAGTTTGTTATATACAAGATTATGTATGTTTAGGTATCACCCACATGTAAAGATTAAAACCCGGTATTTAATCAGACTTGCATGTAACTGGCTAAGGGATCATCTTCGTTTGGATTTGCTATTGATGATTCCAGATTAAGATTGTATCGATATACAATCAGACAGTAATAATTCATTTAAACGCAATTAATTACAAGTCAAGAGTGATACCATCCAAGTTTGGGCACTCAAAACGGCTTTGAGCCTATGGATGTCGGTACGCCTCCGCGTAACATTCATAGAGGAGAAGTCTGGATGAGATGGGCAGTTCAATGTGGGTGCGTGCGCCTCCGCGTAGTAGCCACATTAGTTCTGTCCATAGTTCAAGCTTGGTAGACTTGTCTACGATTGTCAGCTAGGGCTGGCCTAGTGTATCAGTATAGGCTGTGCCATGTACTTTTAAGTACAAACCCTAGCCAGGAACTACATGGTCTTGTAGATGGATATATTCCTACCTTGATGCTCTCAATTGGAGCAATGAGCCTTCGTTCACATCAATTGAGGGTATGATAGGATCCTGGTTCAGATTCTAATGTTAGAATCAAACAAGTGTTTTATAACTACATCTACAACTTCAATTTTAATTAATACTGATTAAAATTTTGTTTACTATGTAGATTAAATGGCAAACACAAATCATTCTGGTAACATCGCGCTTAGGTTGCTAATCGAGCAGGATAAGCTTAACGGCGTTAACTTCCTCTATTGCATGAACATAAGTATTATATCATTACCCAGGAACCACCTGCTGAGCCAGCACTGAACGCCGCAAGGGCTCTAAGGGATACATACCAAAAGTTCCTTAGCGACCGGATCGACGTGCAGTGCATTATGATGGGCAGTATGGTGCCTAACTTGCAGAAGCATTTCTTGGACATTTCCGATGATCCCAAGGCTTTAATGGCAGAGATCGAGAAAATGTTCAAAGAGAAAGCGTGTATCGAAAGATACGACACTTTCAATGAACTGATGTCCTGCAAGCTGAAGGTTGGAGCTCCTGTCAGTCCCCATGTCCTTAAGATGAAACGTCTTTTGGAACACTTGACCAAACTCGGTCATGTTGTGGATCAGGAAATGTCTGCAGACTTTGTGCTGCACTCACTTCAAGAGATATATCGTGATTTCGTTGGAAATTATAATATGCACGACATGGACAAGACTGTGACAGAGCTCCAGTGTATGCTCGTGACTGCTGAAAAGAATCTCAAGGGCACGTCCAAGGAGGTTCTTATGGTAAACAAGCAAGTAAGCTTCAAGAGATCCAGCCTTGGCAAGGATAAAGCCCCTATGCACCTAGCGGGGATGATTCGACAACCTAAGGGTCCAACAGCTCCCAATGTTGTTGAGAATAAAAATCTGATTTTTTTTAATATCTTTTTATAATTACACAATATACCCCTTTATTGAAAGTGAACCTTGCGTATATAAGAAAGCGAGTGGGAGTAATATTGTATTCCTAGTGCTAAATGTCGATGACATATTGATAATCGGGGATTACATCCCAACCTTGCTTGAGGTTAAAGCTTGGTTAGTGAAATGCTTCTCGATGAAGGACTTAGGTGATGCTGTTTACATTCTGGGCATCAAGATCTACAGAGATCGTCCCAAAAGAATATTGGGCATAAGTCAGAGCACTTACATAGATAAGGTGTTGAGAAGATTCTCAATGCTTGATTCTAAGAAGGGATACATACCCATGCGGCATGGCATTAAGCTCAGCTAAGCTTCTTTAAGAAGCGATCAGTATGAGACCAACTCCTTGTGATCATGCTCTACTGATCATGGCAAAGTATGTGCCGGAGTTAAATCATAGATATCATCAGGGAGATGGTATTGAACGTCGCGATGGTGAGTATGCAGCATAGATACTATCATGAAATACTCACAGATCGTAGCTTGTCATTATATCCTAAGACCAAGGAGTCTTTGTGTGCACTATGTAATGTATCTCTGAGTTTGACCTAGTCTAACATTATCTGTAAAAGGGTAGCCGTAATGGCTCTGATTGGCTTGGTTATGAATTACATTAGTGAACTCGAAAGACGACTGAGGGATTTATCACTCATACTCCAGTATGGGAAAAATTATGATGACGATATCCACTTGACGATACTCCAGTTTAGGCCACTTGATGAGTATGATTGAAGGAATAGCATGGCCATGCAGGTGATACCGTTTGTGATAAAACCGAATTCCCTTACGGCTTCATCAAAACGAAGGTTCCAACTCCGTGAAACTTGCTTCAATCCATAAATGGATCTAATCAGCTTACAAATCTTTCCGGGATTCTCTAGATCAACAAAAACCTCAGGCTGTATCATATACACATCCTCTTTTAAGCTCCCGTTACGGAAGGCGGTTTTGACATCCATCTGCCATATCTCATAGTCGTAGTATGCTGCTATGGCTAGAATAATCCGGATAGATTTGACCATAGCTACTGGTGAGAAGGTTTCGTCATAATCGATACCTTCGATCTAGCGATAACCTTTCGCAACTAATCTAGCTTTATAGGTCTAAGATTTTCCATCCATGTCGTTATTAAGTTTATAGACCCATTTACAACCGTTGGGTTTTATCCCAGGGTTTTGATCCACCAAGCACGAGACTTGGTTGTCATACATGGATTTCATTTCCTCACTCATGGCGTTCTGCAATTTTTCAGAGTCTGGACTGGCCAAAGCTTGTCTGAAGGTTTCTGGATCATCCTGATCCACCAATATCAAGTTATTTCCCTCAGTGGCTAGAAAGCCATATTTGATGGGAACTTGACGAGATCTCTCAAACCTTCTTAGACCCTCTGGAATAGGTGTAGGGATTGGTTCTTTATCAATGACCTCTACTGACTCCTGTATTTCTACATCATGCATAGTGGGTTGTTCCGTATCATCTTGAATTTCTTCAAGATGCACGGCACTCCCACTAGCACTTTTGGAAATAAATTCCTTTTCCAACAATACCCCTCCTCGAGCAACAAAAACTTTGTTCTCGCTGGGTTTGTAGAAATAGTACCCCCTTGTTTCCTTGGGTTACCCCACAAAGACACACTTATTTTATTTGGGTTCGAGCTTATCGCCTAGTAAACACTTGACATAAGCTTCACATCCCCAAATCTTAAGGAAAGCTAATAAGGGTTTTTTCTCGTTCCATACTTCGTATAGAGTGCTTTCCACTGCCTTTGTATGAGCCTGATTCAAAATGAATGCGGCCGTCTCTTGGGCATAGCCCCAGAAGGAGATAGGGAGGTCAGCATGACTCATCATTGACCGAACCATGTCAAGCAAGGTCCGATTTCTCCGTTCATATACACCATTCATCTGAGGTGTTCCAGGCGGAGTCAATTCAGAGAGGATCCCACACTCCTTTAAATGACTGTGAAACTCTTGGTCCAAGTACTCACCGCCTCGGTCAGATCGAAGCGCTTTTATACTTTTCCCAAGATGGTTTTGTACTTCGTTTTGGAACTCTTTGAACTTGTCAAAAGTTTCTGACTTATGTCTCATAAGATAGACGTACCCGTATCTACTGAAGTCATCAGTAAATGTAACAAAGTAGTGAAAACCCCTTCTGGCCTGAGTGCTCATAGGTCCACACACATCGGAATGTATGAGTTATAATAAGTCACTAGCCCTTTCACCTAAACCGACAAAAGGTGCCTTTGTCATTTTTCTTATAAGGCATGACTCGCATCTCTCAATTGAAGTGAATTCAAACGGAATTAGAAGTCCACACTTGTGAAGTGTTGAGATGCATTTCTGGCCTATATGGCCTAAACGACAGTGCCATATCACAGTCTGGTTTAAATCATCGGATTTAACCCTTTTATTACTTATGTTATAGATTGAGCTAGTGTCGGTGTTTTGAATATTAAGAATATATAAACCACCAACCAATGATGCATTGCAATAAAATATATTATTCTTGAAAATATTGATTACTACATTATCAATAGAAAAACAATATCATTCCTTCTCAAGCAAGGAAACAGAAATAATATTCCTGCGAAACGCAGGTACACAATGAACATTGTTTAACAACAAAACTAGTCCACTAGGCAAACTGAGACTAATGTTTCCTACTGCAATTGTTAAGACTTGATTACCATCACCAACTCGTAGGTCTGCCTCGCCCCTGCCTATATCTCTTCTACATCCCAGAGCCTGCACATTAACACAAATGTGAGATTCTGCACCGGTATCAAGTACCCAAGAATCTGAAGTAGATAAACTAAGATTGAGCTCAATAACAAATATACCTGATCCTGAAGATGTAGAGGCTCCACTCTTCCTAAGAAACTGCTTGTGTTTCTTGCAATCCTTCTTCTAGTGCCCCTGTCCTTGGCAATAGAAGAAGACAACATCCTTCTTAGGATTCTCAACAGCCTTGGGAGCTGCTGGACCCTTAGGGTGTCGAATCTTCCCCGCTAGGTGCATAGGGGCCTTATCTATATGCCCTAGTCCAATGTAATTCCTCAATCTATATTGTAATGTATATCTTTTTTCGATCTAATAAAAGGCATTATATTACTAATGTGTTCAAGTAGTATATCGAATGTAATTTGATCTATATCATTATATGTATAACCACTTATAGTAGAAAAGTAGATCAGAAAGAATTGCATTCGATAAGTCCCTGATCAACTAAGCTTCTTCAGAAGTAATCAGTATGTGACCAACTCCAGGTGATCATGCTCTACTAATCATGGCAAAGTATGTGCCGGATCTATATCATAGATATCATCAGGTCGATGACATCGAACAACTCGATTGTGAGTATGCAACATAGATCCAGTCATGAGATACTCACAGATCGTGGCTTGTCATTATATCCTAAGACCAAAGAGTCTTTGTGTGCACTGTGTAACGAATACCTAAGTTTGACCTAGTCTAACTTTACCTGTAAAAGGGTAGCTATAACGGCTTGGATATTAATTGCATTTGTGAACTCGAAAGACGTCTGAGGGATTTATCACTCATACTCCGGTATGAGAAATATATCCGTTTAGGCCACTTGATGAGTATGACTGAAGGAATAGCACGGTCATGCAGGTGATACCTTAGTATCAGTTTTCAGTCATCTCACATATCAAGAAACAATGATTGATAAATTAGGGTGACGGTTCTATGCCTATTGATCAATCTGGATATCGGTTTGATAAAAGGACAGTGACAAGTACGATAACAGGTTAAGTCGAATAATCAATAATCACGAACGTTAGGTAATCATAATGTCTTGCTAGAGACCACTTATGATGGAAAGGGTAAAATAGTAATTCTACTAGTCTACCAACGGGTCGTGAGCCTAGAGGATCACACGCTTTAAGTACAATATGTGACAAATAAGCATGGATGGTGTAGTTACGACGGTTTTAGAGAATGGCTTATTTTTAAAGGACCTAGCGAACATGTCACAAAGAATGTTGAAGCATCCTATACGCCATCGTGTGTGACATTACTAATGGCATCTCTGCAAACATCCTGATCGACAGAAATCAGGAAAGTGCAGTTTCTGCAGAAAGTTCGAAAATGATTAGGAAATTCCATAACGACTCCGATTCTGGAAAGCTTAGGCTACCCCCTTAGCAATCGTGTGGTTCTTTTATTGTTTCCAAGCAATAATTTGCAAAGCTCTTAGACGTGAAGGTTTGCGGGCTGAGAGGTTGCAGATTGTGCTAAGGATATTGTGTATCACCATAACTATTGAGAGTTAGGTGATTGAGGGTTTGCTGATCGCGTGAGTGAAGACTGTGATAGCATTTGTGCCCTAGTCCAATTGGTATTAGCCTGTAAACGTCTATGTACAAATATCATCGTTTGTAATGTATAAATATAAACGGCTTTATATTACTTATGTGTTGAAGTAATATGTTAAGCATGATCTGATTTATGACCACTAAAGTAGTAGAACCATAAATCTGTACGGATCAGGGATTTATCCCTCATACTACGGTATGGGAAAGATATCCGTTAGAAGGCCTCTTGATGGAGACTGACTGAGAGGATAAGCATGGCCATGCAAATGATACGGGTTATCAGTCCTCAGTCATCTCGCGTATCAAGTAACAATGATTGATTGAACAAGGGAGACGACTCTATGCCTTGAGATCAATCGGGATATCTAGAGATAAAAGGATGGTGACTTGTACGCACAAAGGTTAAGTCGAATCATCGATCATCGTGCACCTTGGGTAATCATAATGTTTTACTAGAGACCACTTATGATGGATCGGGCAAGAGCGAGTCTTGCGCCGATCTGCCAACGGTGGCATGAGCCTAGAGGGTCACACACATACAAGACGGATAACTTGAGACAAGGAAACATGGATGTTTCTTAAGGAGAAGTATATGGACAAAACTGGAGGTTTTGTGCCATAGGTTCGGTTTGAGAGAATAATTAGCGAATCGAGAAAAATTGAGTTTTTCGTCGATATCGCATCGGACTTTGTTTGATAAGTAACGACAAAAAGGTCGGGAAACTTTTGGACGCGGCATGAGACAACACGGGAGGGCCCATTGGGCTCGGCCCATGAACCCTCATGGCCGGCCCAATAAGGGCCCAATAAGGCCATATGGCCAGCCCACTTGGTGGGGCCATTGTGGGGGCCACACAACACCATGCTTAGTTGGTGGTTGTGGATTAAGAGGTGAGTGATTTAAGGGGTATGGGTTAAAGCACCTTTAAGCCCATACCAATCACAAAACACTCACAAAATCTCTCTCTCTCTCTAGTGTGGCCGGCCACCCCTTGTTCTTCTCCTCCATCTTGCTCTCTTGTTCTTCATTTAATTGTTCTAGTAGGCAATTAAGTGAAGGATCTTGAAGATCATCCTCTTGGTGTGGACTTGCTTTAGAGAAGAAGATCCGAACGTTCTTCTTTATCGATTCAAACAAGACTTAAAGGTAAACATCTTGTGGAATAGATTTTGCTTTGGGATTTAATGGTTTAAATGTTCTTGGACAAGGTTTGGAGTAGATTATCTTTTTATTGCCTCCGCTATCACGATGACGATCTAGAACGCTCCAAAACCCTACAGACTGCACGCAACCACAACGTACAATGACGACGTGAACCGACAGAGCAAGGCGATTGCTCGAAGAGTGGAATCAAGACGGAGTCTTGGATTCAGGGGGAGACCCTGAGATAGGTTTCACTTTAAAACGTAGCATAGAGTATAGATCTAGGGATGATCACAGGTACTTGTATGTTCTGACGAATTACTAATAAGTGAAACCTTTCCACTAGGCTGAGAGCCCCCGGACGTAGGTGACATTGCACCGAACTGGGTAAACAATCTGCTGTGTCATTGTTTATAGCTTTATATTTTCTGTCCTGCGTTATCTACACAAGAAGTCATACACAGTGTTATAGCTTCATACGTAACATTGTGTGTGACATCTTGCACGACTAGCTGATCAAAATTTCAATTGGTACCAGAGGAGGCACCTGCAACTTTAGGTGAGTTCCTAAACAAATATTTTGATCAAGATGGACAATACTAGAAAAGGAGGATCCATCAATCGACCACATGTTCTAAATGGAGGCAACTACGGCTATTGGAAGGCTCGAATGTGTGCCTTCATGAAGTCACTTAACAACAAAACATGGAAGGCTGTGATCAACGGTTGGAATGCTCCACAACTCAGTGACAATGATGGTAACCCTATCGGTCCAAAACCAAAAAAAGACTGGACTGATGATGAAGACGAAAAATCACTGGGAAATTCTCAATCTCTAAATGTTATCTTCAACGGTGTTGACAAAAACGTATTCAGACAAATCAACACATGCACAACTGCCAAATCCGCATGGGATATCCTTGATGTTGCATATGAAGGAACAACTAAGGTTCGAGAACAAAAACTGCAATACATGACAACCAACTTTGAAGCCCTCGTCATGAAAGAGGACGAATCAATTGCAGAATTCAATGTTCGTATTCGTGATCTAGCCAATGAATCCTACTCTCTGGGAGAACCAATGTCTGATGAAAAACTGGTTAGAAAAACCCTGCGTGCTCTTAGCCCTAGATTTAAGATGAAGATCACTGCAATTGAGGAAGTTCATGACCTCAAATCTTAAAATTCGATGACCTAATGGGGTCTCTAATGACCTATGAGTTATATCTGCCCATTATCGACAAAAGGAATAAAGGAGTTCCTTTCAAAAGCTCAACACACAAGCAACCAGAACCTGAGGATTCTGATTCCGAAGAAGACATCAACGCTACAATGGCCCTTCTCACAAAAAATTACAACAAAGTCATGAGAAGATTCAGTCGAATGGGTGGACGGAATGTCACAACAAATGCCAGAAACAAAGCTCCACAAAAAGCTCAAACAGGAGGAAGTCTTGACAGACCAAACAGGAGTGGAGAAGAAAACAACAAGAACAAAGGACTTCAATGCCATGAATGTGAAGGATTCGGCCATCTTCGCAAAGAATGTCCAAATTTCCTCAAACAACAGAAACGAGGATATAATGCTACCCCATCAGATGATGACAATGAAGACACTATAATATGTCGTCACAAATCTGACGGCACCGTCAACTCGGAGACGCCGTCAACAACATAGGTGACGTCGTATAGGTGTACACAGTATGTACGCCGTTGGTACTGTAACAACGGACACTGTAACGTATGCAGTTAGTATTGTAACCTCATACGTCTCCATGTGCGTTGTTACAATATATATATATATTAAAAATGGTAAAAATAAAAATTAACTTTAATATTTAATATTTATTCATTTTTAATTTTTTCTATAATTAAATAATCAAAGAAATTAAAATGTTTTGAATAAATATACATGATGAAGTAAATTACGACGTACTAGAAAGTCTGAACATATTCGGGTCAAATGGAGGCAAGTTCGGATTGGTAAGCTTTAGCTGATCGTAGAAGAAGTTGACCATGCTAGTGTTTTGGGTTAAAGCTGCCCTAGCATCGGCCGCCGCCTGCTAAGCATTTTTGGCCCTCTGGTTTGCACTAGTGATTAGCTCCGCTTGACTGGCGATCTGTTGCATTGTTTGATCGAGCTGAGTCTGGTTTTGTGTAAACACATCAGTAGGAAAACTGGAGGATGAACTTCTTCTCATCCTTGCCGGTGCCTCGTACGCACCCCTAAATATCCAGATGTATCATCCTCGGGAGAGTTCTAAAGGGTTTCCTTTATCCGCCTCCAGGTCGATACAATATTGGGCCGCTTGTCGCATAACCTCATTTTCCTCCGCGTTGACCATCTTGGACAGATTCCCAAGCTCGCCCATTTTCTCCGGATTCTCCCTCCACTCATTGAGCGCATTCTTAATGAAAATCTGTAGTTACGACGGTTTTAGTGGTTGGCTTAGTTTTTAAGGAACTAGAGAAAATGTCACAAAGAATGTTGAAGCATCCTATACGCCATCGTGTGTGACATTACTAATGGCATCTCTGCAAACATCCTGATCGACAGAAATCAGGAAAGTGCAGTTTCTGCAGAAAGTTCGAAAATGATTAGGAAATTCCAGAACGACTCCGATTCTGGAAAGCTTAGGCTACCCCCTTAGCAATCGTGTGGTTCTTTTATTGTTTCCAAGCAATAATTTGCAAAGCTCTTAGACGTGAAGGTTTGCGGGCTGAGAGGTTGCAGATTGTGCTAAGGATATTGTGTACCACCATAACTATTGAGAGTTAGGTGATTGAGGGTTTACTGATCGCGTGAGTGAAGACTGCACGCAACCACAACGTTCAACGACGACTTGAACCGACAGAGCAAGGCGATTGCTCGAAGAGTGGAATCAAGACGGATACTTGGATTCAGGGGGAGACCCTGAGATAGGTTGCACTGTAATAAGTAGCATAAAGTATAAATCTAGGGATGATCATAGATACTTGTATGTTCTGACGAGTTACTGATAAGTGAAACCTTTCCACTAGGTTGAGAGCCCCCAGACGTAGGTGACGTTGCACCGAACTGGGTAAACAATCTGCTGTGTCATTGTTTATTACGCTTTATATTTACTGTCCTGCGTTATCTACACAAGTAGTCACACACGGTGTTGTAGCTTTATATATAACATTGTGTATGGCATCTGGCACGACTACCTGATCAAAATTTCAATTGGTATCAGATGGGGCACCTACAGCTTTAGGTGAGTTCCTAAAAAAATATTTTGATCAAGATGGACAATACCAGAGAAGGAGGATCCATAAATCGACCACATGTTCTAGATGGAAGTAACTATGGCTATTGGAAGGCTCAGATGTGTGCCTTCATGAAGTCTCTTGACAACAAAACATGGAAGGCTGTGATCAATGGTTGGAATGCCCCACAAGTCAGTAACAATGATAACGAAGAATGGACAGATAACGAAGATGAGGAATCACTGGGAAACTCTCGAGCTCAGAATGTTATTTTCAACGGTGTTGACAAGAACGTATTCAGACTAATCAACATATGCACAACTGCCAAATCCGCATGGGATATCATGGATGTTGCATATGAAGGAACAACCAAGGTTCGGGAACAAAAGCTACAATACTTGACAACCAACTTCGAAGCCCTTGTCATGAAAGATGACGAATCAATCGTTGAATTCAATGTTCGTATTCGCGACCTAGCCAATGGATCCTATTCTCTGGACGAACCAATGTCTGATGAAAAACTGGTTAGAAAAACCTTACGTGCTCTTAGCCCTAGATTTAAGATGAAGATCACCGCAATTGAGGAAGTTCATGACCTCAAGGTCCTAAAATTCGATGAACTGATGGGATCTCTGATGACCTATGAGTTATCTCTGCCCAATATCGACAAAAGGAATAAAGGAGTTGCTTTCAAAAGCTCAACACACAACCAACTAGAATATGAAGATTCTGACTTTGAAGATGACATCGATGCTACAATGGCTCTTCTCACAAAAAATTACAACAAAGTCATGAGAAGATTCAGTCGAATGGGCGGACAGAATGTCACAACAAATGCCAGAAACAAAGCTTCACAAAAAGATCAAACAGGAGGAAGTTTTGACAAACCAAACAGAATGGAGAGGAAAACAGTAAGAACAAAGGACCTCAGTGTCATGAATGTGAAGGATTCAGTCATCTTCGCAGAGAGTGTCCAAATTTCCTCAAACAACAGAAACGAGGATATAATGCTACCCCATCAGATGATGACAATGAAGATAGTGGGTCTGAGGAGGTAAGCAACTTTGTTGCATTCACTACTACTACTTCTGTATGTAACATTGATAACTCTGCCAAAACCAATGATGATCTCCATCATCCAACTCCAAACGAGAATTGGACTAAAGAGCAACTAGTTGAGGCATACAAAAGCTTACATACCAGATGGGTCAAGGAAACTCTGATCCTTGATCAACAAGGAGAACGGATCATCATACTTACCAACGACAAATCTAGATTCCTAGAGATAATTGTGGAGCTTAAACGCGAAATCACCAGACTTAATGGAGAAATTAGTCTTATGACTGAATCAGTAAAGATGATGAATTCTAGCACAGAAAGCCTTGACAAACTCCTATCAGTAGGAAAGCACTCTTAAGATATGACGGGACTAGGGTACACACACAATATCCCCTCATCAGCAGTCACGAAGTTTGTCCCACAACAAGCCATGGTTGACAAGAAACTACAGGATGACACGACACATCCTACAGGATGACCTACAACAAATGTCATGACATCTTCTATAACATGTTCTTGTCAAGCAACTACCAAAAGACATCCTCCACGCAGACATCAATACTCCAGAAAACCAGCTTATCGATATCAGTGGATATGTCATTACTGTGGTCGAAGGGGTCACATCAGACCATTCTGCTTTCAACTCCATGGGAAGAAGCAAGCTCGGCTACTACAGAAACAAAGGAGATATCAAGGGCATCTCTCAACTCCTCAGAAAACATCCCGCCTTGAATGGAGACCAAAGACTCTAGTCTATCGAGCTAATGTTGCATATACATCCTTGAGTGCCTCAACCAACAAAGACTGGTATCTCGATAGTGGATGTTCTCGACACATGACAGATACTCCAGAGTTTCTTTCCAATCTCAAATTATATACAAACTGCTATGTTACCTTTGGAGATGGGATTCGAGCTCGAATCATTAGAAAGGGAGTACTCAAGCATCCAGGAGCTTCTTGCCTAACTGAAGCATTACTTGTAGAAGGACTTAAGGCAAATCTGATTAGCATTAGCCAGATCTGTGATTTGGGTTCAGAAGTGAAATTTACTAAAGAAGCCTGTATATTAAAAGATTTCGATCAAGTCAGTATTCTACAAGGAATCCTCTAAATGGATAATTGTTACATCTGGTCGCCCGAATCACATATCGAAGGGGCAAATTGTCTTGTCTCCAAAGCAGAAGAAACCGAACTTTGGCATAGAAAGCTTGGACATCTAAATCTTAGAAGTATGCAGAATGCAATCTCAGAACATGCCATTACTTGAATTCCAAACCTGAAAATCGTGGAAGGAAAGATCTGCGGAGAATGTCAGATTGGAAAGCAAACTAAGATGTCACACAAGAAGCTGCAGCATATCACCACCTCTCGAGTGCTTGAGCTAATACACGTTGACCTCATGGGGCCAATGCAAGTTGAAAGTCTTGGAGGAAAACGCTATATCTTTGTGTGTGTAGATGATTACTCACAATACACGTGGGTTTATTTCCCTCGTGACAAATCGGATATCTTTTCGATCTTTAAGAATCTATGCATCCAGGTCCAACGAGAAAAAGGGGAGACAATTGGCAAAATAATTCGTCTCCGCAGTGATCATGGTCGAGAGTTCGAAAATTTGCAGAATTCTGCAACTCAGAAGGAATAGCCCATGAGTTCTCAGCACCGATCACTCCCCATGAGAATGGCATTGTTGAGCGCAAGAATAAGACTCTACAGGAGATGGATAGAGTTATGATGCTGGCCAAGGACATACCAACTCACTTCTGGGCAGAAGCACTTAACACCACTTGCCATATCCACAATTGAGTCACTCTCCGACCGGGTATGGCAGTAACTCATTATGAAATATGGAGGGGGAGAAAGCCCAATGTTAAGTACTTCCATATCTTTGGATCCACTTGTTATATTCTGGCTGATAGAGAATCTCGTCGAAAACGTGATCCAAAGAGTGATGAAGGCATCTTCCTTGGCTACTCAAGGAATAGTCGCGTGTTCCGGGTCTTCAACAAACGAACCAAGACTATGATGGAATCAATCAATGTTGTTGTTGTTGATGATGACTGTGAAGATGCCCCAGAAGATGCGACAAACGAAGAAAGAGTATATCCAAACAATGTAAGGAAGGATGCTATTGTTGATGCCAGTGAATATGCTAGCAACAAGTCAGAAGACAATGATGCTAGTCCAAGTATCAATAACAATGAGACAGTTCCTGAAGCCAGCAACAAGAACCCCTCACGAAAAATCCAGGCTAATCATCCTATCTCTGGAGTAATTGGACACCTAAATGAAGGCATACGGACTCGGACAAAAACTCCAGTGAACTACAACGAGATGATAGGTAATATATGCTTCATTTCAAAGATTGAACCCAAAAATATCAATGAAGCCATCAATGATGAGTATTGGATCAATGTTATGCAAGAGGAACTGATTCAATTTGAGAAGAACCAGGTGTGGGAACTGGTGCCCAAGCCAAGTGAAGGAAATATCATTGGCACAAAATGGATCTTCAAAAATAAGTCCGATGAGCTTGGTAACATCACTCGCAATAAAGCAAGGTTAGTAGCTCAAGGGTATACTCAAATTGAGGGAGTCGACTTTGATGAGACCTTTGCTCCTGTAGCAAGACTTAAAGCAATCAGAATCCTACTAGGGATATCATGCCATCTACAGATTAAGCTTTACCAGATGGATGTCAAAAGTGCTTTCCTGAATTGAGATCTCAACGAAGAAGTGTATGTGTCACAACCTAAAGGATTTTTTGATCCTCACTCCCCTGATCACGTGTATAAACTCAAGAAGGCCCCCTACGGATTGAAACAAGCACCAAGGGCTTGGTATGAAAGGCTCACAAAATTCCTGATTCAAAGCGACACCATTAGAGGGGGAGTCGACAAGACTCTATTTGTGAAGAATAAGAACAGAAATTTGATGATAGCCCAAATATATGTCGATGACATTGTCTTTAGAGGGATGTCAAGAAAGATGGTAGAGCAATTTATCCAACAAATGTAATCAGAATTCGAGATGAGCATGGTGGGAAAGCTTACCTATTTCCTAGGCTTCCAAATCAAACAGCTAAAAGATAGCATCTTCATCTCTCAGAGCAAATATGCGAAGAATATTGTCAAGAAATTTGGGCTAGAGAAAGCTTCACATAAACGGACACCTGCAGCTACACATATCAAGCTAACTAAAGATGATCCAGGAGAAGCCGTCGACCAACACCTATACAAAAGCATTATCGGTAGTCTTCTCTACCTTACTGCAAGTCGACCAGATATTACCTACTCTGTAGGAGTATGTGCACGATATCAAGCTAATCCCAATGTTAGTCATCTCTCCCAAGCTAAAAGAATTATAAGATATATCTCTGGGACTACAGACTTGGGTTTTTTATACTCATTCGACACATCCTCTACCCTGGTGGGGTATTGTGATGCGGATTGGGCTGGAAACACAGCAGATAGGAAGAGCACATCTGGAGGATGCTTCTTTCTTGGAAATAACCTCATATCATGGTTTAGTAAAAAAAAACTGTATTGCCTTGTCCACTGCTGAATCTGAGTATATTGCTGTTGGGAGTAGCTGCATACAATTGTTATGGATGAAGCAAATGTTAGTTGAATACAATGTCAGACAAGAAGCCATGACTTTATATTGTGATAATGTCAGTGCCATCAACATCTCTAAAAATCCTGTCCAACACAGCAAGCCCAAGCACATTGACATTAGACACCACTTCATTCGCGAGCTGGTCGAAGACAAGAAGATCATCCTAGAGCACATCCATACAGAGAAGCAACTCGCCGATATTTTCACGAAGGCATTAGATGCGAGCAGATTCGAGTACCTCAGGTCGTCACTCGGTCTGTGCACCGTCAACGAGCATTAGAAGTTGCAAAAACGGTTGAGAGGAGTTGGTTGGTACCTCTTCATGAACCGGTTCAAAATCCCAACACATATCATTGGGCCGAGCATACCAAAAGCCCATATAAAGAAAGGAAAGGTCACAAGATACGCTCGGTCTCCAACAGATTTGATTTGAATCAAACTGCGTTTCAAAAACCAAAACCTAGTCTGCCCCTTCTCGTTTTCACAGTCATCTCCCTCACCTCTCACACTCTGTGACGAAAACCTCACTACCTACACAAACATGGTGAAGACACGGAGCACCCTAGCACCAAAAAAGGCCATTGATAGGCGAAAACCCGAACCAAAGAAGGCAGAAGCAAAAAGCTCCAAGAGCAGCAATCCAAACACCAACAAACATGGAGTCCGAATCAAAGGACCAAAACGTAGAAGAAGACCGAGAAATCTCCCAAAGAAACCCCGCCGGAGGAAGCACCAATGCCCATTTTCTCCCGAGTTCCCAAACGATCTCGAACCAAAAGCTCTGCATTCTCCATGACAGACCTAACAGGGCCAGAAAGGGAGACTGATCTTGGCCAAGGAAATCAAGAAGCTTCCATGCAGATTGTTCCTGTTCCAGTATCAGCAAATGTCCCAGGTATCGACTCCTCCATTATTTCAAACATCGATACCTCTAGAAATAGTGACTTGTTGGAGTCACTGCTGGAAAATCAAGACCCACCTCAAGAAGGTGTGGTGGAGGAACTGATAAATCCTTAAGGAGAAAAGGAAGACATGACCCCGGTCAGTCATGGGTTGGAGCGTATTACTGAAGGAGAAGGAGAGGAAGAAGTTGCAACAAATGTCATTCCTGAAATCACAAAGGAGGCTGTGGTAGAAGAAGAAGTCGCTGACTCGGAAGAAGTCGAGGAAGAAGTTGAGAAAGACGAAACCAGAGACGTGGATACCGATCTGGAAGAAGGAGAGAAGGACAACAGTGTCGCCGCCAATAACACAGAAGAAGTGCCTCTGGATGCCAGAGAAGATGTTACAGAAGATGCTACTGAGACAGCACACACAATACTGTCATCCCTGAAAAAGAAGGTACTAGAAGAGAATGAAAGTCTAGCAGTGATGGTTGGAAAACTCAAAGAAACCAAGAAGAGGAAGGAGGTAGAAGATGCTGGAGGCCCCAGCAAGAAGAAGAAAAAGATGTCCAACAAAGAAAAAGGAAAGAAAGTTGTCTCCAAAAGGAGATTAGTGGATGAAGACACTGATGATGATGAAGAGGAGGTTACAGCAAAGAAGGGAAGAAGCCTGGAGGCGGCCAAGAACACCTCAAGTGTTCCCTACGACAATGTATCGTTTCACTCTGCTGACAGTGCTAAATGTTGGGAATTTGTGTTCCAAAGAACTGCATATCCCGAGAAGACCCTGTCGTAGGAGCTGCTAGGACTAGAAGCCATTGTCCAACTCCTGGAGCAGGCAGAACTTATGAAAACCGTCACAAACATTGGTAACCACTATCCCCTCTTAGTCAAGGAATTCATTGCTAATTTGCCTACTGGTTAGGACTCCGGATGATCCGGATTGTGAGAAGGTATATGTCAGAGGCCTTCGTTTCAACATTTCCTCTGACATCATTAATGCCTTCCTGGGGAGAAAGTGTGTCCGTGCAGTGCCTCCACCTGACCTGAACAAGGTCCTCAAAGAGATTACTGGAGACAGAAGCAGAATGTGGCCTACCAAGGGCACCGTGGCAGCCTCGGACCTCACATCCAAGTACTCCATCCTATTCCGTATCGGAGTAGCGAACTGGGCTCCCTCCACACACGCATCTTCCATCAAACCAGAGCTGGTGATACTTATCTTCCAAATAGGTACTGGTCTACACTTGATTTTGGGCAATTTGCGATTGATCATCTTGTTAGACATGTCAGATCACCAGCAGTGAAGATACCTATTGCCTTTCCCTCCCTTATCTCTGAGCTACTTGTACATCAACACCCTTGAGTGTTGAAGACAACGGATAAGGTTGGAAAACGCGAAGGACTGATTGTGGTGAGCTATAAGCTGTTCGAGGGCAAGCATGCTCCTGATCTCGTCAGGCCAGAAGCCAAGCTGATCAAGGCGACGACCAGTCGAGCCACAAGTGTCGCCCCTCCAACCAAGACCACCAGCAGGGATGCAATCATTCTTGAAAGAGAGATAGTTGTACTAGACAAGGACATCGTCAATTTAAAGACAGCCCTGAAGCATCTCTCCTAGCGAAGATCACACTGTGCCAACCTGCTGAAATCAATGTCTCCTCCAGGCTCTGAAGATGATGATTCCACCTCTCTACCACATGCCGCTGAAGACGCTACTCAAGATGCCGCCACTGACGCTACTGAAGAAGAGACTGCTAGTTCCAGCAGCAGCTCTATTTGATTTTAAGAACTTTCTAATTACCGAACAAACTGAACAACCTTTTATTTGTATTTGTTTTGAAAAATGTGTCATACGTATTCTCGACTGCTGATCGAGGATATGTATGAGTTAAGTTTTTGGTTTGCTTATTACCCCGTTTGTTAGAAATATTTGTTTAAAGTTTGGCTCTTTTTGAGCCAGCAAGGGGGAGTAAGATATGATGACGCATTGATACGCGCGCGATGATATGTAAGACGACGTGATGGTACGCAAAACGCAAACGCAAGAAACACGAACAAAGATAAGAGAAACTGCCGAATCTACTGCAAGCAAAAGATGTCGACAAATGTGACGAAGAACGCGACGCGGAATTGTCCTTAAAAATAGCCAAAGGGGGAGATTGTAGTTACGACGGTTTTAGAGATTGGCTTATTTTTAAAGGAGCTAGAGAACATGTCACAAAGAATGTTTAAGCATCCTATACGACATCGTGTGTGACATTACCAACGGCGTCTTGGCAAACATCATGATCGACAAAAATCAGGAAAGTGCAGTTTCTGCAGAAAGTTCGAAGATGATTAGGAAATTCCAGACGACTCTGATTCTAGAAAGAAGAAATACGGTGATTAAGAGGAAACCCATTAGGGTTAGTACTCATCCTCGATTGCTATAAAAGCTTAGGCTACCCCCTTAGCAATCGTGTGGTTCTCTTATGGTTTCCTAGCAATAATTTGCAAAGCTCTTAGACGTGAAGGTTTGCGGGCTGAGAGGTTGCAGATTGTGCTAAGGATATTGTGTATCACCATAACTATTGAGAGTTAGGTGATTGAGGGTTTGTTGATCGCGTGAGTGAAGACTTCATGCAACCACAACGTTCAACGACGACTTGAACCGACAGAGCAAGGCGATTGCTCGAAGAGTGTAATCAAGACGGAGTCTTGGATTCAGGGGGAGACCCTGAGATAGGTTGCACTGTAAAACGTAGCATAAAGTATAGATCTAGGGATGATCACATGTACTTGTATGTTATGACGAATTACTGATAAGTGAAACCTTTCCACTGAGCTGAGAGCCCCCAGACATAGGTGACGTTGCACTGAACTGGGTAAACAATCTGTTGTGTCATTGTTTATAGCTTTATATTTTCTGTCCTGTGTTATCTACACAAGAAGTCATACACAGTGTTATAGCTTCATACGTAACATTGTGTGTGACATCTTGCACGACTAGCTGATCAAAATTTCAGATGGTAATTGGGAGAATCCGCTTTTCAGTTTAGTCAAATTGAAAACGATTCGCTTGATTTCTGGCCTAGGTTTATTAACCAGACGGTTGAAGAAATCTAGTTAGGGAGATTGGACCGATTTAGCTAAACCAGAATTAGAACTCAATTAAATGGGTTTTGATTTGGATTTGCCTAAGGGTTTTAATTCATGAATGGGTCAAAATTGTGATTATGAGATGAAATGGGTAAATTGTGTAATTATCAATTTGAATTTCAAAATCAGATTTTTTGATAAGTACACAATATTCTTTTACCAAATATAGATCAAATTTTCGGCAATCACCCCTATTCTCTCCCTCACATTGCCGACCCTCCCTCTCCATTCCTCCATTTCCAATTTGTCTTCTTCTTCTCAATTTCATTAGCAAGAGATAGAGAGAAAACCTCCCAAGGTTATTATGTTTGTGTGTACTTGATAGAGAAACAATATACTTGTGTTTTCAATCGATTAAAGGTATGATTTTCATTTTTGAAAAGGTTATATGCATGCTGAATTTCTCAATAAGATCTTTAGATTATTCATCGATTCCCATGGTTAATTCATACCGCTGCATGAAATTATTGTTTGGAACCCGTGGAAATCCCTTTCATTATCCTTGCCCAGGCTGGCTTTCTTGAAGCTCACTTGCTTGTTGACCATAAGAATCTCCTTGGAATTGCCCTTGAGATTATTTTCAGCAGTCATGAGCATACCATGAAGCTCTGTACAGTCTTGTCCATGTCATGCATATTGTAATTTCCAACGAAATCACGATAAGTCTCTGGAAGTGAATGTAGCACAAAGTTTGCAGACATTTCCTTATCCACAGGATGACTGAGTCTGGTCAAGTGTTCCCAAAGACGTTTCATCTTAAGGACATGGGGACTGACAGGAGCTCCAGCCTTCAGCTTGCAAGACATCAGTTCACTAAAAGTGTCATATCTTTCGACACGCGCTTTCTCTTTGAAAATTTTCTGGATCTATCCCATTAAGGCCTTAGGATCATCGGAAATGTCAAAGAACTGTTTCTACAAGTCAGGCACCATATTGGCCATCATGATGCACTGCACATTGATCCGGTCGCTAAGGAACTTCTGGTAGGTATCCCTTAGCGCCCTTGCGGCGTTCAGTGCAGGCTCAGCCAGTGGTTCCTTGGTAAGGATATAATCCTTACGTTCATGCTTGAGAACAAGTCTCAAGTTCTGGTCCGAATCGAGGAAGTTAACGCTGTTAAGCTTATCCTGCTCGATTAGCGACCTAAGCGCGCTGTTACCAGAATGATTAGTGTTTGCCATTTAATCTACACAGTAAAAAAATTATAATCAATATTAATTAAAATTGAAGTTGGAGATTTAGTTATAAAACACTTTTCGGATTCTAACATTAGAATCTGAACCAGGATCCTATCATACCCTCAATTGAAGTGAACGGAGGCTCACTGCACCAATTGAGAGCATCAAGGTAGGATTACATCCATCTACAAAACCATGTAGTTCCTAGCTAGGGTTTGTACTTAAAAGTACATGGCACACCCTATACTGATACCCTAGGTCAGCCCTAGCTGACAATCGTAGACAAGTCTACCTAGCTTGAACTATGGATAAAACTAATGTGGCTACTACGCGGAGGCGCACGCACCCACACAGAACTATGCATCTCATCCAGACTTCTCCTCTATGAATGTTACGCGGAGGCGTACCGACATCCTTAGGCTCAAAAAGCCCTTCTGAGTGCCCAAACTTGGATGGTATCACGCTTGACTTGTAATTCGTTGTGTTTACGTGAATTATTACATTCTGATTGTATATCGATACAATCTTAATCTGGAATCATCAATTGCAAATCCATGAAAAGATGATCCCTTATCAGATTACATACAAGTCTGATTAAATACCGGTTTTTAATCTTTGCATGTGGGTGATAGCTAAACATACACAATCTTGTATATAAAAACTATCATCCATTCATACATATTCAATATACAAATGTAATGGTAAATCATGCATAGCTAAACCCATCTTAGGTTCCTAGGAATCTAGCAAAACTGATCCTAAAGACTTGGTCTTCAAGATCCAGACTTGCTCCATCTTTGTGAATTCCCACTAGCTTCAAGCCTCCTTCAGACTTCGAGTCTTTCTCTTGACTTGTATCTTGCGTCGGTCTTCATGATTACACATTAAATTAAAATGAAATAAATACAAATCACGACACGCATACCGTATTTACTATAACCCAAAACTTAGCAACACACAAGTTGCAAAACCGAAATTAGAAAACATACAAGTCTAGAGGGCTTAGTTATACATCATGTGGAAAACAACATGTTATCAAAGATCATGTGATCAATCATCATGTTTATCAAACAACAAAGTTTCCAAATTTTATCTTTCTTAAGTGTGGAAAAATTCCGGTTTATCGAAACTAGACGTTTTAATTAATTAATTGAATTTAAACCGCTTCACTCTGATTTATCAAAACCGAACCAAATCTGAAAATTAAAAATTTTTAGGACTTTAAATATTCTCGCGAACTGGCCGGTTCATTTCGAATGTATTCGAGTCGAACCGGCCGGTTCAGCTTTAATCTAGTCGAGTCGAACCGGCCCAACCGATGTCGCCCGCGGAGGCAACCATGGTGGCCCGCGAGGGCTGCCATGGTCGCCCACGGGAGCAACCTTGGTGACCTGCGAGGGCTTCCATGGTCGCCCCTTGGGCAGACCTTGGTTGCCCGCGAGGCAACCATGGTGGCCCGCGAGGGCTGCCATGGTCTCCCGCGTGGGCAGACCATGGTCGCACGCGGCAGCGACCATGGGGGCCCACGAGGGCTGCCATGGTCGCCCGTAAGGGACCTGGTCGTCCCTAGGGCATTCCATGGTCCACCAAGGGTCTTGACCCTAGTTAGCCATGGCTAACCCAAAACAGCCCAAAAATAGTTTTTTCAATTTTTTTCAAACGAATTAAAATCTGATTTTTTTCTCAATTTCATGCATATTCAAACCGATGAACATATGAAAAATTAAATAAAAAAATCATATCATACATACATGAATTAAACACAAAATTAACACATGCTCTGATACCACTGAAGAATTCCCATGGATTCCATAGATTAATTTCATGCAGCGGACTTGAAATAACCATGGGAATCGAATTGAAAACATGGATCTTATTGTTAAAATTCAGCATGCATATATATTTTCGAGATCTGAAAATTAACCTTTGAAATCGATTTTAAACACAAAAATATGTGTTTCTCTAGGTAGTCCACACAACCACAATACCTTGAATAGGTTTTGTTCACACACCCTTGCTAGTGTTGTGTGAAGAATTAGACAAAACAATGGATGAGAGTGAGAGGGAGGGTTCGGTCGAAAACTTGAGAGGGAGAGGGAGTGATTGCCGAAAATCCAATTAGGTTTAGGGAAGAAAATATTGTGTAATAAATAAAAATCTGATTTTTCAATATCTTTTTATAATTACACAATATACTCCTTTATGCCCATAATTGCACTTAAGCCCCATTCTCATGTAAAACCAAGAATGGGCTTTAAGCCCACTTAGCCTAATTCAAATTAAAACCCATTTAATTGAGTTCTAATTATATGGTTTATCTAAACCGGTCCAATCGCTCTAACTTGATTTCTTCAACAATCTTGTTCATAAACCTAGGCCAGAAATCAACCGAATCGTTTTCAATTTGACTAAATTGAAAAGCGGATTCTCCCAATTACCATCCATGCTTGTTTTTCACATATCGTACTTAAAGTGTGTGACCCTCTAGGCTCACGACCCGTTGGCAGACTGGTGAAATTACCTTTTTACCCTTTCCATCATAAGTGGCCTCTAGCAAGACATTATGATTACCCAACGTTCGTGATTATTGATTATTCGACTTAACCTGTTATCGTACATGTCACTGTCATTTTATAAAATCGATATCCAGATTGATCAATAGGCATAGAACCGTCATCCTAATTTATCAATCATTGTTTCTTGATATCTGAGATGACTGAAAACTTATACTAAGGTATCACCTGCACGGTCGTGCTACTCCTTCAGTCATGCTCATCAAGTGGCCTAAACGGATATCTTTCTCATACCGGAGTATGAGTGATAAATTCCTTAGAAGTCTTTCGAGTTCACTAATGCAATTCATAACCAAGCCAATCAGAGCCGCTATGGCTACCCTTTTATAGGTAACGTTAGACTAGGTCAAACTTAGAGATTCATTACATAATGCACACAAAGACTCCTTGGTCTTAGGATATAATGACAAGCTACGATCTGTGAGTATCTCTTGACAATATCTTTGATGCATACTCACCATTGGGTCGTCCGATACCATCGACCTGATGATATCTATGATATAACTCCGGCACATACTTTGCCATGATCAGTAGAGTGCGATCACAAGGAGTTTGTCTCATACTGATCGCTTCTTAAGAAGCTTAGATGATCAGGGACTCATCAAATGTAATTCTTTCTGATCTACAGTTCTACTATTAGTGGTTACACACAAAATGACATAGATCAAATCACACTCGATATATTACTACAACACATTAGTAATATAATGCCTTTTTATTAGATCGAAAAATGATATACATTACAATATAGATTAAGGAATTACATTAGACTAGGGCATAATCCTAACATTATATTCCCTACTGCAATTGTTGAGACTTGATTGCCATCACAAACTCGTAGGTCCGCCTCGCCACTGCCCACATCTCTTCTACTTCCTAGAGCCTGCACATTAGCACAAATGTGAGATTCTCCACCGGTATCAAGTACCCAAGAATCTGAAGTAGATAAACTAAGACTGAGCTCAATAGCATATATACATGATCCTGAAGATATGGAAGCTCCACTCTTCCTTAGAAACGGCTTATGTTTCTTGCAATTCTTCTTCTAGAGCCCCTGCCCTTGGCAATAGAAGCAAACGACATCCTTCCTAGGATTCTCAACAGCCTTGGGAGTTGCTGGACCCTTAGGTTGTCGAATCTTCTCCGCTAGGTGCATAGGGACCTTATCCTTGCCCAGGCTAGCTTTCTTGAAGCTCACTTGCTTGTTGACCATAAGAACCTCCTTGGACTTGCCCTTGAGATTCTTTTCAGCAGTCACGAGCATACCATGGAGCTCTGTCACCGTCTTGTCCATGTCGTGCATATTGTAATTTCCAACGAAATCACGATATGTCTCTGGAAGTGAGTGCAGCACAAAGTCTGCAGCCATTTCCTTATCCACAGCATGACCGAGTCTGGTCAACTATTCCATAAGACTTTTCATCTTAAGGACATGGGGACTGACAGGAGCTACAGCCTTCAGCTTGCAGGACATCAGTTCATTGAAAGTGTCGTACCTTTCGACACGCGCTTTCTCTTTGAACATTTTCTTGATCTCTGCCATTAAGGCCTTGGGATTTTTGGAAATGTCCAAGAACTGCTTCTGCAAGTCAAGCACCATACTGCCCATCAAAATGCACTGCACGTCAATCCGGTCGCTAAGGAACTTCTGGTATGCATCCCTAAGCGCCCTTGCGGTGTTTAATGCTGGCTCACCAGGTGGTTCCTTGGTAAGGATATAATCCTTACGTTCGTGCTTGAGAACTAGTCTCAAGTTCCGGTCCCAATCGAGAAAGTTAATGTCGTTAAGCTTATCTTGCTCGATTAGCGACCTAAGCGCGCTGTTACCATAATGATTCGTGTTTGCCATTTAATTTACACAGTAAACAAAATTTTAATCAGTATTAATTAAAATTGAAGTTGGAGATTTAGTTATAAAACACTTGTCTAATTTTAACATTAGAATCTGAACCAGGGTCCTCTCATACCCTCAATTGAAGTGAACGGAGGCTCACTGCTCTAATTGAGAGCATCAAGGTAGGAATACATCCATCTACAAAACCATGTAATTCCTGGCTAGGGTTTGTACTAAACGTAAATGGCATACCCTATACTAATACCCTAGGTCAGCCCTAGCTGACAATGGTAGAAAAGTCTACCAAGCTTGAACTATGGACAGAACTAATGTGGCTACTACGCGGAGGCGCACGCACCCACACAAAACTGTCCATCTCATCCAAACTTCTCCTCTATAAATGTTACGCGGAGGTGTACCGACATCCATAGGCTCAAAGCCCTTCTGAGTGTCCAAACTTGGATGGTATCATGCTTGACTTGTAATTATTTGCGTTTAAGTGAATTATTACTGTCTGATTGTATATCGATACAATCTTAATCTAGTTACATCAATTGCAAATCCATGCAAAGATGATCCCTTATCCCGTTACATGCAAGTCTAATTAAATATCGGTTTTTAATCTTTGCATGTGGGTGATAGCTAAACATACATAATCTTGTATATAAAAACTACCCATACATTCATACATTCTCAACATACAAATGTAACTATAAAACATGCATAGCTAAGCCCACACTAAGATTCCTAGGATTCTAGCAAAACTGATCCTAAAGACTTGGTCTTCAAGATCCAGGCTTGCTCCATCCTTGTGGACTCCCATTGGCTCCGAGTCTCCTCCAGACATCGAGTATCCCTTTTGACTTGTAACTTGCGTCGGTCTTCGTAATTACAAATTTAAAGAAATAAAATAAATACAAAATCACGACACGCATGTCGTATTTACTACAACCCAAAACTTAGCAACACGTAGGTTGCAAAACTGAAATTTGAAACATATAAGTCTAGAGGGCTTAGCTACACATCATGTGGAAAACAACATGTTGTCAAATTAATTAATTGAATTTAAACTGGTTCACGCTGGTTTATCGAAACCGAATCGAATCTGAAAATTAAAAATTTTGGTGCTTCAAAATACTCGCGAATTGGACGGTTCAGCTCGAATCTTGTTGAGCCGAATCTGCCAGACCTAGGTCGACCGCGGAGGCAACCATGGTCGCACACGAGGGCTGCCATGGTTGCCCGCGGGACTGACCATGGTCGCCCATGGGAGCATCCATGGTCGTGTTAGAGTTATGCCCAGTCCAATATAAAAGTGATCTACAGATGTAATGTTTTATCATCTTTCCGAATAAATAAATCGGCATATATTACTAATGTGTTGTAGTAATATATCGAATGTAATTTGATCTATGTCATTATGTGTGTAACCACTAATAGTAGAACTATAGATCAGAAAGAATTACATTTGATGAGTCCCTAATCAGCTAAGCTTCTTTATGAAGTGATCAGTATGAGACCAACTCCTTGTGATCACGCTCTACTAATCATGGCAAAGTATGTGCCGGAGTTATATCATAGATATCATCAGGTCGATGATATCGGACAACCCGATTGTGAGTATGCTGCATAGATCCAGTCATGAGATACTCACATATCGTAGCTTATCATTATATCCTAAGACCAAGGAGTCTTTGTGTACACTATGTAACGAATACCTAAGTTTGACCTAGTCTAACGTTATCTGTAAAAGGGTAGCTATAACGGCTTCGATTGGCTTAGATATTTATTGCATTAGTGAACTCGAAAGGCGTCTGAGGGATTTATCACTCATACTTCGGTATGAGAAAGATATCCGTTTAGGCCACTTGATGAGTATGACTGGAGGAATAGCACGGCCGTGTAGGGGATACCTTAGTATCAATTTTCAGTCATCTCAGATATCAAGAAACAGTGATTGATAAATTAGGATGCCCATTCTATGCCTATTGATCAATCTGGATATCGGTTTGGTAATAGGACAGTGACATGTACGATAACAGGTTAAGTCGAATAATCGATAATCACGAACATTGGATAATCATAATGTCTTGCTAGAGACCACTTATGATGGAAAGGGTAAAATAGTAATTTTACCAGTCTGCCAATTGCTCGTGAGCCTAGAGGGTCACACGCATTAAGCACGATACATGACAATAAGTATGGATGAAAATTGAGAACGATTCAGTAGTTTTCTGGCCTAAGGTTTTAACCAGACGGTTGAAGAAATCAATTCAAGGAAATTGAAACGTTTTGTCTAAACCGAAATTAGAACTCAAGTTAATGGGTTTGATTTGGGTTTTGATTAAACGGGCTTAAAGCCCATTTAGGGATTTAAGTTATGAATGGAAACAAATGCAAATAAGAGTTTATGAAGGATGGATATGCAATTTTAATTTGAAATTCAATTTTATTTTTCAAATTAAAATTTCAATATATCTTCCATTATTTTCTCTAATTTTCAGCAGCCACTCCCCTCATCCTCTCCCCCTCATTGCCGAATCCTCTCACTCTATCATCCTCCATTTTTGTCAAGCTTCTCTCAAAATTCATAGCAAAAACTTTGAGAGAAAACCTCCTTCGGTTGTGGTGCTTGTGTGGACCTAATAGAGAAACACTAAGCTTGTGTTTTCATCGATTAGAAGAGGTAATTTTCAGATTCAAAAGGTATATATAACATGTTGAATTTACATTAAGATCAAAGCTTACATCGATCACCATGGTTACATAACGTCCGCTGCATGATATTTATCGAATGGAACCCGTGGTGATCTCTTTCAAGTCACCCCTAGTGTAGACCCTGGTTGCCAACGAGACAACCATGGTGGCCCGTGAGGGCTGCCATGGTCACCCGCGGGGAACACCTTGGTCGTCGTGGCAGCAACCATGGTGGCCCGCGAGGGCTGCCAAGGTCGCACGCAAGCGACCTTGTCGGCCCTTGGTGCCGACCATGGTCAGCCCTAGGGCTTTCATTGGTCCACCAAGGGTCTCGACCCTGTTTAGCCATGGCTCGGCCATAGCTAACCCTAAACAGCCCAAAAATAATTTTTTTTTTCAATTTTACAAATCAATTAAAATCTATTTTTTTTTACAATTTTCATGCATATTCAAAACCGATGAACATAAGAAAAATAAAGCAATAAATCATATCTAAACATGCTCAAATCAAACACAAAATAACCATCCTTTGATACCACTGTAAGATTTTCATGGGTTCCAAAAAAATAATTTCATGCAGCAGACATAAGTTAACCATGGAAATCGATGTTTGTTTGATCTTATTGCGAAAATTTCAGCATGCATGTAAATAATTATAGATCTGAATTTTTACCTTGTAAATCGATTAAACACAAAGAGTATGTGTTTCTCTAGTTTGTCCACACAAGTACAACACCTTGACCAAGGTTTCTACACACAATTTTACTATCGTTGTGTGTAGAATCGAACAAGAACAACTATGGAGGTGAGAGAGAGAGGGTCGGCCAAAGAGAGAGAGAAGAGACGGTGTGCCGAAAATCCTAGGGTGTTAAGAAATAAAATATGTGATTAATAATCTGATTTTTAATCTTTATTAAAATCACAAAATAAACCCCTTAAAATCCTTAATTGCACTTAAGCCACATTCTTAATTAAAATCAAGAATGGGCTTTAAGCCCACTTAGCTTAAACCTAATTAAAACTCATTTAAACTGATATCTAATTATATGGTTTAGCTAAACCGGTCCAATCTCTTTTATTTGATTTCTTCAACCGTCTGGTTAATAAACCTAGGCCAGAAATCAACCGAATCGTTTTCAATTTGACTAAATTGAAAAGCGGATTCTCCCAATTACCATCCAAGCTTTTTTGCCACATATTGTACTTAAAGTGTGTGACTCTCTAAGCTCATGACCCATTGGCAGACTGGTAAAATTACTATTTTACCCTTTTCCATCATAAGTGGCCTCTAGCAAGACATTATGATTACCCAACGTCCGTGATTATTGACGATTCGACTTAACCTGTTATTGTACATGTCACTGTCCTTTTATCAAATCGATATCCATATTGATCAATAGGCATAGAACCGTCATCCTAATTTATCAATCATTGTTTCTTGATATCTGAGATGACTTAAAACTGATACAAAGGTATCACATGCATGGACATGCTAGTCCTTCAGTCATACTCATCAAGTGGCTTAAATAGATATCTTTCTCATACCGGAGTATGAGTGATAAATCCCTCAGAAGTCTTTCGAGTTCACTAATGCTATTCATAACCAAGCCAATCAGAGCCGTTATGGCTACCCTTTTATAGGTAACGTTAGACTAGGTCAAACTTAGAGATTCATTACACAATGCACACAAAGACTCCTTGGTCTTAGGATATAATGACAAGCTACGATCTGTGAGTATCTCTTGACAATATCTAAGATGCATACTCACCATCGGGTCGTCCAATACCATCGACCTGATGATATCTATGATATAACTCCGGCACATACTTTGTCATGATCAGTAGATTGTGATCACAAGGAGTTTGTCTCATACTGATCGCTTCTGAAAGAAGCTTAGCTGATCAGGGACTCATCAAATGTAATTCTTTCCGATCTACAGTTCTAATATTAGTGGTTACACACATAATGATATAAATCAAATTACATTTGATATATATTACTACAACACATTTGTAATATAATGTCGTTTTTATTAGATCGAAAAATGATAAACATTACAATGTAGATTAAGAAATTACATTGGACTAGGGCACAATCCTAACACATACTTTCTCTGAGAGATGAAGATCCCTTTCTTCATTTGCTTGATTTAGAACCCCAGTAAATAGCTAAGTTCTCCCACCATGCTCATCTCGAATTCTGACAGCATGTGACTCACAAAGTGTTCCACCATCTTGGTAGATATCCCTCCGAAGACTATGTCATCAACATAGATTTGAGCAATCATGATGTCTTTGCCTTCCTTCTTCACGAACATTATCTGATTTACTCCTCCTCGTGCATAACAATTATGTATTAGAAAAAGTGTCAATCATTCATACCAGGCTCGAGGATCTTGTTTCAGACCATAGAGAGCTTTCTTGAGCTTGTAGACATGATCCGGTGCATGTTGGTCGACAAATCCCACGTATACTTCCTCATTTAAGTCCCCATTTAAGAACGCACTCTTCACATCCATTTCATACAGGTTGAACTTGAGATGACATGCAATTCTCATCATCAGTCGAATGGCCTCTAATCTGGCTATTGGGGCGAAGGTTTCTTCGAAATCTAATCCTTCTACTTGAGTATACCCTTGAGCCACCAATCTTTCTTTATTCCGAGAGATGTTTCCAAGTTCGCCTGTCTTGTTCTTGAAGATCCATTTCGTTTCTATCACATTGGTGTTTTCTGATTTTGGCACTAGTTCCTAGACTTCATTCCTTTTGAACTGTCCAAGCTCTTCTGACATTGCATTCACCCAGTACTCGTCATTGATTGCCTCTTGAACATTCTTTGGTTTCACCTTTGAGACGAAGCAGACATTTCCGATCATTTGACGATAATTGAAAGGAGCCTTTTGTCTGGTTCGAACTCCATCTTCAAGATTCCCTATCACTTCGTGCACAGGATGGTCTTTTTTAACCCATCTGGAGGGATTTCTGAGCTCTGGAATAGTTGTTGGAACATTATTAGAAGCAATGTCGCTTCCTGTCTCTGCGACTTCTACTGTCCCATTATCAGGCATATCTTCCTTGACATCCTGTGTCGCGACGTCTTGCGAGACATGTGCCATGGCTGCTTCTCCACCGCCGATGTTTTCAAAAATATGGGCAGTGTCATTTATGACCACATTGATGGATTCCATAACCTTTCTAGTGCGATTTTTGAAGTCTCGGTATGCTCTTCTATTTCTTGAATATCCCAGAAAGATCCCTTCATCACTTTTAGGATCGAATTTTCGACGATGGTCCATGTCTGCTAAGATGTAACATGTGGAGCCAACAACACGAAAGTATTTGAGGTTGGGCTTTCTCTCTCTCCATATTTCATACGAGGTAGTGTTCGTACCAGGTCGAATACTGACACGGTTGATAATATGGCAAGCGGTGTTTATCGCTTCAGCCCAAAAGCGTGTAGGAAGATTTTTGGCGAGAATCATAACTATAGCCATCTCTTGTACTGTTCTATTCTTCCTTTCAACGATTCCATTTTGTTGAGGAGTTATAGGAGCCGAGAACTCATGTGCGATTCCCTCCTCGTCACAAAAATCAGAGAAACTGCTATTCTCGAACTCTGTTTCATGGTCACTATTTATTATGATGATTTTTCCTATGTTTTCTCTTTGTTCTCGACGAATTCTGTTGCATAAACCTTTGAAAACAGGAAACGTGTCAGACTTTTCATGAATAAACTCAACCCATGTGTACCTGGAGTAGTCATCAACACAAACAAGCACATATCTCTTGCCACCCAGGCTCTCTGTGTGCATAGGCCCCATCAGATCTATATGAAGAAGTTCCAAGTACTCTGGATGTCGTACAATGTTGCAGCCTCTTGTGGGACATCTTTACTTGCTTCCCGACTTGACATTCTCCACAGATACGTCCTTCGGTTATCTTTAGAAGAGGATCACCAGTGATAGCCTTTTTAGATATGACGTTCCTCATGCTTTTAAGGTTTAGATGAACAAGTCGTTGGTGCCATAGTTGGGCTTCATCTGCTTTGGTGAACATGCATGAAGTACCAACATTGTTTGATGAACATGTCCAGAGATAACAGTTATCTCTTGATCGACTTCTTTGCATTAGCTCGACCTTGTTAGTTGTGATCACTGAGCATTTGTTACGAGTAAACTTAACAATTAAGTCAAGGTCACATAACTGACTTGTTAGAGTTATGCCCCAATCCAATATATAAGTGATCTACAGATGTAATGTTTTATCATCTTTCCGAATAAATAAATCGGCATATATTACTAATGTGTTGTAGTAATATATCGAATGTAATTTGATCTATGTCATTATGTGTGTAACCACTAATAGTAGATCTATAGATCAGAAAGAATTACATTTGATGAGTCCCTGATCAGCTAAGCTTCTTTAAGAAGCGATCAGTATGAGACCAACTCCTTGTGATCACGCTCTACTGATCATGGCAAAGTATGTGCCGGAGTTATATCATAGATACCATCAGGTCGATGATATCGGACAACCCGATTGTGAGTATGCTGCATAGATCCAGTCATGAGATACTCACATATCGTAGCTTGTCATTATATCCTAAGACCAAGAAGTCTTTGTGTACACTATGCAACGAATACCTAAGTTTGACCTAGTCTAACGTTATCTGTAAAAGGGTAATTATAACGGCTTCGATTGGCTTTGATATTTGTTGCACTAGTGAACTCGAAAGGCGTCTGAGGGATTTATCACTCACACTTCAGTATGAGAAAGATATCCGTTTAGGCCGCTTGATGAGTATGACTGAAGAAAGAGCACGGCCGTGCAGGTGATACCTTAGTATCAGTTTTCAGTCATCTCATATATCAAGAAACAGTGATTGATAAATTAGGATGACAATTCTATGCCTATTGATCAATCTGGATATCGGTTTGATAAAAGGACAGTGACATGTACGATAACAGGTTAAGTCGAATAATCGATAATCACGAAAATTGGATAATCATAATGTCTTGCTAGAGACCACTTATGATGGAAAGGGTAAAATAGTAATTTTACCAGTCTGCCAATTGTTCGTGAGCCTAGAGGGTCACACGCATTAAGCATGATACATGACAACAATTATGGATGAAAATTGAGAACGATTCAATAGTTTTCTGGCCTAAGGTTTTAACCAGACGGTTGAAGAAATCAATTCGAGGAAATTGAGCCGTTTTGTCTAAACCGAAATTAGAACTCAAGTTAATGGGTTTAATTTGGGTTTTAGTTAAACGGGATTAAAGCCCATTTAGGGATTTAAGTTATGAATGGGAACAAATGCAAATAAGAGTTTATGAAGGATAGATATGCAATTTTTATTTGAAATTCAATTTTAATTTTCAAATTAAAATCACATAATATCTTCCATTATTTTCTCTAATTTTCAGCAACTAATCCCATCTTCTTCCTCCCCTCATTGATGAATTCTCTCTCCCCTCTCATCCTCCATTATTTTCAAGCTTCTCTCAAAATTCATAGCAAAAATTTGAGTGAAAACCTTCTTCGGTTGTGGTGCTTGTGTGGACCTAATAGAGAAACATTAAGCTTGTGTTTTCATCGATTAGAAGAGGTAACTTTCAGATTTAATATATATATATAACATGTTGAATTTGCATTAAGATCAGTGCTTGCATCAATCACCACGGTTACATAACGTCCGCTGCATGATATTTATCGATTGGAACCCGTGGTGATCTCTTTCATGACTAATACTCAAAAGATTAGCCGTTAGTCCTTCCATGAGAAGTGCTTCCTTCAGGCGATCAATCCCAGGAATTTTGAGTTGTCCCTTCCTGATGACCCTGGCCTTGACACCATGGCCAAATGTGACATGTCCAACAAAGCATGGTTTGAGATTGATTAGCAATCTTCTGTCACGTGTCATATGTCTTGAACATCCATTGTCAAAATACCAAACTTTACTGGATAAAGCAGTTAGAGTGGTATAAGAAATGCTAGCTTTGTACGATACATCTTTTACCTTCCAAACCTGCTTGAGAACTTTCTTGTGTTGAGAGAGCTTGGCTTGAGTAGATGTCTCTTTGTGCAGGTGGAAACAGAAAGGGCGAATGTGACCCTTTTGTCCACAGTGGTGACAAGTCAAATGGTTTTGTTGGCGAGGAATCAACTGGGGTAAAACAACTCTTTGTGTTTTTCTAGGAGTTGTCATAGCACGAGAATGTTGTTGAAAATGTTTGACTCCTTGAGGTTGTTGAGAACACAGTTGAACAGGTCTCTGTCTATATTGTTGAGTAGCATGTTGCAGCCTATAACCTTGAGGAACATGCTGCGTCTGATGATGTCGTTGAGCTTGTGGACCATCAGATGACAAAGACATTTGAATTGACAGAGGCCGTTTGTCCTGTTCCTTCTTCAAATTGACTATAGTTTCAACCAACCTAGTCTTGTCTTCTGAGAGTGCCAAAATCATGTCTCTTTGTTTCTCCAGGACTTTGGATTCCTCGATATATTAGGTGAACAGCTTGTCGTAGGCACTGTTCATCAGTTCATCTGGTAAGAGTGTCGATTCATCAATAGCAAAATCTTGGTTAGAAGAATGTGCAGTAAAAGCTACAAAGTTACTAATTTGTTCTTTGTCGGTGTCTTCTTCTTCTCCGTCAGACATGGAGGCTTTGTAACCCTTCTTCTGTTTCTTCAGAAAATTCGAGCATTCTTTTCGGATATGGTCGTAGCCTTCACATTCATGGCATTGGATACCTTTGCCTTTTTTTGTTCGATGAGATCTCCTCGTTTCTTTGATAGCGACATTCTTCTGAAACTTGTTTGGCACATTGTTTGTAGGGTTCTGATAGACATGTTTCCCAGCTCTGTTCGAGAATCTTTTCATGATCCTGTTATAATTTTTTACCATCAAAGAAAGAGTTTGATCAGTATCATCTTCAGATTCAGAGTCTACCTGATTTTGAGAGGGACACGTTGAGCTTGTCAGGGCGAGTCACTTGATTTTTTTGTCTAGAGTGGGAAGTGAGAGTTTAAAAGTCATTAATGAACCCATTAGTTCATCAAATCAAAGAGTTTTCAGATCGTGCATTTCTTCTATGTCAATCGACTTCATCTTAAATATAGGACTAAGAGATCGCAGAGTCTTACGAACCAGGTCTTCATCAGTCATGGGTTTTCCCAGAGAATACGATTCATATGCCAAGTCCTTGATCCGAACATTGAAGTCAATGATTGTCTCATCATCTTTCATGGACAATGCTTCAAAGTGTGTCGTGAGGTATTGAAGTTTTTGCTCGCAAACTTTGGTCGTTCCTTCATATGTTGTGGCCAAAATTTCCCAAGCATCTTTTGCTACCACACGTGTTGACCAACCTGAACACATTATGATCAACTGCATTAAAAATGGTATTCAGTGCACATGAATTACCTAGGGCAGCCAGGTCTTCTGCATCAGTCCAATCACTCTCGGCCTTAATGTGAGAGCCGTTTTGATCATCGGTAGTGGTTGGAGCCACCCATCCATTGATCACATATTTCCAAGCTTTGTGATCCAGTGTCTTGAGGAATGTAGTCATACGAGCCTTCCAATACCCATAATTTGATCCATCTAGCACAGGAGGTCTATTGGCGGAGCCTCCTTCTCTGGATCCAGACATGGCTTAATACCAGAATTTGTCAAACATGAACACACCTAGTGAATTAAGATGCCTCCTCTGATACCAATTTAAATTCTGGTTAGATGCAAGATATCTATCACAATGTCGAGACTAACTGTGAGACATCTTGCTGGTGCAAAATCAATGATAAAAATGATGAACATAAAGTAAACGACACAGGAGTTGGTTACCCAGTTCGGTGCAACATCACCTACGTCTGGGGGCACTCTGCCAGTGAACAAGTTCCACTACATGTAATCAATCACACATACAAAGCTTTACGATTATCACACAAATCTAAACCCTATGGTATTATTACTAGTGTGAACTTAACTCAGGTTCTCCCCCTGTCTCCGAGCCTCCGACTCGAGTCCACTCTTAGAACTGATTCCACAGTTCTGTCTCTTCCTTTGTCGTCATCTTCAAAGGTTTGCACACAGCTTCACTGGCGCGGGTTCGTTCAAAACATCCAAACAATATTTCTGCGATTCTTTGTTTGGAACACACAAGCTATATTCTTAGCTACAACATACAGCCCCTTAAAAAGCTTGTCCAACTCGCTTAGAAACTCTGTATATTATCGACTAAGAAATAACTACACATCACCCCCTTCTACGGGATGGAACGATCATCTATTTGTAGAAGATGTAACGAGGCTCTCTTTAGGGTTTCCTAAAAGACCTCGTACGCGCCTTGCCGATTACGTCTCTTCCAAGTTTCCTTTTGCTGCTGCACAGTTGATACGGAAAGAATCCTTCTGATATTCGAAGATCTTCTATTTAAGGAAACTCCAGAAAGTCTTCTGATGAGATGTTAGATCGTGATGTCCGAGACTTCTGGATAGACATCTTCTGATTTCAGCATCGGCGTCTTAGGTCGCGACATATGGATGGACATCTTTCCATCATATAAAATAGCCAACATCCGTAGGAACCACACCATGGACCCTTGGACACGGTCTGAGACCTTTGGCCACAGTCATGTGGCCCATTTGCTATCCTTACCCATTTGGACCTCTTGAGTCTAATCGAGATGCTTCGGTTTTACTACTGGCGTGTGGCAGATCGGCGTGAGAATCCATCTCACCCGATCCATCACCAGTGGCCTCTAGTAAGACATAGTGATTACCCAATGTCCACGATTGTATCGATCGGTTCGATATCTCTTGTCCGTCATCTGTATCACTAACCCGCTTTTAGGCGTTTGAGATCGTATGAGGCATAGTATTGTCATCCTCATGTATTTGATCTAGTTCCTCGAATTCCGAGTTGACTGATACGTATTGGTGCGGTCGCACACTTCCTCAGTCACACTCATCAAGGGGCCATGAACCATACCCTTCACCACATCTCACCGTGGGTAAACAAATCCCTTTAGACGCAACATGTGTAGGGATTATAAGCTATCAAGATGATCAAAATAGCGGAAGCAACAACAATATAAACTCCAAAATCTGTCCAAGAACATAAACCATTAAATCTCAAGGCAAAAACTATTTCACGGGAGTTTACCTTTTGGTTTTGTTGAATCAAGAAAGAAGAACTAGATGATCTCCTTCTCTAGAGCAAGTCCACACCAATAGGATGATCCTTTTGTTCCCACACACTTAGCCTACTAGAACTAGAGTGTGAAGAACAAGAGAGCAAAGGAAGGGAGAGGGAGGGGAAGATGTGGCCGGCCACAATGAGAGAGAGAGAGAGAGAGAGAGAGAGAGAGAGAGAGAGAGAGCTCCTTCTTGTGTTGTGATATTTTGTATACTTAATCATATATTAAAAGTTGATAGATAAAGTAACAAATGATGAAGGCATAGGTTAAAATCCATGTCACCACCTAATCCCACAAATCACTCTTCGTCATAATCAACAACACCAACTAAGCATGGTGTGTGGCCCCTACACTTGGCCCCACCAAGTGGGCCGGCCAAGCCATGCTTATTGGGCCTTTGTTGGGCCTTTAATGGGCCGGCCTAGTAACCTCATAGGCCGAGCCCAATGGGCTCGCCCATGCGGTCGTGTGTCGTGTCCAAAATTATCCGACCCATTGTCGTCACTTATCAAACAAAGTCCGACGCGATATCGACGACAAACTCAGTTTTCTCGATTCGCTAATCATTCTCACAAAACCGAACTCATGGCCTAAAACCCTCAGTTTTGGCCATGTCTTGCTCCTCAAGAAACGCCAATCTTTCCTTGTCTCAAGTTATCCATATTGTATGTGTGTGGCCATCTAGGCTCATGCCACCGTTGTTAGATCGGCGCAAGAGATCTCTCTTGCCCGGTCCATCATAAGTGGCCTCTAGTAAGACATTATGATTACCCAAGGTGCGTGATGATTGATGATTCGATTTAACCTTGTGTGTACAAGTCATTATCCTATTATCTCTAGACATCCTGATTGATCACAAGGCATAGAGTCGTCATCCTTGTTTAATCAGTCATCATTACTTGATTTGCGAGACGACTGAGAACTGATAACTCGTATCACTGGCATGGCCATGCACTTCCTCTTAGTCACTCTCGATCAAGTGGCCTAAACAGATATCTTTCCCATACCGTAGTACGAGGGATAAATCCCTTAGCCGTCTTTCGTGTCACTCAGGCAATCCGTTCTGCCACCCAATAATGCCCGTTATTGCAATCCAGTTACGGAAAGCGTTAGGCGCAAGTCAAAGTCGTACGTCGACCGCATGGCGATCACAAAGACTCCTTGGTCTAAGGATATTGTGACAAGCTATCGCATTTGAATATGTTCATGGCTTAATCTATAAAACACTATTCAAAGCGGGTCATCCGATACCAATCACCTCATGATATCTATGATATGATTTCGAGATCCCACATCCCTATGATAAGCAGAACTACATCATCGAGAACCATCCTCATACTGGTCGCTTCAATTGAAGCGTGTTTTGACCAGGGACTTGTTAAGTGTGATCCGTACAGATTTATGGTTCTACTACTTTAGTGGTCATAAATCAGATCATGCTCAACATATTACTTCAACACATAAGTAATACAAAGCCGTTTTATTTATTACAAACGATGATTAATATACATAGACATTTATAGACTACTAGAAATTGGACTAGGGCACAAAAATGCTATCAACGTGCGCTCCCACTACAGTCCGTCCAATGACCAACGATGTTCGTTATGGCTGCCCTGTTACAGACAGCGTTGGGACATTTCAAACCAATGGAGTGACGTGCATGTGAGCCACTCGCTCCAAGGTATTAAGGCAGTGATCACACGACAACGGAGTATGCGTTGGTGACTTGATCTATGCGCCATACTCCACCTCGGGTCATCCAATATCATACTCCAGATGATATCCGTGATATGACTTAGGTAGACCCACTACCTTGATTAGCAGGACTTGATCTTAAGCATCATCACAATAGTCACTTATAAATAAGTATCTGACTAGGGATCCGTCAAGCATAACTTGATAATATCTAAAGGTTTTGTTGTTCTTGTGTAAACACTAACGACTTTAGATTAAGTTGTCGCTTGACTCATTATCATAACACACTAATAATGTAAATGACATTCATTGCTAAACAATATATTACATAGAAAAGACTTGGACTAGGGCACAATCTCTTACAATCACTTCTACAAACCTAGCGAAAACAAAGTATTTGTTACTCGAGGAGGTGTCTTTTTGGAAAATGAGTTTGCTTCCAACAGGAAGAAGAGTGGGAATGTTGTGCATCTTGAAGAAATTCAAGAGGGTACAACGCAACCTGAAGAAACTTAGCACCCCACACAAACTCTGTAGAAGTAATAGACTCTGATCTGAATCAAGAGATAACACTTGTTCCTGAAGAAATTTCACAAGGACCAAAAAAGTTTAAAAGGCCACGTCATGAACCCGTTAGATATGGATTCTTTGAATCTGCGAACAATGACATGATTGTCATAGATCGGGATGATCCTACAACCTTTCAAGAGGCCACGAATGGTCCTGACTCTAAGAAATGGCTAGTGGCCATGAAAGAGGAAATGCAATTCATGTATGACAACCTAGTTTGGAACTTGATTGACAATATTGATGGTGTAAAAACCATTGGTTGCAAGTGGGTCTTTAAAGTGAAGACTGACATGGATGGAAAACCTCAAACCTATAGAGCGCGACTGGTTGCAAAAGGTTTCAGACAAACTCATGGTATAGACTATGACGAAACCTTCTCCCCTGTTGCGATGATTAAACCGATCCGAATTCTTCTTGCCATAAACGCATACTATGACCATGAAATATGGCAGATGGATGTCAAAATTGTGTTCCTTAATGGAAAGCTAACTGAGGATGTGTACATGACACAACCTGAGGGTTTTGTCGATCCGAAGAAAGTTGGAAAGATTTGCAAGATGCAGAGATCCATTTATGAATTAAAGCAAGCTTCTCGAAGTTGGAAACTTTGATTTGATGAAGCCATAAAGGAGTTTGGCTTTGATCAAAACGAAGATGATTCTTGCATATACAAGAAGACTAGTGGTGATGCAGTTGACTTCCTAGAGTTGTATTTAGATGACATAGACGTAACTTGTTACGTCAATGTTAGTCTCTAGACTGATCCAAATGATTACAAATCACAGTCTGGATACGTTTTTGTTTTGAAAAGTGGTGCTTTTAGCTGAAAAGCTCCAAGCATGAAATTGTTGTTGATTCTACAAACGAAAAACCTGAGTATATAGCTGCTTCGGAAGTAGCTAAATAGGTTGTATGGACCTAGAAATTCATGGTTGGGTTAGACGTAATGTCAAACGCGTCTGATCCAGCGAACATATTATGTGCCAACATTGTGGCCATAGCACAAGCTAAAGAGCCAAGATCACATCACAAATTCAAACATATACTCAGACATTACCATATTATCAAAGAAAAGATAAAGGATGGTGACTTGAAGATCAGTAAGGTTGCTACAAAAGATAATACAACCGACCCATTGACAAAGGCTCTCCCTCAGCGAAAACATGAGAGACATGTAGAAGCAATGGGATTAAAATGTAATATACATTGAAACTAAGGGCAAGTGGGAGAATGTGGGAAATATACCCTAGCCCAATCTATATATGTACAAATGTTTTGTCTTCTGTTAGTAGCAATAAAATCAGCATTTTATTATCATTGTGTTTGTTGGGTTCTGGGGCATCCAAATCCCGTTCATAGCAGCGGAAGCAACCTATAAACAGCCCCGAACCTGCACAAGATCGACTACCATGTTAGATACTTAGGAAATCGAGTTTTCGGGTTATACATCGAATCTGTCCAGAAACAGATTCTGCAGAGCCGTCCTCTTCCCGGCCTTGTAGCTCCCAAACCAGCGCTCATTTGGAAAATTAGTATTTCACAAAAGTTGTAGCCCTTTGACTTGTCTTTCCAACGCCTCCAGTTTCAGGCTGATCGGAGCTTGGACGAAGCGGCTATGGCTCACGCAATGTTGGTCGCCGGAACTGGAAAATATAGACAGTTTCTCCATTCTTGCTTGGATCACCAAGAAACCACCAAGAACACCATGAATGGGCTTGAACCTCTTCAAAGGCGCCTACGTATCCTCCCCGAAGAATCAAAACCACGTAGTTCTTGCTAGAGATTCATCACACCCACAATCTACAAGAAAAATGGTGTGAAGAACAAAAGAGATGGAAGGAGGGATAGAGAGGAGATGGCCGGCCATGGCTATGTTGGAGAAGAAGAATGAACACCCTCTTGTGCTCTTGAGTTGCTCTCGTTCTCCCTCTCCAACATTTCATGAAAAGTGAAGTCAAAAATGAATTGGTGTGGTGTGAGAAAAATAATATGTTATTAAGTAATGGTGATGTGAAATGATGAGAGGTATGGGAGGTATGGGCTTCCATGCTCATCATCCACATCCACTAAGTATGGTCATGGGCCCACCATGGGCCATGCCACAATTGGGCCTAAATGGGCCAGCCATATTTGGGCCGAAGCCCAATTGCTTCGGTCATGTGGTCCCGTGTCGAGTCTAAATATTATCCGACCCCTTTTCCAAACTTATCAAACAAAGTCTGATGCGAACTCGACGAAAAAACCCGTTTTTCTCGATTCGCAAACCATTCTCACTTACACGGGCCCACGGCCAAAAACGCCCAGTTTTGGTCATGTCTCATGTCTCAATAAATGCCGACATTTTCTTATCTCCCGAAACTCATATCCTTGGTGTGTGACCCTTTTAGGCTCATGCCACGTTGGCAGATCGGCATAAAATCTCATTTTACCCGATCCATCATTAATGACCTCTAGTATACCATTATGATTACCCAATGTGCATTATAGTCGAACTAATCGACTTAACCTGTCTGTCTTCCAAGTCATTATCCTTTTATCGGTAGATATCCGATTGATCATAAGGCATAGAGTCGTCATCCTTATTTTGATCAATCATGTTTATTGATAAGTGAGATGACTGAAAACTGATAACCCGTATCACTGGCATGGCCATGCACTTTCTTTCAGTCACTCTCGATCAAGTGGCCTAAACGGATATCATTCTCATACCGTAGTATGAGGGATAAATCCCTTAGCCGTCTTTCGTGTCACTCATGCAATCCGTCCCCCAACCAATCATGCCCGTTATTGCTATCATGTTACGGATAGTGTTAGGCGCAAGTCAAAGCCGGACGTCAATTGCATAGCGATCACAGAGACTACTCGGTCTAAGGACACAATGACAAGCTACGACACTGAATATGTTCATGATTGTTTCTATGCAACATTATTTAGGTCGTGTCGTCTAATATCAAACCTCTGATGATATCTATGATATGATTCTGGGATCCCGCATCCCAATGACGAGTAGAACTATATCATAAAGAATCATCCTCATACTGGTCGTTTCTATTGAAGCGTATTTGACCAGGGACCCGTTAAGTTTGATCCATACAGATCTATGGTTCTACTACTTTCGTGGTCACAGATCAGATCATACTTTAACACATTACTTCAACACATAAGTAATATAAAGCTAATTTTAATCATGTCAAACGATGATAAACTATTACAGACATTTACAGACTATTCCAATTGGAACCTAGGGCATAAATGCTATCAGTGTTGTGGTAATAAGTCAACCATAATTTTATCTAAAGTTATCGAGTGTGTCATCATTGATAGTAGAACCCTTAGATGCGCACAGAATTATATTTGACATGTCCCTGGTCAAATGCTTATATAAACGATCAGTATGAGGATTACTCTTGATCACGCTCTACTGATCATAGGTATAGGTTTACCAAGTCAAATCGTAGATATCACTTGGGAAGTGATATTGGACGACCCAACCTGAGTATGTGACATATATCCATTCATGAACATGCTCAAGTTGTCGTGAATTCCTATGTGACAACTCCCATAGTTTAAACCTTAATGCAAGATTCGCAACATTAGCAATTCTCCTAAAAATTCCAGATTTTCTTGATAGTCAATTAGATCTTATTTGAGAAGAACAATTCTAATAGACTTGTTCTTCGTCAAGTTTTGATCAAGACTTGCTCATGTGGATACTGGTAGAGAGTGCATCCCGAAGAAGACGCTTTCAAGTGATTCGTGAAGAACTTGTACACTATCAAAGGTTTTGTAAACCTGGATCTACAAGAGGTTATTGAAGATCTAACCCTCTCATCAATTTAGCTTGAACGTGTTGTAGATCCTTGCTAGGAAACGGGGTTAAAATTTTTGTTATTTACTTCGGTTGCGCATGAATGAGATCCCTCGTTTCCCAACACATTCGGCATATGTTAAGAAACTCCTTGAGCGTTTTAGTACACAAAATGCACATTCATTGAGTACTCCAATGATTTTTCGATCGCTTTATCCTAAAAATAATTCATTTCCTCCCAAAGAGATGGATGAAAAGATACTTGTACCTGAAAAACCATATCTATATGTGATCCGAGATTTATTATATTTTGTGCAATGTACAGAACGGATATAACATTTGTCGTAAACTTGCTAGCAAGATTAAGCTCATAAACAACGAGACGACATCGGAACAGAATCAAGCATATATTACCTTACTTGTACGGGACGAAAGATTCGAGATTATTGTACTCGAAATCCTCAAATAATGCTAGTTTGATCGAATATGCAGATGTTGGATACATATCAAACCCCCATAAAGTACGCTCCTAAACCGGGTATGTATTTACTTACACTTAAACAATAATATCATGGCACTCTACAAAACAGATTTTGGTTAAAACATCCTCAAACCATTCACAAATTCTTACACTACATGAAGCTAGCCGAGAATGCGTGTTCTTGCGGTCACTCATTCCACATATACAAGACGCACGTGGAATTCCGTCAATTACAAGCTCTCATTCCGTAATATATAAAGACAATACATCTTGCATAGCTCAAATAAGAGAAGGGTACATCATAGGAGATGAAATCAAGCACATATCACTTAAATTTTTCTACACTCACGAACTATAGATTAGTAATAAGATTGATGTCAAGCATATTTGCTCCAGTGTAAATCTTGAAGATTTGTTCACTAAAAATTTGCCGACATCCAAATTCGAGAAGTTAATATGGTGAATTGGCATACATTGACTTACCTAGCAACCGAAATAACGATGTCAATCATTAGGGGGAGCAACGATCGGGGGGAGGGGCAAGTATATGAAAACGATCACATTCTGGACTTATGTGCATTGCATTCTTTTTCCCTTATTCAGGTATTGTCTTGTTGGGTTTTTCATAAAAAAATTTAACAAGGCAACATTAAGCATATTCAACATCACTTACATAATTATTTGTAAATGGTAGTGTCCAATGAGGGTGTTGTGAACAATATGTGAACCCCACCATGGCACTCATTATAATAAATAATGACATGTATCAAATTTTTCTTGAAATGTACACCCGTCTTTGCTTGTAAATGGGGGTATTGTGTAAGAAGAAAAATACAATACGAGAACTCACCTCCTTGCTCCAACCTTGCATGTTTCACATTCAAGTCTTGGTTTTGAGAACTCTCGTTTAATTGCACTTTTAATCCAACATTAATATATAATTTTCACAAAAATAAACAAATAAATGTAATTAAAGAAAAAAATTATTGGATTTTTTTAAAGCCAACCAAATTGGTTTTAACGGGTCAATTACCCGACCCGGCCACAATCTGTGTGGATGAAAATTTATCAATGATGCCGAACCGTATGTCGGGTCCAAATCTCCACTTTCATTACCCGTACATAAACATATGGGTCGGAGTTTGATATGGGTGGGTGAAGACCCGACCTGTAGGCGCCCGTCCCTATGAACGAAAGGGTCCGATCCACGCTGAAGCCCATATTGATGATGAATAATTTGTGTCGGTAGAGAAAACAAATTAATATTCATTGGATCGATGCACTCATATAATTCATATGGTTGGCTTAACAGACTTAATCAATTATTGAGGAAGATTAAGACTCATGACATCCCCACCGACACAAAGGTGGGTCCCACCCCCTTGTTGTCTCAGGCTCTCATTTTTAATATATAAAATAGTTCATACTTTATTTGTATTATTATTATTAAACCAGCTCACCACATGTCAGCTTCCCGCGGTTGGTTCCCAAAACAAAGCACCAATCACGGTTAGGTTAGAAATGACGATGGCCAAGTTTGGAGTCTGTCTTTGCACCCTCCTATCCTCTGTTCGTCCTGGGTCCAATTTATTTATTCTCAATCCCATTAGATAAGAGATTACTACTTTTCCAAAATACTGTGTGAAATATTTTTTTATTATATTAATTTGTTGAATGTGAAGCAGTATAAGTCTTCAATGCTTGTTCCCGCTGCAAATGAATATATATAAGGTATCAGTTACAAACTTTTTATTTGGTGTTAAAATGTCCAAATCAACTTCTAACCGTCTGATTTGTGCGAAGTGAAGGAGATGGTGTCACGTGTAACCACGCGGATTGAAAGGGAAATAACGAGCACTGACGGAGCCATCAGGGTGTTGGTATGTAATATACGTATTCCGCGTGTGTAACCATTGTATGTGTGTAACTGACCAGTTGTTACTGTGTAACACATTTAAATAGTGTGTACATGTGTTTGGTTTTATGAACGTGTAACCGGTATCTTAGTATTGTATAACACCAACAATATAATTGTATAATCATTCACGTATAACGTAGAACCATAATTGATCTGTATAAGTGCTGAATTGTATAACAATGGTTAGTGTGTACGTGTGTTCGGTTTTATGAACGTGTAACTGGTACCTTGGTATTGTATAACACCTACAATATAATTGTATAATCATTCGTGTATAACGTAAAACCATAATTGATCTGTGTAAGTGCTGAATTGTATAACAATGTAAGTGCTAAATTGTATAACAATAGTTACACACACGAAACAAGTATGTTACACATCAACACCCCTAACTGCTCCGTCAGCGACCGTTATCTCTCTCCCAATCCGCGTGGTTACACGTGTCATCATCTCCTTCGCTCCGCGCAAATCAGAAGGTTGGGAGATGATTTGGACGTTTTGACGCTTATTTGTAGTTTGTAGCGGAGAGCGCCTATATATATATATGGATGCACTCCAATACAAACTCACCCAAAATGTCCAAACGTCCAAACTAATGTATAACCGTCGGATCTGAGACGCGCGTTATCTTAGATTGCTACACGTGGCAGTTATACAACGTTGCACTATATGTTATACATTGCTTCAATTTTGCACAGGTCCAACATGTTATACAACATTGCACTACTTATTCTATATGGTTGTACAGCATTGCACTACGTGTTATACAGTTTAGACGTTTGGACATTTTCCCCTGGTTTGTATTTGATACCTACTTGGGATGCACTCCAATACAAACTCACCGAAAATGTTCAAACGTCCAAACTAATGTATAACCGTCGGATCAGAGATGCGCGTTATCTTACATTGTGACACGTGGCAGTTATACAATGTTGCATTACATATTATACATTGCTTCAATTTTGCACAGGTCCAACATATTATACAACATTGCATTATATATATATATATCCCACCCTCAAATCTTTAAGAAAAACTCAAATTTTATGTATTTCAATCGATTGAAAAACATCTGACCCATGGGTTTAAAACAATTTTTTCAAATCTGCTATATTTAGTATTAATTACTATTTACTCATGCTATAGTGACTGATTTTACCATTTATGGTAGTTGTTATAAAAAGTTTAATCTCATGTTAGTTATTTATTTTTTTTACTCTTTGCGCTATTGCCGAAAGAAAATTAGATGGGAAACTTAACTTTTTTTCAGAAAAGAAAAAAATACCCCTGAATATATTTAAAATCAATTCAACCTGATTTGGCTCGACCCGATAATAAATTAGAATTGGGATCAGGTCTAGTCTGGGAAATTGGACCAGTTCAATCAGATCTCAATCTCCTCCTTCTTCGTCGAGAGCATTTCTTCGGCGATGCTTGCTCGACGATTTCTCAACGCCTCTCCAAGAAACATTCACATCTCTTAATTATTCAATTCCCAAAACGAGCCTTGCAATTGCCACAAAATCAGCTCCATTTTCGCGGTCTGCTAGGGTTTTTAGTTCTCGATTCCATGGTATCAGCTCCCAGCGACGCAACCATCTCCTTGTTTTTGCTCCGCAAGAGTTTCTGGTTTGTAGGATTTAGGTTTTTTTGATTACGTAAATAATTGACATATCTAATGTAAGGGGTTTCAATGACTTCACTGAGAACTTATCATATCATCTCATGTTATTTTCTGACCCGATACTCGACACCCTCACTGACGATGTCGTCGAGGACTCCCCAAAAACGTTCGAAGAGGACATCGCACTAGCCTCCGTCAACGGTGTTGAAGATGGTGGCACAATGCCGAGACCGAAGGTGGCATGTGCGATGTTCGTGAGGAAGTAGACGCGGCTTGAGAACCCATGTCTTCGGGATCAATGGGATTTTCTAGAAAATAGAGGACGGTTAAATTGATGGGGAAGAGAATGGAGGGTTTTCTGGTTCAAGAACTCCACCGACGGCAAAGCCTTCTCCAGTGATAGATGCTCGCCAGAGAAACGCGAGCATCGACGTAGAAGGAGGAGATTGGGACCAGGTCGAATCGGTCCAATTGCCCAAACAAAATCCTAGTTCTGGTTTATTACTGGTTCGAGTCAAGTCAGGATGAATTGATTTCTAATCAATTCAGAGGTATTTTGTTTTCTTGAAAAAATACAATTTTCCGTTTAAATTCTAACGGTGTTAGAAAAAAAGTGTAAAACACAATTAACTGACCTGAGATTAGGTTTTTTATAATATATGTAATAAAGTGTAAAATCGGTCACTGTAGTACATGTAAATAGTAATTAACACTTATATTTGTGTTGACAAAAAATAAAAATAACACTAAAAATACATTTAAATATCAATTTCCAACACTTGACTACGTGCAACTGAAAACGTGTCTTCAGATATACCTAATTTTAGTTTTGGCTCAAATTAGTGTTGAATATGGAAAAATAGCACTTATAAAAATATTGACTTTTGACCCTTTTTTATATCTAAATAAAAATGTACATTTAAGAGTATTCAATTATAATTGTGGCTAAAATTTTTAAAAGTTAACACGTATATAGTATTTTGTAGGGATAATGAGTTAACACATGAGTAATATTTTCTTCTGAGATGTGAGTTTAGTTTTTTTTTTCTCACTTATCTACATTTTCCCTTTATTTAAAGGTGACGTCGTTAATTTTCAATGTAAAATAACCAAAATAGCTTGATTGTTATTTAAATTTTCAAATATGTCATTGAACTTTTTTCGCTTCTTTGATCTCTCCTCTTTTCTCATTCTCTTTCAATCGTCAGCCTCTATTCAAATGTTTTCTTGAGTCTTGATTCTTTGTTGATAAGATGCACAATTTAGAATCGTGATTTTGATTTCGGTACCCAAATTTATTTGATATTGTTAATATTGTCCCATTTTATTTTCATATTTTGTTATTTTACATTCAAAATTAACTAAGTAGCAAAATGTTGTGATTTGCAAAAGAATCTCAATATTAACAACTGTAGTTGTATGAGAAATGTACGTGAGATTATAATAGTTTTGTATTAAATATGGTAAAGATGTACGACAGTGAGGAGAATAGTTTTGAGTAAATAACGGCAATTAAATTGTTCTGTAGTGGGTTTTATAAGAGCAGTGAGGAGAGATGAAGAAAGCTGTGGTTTGCTCTCCCACAGCACAGCACATATATGCAGATATTAAGCTCAATCAGACATTAAACCCAAATCAAATCTGCATCCAGGAAATGAAGATGAAGATGGGATCTCTACCAAGCAGCTTTGCTCTTGTGCTTGCCCTTTTACTCTGTTGCTCAACCTTGACTCCAACTGGTTAGTGTTCAATTTCCTTTGAATCTGGATCCATAATTAGAAATGATTTAACAGATGGTTGTGTAGATGCGTATGATGCACTGGATCCAAATGGGAACATCACAATGAAATGGGATGTTATGAGCTGGACTCCTGATGGTTATGTTGTAAGTGAATTCAACATCAAGATCCATGTTTATTATTTATGGATATTGATTTGGTTGTGGCATTGGCAGGCTGTGGTGACTATGTTCAACTTCCAGCAATACCGGCACATACAATCACCGGGATGGACATTAGGGTGGAGTTGGGCGAAAAAGGAAGTGATATGGAGCATGGTTGGTGCACAGACGACGGAGCAGGGCGATTGCTCCAAATTCAAAGGGAACGTCCCTCACTGCTGCAAGAAGGACCCAACCGTGGTTGACCTGCTCCCAGGGACTCCCTACAACCAGCAGATCGCCAACTGCTGCAAGGCCGGTGTCATCAACTCCTGGGCTCAGGACCCCGACAACGCCGCCAGCTCCTTCCAGGTCAGCGTGGGCGGCGCCGGCACCACCAACAAGACCGTCAAGCTGCCCAGGAACTTCACCCTCAGAGCACCCGGCCCCGGTTACACCTGCGGCCCTGCCAAAATCGTCAGGCCAACTAAATTCGTCACCGCCGACAACAGGAGAGTCACTCAGGCTCTGATGACCTGGAACGTTACATGCACATATTCACAGTTCCTGGCTCAGAAGACCCCAACCTGCTGCGTCTCCCTCTCCTCCTTCTATAACGACACCATTGTCAATTGCCCCACCTGTACATGCGGCTGTGAGAATAATGCCACTCTACCAGGGAGCTGTGTCGAGTGAGTCTTCATAATTATACCTCTATACTACTTCGTTTGATTTGGTTTGGTTGCTAATTAATGGGTTGTTTGTAAATTGTAATTACAGGGCAGACAGTCCATATTTAGCTTCCGCCGTTGAAGGTGCAGGGAAATCGACCAGCACGCAGCTAGTGCAGTGCACGAGCCATATGTGTCCGATCCGAGTTCACTGGCATGTCAAGCTCAACTACAAGGAGTACTGGCGGGTGAAGATAACGATCACAAACTTCAATTACAGAATGAACTACACAAAATGGAATATTGTTGCGCAACACCCCAACTTAGATAACATTACCAAGCTTTTCAGTTTCAATTACAAGTCTTTGACTCCTTACCAAGGCCTAAGTACGTGTATCTCCCACTTATACACTCTTGTTTTCAATCATTTATCTAATTCTTGGCCTTGGCCTTGACTTAACAGATGACACTGCCATGTTATGGGGTGTGAAGTTCTACAACGATTTGCTCATGGAAGCCGGCCCTCTCGGGAATGTACAGTCAGAGATTCTGCTGCGAAAGGATGCATCGACATTTACTTTTGACAAGGGATGGGCATTCCCTCGAAGGATCTATTTCAATGGCGATAACTGTGTGATGCCACCACCAGACTCCTACCCATGGTTGCCTAATGCCGCCTCCAAGACCTCCTTCCCCTTATTCTCACTCTCCCCTCTCCTTATCACCATACTCATTATGTCTTTCATTCTTTAGACTACCATATTTATTCAGCTTCTGCTGCTGCACACTATGTTACACCACATGTCTACATTTCTAGATTATGCTTATAGCATTGTAATCAGGAATTTCATCAAAGATTTCCATACTATTTTGTTTCTTCTACATTTCAAGATTTTTATTGTTTTCATGATCATCACAGGCAGAACAACCCTACTCATTCTAAATGAAGCAAAATGTATGTCTTTCAAGCATTATGATAAAACAAGAAATTATTTTAAAGTAATAAACATTCTCCTTATTTCATTTCGACATTCAATTCTTCCCCTTTCTAAATTCACACCCAAAATGTGTGTTCCATTCCAGCCAGTCACCCCAAAGTGTTTGCTCCCATTATAGTTTGGCATTCACCCACAAGATTAAATTTCAATAGGGAAAATTGAGTTTTATGCACTCAAAGGTGCGCAAAATTGAAAAGGTAAACTTATATTTGCATATCTTCCAAAAGTTGGAGTTCGAAATCCCTTCTATTAAAATCCTCTAGAGCTAGCATTCAACTAGTTTTAAAGAGTAACTTCAACTTGTTTCCTTTCTGCCTAGCTGCTACTTATTCACAAGACACTTGAAATAATGTCAACGTCATTTACGCAAAGGTGGGTTTGATACCTCTACACCTCATGTATGTCAGAAACTGCGCAGGTAGCTCTTCCAACAGTGCTTGGACAACAGATATCTGCCCACCTGCCAAACAAACAAACAACTATTTTCTCACCAATCTTGAACAACACACTTTAAAGTTTTATGCATGCATAAGGTTCGTCTACTCACTCTGCACTTCTCGCATTGGAACAAACTGTACAATGTCTCTTGTTGCTACCCGGCCCGTAGAACTCTCTAATCGGCATCCATTATCAGCATCGAGGATCTGCCCCCAGAAAATGAACATTTCCAATAAGATCTCAAAACAATAATAAGCAAAAGATGACATAACACAACATCTGCATACCTCCATTTGTGTAAAATCAGCACCGCCTACTCCAACTATAAGAATCGACAAGGGAAGATCAGAGGCTTTCACCAGAGCATCTTTAGTTTCTTGAAGATCCGTTAGGACTCCATCCTACAAAAACGAAACAGATTGTCTAATCAGCTACACTATGCTCACATAAGAGAAATGAAATGCAGCTACAGTCGATTCTTCTTTTTACCGTTATAATGAGCAGGACAAAATATTTGTTAATGTTGTGGGAAAGAGATTGCCCAGCAACTTGAGCAGCTGTGTTGATCACTTGGCTGAATAATGTAGGTCCTGAAAGAGCCATGTTGTGAAGGGCGCTTGTATATGCAGCAAGAATTCCTTGAACTCCTTCAACCTGTTAAAGAAAATGCAACGGTTACTAAACAAGTTAGGTTGACATTTACCAGAAGTGTGCCTGTCATTTGAAATATCACTTAAGCTCTACCGCGCCAGTTTGAGGATGAAATTAAATGTCAAAACATGTTACACTTACTTCAAAACAATAAAACCAACATCTAAATTTCTACACACTACAAATATACACATATGCTCAATGAAATCTAGAACACGCTGAAGAATGCACCGGTGAGGTGAATCAATTTGTGAAAATATATTTTTCTGAGATCTAAGATCAACTAGAAAACAATCCAAAGAAAACAAAACAGAGTAACCAGTTTAAGAGATCAGAAGAACAATTCATAACTGTGTAAACATAAGATGATGAGCAAATTGGGAATATAAAAAATCAATTTTACCACATACCTCAGTGGCAGTTGGACTCAAATTGAAGCAATGTGATACTGCACCATTAAATGTTTTCCCTCCAAAGCCCCAAGCAGGAAAATGTTTATCAGAATCGTAGAACTGTATGACCTCTCCAACTTCCATTATAGCCTGTAAGTTATTTGGTAAACCATTTACAGACATAAATATTATAAAATAAATGGCAATCACTCAATAATCATTCAGTACACTCTCAACGCCTATGTAGAGAATTAATCATAGCATATCGCTTCTTACCTGCTGATAAGCATTTAATCGGCCTGAAGGATCAATGTAGTGCAGAGAATCATAGCTGTGTGGATTTCCATTTGAAGCTGCACAGAAGTGAAACTTTGAGGTGAGAGGCGGACAGATTGATACACAACAATTATAAAGATAAAAAGGCTTTAAAAATTCTATAAGCTAATTACCAGTAAAATCTACAGCAACCATAAAGTTGAGCTCAAATCCACTAGAAATGTAATCAAGAAAGGTGTGCTGTTCCATCTCGCGAAAATGGTCTACGAACAGCTGACCCTTTAACACCTGCTTATATAAAAGGGAAGGAAATTAGTTTTTAAAAAAAGTAAAAACCAAAGGGAAGCCCTAGGAGCAAATTAGGATTATAGCGAACGTAGTAGTGGATAAAATCTAGAGGTTATTTTAGCTAACCCGAACCCAAAAAATGTCGGGTTGGATTGCTTGTGCCCGCAGGTTCAGGTACACACATTACCAGCTCTAAACCTTCATGTGAAATATAAATGATTACCTTCTCATGACCATGATGCCTCAAAGATGGTATGACAAAGTTTGCACCAGTCTTCTCTCTATGGAGTATTTCTAGCTCTCCCAATGATTTTTGAAGTTTACTGGCAACAATTTGCAAAACAAACCACACATTGCCTACTATTAAGAAAAACTAACATGAAAAGAAAGAGAAAGAAAGCGAACATAAAGGACACATTCTAAAATTACCCCATAAATGCATGATTTCCACTGCTATTGAAATCAAAACACTCAATAACCAATGGAGTATCCTGTATCATCATAAAATAGTCAGCGCAGTCTGCAAGAACAGGTAGCTTATAATTCACATCTCAAGAATTATAATTCATGATACAATGAGACAAGAAAAGGTTGACAAGCTCACCTTACTTCCACACTGCTGCATACTCAGACTTACAGGTTTCCATGTTGGGTTTAGATTGTTATTTTTTACCTCTGTCTTGCAAACTGGAATTGACCCTCCACTCTCAACAATTCTTGATACTCTCAAGAAAGGATCCTGAATGGAAAAAAATTGAAAGTTAAATGAATCCATTAATAATAGAAATTATGTACACTTACCTCTAAATACATACACTTTTAGAAAACAAATCTTTGTTGTCCAAATTAGAACAGCGCAGAACCATTTCAACAACATCTCTTGATGCGCTTGTTTCTTCAGCACGAACGGTGAGTGTCCCTAAACTTTTTGACCCTCCCATGCCTATGTTGTGTAGATTTAGAGTCAAACTCCGACTTCGTGTAGTCACAATCTGGATAAAGAAAACAAGCCTTGAATTTGATAAAATTCTTCTTCAAAATATAAATATAGCTTGAAGTATTGGAGTTTAAAATTTACATTCACCCAAAGTACAAATATAACATACAGGGAATGTCATGTCAACGATATTAAAATGTTATTTTTCCTTATATATGTTAGATGGTAGATCATATGAAACCTCAAATAGTAAGCTGTATCTAAATTTAAATTGTCCAAATTGCCTCCACGCATCTTACCTCTGAGAGAGCACAACTAGCCTCTCCGAGAAATTCTTGAGCCTTCAGCGTCAGTGTCTGCAAGGTGATACGACAAAAGGTTTGAATACATAAGACAGAATGGTCAAATTAGATTTGTCTTGTTAACTGCAATACTTGGCTCTTAATTGTTAACTGTATCCTTGAAATGAAATGATATTGTAGAAATAAAGCAATTCCATCAATGTTAGAGCAGTGTAGTACGTGGAAAGAGTATCGTAGATATTAGGTATATAGTATTGTAACAGTACAAATAATTCCAGATTATAATAAAGATAACAGTTTGTATAATTGAAACAAAGGCACAAATCAATAATCTAATGACTTTTAAGACCCACTTGACTATTGAGAAAATGTTGCGGACATGAGAACTCATTAAAATCTTTGCTTCTTATATCAAAGCTGTTATTTTTGGTCACTTTTTATCACTAATAAAAACTTAATAAAAAATATAGGGGTGCCAGGGATGGGCTCCTCAAACCAAGTCATACAAGCAAAAAGAAAGAACTAGGAGAACATAGAATGAAGCTCAATGGACCAAAGGTTAAAAATCCCGAGGTGCTAACGACCAATCCAAAAATGAGATAGAATATTATCCTCCACCTAATCTGGACAAAGCAAAAGTCCAATGTTGCAGCTTGAGGAAGATCCCTTCAAATGAGGAGTCCTCCCCCTTGAAAACTTTCACATTCTTGGTTAACCGGATTTCCTTAAGGCATAGAAAGATTCTTCACTTTTACATGTGGGTGAAAATACACCCTAAATAAATATCAAATTAACTATAAACTCACACTTAAATAATCACAATTATACTGTAGAAAATGGGACAGTGTCGTATGAAGCGGTAGTCGATCGAAAAGAGCAATCTGGGGATTAGTCGGGGATATATCTGATTAAAGAATTAATCGGGGAATTAACAGAGGATTAATCGGCGACTAATTGGGGATTCTTAGAACACTGGCATGGGATATCATATTATAATATTACGAGATTTCAATTGTTTATGGGCTGATTATATGGAACAGAACTTACATATCTGTTCTGAAACCTTTTAACTTACAAATTATTACATAGATATTCAAATCAAGAGCAGAGTTAGCATTGTACAAAAATTAAAAGCAGAAACTAGAGATATTATACCTTTACTGGTACATTGTAATATTTTGAATCAACATCATAAACACGAAAGCTGGAAAACATGAAAACATACAAGTTAGTATAATCCAGCTACAGAGTGCTTAGTAAACGATATATATTTAAATGAATATGAACATATGATAGCTTATTTTGAAAGCAGAAACTATATGCTCTGGGAATTTTGTAACAAAGACAAAGAAGCTTACACCAGTGACTGAACAGTCTCAAACTGATATGCCATGGATATTTTTTCAATCCAAGCAGGGTCTAAATCATTCATAATAACCTCAGTCCGACCAAGTTCTTCAAGGATCCCATTTCTTTTCTTCAAGTAAACTACTGCCATGGGATCACTCTGCCAAAAATAATATACAATACTCCGTAGATTTCAGTTCAGAGAAAGCTAAAATATAATTCAGGCCAGGCTACAACTAATAGGTCCCTTCATAGTTGGGTTTTTTCATTCCTTGTGTATTTTTACTTGATGTGGTACATTATACTTCAACCACACATTATAAGAATTTCATAAGTACTGCAACTAATATAATCAAAATCAGATCCAAAAGACATGCAAGCTCCAGGACTGGACAACCCTCAGCACAACAGCTTGCCTCCTTGGAATACTATTATGGCCTTTGAAAGTGTACTACATATTTGGAGCAGTAGAAAATCCAATATTAAACAAAAGTAATGACTTCTCATAATTATATATTTATTATTTAGTATTTAGTATCACTCAGAGTATTATAGCTTTTGATTGAGAGATAAAGTGGAGACATTATTTGTCTTTTGTATACAAGGTTACACCCATTTTAACCACGAAAAAACAAGGATGGAGATTGAGAGTTTGTAGCGGACAATAGCATAAACATCAGACAGTGTATGCATATACATTAAGCAAACAACAGCGTAAATATACAAATCAAGGAAGAAGATGGATTTCAAATAGCATCAATCTGTTACAAATGTTGCTTTAAGAGTGGCTTACCTTAGATATAATATCACGGTCACGTAACTTCGATGCTGACAGTGATAACTGCAAACAAGATTTGATATGTACTTTAAAAGAACAAAATAGAAAAATGCGTAACAGTGCTTGAAACAAAAAAAAAGATAAAACTCTGAAGAAGAAACCCAAGCAAGCAAAGCATGGCAACTCTGCCTTTGTTAAAGTCAAATATTCTGTGTAACAGTGTTAACTCAGGAACACCGACCTACAATAGAATCCTTTCTCCATTGAGCAGTGAATTCACAGACAGAAGTGTGCAAAAACATATGTAGGTGATATCTCATCAGTCTAAGGTTTCCATAGCTTGTGTTTCTATTTTTTACGTGTCTTTTATCTTAATTTCCTTTTCTTTTAATTTCATGGACAATATGCATTTGTATTATTGCATGCCTAGGACGTACTTCCATCAAATTGCATGGATGCCAATGAGCAAAGATGCAAGTGGACAAGCCTGAGTAAAAGACAAATAAAGGCATCGGGTAGAGCCGTAGAGGTAAAGAGACATTGATTTGAACAACAGAGTACATAATTATAACCTTTAATTCATTGTCATTTGTCCCCCAAAGTGAGTGAGATAATATTTTGAAATCAATGGTTTTGTCTCATACTAAAAAGGCCAAAACTTTAACCTAAATGAAAGGCACTGTTGTAATTGTACATATTAATAAATTAAATAACACAAAAGGACCACAATTTCCCCTATAGTTCACTATCAATGAAAAAAACCTCGTGTATATATGCCAAATAGTATACCCCACATGAACTTGATTTCCTATACTTCAAACACTAAACATTATTTTTTATTCGCGCCATATATAGACTAACAGAGAACGCTGTGCAAGAAACATGTATCAAAGCGAAACTAAAAAGTTTCAAACATCAACTCTGTGCAAGAAACATGTATGAAAGCCAAACTACCAACACCAAAACAATCTGGATCTGGTCTCAACAATACTCTAAACACTAAAATAAAACCAAAAAAAAGTTGACAACACGCAAAAAGATTTCCGTGTTAATTGAGTAAGATAAAGTCTCAATGAATTTATGAAGTAGGCTAAAAAACTTTTTTCAGATAGAAGTTTTAGTATTTTACTGAAGGGTAATTGTAACGAGTAAAAGAAAGCCAAGTTCCATGAACAAAACCAATAAATTTTACTTTTGTGAACATGAAGCAACTGGATCAGGCGTCTCAAGAAGAGAAAATAGTTCCTACCTAGATTTTTAAAGTCAACTTTGGTGTGGTCTACCAAAGTAAGACTTAATGGGCACATCAAACAAAATAAGCACATATTTCCATGCAAAAGTACTAGTGCCATCATAAGGTGACAATCTCATAGAAAACAAGAATTAAAACTCGAGATTTATGCAGAAAAGTAGTGTGTAAAACCATAAGAAAAACCCATTAAACCAAAGTAGAAATAAACAATTAGGGCAAATCAGTAAAGAAGAAATTAGGGTTTAACAAGATATAAAACAGGGAATAAACCTCAATTTGAGTGCAGAGACCATTGAGACCACGAGATCGGATAAAGAAGTCGATGGCGTCGTTGTGGCCACCGCCGGCGAGAGGAGCGGGTGTGGCCCGCCCAACAGCCTGCTTTCCTCCATTAACATCAGAGAAACAACCTCCCATTCTTCTCCTTCTCTTCTCCACAATATTATTATTCCCTTACCGTACCCTGATTCTTATCTTTCTCCCTGATTCTTCGCTTTCTCTTACTTCCCTTTCGTCTTCGTTTTAAATATACAGGTTCAGAAATTAATTTGGAAATTTAGGTTAAAATTGTATAATGTGAAATCGAAAGTAAATTGGCGTGTCTTTACCATATATAGGATGATACAAAGTGTTCGCAAGATTTTTCCCAAACAAATAGATTTCAGAAATAATTCTTCAAAAAAGAAAATTATGATCAAATTTCTTATTCGTTTTTTAGAAAGTTTGAATTCCTCCCCCATCCATTCAATTTATTTCGATGTTTAGGCCGCACTGGTTTTCACGAGTCACGACGTGTTTAATTTGTTTTAAGAGTAATGATTCCATGACTTAACCTACAAAATTAAGTTCATATTGGAAGATAGAGTGATTTCACCTCAAATGCCACTCACCTTAATATCCTCAAATCTCATGTTTTTTATTTCACATCGTTAACCACGTCAATATATATTTGAGAGGTAATTCTATAGCAGTACTCTAACATTGACTCAATTTCAATTCAATATCCCAAGTAAAAAAAAAAATTTAAGTACCACAAGTTTAATTAGTTGTAGATAAGGTACTAAGGGGGTTAAATTTAATAGAATTGGTTAACAGAAAGACTAAAATGCCCCTCGCTGTTATGATTTGAAATCTGACCGGTTCAAATCTGATCAAACCGGTTTATTATTTATGAAATGACTATTTTACCCTTCATTCAATAACTAATTTAACTTATAAAGTGAGGGCAATTTTGACTTTTCAAGTATTAATAATTAAAATAATATCAATTATTAATAATTAAAATAATATTTGTGAAATGACTATTTACTCTTCATTCAATAACTAATTTAACTTATAAAAGGATGGCAACTTTGAATTTTCAAGTATTAATAATTAAAATAATATTTATAATACTAAAAATGCTTGTCAAATGACCAAAATGCCCTTAATTGTTCATCGAATTTTTGAAAAAATAACATCAAGTTTAATTTGTTTAAAGTGGTCGCCGATGCTGCCACCTTCCCCGTTGTCACCTACCTCACTAGTAGTCGTCGACCCTCCACGTTCAAATCCCACGAAGACAGCGGACCATCGTCGATTCTGTTATCGGGGAATCGAGCCCAGAACCGAGCCGTCGTCGGTCAGCGCGATACCGTTGACAGCGAACATGTGCCTCTCGAGGGTCGAGACCAGCGCGTGGCACTTCCCGCCTGAGCGTTTTGCCCATATCCGGATCCTCCGGTCGGCCGAGCTGTTGTAGACCGTCTCGTCGGGCGAAACTATGATGGTGTTGACTGCGTCGTCATGGTCCTTGACCGACTGAACGCACCAAGGTCCGCTTGTGCCTCCTCACACTATTGGAGAATAGCCCAAGCTACTGGATAAGAGACGAACCGCTGCCGCTCGCTCTCGCTGGAAGTGGTGTGGCCGTGTAAGTTGTCTGCGGGTGGTAGATGTGAAAATGGTGATTAGGTTAGAGAGTAGAGTTAGTGTATATTTAAAGTTAAAATGGAAGGGAACTATTATAATTTCAGAAGTTTAAAAAAATTTATTAATTTTTTTATTTGTGTACTTATAAAGACCATTCTACCCTCAATACATTAGTTAAAATTTATTAATTAATTAGGGGTAAGAGGGTAATTTTATAATATCACAAAAAATCAAACTAGTCAAATTGAACCGGTCAGATTTCAAATTATAACTATTAAGTGCATTTTAGATTTTTCACAAGCTAATTATGTTATATTAAACAAACGTTACCTTAAGTGCAACTTAAAAATTGTTGGGGTATCGACAAAAAAAGTTTCAACCATAGGGTACTGATTTCGAAATGAGGTAAACTTGGGATACTGGCATGAAATTACCCCTATATTTAATTAAAATACCATTGGATTGTGCTTATATGTTTGGCCACGACCTATCTTTTACACGTCATGCTTTTCACACCGACTTCACCACTTTTATTTATAGAGCTTCAAATGGGTGCTACCCTACAACTTCTTTTGGTATAATGATCATATATATATATATATATATATATACATGTACAGCTCATGAAATAACGATAATCTAGATTGATCCCAATCTTTTTATTTCCAACCCAGTTTTTTTTTAAGAAAACCATATATTATAAATCAAAATCGCAATTCACGGTTGAAACTTACACCTAAGGCCGATTGGACAAAACTTCCACCTGAATTCCAATATGAATTAACTAGAGTTTGTCGGACAAGTATGTGAGTTGCACCATTGCAACTTCTGCGAGAAAACTTAATAGAGAATATATAACCCAACCTATTACATAAGTTGATGCAATCAAATATATTGCCACCATGCATGTCCCATAACATATCGTGCCCAATGATTTTAGACACCACAACCTAGCAATTTGACTCCATGGTAGCCTCTTGCCAACCATTTAACTCTTACTACCAAAAGGCTTCATGAATACAAACGGTCTCCACCACGGAAGGATGGAGAGACCGCGCAAATTTCTGAAAGAACCCGGTAATTAAAGCCCCTGAATTGTTCCTGCAAATAATATCAATACTCCAATAGCGGAATAGCAGAGTTATGGTCAATTGCCCCCCATCAACATTAATTTTGAGGACTCCCACCGGGAGAGGGGACCAGGGTAAAAAGGAAGACGGAGGAGCCGTCAACTGCCCCACTTGAGATAATGGAGTTGCCTCTTTCAAGGAGCGCCACACCGACAGATTCATGATAGCTACTCGGTCCGAGCAAAAAGGTTCTCTATGCCAAACCAATTTGTTTCTTGCAAACCAAATGACCCACATCACCACAATAAAAAGATACATAATCTGGTCTCCCGCCGGCTTGCCACAAAGCTAAACAGACGGGCATTACCTCTAAGTTTCGGTGCCTGTTCGTAAGCACCGCTCATCCCACTTACTATGGTACCATATTTATTACTCTAGGTCACCGTTGCAAAGCAGTTGCCTTATCCTCACTTAGGACTTCAAGTAGAACGACTTCGTCTTAGGTATGTCTGTAGCGGGAGGTTGGGACGCACATATTTCTTCTATTAAATTTGAGATCGCCTCCCTCATGGAAAAGATCTATAAAAACAAAGTGTTAAATTATTTCTGATAATGGAAATTGACAGATAGTTTTAAAATACTCATTTACCTTGTTCGGGTCACCATCTTTGTCGAGAAGACCGAGTATGTCGTCATCTACACATTAGTTCTCTTTTTTTGTTGTTCACTTCTAAGTGCTTCTTAAATGACCGAAAATCGTCGTAGTTATCATCCAAATTGCAAGGATTGGTCATTGTTTCAGAAAGTAAAATTGCACACGAATAAAAAACTGTGAGATTTCTGAAAGGTTAATAAAATTTATGAAAGAAAAAAAAGATTATATATTACCTTATGCTCGGGGACTCATAGTGATCACACAACCAATCTCATGTGTTCTCTCAGCCAATAAAATCTACGGGGACCAAACGTCATCCATCTTTGAGATAATCCTGTTTTCACTCACACTTGAACTCGGAGTATTGCCTCTAGCAATGGTACGCAAGAAAACACAACACTTCACGTGACACTCCTTGGTATTGTAAAATAAGCTATTGGTAGGAATACAAAATCCTTGGCAGTCAAAGTATAAATTAATGTAGAGGGTAAAAAATTTAAACTATTGTTATTGCATCCCAGACTTGATGGGATTCTTTGTGAAGCGGCTTCCAAAATGTCTTTGCGATTGTTTGGACATTTGTCCAGATATTGCTACCAATGAACCGAATGATCTGTGACTCGTCCAATTTTGGGTAATTGTTAATGAAGACACGACCTCACTCGTAGTCTCATCCAACTAGCAGCGGCCCTTTCTGGATCAAGTCATGAAGGGTTTTGCAAGTAATAAGCCCCCATGACTTGGCGGTCATGAACCACTCGAAGATCCTTCGTTCTAGTTGTTGTTCTTCAAATTAAACCAAATGTGTCGTCCGGTGTATTGTGTGGACTGTGCGACCCCAGGGGTGGATCCACACCCATATCCAACATGTAGTTTTGGAAGAATTATACAACCAATAGCGGCCGCATCTGGTCCACCTTGTGGTCCCGAGCCACCCTCCTTAGGTCGACCCTATGTCCTAGGTCCACCCTTCCGGTCCACTAGGTGGACTCGAGACACCCTCATCAGGCCTCCCAACACGGGCAGCATCCAACAGTCATATTTCCTCGAAATACTCATTGTCATCGATCATCTTCCCTTTATTTCACATCCTTTTTAGGAGACGCTTTTGTTGGAAAACGTGGGATCTCATACACAGCAGAAGAGATAAATATCCATGTTCTCGTTACAAGGATTCATGCAATTTCTAATTAATCAATGAGAGATATTGAATTATTTACTTTTTGTAGTTTCCGATTTTACAGATTCCACGTGAATGCTTTGCAGGTTCCACGTTAATACTTTACAGGTTCCACGCAAATCAAACGTCTCCAACGGGATCCAGTCTCTACCGGTATCCACACGAACGAACCTTAATCAAAACGTAGAAGAAGTCGACCTGCTAGGACCTCCTTCTCCCAGGTACCCGATGACTGAATAATTTTAGTGAAAAAGCTAATTTTAGTGAACAATTTTAGTGTTCAAATTGTTTCCCTAGAAATGTATTTATACTTAGGGTAACTGATTCTCAATCGAGTAAATCCTTCCTTATTTCGAATTCCTAATTCAAAATATTCCCTTTTTGATTTCGAATTCCCAATTCGAATTTTCCTTTTAATTACGAATCCAATTCGTAATTTCCTTATATTATTTTCAATTTGTGATTGAAAAATATGTTCCTTATGTTTTTAATTCGTAATTCAAAAATATCACTTTTATTTATTACATTTTCAATATAATAAATATGCCTATTTTCACTTATTTAGAATGAGCTTCAAAAGCCAATATCACTTCAGACTCGCTAAATATTGGCAATGACTGGAAATCTCTATTTTGCCCATTCATCATAATTGGCCTCTAGCAAGACATTATGATAAATCCAATATTCATGAAGATTGATTATTCGACTTAACCTTTGTTGTAATTATCACAATCCATTTGTCTCTAAATATCATTATTGAACATAAGGCACATAGCCATCATGATTATTTATTGAATCCTGTTTCTTGATCTCGAGTTGACCGAGAATGATTACTCTTTATCAAAACTCTTAGTATGTCCATACATTTTCTCTCGATCACACTCATCAAGAGGCCTTAAACATATATCGTTCTTATAAATTATATGAGGGACACATTCCTTGACCATCACTCATATCCCTCATACAACCCGTCTCATAGCTAATCATACCATTTCATCATCCAGTCACAGAAGAAGTAGATGAATATGTCAAACTGAGAAATGGATCATATGGAGACTCCAAAGTCCAAGGATTCTCTGATAATACGACAATGAGCTATGTCATGACTAAATCTATGTCGCATGCTAATGACGGGTCGTCCAATATCATTTCTCTAAATGATTTATGATTTAACTTGGTAACCTCTACCCATGATCAATAAAACAGTATCATCAGTCAACCTTATATTGGTCGCAAGGATGCGTTGACCAAGGACCATTGAGTATAATTCCTAGTCAAGTATGAAGTATCTACTATCAAGTGATAACACACTCGATGATCTTAGACGAAACTAATATTCAACTTATTACCACAACACCATGATAATAAAAGTGTCGTCTCATTTGTAGAAATGATGATGTTTAATACATGGATAAATATGATTAACCTAGTGCGTATTCCTAACAGTTTTTTTAAACATTACCGTGAATAAATTGAAATTAAAAAATCTCTAAGTGTTAGGGGATATAGACATACTTACCCGCGCGAGACATTGGCAATGTCTTGCGACTAGGAGGGCACGTGCATTTAAATTCATCACGAGCCACCTAGTCGTTGAGACATTGTCAATGTCTCGTCGAGTAAGTGCTTAATATATTATAATTTTGGAACATATAATTGGACCATAATTTTAAGCATGAACATAAACAATATAAATATTTCATATTATAAATTAAATTTGGGTTCAGAGCTGGGGCTTAGGGTTTATAATCTTATATTTTTAGAATATAAAATAGGACCATAATTTTAAACATGAACAATGTAAAAATATTTCATATTATAGATTAAATTCGGCTTCAGTTAATGTATAGGGTAAGGGTTTAGAGTTAGTGTTAGGTTTTAGATTTTGGGTCATGTGTTTAGTGTTCAGGGTTAAGGTTCGGGTTAGGGGTTTAGTGTTTAGAGTATAAGGTTCAAGTTGAAGATCGAGGTTTATGCTTTAGGGTTTATGGATTATATGAGTTCAGAATCTTTAATTTTATTACAACGAAAAAATTACATGGCCTTACACAATTCTAGTAAATATCAATCAGAATCGTCTTTTTCGTCAATATATTATTCCACTTCGTCTTCAATCTCAGCTTCGTCATCATTGAAATCATCCTCGTCTTTGTCCAGCACGTATGTTGGGAGAGGACCAAAATCAATACAGTTTTAATTAATGGGAACAGGCACAATTGTAATTTCAGTTAAACATTGAAGAGCAAAACTTGCCAAATCTTCTCCTCTGATTCTCTCCTATTTTCTTAAGATTTTCTATAATGTTTGATTATGATATTGATTCCAATCTCCTTATTTTGTTTGATTCTTTTTCTTCTCTCTTGATTTTCGCCGTAAAGCCATTCTCAGTACACACAGAAGAGCTTCTGGCGATGGTGGTGTACGATATTGGGATTCAGCTGTGAGTTATCAGAGGAATCACAAACAAATAATATATGAGAAATTTCTGGGGGAAAAAGCAAGCCATTGTTGAGAAATTATGGGTGCAAGATTCCGATTTGGATGTAGGAGTTTGGAGGGGACAAGATTCCAATTTGACATAGGCTTGTCTTAGATTCTTGAATCAAGAAGTCAAAGTGAACAAATTGTTTGTGGTGTTGAGAATGTTACCGCATTGTTTCGGGGTTTCCAGGGAAGAGGAGACTTCTCGGGGCTGCGAGAACTCCTTGCTGAGCTGGGCGGTTGAGGGTTGAGGAGAGGAACCGTTGGCGTTGGCTGCATTTTCGGTGCCGACACTAGTCTGAAACTTCCGGCAGCGGCGGAATAAAATGGAGCAATAGAGCTCGGCTGAGAGGGTGAATACCAGACCCACAACAATGGCTAGGCTCACTACCATCACCAATGAGAAACTCTAGTGTTGAGCTCTGATTTGGGTCGTCGATCTCGGGGCGTTTGGGTTCTCGACAATCGATCTCGAGAAGAATTGAGATCTCGGGCGCAATGCCGACACAACGGGTGCGGTCAGTGGGATGTGGTTGGAGAGAAGGATTCGATCGGCGGGGAGTTGGTGTGAAGATGATGAGAGAGATGAGAGAGTCGAGGTACATGAGAGAGAGAGAGTGGGAGGTTACACATAAGATTGAAAATCTTTCCCTCGAGGGCCTTTTGGTCATTAAAAATATTTAACAATTTTCGTCACAGAATCGAGTTAAGTGTTAACCTTTTAAACTTTGAGTACCGAGAAAAAAAAATTTAATTTGAATATAGTGATCTTTGAATGAAGTTTGGACAGGTATACACGTATAATGACATGTAATTATCCCTATTTTAAACTTTTAACAAATAATTTATTTTTAAAAATATGGGACCTACAATGTTTTTGGAACCTTAAGCAATTGCTTAGCTTGTTGGATAGTAGGGTTAGGCATGCTCAAAAGGTGTTGAGTAGGAGGTCGAAATCTCGGTCCAAATTGACCAATCGCTTCAGAAGCTTGCATAAACGTGTCGCTAGCAATGGCATAAAAAGGAATAACCTCCTCATACACACACCTACTATGCAATATATTGTTGAGTGCGGACTGTTCTTTCCTTCAGTAATGTATCTTTAACAACCGGTTGTCTAATTTACAATAATTAAAAAATTCACAAATTTACAATAATTAAAAAATAATTTAATTAATATAATATAATTGACAAAACAAAAAGTTTAATGAAAAAACAATTTAACTAATGCGATAATTTGTAAAAAATAATTATACATATGAATAAAAAAATAGGGTTTTAAAAAAAGTAAAGAGAGAATAAAAGATACTCCATTTTAAAAGCCCAATTATTAAGACTCAAAGAACATTAAAAGCACACAACTATCAAAAATAGTGTCAATTCCAAGGTTTGAAACTGGACCTTATAGATAAAATACTAGGGAAAGAATCAGCAGAAAACCATACCTTCAAATAGGCACCAAGGGACAAATCTCAGCCACACGATTATATGACCAACGGTGAAGATGGACGCGGTGGCATTGAGGCGTAAATAAGTCGAAGTTGTAATTTCTTTTCGTCATTTAACATATACACAGGGGTATATTTGTATTTTTGCTCCTCAAGCTTGCCTTCTTCCCTCACGCACCTCTTCTCCTCCGTCCGCAACCTCAACCTCCTCTCCCAGCTCTCCTCACTCAAACACATCGAGCATCTCCGCCGTCCGACTCTCGATCTCCTTCGTCCGCCGGGTCCACTCCGCCGATCTCTCAGCTGTCAGGATCGTCGTCAATGTCCCCGAACCACCCTTTCGTGAGCAAGCTCGTGGCGTCGGGTCGGGGAGACAATCGGGGCTGAAGCCAGTCATGACGGTGTGGGAGAGGTTGAGGGAGATGGAGAGGGCCTGCTCGACGAAGCCGGACATAGAGGGGACGGGGACGGGGCCGGACGGAACACCTGGCACTGAACCGCCTATCCGTTCCGAATATGAAAGCCTTTCATATAACTGAAAATCTGAAAGCCTTTCATATAACTGAAAACTTGTCCTATATAACTGAAAACCTGCAAGCCTTTCATATAACTGAAAATTTGAAAGCCTTTCATATAACAGAAAACCTGCAAGTATTTCATATAACTGAAAACCTGCAAGCCTTTCATATAACTGAAAACTTGTCCTATATAACTGAAAACCTGCAAGCCTTTCATATAACTGAAAATTTGAAAGCCTTTCATATAACTGAAAACCTGCAAGCCTTTCATATAACTGAAAACATGTCCCATATAACTGAAAACCTGCAAGCCTTTCATATAACTGAAAATCTGTCCAAACAATGAAGAACTACATTCGAACAGGTTTTCTAAGACACATTTCATGAAATTCAAATATATCAACTCATAAACAATTCAGATCAAGGTTTTTCCAAAATATGAAAACCTTTCATATTTTGTAACTGAAAACCTGAAAGCCTTTCATATAACTGAAAACCCTCGTTACACCAGGGGACCCCTCGTCACACCATTTCCCTGACGGGTATTAGTGTTTTCCTATAGAAAAATACTCGAAACCCTCGTTACACCAGGGGACCCCTTGTTACACCACTCCCCTGACGGGTATTAGTGTTTTCCTATAGAAAAAAACACGAAGCCCTCGTTACACTAGGGAACCCTCGTTACACCACTCCCCTGACGGGTATTAGTGTTTTCCTATAGAAAAATACTTGAAACTCTCGTTACACTAGGAGACCCCACGTCACACCATTCCATTTCATGAATTGTGTCTCAAAAACCTGTTCGAACGTAGTTCTTCATTGTTTTGACAGGTTTTCAGTTATATGAAAGGCTTTCAGGTTTTCAGTTACAAAATATGAAAGGCTTTCATATCTTGGAAAAACCTTGATCTGAATTGTTTATGAGTTGATACATTTGAATTTCATGAAATGTGTCTCAGAAAACCTGTTCGAATGTAGTTCTTCATTGTTTGGACAAGTTTTCAGTTATATGAAAGGTTTGTAGGTTTTCAGTTATATGAGAGGCTTTCAGGTTTTCAGTTATATGAGAGGCTTTCAGGTTTTCAGTTATATGAGAGGCTTTCAGGTTTTCAGTTATATGAGAGGCTTTCAGGTTTTCAGTTATATGAAAAGCTTTCAGGTTTTCAGTTTTATGAAAGGCTTTCAGATTTTCATTGTTTCCAATTTCTCATATGAAATTCGTGGATCCAGATCTGGGCACTCCTTCGAGGCGGTCCAGCGCCAGGTGTTTGGTCCGACCCCGTCCCCTCCATATCCGGCTTCGTCGAGTAGGCCCTCTCCATCTCCCCCAACCTCTCCCACACCGAATCGATGTCGCCGGAACCGAGCCTCCGGACGAACCTGAGGTCGGAGAGGGAGGGGCGCGAGGATGGGGAGGCGGATCGCATCCGTTGGATCGCGGACTGGCGGGGATTGGATGGTGGCGCGTGGGGATTGGTTGTGGTGAAAGAGCCGTGTGCGGAGGAGGACGTGGCGGTGAGTATGGCGGAGGAGGCGGAGCTGGACGCGGTGGAATTGAAACTCATGCACAATCGTGTGGAAAGGGTGAGAGAAATGGTAGATGTGATTTATGAGGCACAATTACTAGTTTACCCTTTATGAGATTTATTGAATTATTTTTTAGCAGAAATTGGTTATTATTGACACTTATTGATGACATTGCATCCAACGGATGGTGGAGGTCCCTTTGTACCTATTTGAAACATGGTGTTAAGCTGATTGCATCCCTAAAAATGCTACACCTTTACTACCGAGCCAATAACTTTTATTTTTTGGTTGCACAGTTTTTATATACATAACAGAATTTAAGGACCCCGAGGACACTTTAGAGTTCGCACATAGAGTGAATAGTGAATTGAACGTCACTTTGTAATCTCAACCAACGTCATGGTATAGAATTGAAAGCCAAAGATAATGATGTATTCATCGATAAACTAAAATTAACATTCAACATGTTAGTTCAATGACGAAAATCAAATATAAACAAAACAATACAGTGAAAAAAACATCATATTGTTTCTTGGTCAGGCATCTCAAAACAAATTATAATATTGTTTCCAAAGTTACTTGCGTTCTCAATTGTCTCCGTGAGCATGAAAAAACATAATATTTATCCTAGATCTATGGAAAGTGAGGCAGTAAAGCATAATCTTACCAAGAAGATGAATTATTTCATAGTAACAATTGAGTACAACTTCAAGTACTGATTTGATATTATCATTTATGTATCAACTATCAAAACAGAGCAAGGAAAAAGAAGAGAAAGAGCAGACCTTGGCACGAGTTAGAGAGCGAGATGATTCAGGACAGAGAGAACTCGAACTCTGGGCAGAGCCTTGCAACGACCGGCGCTTGCAAAGACTAGAGCTTGAGACAATCGGACCCTTAAATTGAAGGGAGGCAAAAAGGGATTGGGAGTCTAAATGAAGGATTTGGTTTTGGTTTGGTTGTCTTCTTAAAACCCTAAAAACAAAACCAAGTTTACTCAGGTTTGACTTGAGTTGGATGGAGTTGATCGACTTGTCCGCTTTATGTCTCGAATATGCCAAAAATTCTGAGTTTTGCGGAGTTTCATACTACTGATTACAACACCGGGATTAATAAGGTGCACTCGACCTCATCCATACAATCATCAATAAGGGCGGTTCACACCTGAATGTGCCTATATATATATAAACACAAGCCATGAATATATGCCTTTAAAACATAAGAAATGAAGTACAATCAGAAAAATAAACAAAACATGTTTTAATTTGTCATCACATATTCTACGAGTAAAAGTATCAAATGCACAAAACATCATTTGCATACAAATAGATGGTGAGTGGCTAGAGAATATCCTTCCAAAAGCGGATGGATCTATCGGTACCGCAAGAAACAAAGGCGGAGTCAGTGGGGGAATGTTCAATCCAACGTGGGCACCCAACGTGGCTTGAAGGCCACCTTGCAACTATTTCTGCTGTCAGAGCATCCCATACTACAATCTGCAACAACATCATCATCATCAATTCATCATTATCCATTTCATTACTATTTCTCAACAATACAATCACTTGGAAATTCACGGCTTCTGTTACTTAACAAACCTCATTGTTCGGTTCATCAATGGATAGTACAAATTCTTCAGTGTCATTGAAAACAGCCTGCAAACCATAAGATTCAATATCTTAGTATACCATATACACTCTTTTCACCTCATTCTGGGTATAAATTTTGCTTCTAAATATGTATCAAATTAGAAACAGGGATGATTGCAACTAGGTACATCCAACCAAAAACGTTTTGCACATAGTACACCCAATTTTTTGTCTTGTCAGCTCACCCAAAATTCATATTTTTACACTGTTCCTAAGCAAGTGGGCGGCCTTCATGCCTGACCAGCTTGTACGACGGGGAGAAGGCGGGAGAAGGCAGATTTTCAGGAGCTTGAGACCATTGTGGTGGTGCACGGATGTGTAAACATATGGATTTTGGGTCAGCTGCCAAGATAAAAAAAATGTTGGATGTACTCAAGTGCAAAACGTGTTTAGTTGGGTGTACCTAACTGCAATTATCCCTTCAAAATACGCAAAAATGTTTGTTGGATCTAACTTCGTTGTAAATTTAAATTAGTTCAATATAAAAAGCGTGCATAAGCCCAAAAAGAGAAGTGTCCAACACACACCTGGCACCGCACCCTTGTATGCGTAGCCCCAAGATATTGTTTCACTAATCTTCCAGTACCAACTTCCCAAAGTTTCACTGTAGAATCTTTCCCAGATGATAGAACAAACCTATAAGGAAAGATAATAATTATATTAGTTGCAGAAGTTCAAAATTATGTAAATCATCAACATTTTAAATTCGTTCATTTCAAAAAGAACTCGTCTTATACATTTATCATGTAAACCTGTAAGCTATGTTTTAAGAATTATTCTCTTAACTACACTAGGGATATAATATAGAAGAGTCAATCGTGAATGCTTTAGACAAAATGAAAGTGGGCATACATTTAAGGACAAGATACGGACACAAAATATGCTAGATGAGGGAGAACATACAAGATACCTTAATAATCCAAATTAGGTCTCATAGAATTTGACTTCTGCCCCATCATTTGTGAGAATAAATTAAAAGGCTCATATAATGGATTTTGAGAAATTAGTGCCACGGTGGATTATTGAAAAACGAACAAAGAACCTCAGAAGATAAGGGAGACAACTAACTTGGGAAACTATCTATAGATAATTGTTAATCGTAGAACTTACGAAACAAAATTGAGGGGATAAAATACAAATGCCAAGACATCTGATTGCCAAAAACACAAGATATCAAGTGTAATAGGCTAAGAATAGAAGATATATTATAGTACCCAACTATGTAACCGCAGCCAAATCATCATATCAATTTTTTTAACAATATTCATCCAAAAACTAAATGATACAACTTAATTCATGGTTACTATAGAGGTACCATAAACCCTACAAATACCAAATGACCAGAACACACAACATAGAGGTTACTATATTACCCAAAACAACATTTACTAGTATCAGTTATCAAATCCTAAACTGATACATGATTATTTACTTCAAAAATTATTTCAAAACCCCACATGATTATTTATCACAAATCTTGATGGACTATTCATAAGTTAATTCACCTCTCGATAGTGTGTCCACAAACTATATTTCCCTGTCACCTCACTGTGTAGATATGGACAGAAAATGCAGTAATAACTAATGACCGATACCTCTGATCTTTCGTAAAGATTGCACCTGTCGCCTCTACTGTTCCATGTGCACCAACTATGGAGCGCACACAGTCAGCACTGATGCCATCCCATAACCTAATGGCGCCATCTTTCGATGCAGTAACATACATGCCACCTGTAGATGAGAACCTCACCTGCACAACCACAACGTTAATGTATTTTAAGTTTTTATCCAATATCCAGACAAATTGGCCCTACATGCTCAATAGAAAGATTTGAATTTTACGCATGCCTGATTTATGGCTCCATTAATGCCAATATCTGGAACATTTGCAGAGAGATAACACTGGAAAGTATTGATATCATACAAGTGTGCTATTTGATGATCAGTCCCTGCATTTCAACCCCAAAAGTAATCAATTTACAGTGAGAATGAGTCCAAACAAACCAACCCTCCGAAATATGAAACGATATCGCTTTCATGTTCTACCACAGAAGGGAAATATAGGAAAATGTTTCAAATAGTCCCAGTACTATCCAATTTGTTTTGATTCAGTCTGCCGGGCAATCAAGAAAGTACCCTTGCTATCCAAAATTGAACAAAGTACAATATTAAATTGGAACAATATTTGAATGGTATGGGTATGTAATCAGAACAACTTGGACAGTATGAGGATTAAATCAGTACAAAACAAAGTACAAAGACTAAATTAGAACAGTGTAAAAAAATACATGGACTATTTGAAACCTTTACCTACCAAAATACTGTGTAATGAGCATGGCAGCAGAAAGGAAAAAACAGCATATGCCACCAATTATTATTATTTTGATCAGCAATAAAGATTCACTAAAACAAAAGGGGGGCCTGAGATGGGCTCCCCAAACCGAGTCTTACAAAGGAAATAACAAGAAAAAACAGGAGAATGAAATGTAAATGCCCAAGGGCAAGTAGTAAAAAATCCTGACGCGCAGTATCCAAGCAGGGAAAGAGGAAGGAATCCTCCCGTCAGAAGTAGAACCAGTTAAAGCGAAAGACACCCGTTCAAATTGAGCAACAAACAACCTATTCTAAACAGAGCTACCCCTGTAGAGAGCAAGTTCTCGCTTTTCTTGTAATAAATTATGATTACTCAAAATGACTAGCATAAATATATCTGACATATAGATATATACAGGGTGTTTCTATTTTTTGCATTTTGTTTGAAAGTATCTTGAAAAATGATTGTTCAATGATATAACAATACTTTGTTTTCACTTCTAATCATCTGGATAAAGAATACATAAATTGTGAAAAGGTAAAATAGATAAAAGGACAAAATTAATTCTCTTATTTTTTAAGTATTCCTCCCAAATATGGTGGCTTATAATCAAGGTTCTGAAACTCAAAACTTGGGCAAAACTCGGCGAGAACTTGGCAAAACTCATTTTGTATCAAAATAATTATTTAACATATATATATATAGGGATGCATTCAATTGAGAACCAAGAGTAGCGTGAGAACCACCCAAATGTAAAGAGGGGCGTGTATTTTTCTATAACCTAGAGGGGAAAGTGTTATCCGTCGAGGGGAGGGGTGTTACGAGGGATTGGAAGAAGAAAAAAATTGGTCTGCAATAGTAATGTTATGGAAATAAATGTCATAATAATGGAAATACATGGCTTAATAATGGAAATACATGACATAATAATGGAAACATCGTTCTCACATGTTCGCACAAGACCTCCCGGTTCGCACGAGATCATGACCCTGTGTGTGTGTGTATAATATTTAATCATATTTAATGCCCATTGGTATAAATTTTATACTTTTGGGCATGTTTTATTTTAGTTTTATCTTACTCCTTCAGGTTGGGCCCCATTTTAAAGATAATGGATATTTTTATTGTGCTTTTAGATACTGTTGAGGATATTTTAACCCAACATAACTACAATCTTCTTGTTTAGTCCATCATATTTTACTAGCCCGACACAGTTTAGTCCATCATATTTTACTAGCCCAACATATTTTAGTCCATCATATTTTACTATTATAATATTTAATTAATCATAGCGAGAAGCTTCTTTTTTGAGCTGGCAGAAACATTTCTAACCCTACCTCTTTCGCTTGCCGCCTTCTTCATTCTTCTCCTTCTCTATTAACTTATGCTAACTCTAGCCCTCTATCTCCTCTAATTTATTTGCATCGATCTCCTCTATCTCCTTCTCTGTTGGATCATATCAGTGAAAGAACAAAGATCCTTGAATCAAACTCAGGACCAACCGGAGACGAACGATAGCGAGAAAACGGGGTCGAAAACGGAGTGATTTTCGTTTTTCCGTCCAAGTTGACTACAGCTGAACCGGTGTTGACCGAATTCCAGCCGAATAATCATGAGTTCCAGTCAAGTTTCATAACACTGCTTATAATAGGATAACAAAAGAATCAAGAAAATTTTCTTTTATTTTATTCTTCAAACAATATACACTACATTATTTTTTGGTTTGAATTTGTTTTAGAACTTCTGTAAATATTTGAAGAACAATCTACATTTCGACACTACATCCTTAACTCCACATTATGTCGATATGGGGTGGTCCAACACTCTTAAGTACCCGGTACCCCCTCATGTGCGGGCCCCATCTCCCTTCTCTTTTTATAGTGTAGTACAACTGACTGAATACAAATGATCAAGTTTACAGGAGGGTGCCCAAATTATGGTTTTATACTCTAATACGCTCCCTGTGCCAAGTCCATTGTAGCTTTTGCACGTGACTGAGAAGTGCAAGGTCTCCTTTTACCTTGAGATAGAATTTTAATTATTTATATTGGTTGTGTACCTAAGTTATGAACACTATGATATTTAGTGATCAAATTGCAATACAATATTAAATTTCTCCCAATCCAAAAGCTTAAGCTTATAAATGAAGGGTTCGACTAGTATACTAAGAGGTATGTGACTCCACAATTCTTTGAACATGGGGATATTTCAATATTCACAATTAGAGGATCGATTCTGTACAATTTTAATCTGACAGTTAAAAACATCTCCAATGAGGCTCCTTGCATTAATCAAAAAGCTATTATAGGGAGTGAGAATGTAAGAATATCACTCCAATGGAGATCCCTACAATGCTCTCTACATTATTTTTATCTTCTTACATGTAGGGAGCTCCCCACATTCTCTTTCCTATAATTTAATATTTCTTTCCTCCACTACCACAAACTCTATCCATTCCTTACCTTCTCTTTCCTATTATGTTATACTTACTTTATTCATGCCAGTAAAATACATAATTATTTTGACGTATCTAGCTTAAATGTAGGGAACCCCCTTGGATATGTGGTACAGTCCCGGCTTGGATCGGGTTATGGGTTAATTTAGATAGATAGTGAGCCTGCTAACGAGAGAACTCTAATCTCGATATTTGTCATTCGTTCGAGAGAACATCGATCTCAAGTAACCTTTTAGTTTCTTCTTAATTGATTGATATTTTATTGATCACTCTCTCCAGGTATTTATAGCCTGAAGTAGTTCAAAACTAACAAACCAAGTGAGGATAATATCCTCATAACAACTAATTTTTGAAACTTAAATCTAAGAATAAAAAAAACTATAATTATCTAACCCAACCTTATCTAAATTTGTAGGTTGGGATCCTAACAATATGCTCTAAGGGCCTAATTATAGTTTAACACACATTTATTTTAGGGGAAAGGACACTTTAGTACACCTAAAAAAATCGAATTCTAACATTAGTACACCTAAATTTAAAAGTGCCACTTCCGCTCACCCGATTTACATTTTTTTTGTCCCACTACTAACAGAGTTAGATTTCTCATAAAAAGACTAAAATACCCTCTATTGTCTATCAAATTTTCGAGGGATGGCATTTGTTCACTGAAAATTTCGGCGGGAGGTGGCCTCCGCGGCGGAGGAGGGGGCGGAGGTCACGTGCATCGTCGCCGACGCCTTCCTCTCCTTCTCCGCCGACATCGTCGTCGAGATCGGCGTCCCGTGGGTCCCGGTCTGGCTCCCGCTCTCCGCCTCGCTCGCGGTCCACGCTGAATCGAAACGGTTGCGCGAGATTTACGGCTTCCTGACGGCGACGGCAGAGGCGCCTCTGCCGCCGGAGGCTGACGAGTGTTTCACCTGGCTCGACAGCGAGAGGGCCGGCTCCGTCGCGTACGTCAGCTTCGGGACGGTGGTGGCGCCGCCGAAGGAGGAGGTGCAGGCGGTGGCGGAGGCGCTGGAGGAGGCGCGCGTGTCGTACCTGTGGTCGATGAGGGAGGCGTCGAGGGGACACCTGCCGGAGGGGTTCGTGGGGAGGACGCGCGGGAGGATCGACTTGTGAGCCCCGCAGGATGGAAGGGCATTTCTTTGAAAATTGGAATTGAACACAAGGGCTTTTAGGTCATTTCATAATTAAATAAGATAAATAATTATTACAAAGGGTATCTTGGTCATTTCATGAATTTAAAAAAATAAATAAATGAAAATCAAATTATTTTAACACCGTTAATGGATGGGACAAAAAAAATGCAAATCGGGTGAGCGGAAGTGGCACTTTTAAACTTCGGTGTATTAATGTTAGAATTCGATTCTTTTAGGTGTACTAAAGTGTCCTTTCCCCTTTATTTTATTATCATGATACAAAAATAAAGCCAAATTGCACTGAATTAACTATCATGAGATAATTTGATGATCTACAATTGTTTAATATCTAATTTCCAAATGCTAAAAGGAATGTGGTGCATCACAAAGCATTTGCAACATGTTACTTGTCTGTACAGTGTTGCTAGGTCATCGTCATTCATCCTCAAATTGATAGAATAAATAGTAGATAAATTTTCCAAACAGCTTGGATGTTGGTAAATATGATACACAACTACACGTTAGGCAAAACACTAATTTCATCTATAATAGACACATTGCAAATTTATAGTAATGCTGTAGATATAACAGAACTCAAACAGCAGAAAGAAAATAAATGAAAGCAAGAGGATTACCAGCTAGAAGGAAATCCCCAGAGGGATGGAAGGAAACTGAGCGAACATTGTGAGTGTCCTGCCATATATATGGAAATGGAATTAACAAAAATAATCCCATCATTTGTTTTTTCATCATTCTATTATCAGATTCAGAACCGAATCCTAAGACGGTGATACCTGGATAACTCTGAATGCCCTCTTTGCATTAGGTTTTGAAAAATCAAAAAACCTGAAATGTAATAATAAGATTGTGTAAATGATGCAAATTAACTATCACCTAACAGTTAACAGTGACGACACTGATGCTTCAAGGATTTAGAAGTGTGCCTTAAACAAAAAAGAATATCACATAATTTGCATCTAGTGTCTGTTCGTTAGGGTGAGCAAAATCAAGATGGATAAATTTGTGAGGACGAAGACAATCCATCCTCCCTACAGTAGGCAGAATGAAAGTGAGGATAGTACTATTCGTCCACATTGTCAAGTTCACTAACTTAATCCTTGGGATTCAAATGTATACACAGGATGGCGGGAAATGATGGAAGGTGGCTAACAGAAGAACGAGAGTGAACAACAAAATCTGAGAAAACAAAGCCTAGCTTGCCGAGTCAAACTAGAACAAGAGGCCGTGTCTAAGACATGACTAACAAGTTAATAACCAATAAAGTAACAACCTCAACAGTTAGAACCGTGGAAGTTAATCACGTGTATTCTAGTTGGCAAGCAGAAATAACAAATATATGTGCTTTAGAACACCCAAAAATGAATATGTAATCCTTATATCAACTAGCCCTATATTACATAATATGGGTTTATTGGGAAATCAAATTTGAAGAGGGTATGTATCTATAATTGAAAAAACAACAATGTAAAAAACTTGGCGAAGTACAGGGAATAGTAGGCAATCTTCCAATAAAATAAAAAGGAAATAAAACTACATACATTATAAAAGAAGTCTTACTTTATCGTATGATCTTTGGCCCCAGATATTAAAATAGTACTTTGAGGATGGAAATCCAAATCATTAACTGGCTGCACATAACAGTAACATATCAGGCAAATTTTGAGCAGGTAATGAGAAAACCTCTATGATAACAGGAACAACAAAAAAACTCAATAGTTAAACCGAAAATCAAGTTCATCGTAACCTCTCGAAAATTAAAAATACATCATTTAATAATGTCGAGACTTTCTTTTTATGCATGAAATTCATTGATTTTGAGACATTTAGTGAAGTGATAAGAGACAGGAAATTATTACACATCTTATTTGGTTGTGTTAATCCTAAGGCTCGTATCTAGAATATTCCTAAGGCTTGTATCTAGAATGTTCTTAAAGCATGTATCTAGAATATTCCTAGGGACTATAGCTAGAATGTTCTTATTCTAGATTATTCTATCTCTTCCTATATAAGAAGAGGTTCTCTTGTAATCTAATCAAGCAAATCTAATATAATACCAACTTCAAAGATTGTCAACAAAAAAATTTTTTTTTTTTTTTTTTTTTTTTTTTTTTTTTTTAAAGGAGTGAAAAAATGGGTTCCATGAGTATTACAAATGAGCTTGTATATTTAGATACTTGTGTGAATGATTTGTTCGTGTGTATCAATTGAAATAATTATCTGCTATTTTATAGGGTCCTATCAAGGTTCTAAACTCGGGATTGGGGAGAACTCGGTGAGGCGAAAAATAAGGAGTTTCGAGAACTCGAGCAGAAATCAGCAAAACTCGTTATATATATATAATTCGCATTAAAGAAAAAAATAACAATATTTTAGTAAAATAGGATATTTTCAAACATTTTAATAAGTAAAAACAAAGGCACAAGTTATAGAAGAGTTTCAAAACATATGTAAGAAATAAACTTTGACTGAGTGAGAACTTGGCACAACTGAACCACCGAAAACGAGTTATAAGGCTTGGTCAGCTCAGTTTTATCGGGTTCTTAGGGAGAAATCGGGAGTTCTAGAACAGTAGGTACTGCTACTACATGTCTTAGTAAGACAGCCCCACATTTTGAAGCAATTGATTGATTTTCTATAGGATATTTTTTTATTAAGTTGAATTTTGCCGACATTGTGAAATAGCCACCATGTTTTAAATAGATGCCCAAAACCAAAATATAAGGTAAAGACTAAAGAATACTTATAATAAACACTACTTATTTTAGTTGGTCTCTTACTAAATAAAATCAAGAATCAGTACGAGGTAACAAGATCGCAGGAAATGAGACCTTAACAGTGATTATTGCCTATCATACTTTAAGTCTACACATTTCTAGAAACCAACCTCACAATCCCATAGATATTCATCCACCAAAAAGAGGTGAATCAATGAGGAAAAATGAAGAAATTAATCAATTAATTAGTTTAGTAAAAGGCATTCGAAAGTGTCACGAGATCCAGAGTTCTCTTGTTAATCGAGCTCTCAACCTATCCAGGCTCACCCATAACGATCTCGTTAATCGATCATAATCTGGGACCGTTACTGATCGTTATGGGTGAGGGTGGATAGGTTGAGTGCTCGATTCACGACAGAGCTGTCAGACATCGTATAACGAGGGAACTCCAAATTTTGTGAAACCTTCCGGATGTCTTTTACTAAACTAAATAATTGATTAATTTCTTCATTTTTCCTCATTCATTCTCACAATCAACCATTTAAATACATTCTTGACTTCCTAACAATAAGGATGTATGGGATAACGTTATGCACACGTTGCCACTAACTAACTAACTTATAGGAGATAATGCATAAAATGCTGAAAACAGAAAACTAATTCCTATAGTAACATTTATTCTATTTATTTTGATTGTCTTGAACTGCCATGTGTCGAACTCATAACAATTATAGTTATACCATCAAAATAAAGTACAGCTTTGCAAGGATCAGTTAACCAATCTGTAACACGGTATAAATATTGTTTCTTCTTAAATATTGTCAAGACCCAACAATCAACACAAAAATGTGATCTGTATTAAGTACATTCCTAATATGCAACTTTAATTTTGTATTTACTTGACTAAAACAATTGAATTTTTTACTGATACTTCATCATAGTTTCTTAAAATTTAAAAACATTAATTGCCTGAATTGACAAGGTCAAGACACTAACTGGCCCAAATAGTCGCCAAGTTAGAAACTGTGTGAACCAACAAAAATCTTGAAAAGGGTTGGCCATTGAGATTAGCAATTGATATTCAGAAAGAAATAGGTTATTAAAGTGGGTTACTTGTATGTGGTCATAAAATGTACGTATGACAGGTCGGATAGGACCATCTTTTGCATCCGACCCCGCTAACATCATTTGTTTGATTTTTGAAACCTGCAGAAGATGGTGGCTCATTGGTTAGAAGAGCTCATTTAGAAAAGAAAAAAAAATCATCCAACAAGTAAGCAAGTCCAAACCTCAAAGAGCTTTATAGACGTGTCTGCACTTCCAGTGGCGACAAATCTTCCATCAGGACTAAACTTTGCACATCTGGCAATATTCTAGATAGCTTAAACCATCAGTTCAAATAAGATTGCATGCAGTAAGCTATTTACTTAGTAGAGATAATTAGAGAAATGAGAACTGAAAGATAGATAGATATATGATGCAAAAGCTTTCTTCATATCTGTATACCTTGTGCTCTGAAAGGTGACGAGTTTCATGCTTTGGGAAACTTTTTGACAAACCTTTGGTATCCTGCACAGCACTGATTTGGCAAAAGACGTATATCAGCACAGTTTGTCTTAATTCTCTCTTTTTTCCAAATTTATCTGGATAAATTTCTTGAAAGTGACATTATAAAGCGTAGACGTGTACTATATATCCTTGTCCACTGGTGACTGGACAATGATATATGAGCAAATTCAGCAATGCAAAGGAAATGCAATCAACGGCCCAAGTGTTTTGTAGCTTTTGTTATCTATACTCAAGAAAAATGAGTGCTTCCTTCCCCCAATCAGTAATGTTAAAGCACTTTACACAAATCATGAACTGGCATTGTAAGAAGTAAACATTAACATCCCAAAGAATAGATAAATGTTATGTTACTAGCGACTAGATCATATGAGTCGAGATAAAATATAATCCAGAGTAAGAATGGCACATTTACACCTGAAAGATATTTAAAGGATTACATTTGTATATTAACAGGCCATAAACACAGTAGCAAGATTATTTGCTGCAAGGAACACATGAGTCAACATGGTCATAATGCTCCCTTGGTCCAACGGAATGTCACGATATTAACTATACAGAACCAGGTAACATGTCAATCAAGTGAAGAAGAAAACTGAAGTAAATTACCTGAAGTCAACAACAACAGGGCAGGGAGCTGGGATTGAGCCATATGCAGCAGGTATGGATGCACCCAAGTCATACAATCCAGATGAAGGAACACCTCTTATCATCTCATCTTTTTCCACTGCCAGACCCTGAAATCACCTTAGATCCAAAAACTTGCCTTTTGTGCTCACTCAACAAACAATTGAAGAATAAAAGGTGAAGTAACAGCTTCAAGGAAAAAATGGCAGATAAGAAACTCGCTACCTTAGCAACCAGCTCCAGAAGTTTATTAGGAGGGGCATCAATGTTCAAAGGTGTCATTGTTGCTGAAGCAACTGCACTTGCAGCCTAAAAATGATAGAATGTGCAAACATATATCAATCTATCTATGCATCAAAGAGCAGAACAAACTTTTCACCATTTGGTTATTAAAAATCTTTAGGATGCTAAGTTTTTTCACTTGATTAAGGTGGGTACTTTTATTGTCTTCAAACTAGAAAAGACCATTAAAAAAGATAACATATTTGCCGACCTAAAAAAGTTTTCATTTCTCACTCCTGTAATAAAAATAAGGGTAAACTACACATAATCCCCAACTATGCCCAAAAGACACAGCTATCCCCAACTTTCAAACTAGACACTTAGCTACACCCAGAGATTGAAAATGGACACTTAGCACATACCGTTAGATTTTCTGTTAAAATTTTAAGTAAAAAGACGAAAATCCCCTTGGTCATACTTCAAATTTTCAAAACATGCCATTTATGAGTTTTGGTGTGTTTTTCGATCAAACTTCTCCACAACCACCACGTTCCTCGCCGGCCTCGTCTCCGATCCTCCCACTGCGTTTGCCAGCACCGGATTCGACCTCCGACGGCTACGAGTCTCCGGCGAACAATTTTTTTACAATGGCATGATTTTGAAAAGTTGAAGTCTGACCAAGGGTATTTTTGTTTTTTTACTTAAAATTTTAACAGTAAATCTAACGGTAGGTACTAATTGTCCATTTTCAATCTCTGGGTGTAGTTAGGTGTCCAGTTTGAAAGTTGAGGATAGCTATGTGTCTTTTAGATATAGTTTGGAAATGACTGTGTAGTTTACCTAAAAATAATTCATTTCAGCTTATAACTATCATCTGAAAACCAATGCATTGCCTAATTTTTTTACAGGTAAATGAAAATACAGAGTACAATCAAGTGAACCAAACAATATAAACTAATTATGCAGCAAAAATTAATAGAAATTAATCAAAACCCACGCTCAATATAATCTTAAGCTTCCTCAGGAACAAACAGGCTGAGAAAAAAGAAACTGAGCAAATTCTACAGCACGTAATCAAGGAAATGTAAATCCACGAGAGTTGACATGAATTAAATTCATGAAAACAGGGGGAAGAGTAAAGGGAGGTGCCTGATTGAGATTGTTGTCGCGAAGATGAGCAACGATAAGAGAATTGACTTGGCGGTGGAGCTTCCCATCTTGCAGTGTCTGCTCCAATCTATTCTCCATCTACGCACCACAACTGGACGTCTACAATCAAACCTCTCTAAAACCCTATTTCTTTCTTTCTATTCCTTTTCTTAGGTTAATTGCATCTTTATGAATTGTTCACAACAAGTAATTAGTCTTTGTTTCAAATTATTTACAGATTGGTGTACTAAAAAGATATTGCTTCTAATTTATATACACTTAACTTAGTATTTTTCGAGTAGAAGTGGCTTTTTGAGCAAAAGTTTCAGGCACTTTTCGCAATTTTAATAATTTGTTTCATTTTTCAATGAGTTTTAGGATTTCATTTTCTGCAATTAGGTTTTGGCTATTTAAGCAGTCTTGTACGTTTCTGTTATTTAGTTTTGAAGTTTAATAAAAAAATCGAGATTTCCCTCAAATCTATCATTTTTAGTATTCTTGCGAATCAATGAATCTTGATAAAGAGTTCTTCCTAACCACGTACGCTACATCAACCCTATACTTGTTTTTAAATTGCAAAATAGTGCCTTTTAAACCTTGTTTCTTTCTTTTATATTAGGAAGTCGAACATCAGCTTTCATTGAAGTGAAGCTTTAAATTCGGCCACAAGAACGAATCCAACATCTGAAACTCTTGTCGTCTATTAATTGAAGAATTAACCGAGAATCGACAAGAAAATGAGAGGAAAGTGGTGGGTGTGCTTGGTCTCCTCTGCTTGAGCCTCGTTATTTTGGATAATAAACTAATATAAAGGTGTAAACACAAAATAGACAGTGTTTGGCCAATTGAAAATCGTCCATAGGCGCGTGAGTGAATCTCAGTGTTGGGCATGTAGATAGTCTATACAAATAATAACCAGAAAGTTCAGGTCGAATCCACAAGAATCAATAAGGGGTCAACAGTTAAGTTAATTCGAGTTATATATGCTAATGTAAAATGCGTAGTTAATTATCTAGTGATGTACTAAAATTAATTATTTAAGAAAACACACTGAACTTTAATAAAATAAATTCAAAGAGAGGCAACATGAGTACTAGGAAGCAAGTGAAACAACATTCAACAATTATATAGTGAACAATTATGCAATAAAACATTACCTTATGCCGCAAATACCGACTCCACCCCTCGGTATTGGAGTCTGATTCAGGGGCATTAAGCAATTCAAGCACACATGCACAACTCTTTTAATTCATATATCTTATACTTCCTAAATCTCTATCTTCTAGAATAAGTGGCTTGTAGCCCAAGAAATTTATTTTCCAAATTGTTATTTTCTAGTTTTTAATTTCTTAATATGTAGTTTTTAGTTTGTTATTTTCTTTTCAAGTTCCTGGTTATTTTCTAATATCATGTATTTAAAGGGGCTTCGGCTATTCAAAAAATAAGATTTAAGTGAATGAAAATTATACCTTTGTACTTGAGACCTTGTTATATTTTACTTATCACTTAGGTTGAGTAACCTAAGTGTAGTGTAAAAACCTTATCTTAGCCTAAACCTGGCTAAGTGACGGTTAAACCTTATATTAGCCTACACCCGGCTAAGTGGCGGTTATATTCCTCGAAACCCTACATCATTCTCTACTCATACCTTATTTGTCTCATTCATTCCTACATTTTTTTAATCGAAATCGTCAAACCAAGAAACTACAAAAACTATATTCAAATTTATCTCGTTCTACTTATTTTCGTAGCCATCCATGTATTAATTGGTATCATAACTCAGTTGGATGGCCAGTGCTAACTCTAAACTTTTCTAATGGCGGTGAGGATCAAGGTAAGTCAATGTCTGATGAACAGAGACGTATTGAGTATCTCGAACTACAAGTTCAAAAACTTTTACAGTGTGTAGGACGCGTTAATGATTCCAAAAAGGTTGTTCATAGGAGCGATAGTGTGAAAGGATCACACCAAGGTCAAAACTATAATTCCGAAGAGGGTGTAATGGGGCAAGAGAAGTCTCAAGCCCATCTCAAATCAAATAAAGGCATGACAAGGAGGTTTGATGACTAGTATCAATCTAGAGAAGATCATACTCATTACGAAGATCGTGATTCCTATTAGAGAAAGTCATATTAGGAATATTTTGGCCACGCTAACATGCCAAACTAAAAATCTCGAAATTTGAAAGTCGCACTAATGAAGATGAATTCATAGAATGGTTAAACATTATGGAGATGGTGGTTCATTACTAAACCACCATAGTATTGGAAAGTCAAGCTAATGGCTTTAAGATTGAGGAAAACATTTCAGACTGGTGGGACAACCTCAAAAACAATGAGAAAGATATTGTCGTATGAAGATAGTAACATGGGATAAGATGAGAAAAAAGTTAACGAGAAAATATTCTCCATCTCCTTACAAATATGAGGTGTATATCAAATTGTAAAAATTAAGGCAAGAAAGCATGTCCATAGAGGGTTATAATACTAAATTTGAGACCTTGATGATAAAAGCCGAATTAAGAGAAACTGAGAAGTATTCTATCAATCGCTTAATCGATAATCTAAATTGGGACATTACACATGTGGTCGATCTGCAACTGTACTAGTTATTGAAAAATGTGATCAAATATGCAGTAAATGTTGAAACTCAACACAAGCAAATGTGAATTCACACATCTAGAATATAGGTTCAATCCAAGAGTTATATGGCAAATGAGACAAATGTAAATATCAAGCCAAAAGTAGAAAGTGAAATCTATAAAGTAAACCTTGAAAAATCTTCAAAAATAACTTATATTTTTTAATTGTCAAGGTTTAGAGAACACAACATCTGAATTTCATAATCAAGAAGTGGTAACACTCGTGGAACATGGACTTGTGGCATGTGAAGACGACGTATTCGATGAGCAATATGTTGACCACATGATTGATTCTGAGGCAAATAATGTCGTGTATGCACATGTGGATCAAGGATAATCTTTGATCGAGCAAATAACTCTTGAACCAAGTTCAATACGTCGATTGGGGAGGATTGTTAGAAAATCGACGTATTTCAAACCAAATGCATTAGGCTAGATCACATTGAAAATCAAGACATATACAAATGAGCGATGATGACACATGAAGATAAGACTATTGAAATCGATGATAAATCAGGAGCGGTATATCTGTCGATATTAAAAAATAATGAGAATGAAGTCTATATTGTTGGATATGAGTTATCAGTTATATTGGAATCTATAAGTATTCAAGCGAAAAAAAATCACGAAGATAGTGAGTCATACATTTTTTGAATTGTCATGCTCAAGATAAGGTACACAACTTTATCATTGAAAGGGATATTTTTACTATTTTTGGTTACACTACAATAGCTGACGAAATGATGTTGCCCACAAGTAAACTTCTTGAAATATATATATTACAAGAGTCAGATGATGATGTTGTGGTAAAAATGAGAGAGCAAATGGTGACTTTATTAAGCACTCAAAATTATGAAAATTCGTTTTTTTCTTGATGAGTCAAATTCAAGATGGACGGTTTTTATTGGAACAACCACGTCAATTCAATCAAAGTGCTAAGCATGGAAACGTCTTTAAGAAATACTTTTTTGTGCATGATGAAGAAAATTTTATTCTCTTTCCCATATCACCAAAGAAAGTCTACGATAATCGTATGTGAATGAGAAAAAATGGTGAGAGATGGAAAGTGTTCGATATATTATTATATTATATATTTCATTATTATATTTCCTTATATTGTCTCATATTGTTCTCTATATAAAGAAGCATTCTATTGTAATTCAAAACAATCAAAGTATTCAATCAATAAACACTTTCATGGAATGAGAGAAGTAGGTTAAATCTTGGTTAAACCCTTACATTGTGCGTCCCTTTTCCCACTCGTTAATTATAGTTTAACGAGTGGGTGAGGCAATATTTTTCAATCTTCCTTCTCAAATTCTACATAAAATTTTTTTTTCAAGTTGTCGTCGCCAAGCAGCCTCAAACCCTTCTCCAAATTCTACTTCTTTGTTTTGTCTTTATTCCGTTCTCTATTACTCATTTACCACACCAATATACTCATAGCGTTGTTGTAGCAAAAATCTTTTCTCCTCTTTTTATTTTGTCTTATGCTTCATCTCCCTTACTCTTCAATAGCTTTTTGTCATATTCCCTATTTTGTCTCTATCTTAATCTCTTCTCTTTTTTTTTTTTGTAATCTCATATTCATCTATGTAGTTCCTTTTTCATCTCCTAATCTAAAATCCTTCATAAATCTCTCGATTTCTATTTTTTAGTATGTATCTTCTTTTACTCACTTTTCTTTTAAATTACGTTCCTTTACCTATTATTCTTTCTTATCCTCAAATCAAAATTTCTTTGTTCTATATGTTAATCTCCTTTATTTCACGTTTCTTTCCTTCTCTTAAACTCCTTTGTTATTCTTTCATTCACACCCCTTATTATAATTCTATATTAATCTCTTACACTAATAAATTAAATGTCCATAATATTCTTTATTGCACCGTCATTATATGACGTAGTTGGTGGTCTTGCACCGTTGTAGTTTCTTGAATTATGTCGCACCGACGTAGTTGCCTAAAATTTTAGTGGTATATCTTAAAAACACTTTTGCACCGTCCTCATTAGACGCAGTTGCCGCACCTTCCCCCTAATCTCTCTTTCGATCATTCTTCTTCTCCATTTCATCTTTTATTAAATCTCTCACTTTCTCTTCTAATTCTTAGTCTCTCTCCTCTAGTTCCCATCTCCTTCTTATATCACCCTACTCAATTTCTTTACTCACCCTCGGTCTTTAAAAGAGATTAAGTTTGTGTGTCTCTTGTACCAAACCAGTTTGTAGATATATTCACCAAAGATTTATGGACCGCTCTCTTCAAAGACTTTTGCTCCAGTTAATGTATTCAACCTCCTCTTTCTCCGACTGCGGGGGCGTGTTAGATATTGTATTATATTGTCATTAGTTGTATTATAATCTTTTATAATGTTAATTTCCTATTGTAATATTAGGGTTTAGGGTCATTATTATATTCCTTATACTGTATCATACTGTTCCCTATATAAAGGAGCATTCTATTGTAATTCAAAAAAATCAAAATATTCAATCAATTAACACTTTCAGAAAGAAAATGAACTTATGAAATACGTCAACTTCCGCACATATAAATTGGTTTCTTTTTAATGGAGCCGATTAATGTCCGTTTGATGTTGAAGATCAATTGATGACAACATTTAATATAAATTATTTACGCCCTTTCAACACTGGTGGAGACTTGAGGATATTGTTGGAGAAGAGGGGAGAACGTCCAAGTGAGTGCGAGGTGTCTCATGCCTTCAATTATAAAGATCTATATCCTTACAATGACAAAGATTTGAGGAAATGTCCTTTTTCGCAACTTTGGGGGTTTGATGCATGGGTATTACAATTTAGCACATGGGCACAACTTTTTTAATTATTCTATTTCATATTTCCTAAATGTCTATCTTCTAGAATAAGTATCTTGTGGCCCAAGAAATTTACTTTCCAAATTGTTATTTCTTAGTCTTTAATTTTCAAGTATCTAGTTTGTTATTTTCTTTTCTAGTTCCAGTTGTTATTTTCTAATATCATGTATTTAAAGGGGTTTAGTCTCTTGGAAAAGTCAGATTTGAGTGAATAAAAATTATAAGTTTGTGTTTGAGACATTGTTTTATTTTACTTATCACTTTGGGCCGAGGAACCTAAGTGTGGCGTAAAAACCTTATCTTAGCTTAAACCCGGCTAATTGGCGGTAAACTTATCTTATCCTACACCCGGAAAAGCATGGCGGTTCTATTCCTCGAAACCCTATATAAGTATCTACATATACCTTATTTGTCTCATTCATTTCTACACTTTTTCAATCGAAATCTTCAAACCCAAGAAACAACAAAAATATATTCAAATTCATCTCGTTCTACTTATTTTCGTAGTCATCCCCGTATCAGAGTCGACATGTCTACTATCACCACTTTCGATTTTTTTTCACAAAATCTCTTCCAAACATTTAACAATAAAAAAATATCACAACTAAAATATGAATCTCAAAGGTTAGGGGTGTTAAAAAAACCGAACCGACCGAATCAAACCAAACTAAATAATGGTCAGTTCAGTTTTGGTTTAATTATCTAAACTCGATCGAAAACCGAACCAACTGACCAGTTAAATTCACCCTCAATCATAGCCTTTAGTTTGTTAATTTTTTAGTCCTAGTTCATATTTTTAAAACAGATTCGAAATGGACTTAAAGTTTATGAGCTGCCTTTAGTTTATTTAATAGTTTTAATTTATTTAAAATGGTGTGTGGTTGTAGGCATCTTATTCATCTCTCACTCTCTCAATAACACACAAAAATCACAAACCCTATTTCCAACTTTAATTTCTCACACACAGAACTCTCACAGAACCAAATCACCACACAACACACACAACCAAACCACTCAACGTCGCCACCTCCTCCGGCCGACGCCGCCGCTACTTTCTCCATTCGTCTGTTGTTTCTCCATTTTTTTGGGATTTTCCATGAACAACCTCCTCCTTTTTCAGTTAAAAATGGTAGTTGTGCACGGTTCAAACCAAAAACTGATCGAATATATCGGTAAGGTTTGCTAAACCGACTGACTTTGAGCAGTTCGATTTCAATTTAATTTTTTGGAGAACCGAATCAATCGGTTCGGTTCTTGAACCGTGAACACCCCTATCAAAGGTGATCAGGAATTTAATGGATAATTGAGGATTACTATTACGATGCACTCAAGTCATTGTCTAGTACCGAGATTATTAAGATTTGATGGAGCACTGGTAATCCAAACCCACCCTAACGTCCATCAAGAAAATGAAAGAAATGTGCTATTTCTCGAGGTCAACCAAAGAAAAGTCAATTAAAGGTTATGTAGGAATCACTAACTTTCGAGTTGGTACTCTATAGTCATAAAACGTGCTTACCCCCACAACGAAGGTGTAAGCCCGCCTTCTATGTGAAATCTATCCAAAGTAGGCCTCTATTCAACTCATGTCACCCCTAGATCAACACTCTGATACTCGAACACAATAATCCTCTTCAATCCATCCCCAATCGAGTCGCTACTCGCTAATCATTGGAAATTCTAAACTCAATCGAACAATCATATATCTCCATCTCAATTTCAATTATCAATATTATAATCATCATCAAATCAAGCATATGCACATCAATCTCAAGTTCATCAACTAAATCTCATGCAATTCTCAAGTGCACAATCCAAATCACAATATGTCAATTGTAAACAATTCAACAATCTTCACTAGATGATCTCAAATCAATAGCAATCCTCACCATCAACAATATAAACTAAAACTCAATTATAAAAATACCACCTTATATATAGAACTTGTCAATTACACTTTTTCTATGCTTCAACGCATTGATCTCCTTCTTCAATCTCTAATCACTAATCTCACTACAATCTCAAAACTAAGGAAAACAACCAAAGATCTAAACACATGAGCCACAATCCCCACTTACACAAGAGAAACTCCCAAAACACTCTAGAACTATCAAGTATCAACATTATGAACCAAGTTCGCTTCTAAATTGAACTAGCTCTCACCTATTTATACCAAACACTCAAAATGAGGACCAAATGAGATAAATATAGGATTTAATCTGAAAAATGGTCGATTGATGAGCGTCAAGAGGCGAACTAGATGTATGCTTATTCTATTAGTGAAATGCACGCGTGGAGTGGCGAGGGTGACCTCCATGTCTTCCTCTGGTCAGCAATGTTTGGTTGGACTTTGCGCAACAAAATCTGTTACAGAGTGGCAAGCCTTGCACTCACCTCTTTTTCCTATTTTTTGCAGATTAGGCAGGGTGAGTGGTGACCTAGAGGTCTGACTCTCCCTCACCGTCTGTTGCTACATGCCTACAGCTCTTCTCAAATCCCGTCTTTTCATGCGTTTTTATCCAAAATCAACCTATTTTTTGAAACTCACTATCACACCCCGTAAAACATATTTGGCACATAACAATACAAAATAAGACTAAATATGGTCAAATGTGAAGAAATTTGGCTCGAGTGTATACAAAGATTCCACTCATGTCATTTTCTATTTATTTATTTTGGTATTGTAATAAGACAATTTTTTATTCGTCTTAGTATTTTTTATTTTTTTTTGTAGATCTATATGTCATTTGTATATTAAGTGTCATATTTTCATGGGAAAACTTTAGCTGATACCCTTAGAATTAGTTGTTTTGCGGATGATTACATCTAGAATTTTTTTTCGTAGAGTGTGTACCTAAGATTGTAATTTTTTGCACTGTTTGTCATTCCTTCAGGTTCCGTTAGATATTAATTTTTTTAATTTGTGAAATGACTAAAATAATCTTAAGAGATAAATTCATTTTTTAATTAGATTGAAAAGACTAAAATACCCTTACATATTAATCTATCAAACACACGCCACTCTCCCCATCTTCTCTCTCTCTTTTCTCCCCCTCCCCTCTCACTCTCTATCTCCCATCTTCCACCAAACTACAAATAACTTGTAAATTATGCACCATTGATGAAACACTTATAAATTTCAAGAATCACTCATAAATTATTTGTTTGGCGTTGATTTTTAAGAGAATTTAACACCATACACAAAACCAAAATCTATGCAACAACCAACACCCACATTTCTCCCCCAAATCTCTACAACACGCAAAACTAGAAACCTCTCATTCTCTCTCGAGAACCAATCTTATCATTCAACAATGGAGGACCAAGACCACAACCTTCTCCAGATCTGGCGATCCCCAACCTCATTCTTCTTCTCCTGGCCACCCCGCCTCCCGTCCCCGATGTCCCTCGACACGGCGCTTCACAACATCCCGTTACAAGATTAGATCGACTACTACGTCTCCGGCTCCTTCATAACCCTCCTCTACCTCATCTCCAAAGTCTACCGCGGCTCGCCGATTCTCTCCACCGCTCGCACCTGCCTCGCCTACATCCTCTAGCTCTGATCTGATCCCCTCCTCGTCGTGCTCCGCCGCGGACTCCCCCAGTACCTCGGTCGCGAATACCCCCGCTGAGGCCGTCCCTCGCCTCAAGTAATTTCTTGTCCTCTACGCCGCAACACGTCGATCTCGTGATCTGGGGTTTTCGCAGCGAGTTTCCACGAGATATGCTTTGATCTCGTCGGAGAATCGCTGGATTGGCCGCTCTTAATCCATTTCTTGTAGATTCGGTTAGTTTCTTAGTTAGGGTTACATGAACATGAGAGAAGTATGGGAGGTTTAATTATATGGTAACAGGGATGATCTAGAACCTTGTGGGTATGGTCTTAAATGCCCAGAATAATCAGTGCCCATTAAACAATTTATGAGTGTTTCACTGCTGGAAAAGGACAGATGGAGAGAGAGAGGGGGAGGGAGTGGTTGTGAGAGAGAATAGGAGGGGAGGGGCATGTGTTTGAAAATTAGATTAATAGGTAAGGGAGTTTCAGCCTTTTCAATATAATTTCAAAAAAAAACTCAATTTATCTCTTAATGAGTATTTTAGTCATTTCACTAGTTTAAAAAAAATTAAAATCTAATGAGACATGGCGGAATGACTAACGATGCAAAACAATTCAATCTTAGGTACCCGCCCTGTTAAAAAAAAGTGGATAATTCCACTTCACTACACCCAAGTATGCACGATTTCGAAATCAATACTCCAAGTTTTAAAAAAATAGAAGTATCCCAACAATTTTTAAGTTACACTTAAGGTAACTTCTATTAAATCTAACAGAATTGGTGTACAAAAAGTTCAAAATGCCCTTAATAGTTATTTTTTTTATTGGCAACAAATTAAATTGATATAAAGCGATATTACAAGCGTGCCCGAGAGGTGAGAAAATTACAATTACAAACAGAGTTAAAAATCCCTAAAAGCTGGATTAAATTGTGCATAACCACAATAGAACATATTCAATCGAGATGGCCGACCAATTGGGAGGAGTCGCAATTGAACCGGTCTAATTCACCTGCTCTTGGTCTAATCTGGTCCGACCAATAGATAGGTCAGACCAGAGCAGACGAAATCGCCGGCGAGCAACGACTCTGGCGACTACGAGCAAGGGGAATCGACGAGGAACGCCGAAAAAGTAAGCCTTCAACGAAAACGAAGCCTGGATAGCCATGACAACGTCGGAAAAGGGAGGTCTTCAACCTTCTTCCCTATCTCCGAGCCTCAGCAGCAACAAACTTCTCCTTACCCATCGAAACACCTCCGCCACACCACCTGAAGCCCCTATCAAGATCCACCTGCATCGGGAGGCGACGCCGTCCAAGGAAACCCATGAGCCAAACTGGCCATACCATAACGTAGATATGAGAAGCCTCCACCGAGAGGAAGCCGAGCTCCGGCATCGCTAATACAAACCACTATGTCAAAGTACCAGAGGGGAGGGTGGTGGAGCTAAGACTTCTTGACAAGAGCCGCCTGAGAACGCAAGCCCTCATCTTCGCCTCATTTGTTTCTGCGTCTTTGCATGGGAATCTAAAACTTGCTCCGACGACGGCGCCAGAGTCCCTTACCCTAAAAATCATCTTCACCAGAACCGAACATCGCTTCTAGTACAACCACCAATACCATCGACGATGAAGAGAAACTCAGTTCGGCGACGGAAGAGAGCCCTTGTTTCGAGTCAAACCAGATTTGAAAAAACCCAGATCTGGTTTGAAACCCGAGAACAAGCCCTTCCATCGCACAGAGAGACCTCTCGTGGCCTCTCCTCGGCCACTCCATTCGGCTCTTCCACTGGAGAGAAGGGAACTGCGATGAAGCCACCCTGCACCGTTCGACTCTTCCACGCTAGGATGGAAGCTGTGACGGACAATCCTATATGATTTGTGCCCTAGTCCAATACTATTTATTTCTATGAATATGTATTGTCTTTAGCAATGAAATAAAGCGACATTTTATTATTATGGTGTTGTAATAATGTGTTAAGTATACATCGATCAATATCATCGAGTGTGACATCACTAATAGTAGAACTATATATCTGCATGATTTATACTTAACGGGTTCCTGATCAGTCAAACTTCATCAGAAGCGACCCGTATGAGGACGACTCTTTATGATCACGCTCTACTGATCATGGCAATAGGTTTTGCCAGAGTCAGATCATAGATATCATTGTGGAAATGATATTGGGCGACCCGACTTGAATATGTTACATAGATGATGTCACGGACATATTCAGAGATCGTAACTTGTCATTGTATCCTTAGACCAAAGAGTCTCTGTGATCACAACATAGTCAATATCCGAGTTTGACTCAGACCTAATGTTATCTGTGAAAGGGTAACCATAATGGTTGTGATTGGCTTGGGGATGGGTTATATGTGTGATACGAGAGATGTCTAAGGGATTTATCCCTCATACTACGGTATTGGATAGGTATCAGTTTGTGCCACTTGATGAGAATGAATGAAAGGAAACGCATGGTCATGCAGATGATACGGAGTATCATTTTCAGTCATCTCGGATATCAAGAAACAATGATTAATTAAATAAGGATGACGGCTTTATACCTTATGATTAATCAAGATACCCAGAGATAAAAGGATAGTGACATGGACGACATCAGGTTAAATCGGATCGCCGATAATCATGAACTTTGGGTAATCATAATGTCTTACTAGAGGCCACTTATGATGGAAAGGGTAAAATGGTAAGTTTACGCCGATCTGCCAACAGGACATGAGCCTAGAGGGTCACACGCAAACGATCCACATCTTAGGAAATTCGGGTAGAATTAATTGTGGATCGGTTCAATCGAGCTGTGGCCAAAACCCTACGGTTTTGGGCTACGGGCTCGTCAGCTCAAGTGCCATGGACCGGGCCAAAACCCTAGGGTTTTGGGCGCCGGCCATGATGAGGAATGGGGTCGAAACCCTAATGGGTTTGGCCCATGAGGCCCAAGCCGCCCAAGATGGCCGGCAGCTAGGGTTTGGAGGGAGCCGAACCTAGCCTATTTTATGGGTTGGTTCATGCTCTCAACACCCTAGTCAATCTCTATAAATAGAGGCCACATGAGCTGAAAAATCATAACTTGATTTTTCCATACTGTTACTCTGTCAGATTTGCTAACTGAACTTATTTTCTTTCTAGTAGGGGAATCTGAGTTTAGATCTGGTGGTCTTGCGCATTCGTGTATGCTTGATAGAGGAAGAGATCGATTCAGGATTTTCAGGCGGCTGATCCGATCCAAATCTGAAGGTGAATCACTTAGTTTTACGTTTTCAGGGTAGAAATAGGAGATCTAGGCTTACAACGATTCGAGGGCTGTTTCGGGGAATTTTATTTTTATTTTCCGCTGCATATTCTGTGTTTTGACTCCTCCGAAACCCAGCAAATCCACCATCTTCCTAATCTTTGTTTGTAATTGGAGTATACCCACCTTGTCCCAAAATGGCTAGGATAGTAAGGATTTTCGCCGGAGAGAGCTTCTCCGCAAAACGGCAGCTCCTCCGACGATGTTGGGAAGACCAAAGCGGAAGTGAGTTGAGAGAGTTCACTATAGTGTTTCTGTTGTGATATTACAGATACTTGTTTGCCCTAAATATTTATGATTTGAAATCAGTCTAGTCTGACCGATTCAAATCCTGTCTAACCGATTTAATTATTAATAATTAAAATAATATATCTAATCAATTATTAATCATATATTGAAATTTTTGATTGTCATAACTCTCTCATACGAGCTCTATTTCATGCTCATAGTATATCAAATCAAAGAGAATCGGAAGATCAACAACTTTTGAAGAAATTTTTTTCGTCTATGTATTATTAATAATTGATTTACTTTCGTTTGATAAATAACCAAAAATATTAATGATATAAATAATTAATCATTAATAATGTTTTTTTTACATTTTGCTATAACTCCGTTAAATTTTGGACGAACTTTTTTAAAGAGTATAAAAAAATTGTTGCTGTTGGATGAAATTTTGAACAAAAACTTATCTATTCGAAGTTGTTGATCTTCTGATTCTCTTCAATTTGATATACTATGAGTTCGAGACGAAGCTCGTACAAGAGAGTTATGTCATTCAAAAGTTTCATTATACTATTAATAATTAATAAGAGAATTCTTTCTTCAAAGTTTTTGATACGATTTTCTTTGATTTGATATATTATGAGCCCGAAATGGAGCTCGTATAAGAGAGATGTCATTCGAAAGTTCCAATATATTATTTATAATTACTAATTGTTGAATCCCAAAGTATAATGGTATTATTATGAATCACTTAACTTGAATTACAAGAGGAGATTCCTTTATATAAGGAATAATAGAAAATAAACACAACTATGAAACATAATACTAATAGGGAACCCTAATTAATCAACTATTCTAACACCCCCCCTCAAGCTGGAGCATACAAATCATATGCACCAAACTTATTGCAAATATAACTTACGCAGGGTCCTCGCAATGATTTTGTGAAGACATCTGCCAGCTGATCACTAGAGTTAACAAAATTGGTTGAGATGCATCTTGACATAATCTTCTCTCTAATAAAGTGACAATCAATTTTCATATGTTTGGTCCTTTCATGAAACACTGGATTGGACACAATGTGTAATGCTGCTTGATTGTCACATATTAATTTCATCGGAGTAACTTTTGCAATTTTGAGTTGTTCAAGTAGTTGTTTTAACCAGATGAGCTCACATGTTGCCAAAGCCATAGCTTGATATTCAGCTTCTGCACTAGATCTTGCAACCACAACTTGCTTTTTACTCTTTCAAGATATTAGATTACCACCCATCAATACGCAATAACCTGAGGTAGATCGTCTATCTGTAGGAGATCCTGTCTGTGGTTCCTACGAGATTGGCTATTTTGTATAATGGCAAGATGTTCATCCATATGTCGCGTCCTAAGAAGCCTGATGCTGAAATCAGACGATGCCTATCCAGAAGTCTCAACATCAAGATCCGAACATCTTAATATGCGACTTTCTGGAGTTTTCTTATTTAGAAGATCTCTCAATCAAAGTATGAGACAATATGATTTAGCTACTCACCAGCATAAGGAAACTTGGATATGGCGTATCAGGATGGCGCTATTTAAGATCTTTTGGGAAACCCTAAAAGACGATTTGTTCATCTTCTATAAAAGGTCGCCGACCTCTCACTTAGAAGGTGGTGCTTTTGTAGAGTATCTTTGTGCTAAGTATTTAGAGTCCCAAGCGTGTTGGACTAGTGTGTTGGGAGCTGAATGCTTTGACAAAAATTTACTCTTGTGTGTTCAATCAATATTCTCACGAATGGTTGTTTGACTGATCTGGGTCATAATCGCACGATTGAAGATACGTGCATCCTGTGAAGAACCAAGAACAGACCTGAGCAACTGAAGCGTGCTCGAAGAGTGGACTCGGGCGAGGAGCTCGAAGACAAGGGGAGACCCTGGGTTAAGTTGTCGCTAGTAATAATAACATAAAGCTTAGATTTGTATGATAATCTTAGAAGGCTTGTATGTTTGATTGATTACATCATAGTAAAACTTGTTCACTGGCAGAGTGCCCCTAGATGTAGGTGACATTGCACAGAATTGGGTAACAAACTTCTGTGTCGTTTTTACGCTTTGTCCGTTATATTGTTTAGTGACTGTGCACCAACAAATGTCTATCATTTAGTCGGAACATTGTGATAGACATCTTGCGTTTAACCAGAATTTCACTGCCCAATCTGCATCTGAGTATGCAGTTATCTCTGTACGTCATTTGTCTTCATAAATCAACCTTGTCTCGGGGATCCCTTGATATACCTCAAGATACGCACCACTGCATCCCAATGATTATCAAATGGAGACTAAAGAACCTGACTTACCACACTCATAACAAATGAGATGTCTGGTCGAGTGATCGTAAGATAATTAAGTTTTCCAACAAGTCTGCGATATCTTCCGATATCTTTTATTATTAATAATTAATAAAAGAATTATTTCCTCTAAGTTTTTTACATTGGTATTTTCTTTGATTTGATATATGATGAGCCCGAAACGAAGCTCGTATGAGAGAGTTATGTCATTCGAAAGTTTTAATATATTATTTATAATTACTAATCAATATTATTTTAATTATTAATAATTAATCCGATCAAACCGAATTTAAATCGATCAGACCAGACTAATTTCAAATCATAACTATTGAGGACATTTTGCATACCAACTATGTTAGATTTAACAGTAGTTATCTTAAGTGTAACTTAAAAAGTTTTGGGGGCACTTCTAAATTTTTTTTAAACTTGGAATATTGATTTCGAAATCGTGCATACTTGACTGCAGTAGAATACTCATAAAAATTAAGGGGTAATTACATGTCAGTACCCCATCGAAACATCATTTTAGAATTAGTACCCCAAGTTTGAAATTTTTTTTTCGGTACCCCAAGTTTCATTAAGTTACACTTAGGTCTAATTTCATTAGATTTAACTGGTGTAGCTTGTAAGAAGTCCAAAATACCCTTGTTAAATAACCCTTTAATTATACAATTATTTGATTGAATGTTAAATGACCATTTTATCCACTATTAAATGACAAAATAAAATCATATTTTAAGGGTAAACTTGTCTTTTCAACTAAACAAATACAAATGTAAATACTAAACATATGAAATTACAATAATGCCCTTATCTTCTTTCTTTATTTTCCACACATTCAAAACCCTATCTATTATCTCTTTCCCAACCACATCTCTAACCCTTCATCTCACATATATGAGCCTGATTGGCCCAAAGGCTCAAGGCTGGGCGTCGGCGAGGGTCGATCTGGAGCGGTTGAGGGCGTCAGCGAAGGTTGCGCAGAAGCGGCTGAGGGCGTCGGAGGGGGTCGATCTGGAGGTTGAGGTGGGCTGCGCCGAGGTGGCTGAGTTCGACGCTCCTCTCGGCTGGGCTGCGCTAAGGCGTCGGCGAAGGAGTTAGCTGAGGTCGACGCCCTCCAGGTTCGCCCAGCCTCCTCCAAGCTTGCCCCCAATCTGAGCACCAAGGCGTACCTGCAGCAGCCCGATTTCATGAAGACCCGGGGTCGAGACCTCAAGTTCTCTGTCGGACCTCGTCGTCTCCTCCGCCCCTGCCGCTAGTCATCATCGCCGGTGAGACTGAAGGTTGAGCATTGAAATTGTGGGTTGAGAGGTGGGTTTAAACAGTTGCGTGTTTGCTTTATGATTTTCCTCATTTTTCAGGGTTTTTGTTTGTGGGTAGATCTGTTCGGTGGTGGTGGTGGGTTGGATGAAGGTTTAAAATTGAAATAAAAACCAAATTAAAATTTTTGATTGAATGTTAAATTGAAAAAGTTTATCAGTTTCTATTTCATTTTGTCAAACCAAAAAGCAAGATAAAAATGGAATAAATAATCTAAAGAGAAACTAAAATTTTAGGAATTAAAATTGACGACATTTGTTTGAAAATTTAATGAATAGATGAGGGCATTTTGGTCATTTTACAAGCTTTTATTTATTTATTTATAATTTATAACTTCAAAAGACACGCGTATCCTTGAATCATATAATAAACCTAATATTTTATGGAGGGTAAAATAGTAAATTCACATTTATAAAATAATTACACCATGCAATTAATACCCATGACATTTTGGGTATTAAAAAAATATGAAAAATATTGTTGTTAGATTTAATAAAATTTGGACTGAAGTGTTAACGTTTCAAACTTGAGGTACTGAGAAAAAAATTTTCGAACTTGAGATACCAATCCTGAAATGAGGTTTTGATGGGATTACTGATTTGTAATTACTTCAAAAATTAATATTGCCAACCTTACTATTTCTCATCTAAGAAAACTAAAAACATATTTTCTCATCTATTTAATATTTGTAACACAAAAAAGAATGTGGGAAAGTAAAGAACGTCACAAAGTGCATATAAGTTATGTTTGTTTCAATCATTGATGCTACCAGAAGTTTTTTATCTGCTGCTTCAGATACACTTCATCATATTACAAAGATCTGATTCACCATGTTCAGAGAAAGAAATGTCCAAAACAAAATATCGGCATTTGGCAGAGTGGGATGTGAAATACGATAAATGGAAAGTCGTTCAAAGAACATAAGAAGCTTTAATTGATTCGGATCAGGTATATTATGCTATCATCATAATTTCACAGCAAACAACATTTATTTCTTTTAATCAATAAGGAAGGAACCTATGCTCAACGGGCATTCATTTTCAACTACTGATCGATCGTTCATCTTAGATTTAGAGACGTCCCCTCTTCACAAGTGCCCAGGCTACGGCGCCAACTGCAGCCCCACCCAAGTGAGCTGATCCTGAAATCTGATTATCTCCCTGCAACAACAAAATTTAATGGGATAATCATTCACAAAATAATGCGTTGTGCATGAGCCATGTATGGAATTTATCAGATATGCTGGATACAAGCTCATCCATGACAAGCCAACGCATGCCTATAACTATACTGAACGACATATACTGACAAGTTTGAAAGTTCATAAGCAACAAATTTCCAAATTTAGTGACTGTAGTAACCGCCAAAGAAAAAAAAGCGTAGTAAGATGCTAAGGAAGTGGCAGTGCAACAACATACCTCTATAATTCTCAACGCATCTTTTGCAATTAGAAAGATTCCCTAAGGCCAATACCCAAAACAAATTTGTGAAAGGCAAACTTTCAATGATCAAACAATATTACCAAATCTAGAACGATGAAAGCTTACCAATAGGATAGCAGGAACAGGAATTATGAAATCGAAATAAAGAGTTGCTCTTGGAAAGAGGAATATATTCAGCAACATGATAGCATTCACTGCCCCGCTTGCCCCCTACATTAAACAACCGCAACCAACAAGTTAGTTCTTTTTTTATCTTTTCAACTGATCCCTCCATTCGGATCACCCAAAACAAAGACCTGATGGAATGTATATATTTCTAGACAAATCATGATGCAATTAAGGAAGATGTAGTCCCACAGCTTATTTGCAAGGATATGTATATTTCAACCACATTAAAAATGTGTGATAACTTGATGAAAAAATTAGTGAAAGAAATGGAGCACATGTTAGCTCATTCCAGGAAGATATAAGTAAAGGATTAGAGTATAAAATGAAACAAATATTTGAACAGCATGCAGATGCTCATCAATATGTTTCTATTTCACTCCAATATACACCTCAAGCATTGCTGGTTGGAACTTGTGAAATGCTCAAACCATGTGATGATGAATAGTTCTCTAGGAAATAAATATCTATTTTAAAGCATGCATGGCGAGAGACGGATCCACAATTGTTAGCGGGGGAACCAATTAGATCCGTCTTAATATGGTGCTCCAGTTTTAGGAAAGCATGTGCTCAGTTGAAAACACATTGTCATTGAATCTCACTAAAACCCTCTCCTCTCTCGAACTTTCTCTCTCTAAAAAAGCTCCCCTTCTTCATCTTCTTCCTTGGGCCGCCGGTCTCTGGCGATGCTCTTCGGCGACCTATTCTTAGCTACCGAGTTGGTTTCGTGGTAGAGGGGCGAGCTCTCACGGTGGCGGCTCGTTTTACGGCACAAGTGGAGGAGATTGGTGGGATGCTCTGTCGGTCTTGACCGGAGCAATGGTGGCCGACAACGCACCTCCTACTCTGACGGGAGGCTCGAACCGAGGTGGCCAGGGAGTGGCTGGGCGTGGCCATTGCTAGGGCTGAAGGGGAGATCGGAAGGAGGAGCTGCTCCGTCGCACCTCCAGCTTCGGTGAGAGGACCAAACGGACCAGTGACAGGTGAGGGTCGGAGGTCACACCTCCAGCTCCGGCGACAGGACCGAACTGACGAGGGCTCGAGCTCTGGGGCAAGATCTGGTCCTTTCTTCAATGACCTCCCCTTCGCGACTGAGCTCCGGCAGTGTGGTGGTGGACGGCAACTAGTGTGGTGGTAGAGGAGAGCAGCTCGGATCGAAGCCGGGTGGAGTGGTTGCAGGTGCATCGCTGAGAGGGAGGGCGGACTGAGCTGGCTCCGACAGTGGTGACGGAGGCGGGACGGCGCTCCTCTGTCGTCGGCGAGGAGATGGGACCTCCAAGGTGGAGGCAAGGCTGCTGGTCGTCGTCGCCGGCGAAGAGCTTACCATAGGGTTTTGCGAAGGTTTGACGTCATTGTGACGCTTCAGCTCCCGGTTCAATTTCGAAATTGGACCGATCCAATTTAAAATTGGACCGGGATGAACCACTGGTCGCTGATTTGAACCGGTTCATTCTCCGATTGAGCCGGTTCTCATAGGGTTTTTTATTTTTATTTTTTTCTCCGTTTGATTGTGTTGTATTTACCGTCCGCTCAGGCTTGCTTATAATTTTTTTTCTTGCTGATAAAAAAAAAGTGCTAGTTTAAACTAGAATGACATGATTTTGCATAGTGTATTTGATCTGTGACATCATTCTTAGTTTTTCCAGAAGTTGCATAATTCTTCAGAATGGATGGCAGAATATCAATTATAGGGCAATTGAGAATACTTCATTTAATTTTTCTGTTAAAAAGGAAAGAACGATAAAGACCTGAATACAAAACGGAGATGCTGAAAACATACCAGTCCTGGAGTATTTGCATTTCCATACCACATTCTTGTGCCCTGTTAGTAATAAAATGTGAGGATGGACACTAAAGCATTTACATCAAAAGAGTCCAAGAACTTAAGATGCCATTTGAAATGAAAAGTTGATTGAGATTGTTATGTGGGCATAATGAGTAGAATATTACGCCAATATGTGAACTAGTAGTATCCCATCTTCAAGGATATGTTGACTGGTCTAGTAAGCAGAAAGATGTCTGTTGAGAGTCCAACTCAGAACTCATGTAGTGTTGGGATGATTACAAATTACAAACATTTTAATATTAGCATTAGTTTGGGCTAGAGTTCTATTGGGATTAGGGTGCGTTCAAGTGCAAGCAGACTATAAATATCTGTATGAGTTGGGCAATATTATCATGGAATAAAAAAGTCAATAGTTTCTTAGTTAGAGATCTTGAGTTCTCTCTTAACAAATTCTAAATTGAGAATAGAGATCCTCTCGTTAATCGAGCTCTCTATCTATCCAAACCCAAGCCATAACTCGATCCACAAACCTGGGACCGCATCAATGTCTGACTTGATGTGTAAACAATGAAAACAGTATTAAAGGCAAGTGAAATGTCCAGACTAACAACGCAAAATAGAGCTTATTTTGTCTGTTCTTAATTCGAAGATCATACATTTGATTACCTTCTCTAAAGACCACAATTCCATTCATATAAAGCAAGTTGAAAAGCATTTACTTTTTTCTAGACTAACGGAATACCTTTGATGACAAGCTCATATAAGCATGGTGAATCAAGTAGAACACTGAACCACCAACTGCCCCAGCGAGGTACAACTTCAATAAAAATTCAGGCCCAAAAGATCTTCCAATCTGCTCAATGCAGAATATTAGTACAGTATAATACATCAGTATGACATATAAATGTGCCTTTTATGCATGCAGATGGTCATCATTGTTGTTTGGGTAATTCTAAACACGACAAGAGTTGGAATTTGTAACCTTCAGCAACTTATATGTTAGAAATATGCAGAAATAGCATGCAGCCAAATTGTTTTTTCCCTTCTTTCCTTAATTGACAAACCTAAAGCAAAGTTTCATCATCCATTTCTCTGTAATATGTAAACACCAGAAATTGACAGAAGAGTCTAAACAAAGAAGAGTACAAGGCAGATAACTTACATGCACTCCGAAGAAGTAAAGTCCAATCATGTTAGAAATAATATGCCCCGTGTCGATATGACTGAATGCAGAAGTTATCAACGTGTGCATGCGTCCACTTTTGAAATTCTCTAAAGAAAGCTGCTCAGATAATGCTGATATGTCAGTACAAGGAGTTGAAATAAACTCTTTTTTTAAACTGATGACTTTTAGCGTTAGCAAAATAGAATGATTGTTGCCTTGTGACCAGAAAAAATAGGAGCAAGGTTGTGTACATAAATGCCCTCCAAAAAATACCCCACAAAGGTGGAGCACCACGCACTGGCATGCCCTTTTGACAACTTAGCTAGGGCACCCAAAAAACTAATATACAAAATTCATATCCTAATGGAGCCCTTATTTCCCATTTGAGTGAAAACACTTGCCAGTGCTTCTAGGATAGTAACTTTTTCAGATTGTTGTATGTTATTACATCTGCACTTGCCACTCTTCAAAGGGTATGACCAAGTCAGACTAATAAAATCATTTTTCTCATTTAAAAGCATAGTGATTAGTGGTTAAAATACTGATGACTCACAGTAAAATTATTCAGCATAAATCTATGATCTGCAACTCTCCATAACATAAAAACGCCGACATTAGCTAAAATCAGCCCCAAAACCATGTCATTAGCTGTTAGCCCTCTGAACCATGATCTCCTGCGAACAGGAGAAGACAAATTACAGACTTTGAAGCATTACACATGCAGTCTAAACTACAAGTTAAATATATAAGATGATATGGCCTATCCCATCACACCTACAAGTACAAAACCCATCTTTTGGTTATGCATTTAATGCAAACATGAAAACATGTACATTCCTGGAAGCTCATAAATCGTAAAGGGGTGATTGCAGATGGTTACCTGTAACTATCAGTTACAAACACATGACTACCCAATGTTTTCTTTCTTCCACATGCTTACCCAAATAATTTTTTTACGGACATGGAGATACAAAAATGGACTTAAAATTGAGTTCCCAATCTTTTTTATTGGAATTTGAAACTTCGATAATCAGCATGTCCATAATATTACATAGGTATGTCTTTTGAACCTTTTATAATTATGGTGTGATTATTGATCTATTTTGAACCTTTCAAGATACGCACAAAAATGGTTTTATCATGACATGTTTGTGTTTCTTTTGAAGATATACACAGATAATTAAGAAGGGAAGTAATCTAGAATAATTTTTGAATATTGAAGTAAAATAAATGAGGTCAGTAAGAGCGTTATTTGGAGTCATTCATCTCATATAATGTGAGTGAGGTGAGTAATAGTAGTTTGGGGAGGAAAAAAGCGAGTAAGGGCATTTGGGGAAGGGAAAATGTGAGTAACGGACATATCTTGGACGTAACTCAATTTTCTGTCCATTTTTGTATTTCCTTGTTCGTAAAAAAAATTATTTGGGTAAATATGTGTAAGAAAAAAAGTATTGGGTATTATGTGTTGTGTAACTGATAGTTAAAGGTAACAATATGTATTTACCCCAATTGTAAAATAGAGTTTCTTATTGAAAATTGATATTTATACTTATCTCAAAATTGTCATCCTTTTATATAACATACATTATAAGATCACTAAAACGAGTTTATATGTCAAAGTATAGGTTGACAGCAAATTTCCTTAAGGAGCTAATGATATGGACAGACAATTTACTTTGTTGGATAGTGGAATACTTATGATTCAAAATAAACACATACATATTAGGTTGGGTTTGGATTATTTTAGTCAATGGGAATCTGAATAGCATATTCTCAACATCATTATCATTCATTTCCTCTGATTTTGTAAAATAGAATAGAAATAGGGTATGTGAGCAAATTAGAATGGGCAATAGGAAAGAAATAAATACAACAAATTTTTTCTAAATGAAGGGCTTAAGCAATCATATATCAAGTGCTAGCATCTTGTTATCCACCTTAACCCTTAGACCAAATTCTGATAACTTGTACTGAACTCATAACTTATACACCTTAACCCACAAGACTCAAAATACAGAATCCCAAAAAAAAAAATTGATGTCCACCACAATTATAATGATTTTCCCTCCAGAAAATTTTATGGCAGTTGGGCCCCAAATTTCTCCGCAACAAAACATAACATCAATGCTTAACGATTAAAAGAAGACATAATACCCGCGAGACGAATAGGAACCAAAACTAGGTTGGAACTTGAAATTCTGCCTGCGAAATTGAGTTTTCAGAAAGCTAACTCTGGAATCCTTTAGACTCCTGATCTCGGGGTGGTTGGAAGCCGAGAAAAACTGCTTGAGAGAAAAGGGTTGGGAGAGAAAGCGAGAGAAAGTGGTGTGGGGATGGGATTGACATGAGCGGACGGTAACGGAGTGAGAGAAGAAATTGAGGGTTTGGGTTTGGGTCTGGGGAGTTGGGGATGGTTTGATGAAGAGGGTTTTGTAGGGAAGACGGTGGAGAAGAGAAGAAGAAGGAGTGGTGTTACTGGAGGCAGATTTGAGAGAGAAAAGCCTATGCATTTTGCAGAGTGCTGGAAATGGGTCTGCTACAAGCACACTCCTAATGCTTCAACTGAACTCAACTCTCTCCCCCTACGCATGCTTTTAAATCTTTTTAAAGGGTAAAATTGGCGTCACACCAAAAGTACATATGTGTTTTGTTAAAGAAAAAAATGTGAGTTACCTCACTCACTCGTATTTTTACTCGTTTATTTCATAAATACCTTTTAACAATACTATAAAATATACAATTTTTTCACTGAGACTCAACGGTGTTAGTTTTTGGTCAAAATAACAAAAATCTCATGTATTAAAAAAATATTTTAAAAACATATTTTTTATAAAATAAATAATAAAAACCAATTATAATATTATTTTTTCATAGAAAAAAATAAAATTAAAAAACAGCTTTTAAACATCGTTTTTATGTTTATGTCTTATAGTTTTTTTTTAAAATAATATTTTTAATACTAAAATCAGTTTTTTATTATTGATTTTATCGACAAATATATATTTTAAAAAGTTTGAAAAAATAATTTTAAAGTAATTTTAATTTCATAAATTCAAGGGAATTTTTTTCATTTTCAAAAAAAATTTTAACAGAATTTTCAAAAAACTAACGTCATTGGACTTAAATGAGAACGTCGTATACTTCGGGGACCTGTCAAAACGTACTCGTGAAACGAGAGAAGTAAGTGAAAATCGGATATACTACGAAGGAGGTAAGTGGCATCTTCGCAAATAAATAATAAAAACTGATTCTAACAATAATTTTGAAAAGATATTTTTTAATGAAAAAATATATTAAAAATAAAAAATGATTTTTAAACATCGTTTTTTATTATTTTTGTAAATAATATTTTTAGTACTAAAAAAATAATATTTTCTCATGCCGTTGGGCCATAGTGAGAAAGTGGTATACTTTGAGGACATGTCATAACGTATTCGTGAAACAACAGAGGTAACTGAAAATCGGGTATACTACGAGGGAGGTAGGTGACATTTTCCTTTTGTTAAAATATAAGAATGCAGCATGTAAGAGCATCTCTAATAGTATGCTACATTTAACATAAAATTTATGCCATATTTTTTTTACCATGCATATGTCATTTCATTCTAACCACATATGTTATATGCTATTTGCTATATGACATTTAAATATTTTAAAAATAAACAAAATGAAATATATTACTTTATCGTATCATTATAATTACTTTATTTAGTTAATTGGTAAAAGTAACATGAAAATCTGTGAAAATATAGCATATGTCAAAATAGCATACCAAATAGCATGTTGTTGGACTTTAAAAAAAATAGCATGATATTGGAGTTGATATAGCATATTTTGCATTAGAAGGACAAATATAACATGAGTTGGAGATGGTCTGATGTTCCTAAAAATTAGGAAGTGGAAAACTTAAGTGAATACTCATAAAATATGCTATTTCTCGAGTGGGTACACTTAAATTTTTTTATACCTCATCATATGACCATTGTTGGGCAGATTAAAAAACTTCTTAAAGAACTTCTTAAGTCATAAATTAGTTTAAGTATGTTCCGTCATAACCAACTTCTTCCATATAATGCCTGTCATAAAACCATTATTGGGCAGACTAGAGAAATTATGTAACACCTTCTTATGCATGATTTTCGATTAGCATACCCTGAAACTACTATGTGATATCTATACCCTGAATCATACTTCTCTCCCACGTTACTTCCTTATATTTACTTTCCTGTCTTCAACTTACACACACAAACACCTTAATTGATTGACTGGGATTAGTCACAAAAATCAAGACTTGAGTGCTTAGAACATCTGACTCCCTTGGGTGCGATATTCGGGTAATTAATTTTTGTTTACCCATTATTACTTGCAATCTTTACATTGTCGATAGTAGAGAAAAGGCATACTAAAAATACACGTAGTGTTTTCGCCCGTTCGTGCTCTAGTCTGCTGTAGAAGAAGTCAAGGAGTCGTTGGATGTTTTGGGCTTTTTATAAATTAGATGCTCTTAATTTGTAGAAAAAACCAGAGACGCAGGGAGCTCATCGACATGACCGCTTGGATCTGGGAAGAACTCTAACCACTCTCTTCTCGAATCATGTCCCTCGTTAGGCTGTGAGACTTCATCCTCGACTCTGACCCATTCTGCGCTCGCCGTTCACTCTCCCCGTCTTCTCTCAAGGCCGAGGAATCAAAGGTAGGCTCCTCGTAAGGAACTGGTGGCATATCTTTAGCCTCAAAGAGATTGACCCGGACTGCATAGGTTGATTTTCGGTACTGAATTTTGACGTCCCACTGTTTGAAATGAAAGTCACTCGTGTGTATTAAGACCAATCCCTGATCCAATGTCTCCTGCTTGTGGTTGAGAGATAGATTACCACCGATGTGACTATCGTCGTAACAACATTATGAAGCGATTCAGTGGCCACTAGGAGATGAGAAACCCAACAATCTGGATCCGCACGTATTGACCAAAATCTTTAATAGGATTGTTGAGTTCAGAGAAACCAAAAAACAACTAATAGACCCGACTCTAAGGTACCTCACATTGTGATCACCATATCTTCGTCGAGGAATGAGAGGGAAAATCTCAGTTGTTGACTGTTAAGACCATATGTCAGAAACGTTCGACGCCTGGTATTGGTCTCTAATTGTGTCTGCGTTCGATGGGGAGCTTGAGACCGCAATAAGAGTTTGCTTGAGGCTCGAGTTGAAGAAGTCATTAAGGTGAAATGAGCAAGACTTTGGTGGAAGTCCCTGATTTGTCTCTTTTCGATTTAGGTTGAGTGACAGTTCTCCAAAGTTGCAAAGGAGGAGAATCCAATGTTTTTTTTATAGAGGAACGGAGGCTATTAAGAGGGCCGATATAGGGGCGAAGGTTTGGCTTTAGTGACTAGAAGTTGCTCCCTTGAGAAGAATCAACCGTCGAGGGCTTAGATGGGTTTTAAGGCTTCGGCGAGTTTTAAGGCTTGCCTTTGGTGGTGGTCGATATGACAATATTGCCCCCTAAGGATTTGCCAAATTGAGAGAACACAACAAGGAGCTTGGTGGTTGTGAAAACAGAAGGGATGTTCCAGACGAATATAGTGGAGGACTGAGGTAATTGTGCTCTGCGTCGAGGAGGGGTGGGTTGAGGGTTTGAGCGTCGAGTCAGGTTATAGAGATAGAAGGTGTGCGGCTAGATCGGTGAATCGTTATCGAGACAACGAAGGGACGTGTGTTCCACATTAGGTTTTATAAGAGGATATATATTTACGTTAGTTAGAATTGATGTATTAACTTAATCGGTGTAATCTAGCACCCATGACGATGGAGATAATACATTTACAAATCGATCGTGATTGATTTGACTTTCTCTTGATTACAAGATATGACCAAAATGACTGTAGCTATCTCATGAAACATGACCCATAATATTTATCATGTTACCTTTAGGCAATGATAATGCCGCTAATACACTTAAGAAAATAGTTTTTCTTAGAAAATATTACAAATAATGGTTGAAAATGATTCAGCCTTTTCTTGAGATTTGATGAAAACGTTGTTTCAATTGAAAAGGTGGCAATGATGCCACATTAATGAAAATAATTTAAGATGGGTGCATAATGCATCTAAAATTATCGTAATGAATGTAGAATATAGCTCTACATTTATGCATTGAGGTTTCCTCAATTTGTGAGATATGAAGAAAGTGAAATAACAAATATTTTTATAGATTTCCAATAGGCAACATTTTCTTTTTCATATTTCGAACTTGGACATGTATAATTGTTGGAAACTATATAATTTGAATTAGATAATAGCATCATTGCAACCATTGAATCAACATAATATTTTCATTCAATGGATGCATCTTTTCATTTCAACCGTTTAATGTATTTGACTTTGAAATGAAGTACCTTTTGGTTGAAGGGTCACAACCTTTCCAAAAGATACATGTTACAAACAGTTGTATCTGTTCAAAACGGTGTCATCTCTCCTATATAAGAGATTGAAATTGGATATGTAAATCATCTTCTTCTCAACATCTTCTCCTCCATAAATACATATCAATTGTCAGTTCGTTAGTCTCCGTTATTCGCAATACCCGATAGTGGTGAGTCCGTTTTATCTTGAGAGGCAATTGCTCGGTAATCCTTCAAGTGCCAAAGAGGGAGCAATATTGTCTCAAGAACACCTCGTTATGCTGGACTCGAACGTTCTTCGCACAATTTACAATCTCTGTCTTCTGAACATCTTCGGTACAATTCTTATATGTCATCTATTATGTTCATAATAGTATCATTTTTCATTTACTTTAATAATTAGTTTATACAAGCTTAAGACAATATTCTTCTCTAACTTTCTGTTCCATTCAAAACATTATTTTTAAAAATATTTAAAAAAAAACTTGTTTATGCTCGAAAACAAAAGCCTTAAGAAGCAATAGAGGTGGAGAATATGAACATCCTTTCGAAGAATTTTGTGCAGTGAATGGTATAATACACCAAACTACGACACCATATGTAAGCATTTTTGTGCCCTAATCCAATTGTATTAGTCTGTAATTATCTGTATATATTAATCATCGTTTGCAATATATAAAATCGACATTACATTACTTATGTGTTGAAGTAATAGGTTAAGTATGATCTGATATATGTCCACCAAAGTATCAGAACCATATATCTGTACGGATCACACTTAACGGGTCCCTGGTCAAATAATGATTCAATGAAGCGACCAAGTATGAGGATAATTATGTATGGTATAGTTCTATTTTCCATTAGGACGGATCCCAGAATCAGATCATAGATATCACCTGGGAAGAGATATTGGACGACCCGCTCTGAATGGTGTTGCATAGATACAGTCATGAACACATTCAGTTGTGGTAGTTTGTCGTCGTATCCTTAGACCAAAGAGTCTTTGTGATTGCTATACAGTAAAGAACCGCGTTTGACTTGTTACTAACGTTGTCCATAACAAGACAACCATAACGGACAAGATTGGCACGGGACGAACTGTACGAGTGATACGAAAGGTGGCTAAGGGATTTATCCCTCATACTACAGTATGAGATAGGTATCTGTTTAGGCCAGTCGATAGAGAATGACTGAAGGGAGAGCATGGTCATGCTAACGATACGGGTTATCAGTATTCAGTAATCTCACAGATCGAGAAACAGAGATTGATTAAATAAGGGTGACGTCTCTATGCCTTATTATCAATCTAGATATTGGACGATAAAGGGATAGTGACATGTACTACATGAGGTTAAATCGAATCATCGATCATCATGCACATCGGGTAATCATAACGTCTTACTAGAGGCCACTTATGATGGATCGGGTAAAATGAAATTTTATGCCGATCCGCCGACGATGGCATGAACCTAAAGGGTCACACACATAGGATATGTATTTTGAGAGAAACAACGAAAGATCGGGAATTCGTTTGGCGCGAGACAAGAAAGGTCAGATAATAATTGGACCCGGCAAGGGACCACATGGCTAAAGCAATTGGGTTTCGGTCCATGAGGCCCAAGGTGGCTGGCCCAATTGGTGGCCCACATATGGGTCCACACTTACATCCAACATTCTTGATAAGATGGTGATTTGCCAAATGGGCAAGGCATGGGCAAGTGGGGTTTGATTTGCAAGTACACTTTATGCCATGCTCCCATCACCAACTCATCAATATAAGACAAAGAGAGGGAGAGAGCATTATGTCATAACACACAACACAAAACAAAAGAAAAGCTTTCACTCTCTCTTTAGTGTGCTCTCGGCCGAACCCCCCTTTGGCCTCCCCTCCATCATTTTCTCTCAAACTTTACACTATACTCTAGTAGGTAGGAGTGTGTAAGGATCATTCAAGATCATCCTATCCGTGTGGACTACTTTGGAGATGAAGATCTCAAACGTTCTTCAAGTTTCGATTCAAACAAACCGAAAGGTAAAAACTTGTGATTTCGTTTTTGCCTTGGGATTTAATGGTTTCACGATCTTGGACAGATTTTGGGGTTTATGTTATGTTTCTTCTATTTCCATGGTGTCCTTGGTTCCCCAAAGTTCCTACAGTGGTATCAGAGCACGGTAACCCTCTTAAATATTCGCTTGAATCGATTTCGTTGTTGTTTTGCTTGCCATGTTGCTATAATATGTTTATTTCTTGTTTATGGGTTTTATATGCCATGAAAATGAAGTTTTAAACATATTATCAAATCAGGAATTTTTCGAAAAACAAGAAATTGGATTTGTCGGGTCGCCGGAAACGGGACTCTCGTTGAGCCTGAAAAGGGGACCAGGTGAGGGCTCCGGCTTGCCGGAGCAGGATTAGGCCGTGGCCATTAGATGGTCACGATCATGTGTCCACCCCGCCCCTGCCCTGACAGTGGCCAGATTCTGGCCGTGGCCGGTGGTGGAGGCCCAACGGCTAGGGTTGCCAAACCCTAGCGCGTCGGTGCGTAGGGGCTCGGCCCAAATGAGTTTCGGCCAATTTGGTTTTGGTCTGGGTGGTTCGTTGCACGGTGTTTGATCCGTGGCACAAACCTGCAATCCAATAATTTGAAATTTTTTATATTTGAACGGTTTCCATAAACCGATTTTTCGAAAATGTCTAGTTTTGATAAACCCGACCGAGCAACTTGAATATGAAAATTAAAACTGGAAATGTATCTTGTTTGACAACATGCTTGTATGATAACATGTTGTGTGATGAGTTGATATGCATGGTGCATAGATAGCCCAATAGAGCGTTTAATTATTTATCGCTTTTAAAACGGTTTGCGAACCGTTAGATTGTAACATGTAATTATTCTTTTATGCGGGCTATGAACCGCTAGTGATAAAGTGTATTTATTCTTTCATCCGGTCTATGAACCAAGTATTAATTGTAATTAATTGCTCAAGTCGAGAAGGATGAAAACTGAGAACGGTGACAATCTTGGAAGACGTCCACGAGCTAGTGGGAGCAACCTAAGTGTTGATGACGAGAGGAGTCTTCGTCTCATAAAATACTTAGAACTTAAGCTTGGGCTATTTATGCATATTTAACGCTTTGTTGCATGTTATAATTTATTTGAATGATAAATTTATATGCGAGCATGCTTGGCTTATTTTAGTTTAAGCTATCACCAACATGCAAAGATTAAAACCGGATTAATTGTTTACATGTTAAAAGCGTTGTGAACCATCGTCGCACGGGTTGTAATGGATGTGTTCAAATCTGAAAACGTCTTTACACAGGTTGTAAATGACGGATTCGAAGAAGATGATGTGAGATAAATTAGAAACGTCACAACACGGGTTGTTGATGACGAGTTCATAATTATATCAACACATAATTGATTTAAACTCAACCGATCACAAATAATTTTAAGTCAAGTGAGACACCAACCCAAAATCATAAGCTTGTATAGTTCTCCACTTTGTTGATGTCGTGCGCCTTAGGGGAGCATTTTCGAAAGTGCACTCTATACAAGTTTGCTAAAGTTCTATCTACATGTTGTTTGCCTTAGCGGAGCATCTTTTTCGAACTAAGCATACGTGATTTGGTTAGGGATGACAAAAAAACCCGAACCCGACGGGTACCCGATCAACCCTCCCCGATCAAAACTGGTGAAACCCGAATTTTTGCGAGTTAGGGTCTGGTTCGGGTTTTTTAAACGGGTTTTTGAGCGGGTGCGGGTTGACGTATACCTGATCCGGTTTCGACCCGCACCCGTTCGAATTTTAAAAAATAATAATTTATATGGTAATATTATATAATACAATTTATATTATCAATAATTTTTTAACAAAAAATGTTAAAACCTAATTTTTAATTACTCAATCACGCAAAAAACCTAAAATAATATAATATAACATCTATTTATATCATTAATTTTGCTTGTATTGTAAAAAAAAATTGTTAATTAAGTTCATATTTGAATATACGGGTCAAGTTTTGGGTTTAGGAGAAAACCCGTACTCGACGGGTTTTGTACGGGTCGGGCACCCGCTCAAATTGGTCGGGTTTCTCGCGGGTCGGGGGCCCATTGGAAGTGAGCGGGTTTGGGTGCGGGTTGGGCCGAATCCGACCCAAACCCGGCCCGTTGCCATCCTAGATTTGGTTGACTTAACTGCGATTCTCGACCAGGGTCGAGCCAGGGTATCAGAAAGGGTATGCCGTGTACTTTTGTACAAACCCTTGCCAAGAATTACAAGGGTTGTAATTGGACCCAATTGCACAGGGTGTAATTGGATACATATCCTACCTAAATAAGTGAATCGGAGCGGTGCGCCTTAGCGTACTTCGATTCACGAATCATGGAACTTGGTTTTAGATTCCATTAACTTAGAATCGAATGGTTGAAAGTTTATTCAGGATTTTCGTAAATTTATTCAATTTTCTGATCAAATTTACTTTCCTCGTATAGATTAAATGGCGAATAATTCAGCGAACGCGAATAGTTTGTCATTGAGGCATATCCTCGAGAAGGGTAAGCTCAATAGGACAAATTATCTAGACTGGGACAAGAACCTACAACTTGTGTTCAAGTTAGAACGCAAGGAATACGTCCTAGACCGGGCTATCCCTGTGGAGCTAGCACTCAACGCCCCGAGGGCCGTTAAGGATGCATACCAAAAGCACCTTAGTGACAACAACGACGTGGCGTGTGTGATGCTGGGCGCTATGGAGCCGGAGCTCCAGAAGCAGTTTATGGAACTGTCTGAGGACCCTTTAGCGATGATGTCGCAGATAAAGGTCATGTGTAAGGAAAAGGCTCGACTCGAAAGATTCGGGATTCTCAAAGAACTCCTCGTCTGCAAAATGTCAGCAGACAGTTCTGTAGGTCCACATGTCCTAAAAATGAAGGGACATCTCGACGGCCTAACCCGACTTAGCCTCGGGATGGAAAAGCATATGGCAGCTGATTTAGTTCTACAATCTCTTCCTCATACATATGATAGTGTTGTGATGAATTATTATATGCATGATATGGACAAGAACGTTTCGGAGTTACATCAGATGCTTGTGACGGCCGAAAAGAACATCAAGGTCACTCGAGACAAGGATGTCCTAATGGTCAGAAAGGGAACTAGCTTCAAAGCTGAAGGTGATAAGGGTAAAGCCCATATGCACTTAGGCAAGATAAGACTACATTCACTTCCTAAACCTCCTAAAGCCGGGGAGGCGAAGAAGAAAAAGGAATCGGTTTGCTTCCACTGCCAACAACCCGGTCATTGGAAGAGAGACTGGAGGAAGTTCCAGGATGATCAGAAGAATGGAGGTGGGGTCGCGTCTTCCTCATGTATTTTCTTTTTAGAGCTGAATCTCTCTATTTCAGATTCATGGGTATTAGATACCGGAGCTGAATCTCATATCTGTACAAATGTCCAGGTGTTGGAAAATAGAAGGGAATTGGGCAAGAACGAGGTGGACCTAAGAGTTGAGAACAAAGTACGAGTTGCCGCATCTACTGTAGGATCCACTAGACTTGTTTTGCCTAGTGGCCTTGTTCTTGTACTTTTTAATGTGTATTTTGTACCTACTTTCAGTAGAAACATTATATCCATTTACTTACTATATAAGGAAGGATTTACTTTTGTGATCGAAAATGAAAGTTTCAATATAAAACATGATAACGTACATTATGCAAGTGCAAGTACAGTTGGTGGTTTGTATGTACTGAATATGGAAAGCCCCAATTCAAATAAGCTCTATAACTTTAATACGAAAAGGTTTAAATCCGATGATTTGAACCAAACTTTTCAATATGGCACTGTCGTCTAGACCACATAAATTAGAGGCGCGTATCAGAACTTCACAAGTGCGGACTGTTAAGTCCATGCGAATTCCATTCGATTGAGAGATGCGAGGCTTGTTTGATAGGCAAGATGACTAGAGCGCCCTTCATCAGTAGAGGTGAAAGGGCGGGTGACCTATTGGCCCTAATACACACGTATGCGTGTGGACCTATGAGTTCACTTGCCATGAGCGGTTATAGTTACTTCATCACTTTTACTGACGATTACAGTAGATTTGGTTATGTCTATTTAATGAGATATAAGTCTGATGCTTTTGATAAATTCAAAGAGTTCAAGACTGAAGTACAGAACCAGCTCGGAAAAAGTATAAAAGCACTTCGTTCGGATCGAGGTAGAGAATACTTATCCCAAGAGTTTCTAGATCATCTTGTGGAAAGTGGGATATTATCAGAGTGGACTCCGCCATGAACACCTCAGTTAAATGGAGTGTCCGAGCGAAGGAATCGAACATTGTTAGATATGGTTCGATTCATGATGAGTCACGCTGATTTACCAATATCCTTATGGGGTTATGCTCTTGAAACTGCCGCGTTCATATTGAATAGGGCTCCAACGAAGATAGTGAAAGGTACACCTTTTGAGCAATGGTACGGGAAGAAGCCCGTTTTGTCCTTCCTCAAAATTTGGGGTTGCGTGGCTTTTGTGAAGCGTATGCTCTCAACCAAAGTCGAAACAAAATCAGACAAATGCATCTTCGTTGGGTATCCCAAAGAAATAAGGGGATACTACTTCTACAAACTAAGCGAGAACAAAGTTTTCGTTGCTCGCGGTGGGGTGTTTTTGGAAAAGGAGTTCATTTCCAAAACAGACAGTGGGAGAGCTACGAGTTTTGTGTGACTCAAGGTGATAAGCTGGTATTGGTGGATCAAGATAATGAGCCCACCACCTTTCGAGAAGCCGTGGACGATACCGACTTCGAGAAATGGCTGGGAGCCATGAAGGAGGAAATGCAATCCATGCACGATAATCAAGTCCGAAACTTGATTGACCCAATCAATGGTGTTAAAACTATTGGTTGTAAATGGGTCTTCAAGAAGAAGACATACATGGATGGCAATCCTCAGACCTATAAAGCACGTCTAGTAGCAAAAGGTTATAGACAAATTCAAGGGATTGACTATGAGGAAAACTTTTCTCCAGTGGCTATGGTCAAATCTATCCGAATTCTTCTTGCCATCGCAGCATATCATGACTACGAGATATGGCAGATGGATGTCAAAACCGCCTTCCTTAATGGGAACTTAACTGAGGACGTTTATATGACGCAACCTGAAGGTTTTGTAGATCCAAAGAATAAGGGAAAGATTTGTAAGTTGCTCAAGTCCATTTATGGATTGAAGCAAGCTTCGAGGAGTTGGAATCAATGTTTTGATCAAGTTGTGAAACAGTTCGGCTTTATTAAAAACGATGATGAATCTTGCGTTTACAAAAGAGAGGATGGAAGTAAGATAGTCTATTTGGTGCTATATGTCGACAACATATTACTCATTGGAAACGGCATCCCAACCTTGCACTTGACAAAGGCTTGGTTAGGCGAGTGTTTCGCAATGAAAGACTTAGGCGAAGTCTCTTACATTTTGGGTATCAAGATATGGAGAGATCGCACCAAGCGGGTCTTGGGTTTAAGTTGGAGCACCTACATAGACAAGGTGTTGCGGAGATTCTCAATACTTGATGCCAAGAAGGGATTCTTACCCATCTGTCATGGTATAAGACTTAGCAAGACTCAGCGTCCGGTGACGACTGGTGAGCTGAAAAGAATGAGTGGAATTCCATACGCTTCATCTATTGGATCCATCATGCCATGATATGTACGAGATCGGACATCTCGTTTGCCTTAAGCTGTACCAGTAGGCATCAATCCAACCCCGGTGAGGAACATTGGATTGCGGTCAAGACAATCCTTTAATACTTAAGGAGAACCAATGACGCTTTTATTGTTTATGGGGGAAGGAATGATGATGAACTAGTCGTCAAAGGTTTTGTTGACGCTAGTTTCCAGATGTATCCTGATGACTATAAAAGTCAGTATGGATATGTGTTCATGTTGAATGGAGGAGCTTTTAGCTGGAAGAGCAAGAAGCATGATTCCACAGCTGACTCTACAACGGAATCTGAGTACATTGCTGCCTCGGAAGCAGCAAAAGAGGATGTATGGATCATGAGCTTTCTAACTAGATTAGGCGTAATGCCAAACGCGTCTGATCCAGTAAGCTTATTTTGTGAAAACACAGGGTCCATTGCGCAAGCTAAAGAGCCTAGAACACATAACAGATCCAAACATGTACTTAGAAAATATCACCTAATACGAGAAATCATCGAGAGGGGTGATGTGAAGATCACTTACGTTGCAACAGATGATAACACAGCCGACCCTTTGACCAAGGCTCTTCCTCAACCTAAGCACGAAATGCATGTGAGGGTTCCAATTAATTAATTTCATGCCCATACAAGAATTTAACCTCAAAGTTCCATGTTTAATAAGGATCTTACATGATCATGAATTGATCATGAAATCTAGGCTAGAATAAAATTTATATATTACCTTGTATCACAATCTCTTTGTCACTAAATAAGATTCAGTGACCTCTAAAGAACGTCCACACATGAAGAGCAATCTGGGGATACTCACAACGATCCTTATTAGAAGATCGAAGCAAGCAAAACGGGGAGGAGAGAGGGGAAGGATCGGTCGGCCAAGAGAGAGTGAGCGAGATTAGGGTTTTGGAAATTTTTTTCTTATTTCTTAAAATCTGAAAAATTATCTTTTATAACTCTTTCTAGGCAATAATTAATTAAAGGCATTAATGAGCTTAAAGCCCAAAGTTTTTAATTAATTAATGTAGAGAAACCCATTCTAACTTAGCCCAATCTGGCTAAGCCCTGTTTAGCTAAATTAATTAAATATATTTATTTAGATTATAATTAATTGGTCCAGCTAAACCTTTCTTGATTTCCGGTTTAATCCTAAACCGAAATCGGTCTAATCCAGTTTAATCCAATCGGATTTTGTCTCTCTCGTGATTCCTCTATATGATTCCATCTGTTTTACTCAACCCTTAGTGTGTGACCCTCTAGGCTCACGACACGTTGGCGGACTGGTAAAATTATCATTTTACCCTTTACATCATTAGTGGCCTCTAGCAAGACATCATGATTACCCAACGCTTGTGATTATCGAGATTTCGACTTAACCTTGTCGTACATGAATCAATCCTTCTATCCTCGCGATATCTTTGACAACCACGAAGCATAGACAAGTCATCCTCGTTCAATTGTCTAGTTTATTGATCTGAGTTAACTAAACTATAACTGATACTCCGTATCGACTGCATGGCCATGCTATTGTATTTCAATTGTACTCATCAAGTGGCCTAAACAGATATCTGCTCACACGTTCGTATGAGGGATAAATCCTTCAGCAATCTATTGAGTCAACTCATGTAACTCGTGATCGAGCCAATCACAGTCGTTATTGTAACCATTTTACAGGAGACGTTAGACTGAGTTAAATTCGTCACTCATTACATAATGACCTCAATGATCCTTCCATCTGATGATGTGATTTAATGTGTCCGACATATGAGTATGTTCATGACTGTATCTATGTAACATACTCATGATCGGGTCGTCCTATATCACCCATGTCTGGTAGAGCGTGATCATTTAGAGTTAGCCTCATACCGATCGCTTCTTATAAAGCTATTCTGACCGGGGACTACTTAAGTAAGATTTTATCTGATCTGTAGGTATACTATTATGTGTTGACAGATCAATGATACAAATCAAATCATACTTAAGATTTACTACAACTCTATGGGGGTATATTGCCAAGGTAACATCCCTTTACAATATGTAATGAAATAGATCCAAAACGTTGGACTATATTTTCATTGCATATGCTTTACATAGTAGTATGAATCAAACAGATTCCGAAGACACAATAATGGAGTTAAGAATGCTTAATTCCTTGAACATGTGTGTCCATGAAAAATAGGATTCGTAAGAGTACTGAGGTATCTACGAGAAACCCGTAATTATGGACTATACTGTGCAAGAGAACCTGTCGTGCTAGAGGTATACTCTTATGCTTGTCGAATATCTAATGTAATGGTAAGTCGAAACATATGCATCGTAAACACAACACTATACGACAACTACTCTAAAATGAGATTATCACATTGGATGGAGAGGGGTTGAATTAAGATAAAATGGACATTTAAGCAAGTTTATTTTTAATTTCATTTATTGGAAAAGACTAATATGTCCTTAAGTTTAAGTTAAATTTGTATTCAATGGAGGATAAAACAATCATTTCATATTTATCAAATACTTATACGGTTTTTAAATAGTAAATCAAAAGCATTTTGAACATTTAAAATACTTAGATGTTAGATTTAACAAAACTTACTTTAAGTGTAACTTAAAAATAGTTCGGGTATCTATATACGCTCACATTTTTCTTTCCATATTTGGAAGTTGGACATGCATAATTTACACACTCAACTCGATAGAGTGTTGAGATGTACAATGTCACTAATGGTTGTGACAATTGATGAAAGAATATGTATTGTAGTTAACATATGCTATTTAGTGAATACATGATTTCATGGGATATTTGTGATATTTGCCAACGTACATGACTTTTGATAGTTGTGTGTATAAATATGATATTAATATCAATGAAAATAAATACTTTAAAAGTTCGCACACATGATTGTATGTTAATCGGCTTTTGAATGAGCAGTTAAGGCATAAAAATGAGGGACAGTTGTAGGTAAGTACATCTAACGAAACAAGTTTTGCATATAAGTTCACTCAACTTTTTTTAGCTCGTCAAATTACCCAAAAATTTTATTTTCGTTCTACTTCTAAATCCATTACAAATTTAGACAAAATTTTAGATATAGTTATGTGCAAAAGAACATAAATAAGAATTTTGAGTGAGCTGACAAACTAAAAAAATGTTATGTACTTACTTGTAGGTTTCATTGGGTGTACCCACCTGCAATCATCCATAAAAACAATAAAATTGTTGCATAAACTCTCTCCTTCGCCATTTTCCAAAATGATGGGGATATCTACAACGGTTTTGCAGTTCATTTGTGTTCTTAGACCATTGAATTATATAGTTGAGTCATTAGGAATACCATTGGATTGAAAACTAGACTTGCAGCTTTGCTTAGGCCTTCAATCCAGTCAACAGAAGAAACAAAACTCACAGACCCAAAAGCTGTGCCAATGCATCCATACTCAATAACAATGAGCCAAAAAAGGTGATGTGCTGTGCACGAAAAAGATTGTCACCCATGGCAAATAAAACATCGTCTTCGCTGATTAATACACTGACAAATTAATGAATGATTGCTGATTGTGCACTATTCTTTGCCCAATATGCTGAAAATAAAACAATGGAACACAATTAGTGAAGACGATCAACCTTAATTATCATAATGGGCATTGCATAATCGAACACGAAAACCATTATCAAGCAACTCGCAAATAACATGACATCAAGAATTAAATCAGAACATCATTTTTTTTTGCTCAGCATTTGGAAATTTTATTGATGAAACCAGGAGAAGTTCCCCAAGAGGGAACAAAAACTAGCCTAGTACATCAACATCATAGAAAAGATACAGCAGTAATATAAAAATACAGCAGAGGCAAGAAGAGAACCATGAATACAACTAAGAAAAAAGACAACAGATAACTCAAAAGCAGCCGAGGAGAGGAGGAAAAGCTATGGATCACTATTAGCCCTGCTCTTGAGCTCCCTAGCTTCGAAGGAATTGGTCATTTCCTCATCGGTGAGGTCGCGTGTAAAACCCACTGATTTGCAAAATGCCCACGCTCGAATAGCACTATCCCGAGGTAGCAATGAAGTGCCAGTCACATCTTTGGGAGAAACAACCAAGAGCTTCAGGGGAGATTTCGGGCGGCGAGAGGACTTAACTTGAATAAAAACACTTGGGGTATGAAACTGAACAGAACTGGTAATTTGGATATAGTTTTTGAACACCTCATCAATATCAATAAAGAAAGAAAGAAAGATAGCAGAAAGAATAAGCAAACAACTGATCATGGTATGGGATAAATTAACAACAAAATTCAACACTTCACACCCAAAGAGGAAAAAGAAGTCCATAAAATTTAGAAAGGCCTCGTGGTACTTTGATTGTTTCTGTTATGCTTACCGATGCTACTCTCATGGAGCTTTAAGACTGAGGAATTCCACCAAAATGTGCTCTCTCTTCATTCAAAACGCTCTAAATGTGCAAAAACAATGTTGTTACGTAAATAAAACCAGAACTGTTATGTGTTTGGTGGAAGAAAGATCAGAACCTTAATAATTGCAATGGCCGCATCCTTGTGTAGAACTTCATTGTACTCATGACAAGCTAGACTCTGCGGCAATGCAAATTTGGCATATTGGCTTTGTATGTAGAAAAAGTGTCATGCAGACACCTTCAAAATAAATAAATCCTCGAGAAGAGAATGAGACATACTTGAACACAGTAAGGGCAACCAGTTTCTCCTGAGCAGACGCAAGACATGAGAAGATCCAAAGCTGCAGTTAACAGATCTGTGAAATGAGGTTGGACCTATTACAAAGACAACTTTTTCAGTTTAGCAATAAGCAGGACCATACTTATCAATCATTCTTGGAATATAATACAAGTGGAACCAGCAACCTGTTTGGCAGCGTGTGAGCTCATATGGTTGAAACAACTACTCCAAGATCTCAAACTTGTGTTAGAATAGGTCAATGTTAAGCCTAAGTATACTTAAGGCCCATATTAAGAATGTTCTTATTTAGATTGTTTTATTGTAACTCTCTTCCTACATAAGGATAGCTCCTATGGTTGATTAAAAAAAAAAGAAGAGCTCCTATGTACTGTAAGACATCGTAGAGTAATGAAACTCCCAAGTTCAACAACCTGCATAGAGACTCCAGTCCCTCCAGGATGCTGATCATATAATAGAATTCTTTCTGGAAAATAGCGAGTATCATGAGGGTTTGCACATTCTGGAGCCAAGTCGGATGAGTTGCAAATTACATATCTACATGTAAATATAAACAGTCAGGTTCAAAAGCCAAAATAATTAAGAGCGTAAGGAACTGGATCAGGTAGCCACACAATGAATAATGTGGTGATATGCTTCAAACAGAAACTTCAGATATACAAACATTATAAATCTACAAGACTTACAAAGGCACTACATTTAAAACAGCGTGTGAAGCAGCATGCAAGCCTGCACGAAATATTTCAATGTCCATGGATGCTTTTACTGACTGTGGAACTCGAATCCAAACAGCCTGTTTATACAGAAGATGATATATGTACATATAAGATGTCTTGGCATGGCCTGATACTATCAAGCAAAATTTCATTCACATCATCCATGTTCACTCAAGTATACCTGCGACTCATATGAATATTTAGGAAGTGAATTATCATCAACTACATCGATAATCTCATTGCTTCTTCTCCGTACACGACAAAAGCCAATCCAGGTAGTAGTTACTTTGCAACTATGCGCTTGGGCTGTAGTCCTTGGAAACTGAATCCTGGACACTCTTGCGGGATAGGTCTGAACAAGAGCAGCAAAATTATTACGGTATGTACACATGAAGAGTAATACATTAAATGTAATAGGGAAACTAGTAATGGTCAAATACAAAGTGGACAAAATTGGTGCCTATATTACCATATTTTGAACAGTATTTTTAATAGGATGTATTATTAGATATTATTATGTTTGTGAAATACAAGCATTGTTCTGGCTCTAAATGATTGCCTCCAGAGCAACAGGTTCCCTGGTAATCCAACCTGATGGTAGGACCGTGATAACCGAACCTTTGGGGCTTATACCTGCTATCTCTAGTATATGAATATAAGGTTTTGTGTAAAGCAGATCCCAAACTGGCTAAGTATGGCATAAGGAGTGTGACAATAGCGGTCATCCCTAAAACATTACGAATAATTTGAGAAAGCATGACGAATGGATCATATTGGTATTTTCAGAATGCAGCAGGTAATTTTAAACATTTGATAACTGGTGGAACGAAAGTTTCATATGGCTAAAGGTCGGCTGATTAGGCGACATACTTTTCTAATCACGTAAATAATTTACTGGGATGGGTTCTATGCCTCCTGTTAAGAGATTGCTAAATGTAAAAATGAGGCATTAATGTAGACTCAACTCATTCAATGAAGAAAAGTCACCTCGGTACAATTTCCTTGATCCAAGTATGCAGCGCAGCCCAGCGCAGAACAAGTACAAATGATATTTAATGAGATACCTACCTATGATAGATTGGCAAAGACATAACGTCTAAGACATTAACTCACTGGTATAGATTCTTTGTTGTCATTACCATCACATAAAATCCTAAAATCCATGAACATCCCAACTGTCCAAAATTTAATTCTAGAAGTTGTGTGGAATTTTGCATCACCCTTATTTTGTAATATCGCCAACTAAATACAACATGATTCCAACTAATAAAATTGTTTAAGAAAAATTCAGCTATTTGGATCTGACTCAAATTGCTCCAGAATCTTATTGAAAATTTATATGATGAGGTCCAACCTATATGAGGACAAATGTAAAAATTACTCTGTTTAACTCATGTACATGAGGATATGGCAGGAGATGTAAAGATATTTCCAAATAACACTTGAAAATACAGGATATACAAACTTAATAGCTGTATGGTAAAAATGGAAAGGCAAAAAACATAAGAGGATAGCAAGTCATGAGTCTGACATACAACATCACCACCAATGACATGGATATCGGTGTAATCACGACTCTTTGTGTAATAATTCAGCACAGTTTCTTTGCACAAAGCAACCTTCTTTGATAAATCCAAATTGGTCACAAGATATGTCTTCCCTTGGTTCATATACACAGCACCTAAGTACACCTAAATAAAATTAATGGTAAGAAAAAACCAATTGAAGGTGATCAAAGAAGAGGTGTACAAAGAAGAAAACTTGAATTAAGTTAGGCACCTCTATTAAAAAGGATTGAAGGGATAAATGCTTTTATATTCAAACAAACTGGTGTGAACATATGATAACAACCACCCATGTGAAAATACAACTCCAATACCTGAAAGAAGGCCCTGCTTTCCTCAATCTCTTCCAGAACTTCATTTTTCTGCTCATTTACTACTTTGTATTTCTCAGTTTCTATTGCTCGAATACTTACCGTATGAGAAGGCATTTTCTAGATGATAGGAAACCAATGAAAACGGGATTTTGTAAGCAGCTATAACAAAATAAGATACAATAACAGAGAAGTGGACATAAGCAAGAACAGTAAACCTCGTGCCCTATGTAGCTCCATATTCTAGCAGAAGAATCCCGTGATGGGTCAAAACTCAGGTATCCTCTATTTTTAAGATTCACCAAGGCACTGCTTAGACCAGAACCAAAATATCTCTCATCATGAAGCAAACTCAAAGGATGTTCAACAGCAGCACATACCAGATGCTGTTCAAGAACCTAGAAAGAAAAAGGCAACAATGTGATGTGAGTATATATCTTCCTGATTTGTTAGATAACAAAAAAGATGCCAATTAATAGAAAGCTTGAAACCTGCTGGTTTTGAGCATCAATATGGAAACACTCAATAGGACTCCTAAACAGTTTATCTGGGAATTTCATGAAGTATTGATCAAGGGGTCCTTCAAATGCAACGTAAACAGCAAGAGATGGTTTGTCTCTTCTGCCAGCCCTGCCAGCTTGTTGCCGTAGACTAAAAATCGAAAGCGAACGCCTCACAATTTAACTATTTTAAGAAATTAGTTATACAATAGAACAAAACAATAATGTCTTGGTACCTGGCTACACTACCGGGAAAGCCTAAGTGTAAAGTTACATCAATGTGACCAACATCAATACCCAACTCAAGGGCATTTGTTGCAGCAACACCACAAATCTTTCCACCAAAGAAATCACTCTCTATTTTCCTCCTATCCTGCCAAGTCAGCCAGCCAAGACCAAAAAAAAGTTCCACCAGTCATTATCATGTATAGTTCTGCTCCTTCTGGGAGAGTGCAGAACACATTGGATCTGTTTAAGAATCTTGAAATGCTGTTAGTAAAAGATGAGATGAACACTCTACGGATAGATAGATGAGAGCAGAAAATCTGTTGCAGTGACCTAAACTTTATGTTTCAAGCAAAATGGTTTCAGGTAATACTCTAAACATTACTTAAAATGCAGGAATGAAAATTAATTACTTGGGAATTTTTTTGCTTCATAAAAAGTTGAATTTAGATTACACAAGATCATTTTTCATCTGTTTAGGAATAGTTCAAGTAATATAGTGAATGAGTAGATATTGTGGCGCATAAACGGGTAGGGTTGATTGTGTTAAACAGAAACACGAGTTCCCGAACTAAAATCACACTTGTGCAATAGATAGGAGTCAAAATCAGAAAAGAGCTAATCGGGCGGACAGGGACTCTGGGAACTAATCAGAGATTAATCAGATTTGAATTTCTCTATTTTTTCCTTTATTAAATATGTTATTATATATACACAATTAAAATATATAAAATTAAGAATTATAAATAGTTAGGATATAAAAATATAAAATTGTAATATTTGTTAAATTCATCCTTCAAACAATAAAAGTACCAACAAAAGTATCCATTAGTATAAATTATTTAAATTTTTGACATGTTATATTTTTATTTTAAAAAAATAAATTTTGGACAAAAACAGCTTCAATCCGCCTAACTGACTTATCCGCCCGATTATGGAAAATCGGGTTGGTGTTCTAAAAATTCGGTGCCTAGGCCGCCGCCTGGCCCGATTTTTAGAGCACTGGAGTTAATCACTGTGCAAGTACGTGGTTGACTTGGGAAGAAATCAACCTTATATTGATGAAGGGGTCCTCCACAAGATTATGCATATAATCAACATAACCATTTTATTAGATAGTAAATGTCCAACAAAAATTAACACTAACCTCAGCAAGGTAGCCAGCACGATAGGCACATACAGACTTGACCATATCAGGAGCAGTCTCTTGAAGAATCTCTTGCCTATCACATTTATAATGGTTAGAATACATCTGCATCTACTTTTGTTTAAATTATGAAGTATTATCATGATAGGATTTCGGTGCTCTTTTGAATTTGAACAATAAAGCAGTGTAAGGATACAAATCATGTAGGATTTTTGAACTCGACTCAGATACACGACATACGTATAGGATAAAACAAGTTCACATAGTTTGCGCGATCTGCAGAAGGCAATGCAACGAAGTCCATGCTGAACCACTTCAGCAAAGAGGCGTGACATTTCCATAATTGGGCTGCAAGAATAAATTGAATATCAGCTGTTGCAGTATTTCGCAGCATAAAAAACATTCAGAAAACATGATATTCTTGCAGCCCAGGTTTCATGCATTTTGCAGTGGCAGAGGAAGAATTTCTCCTTAGTGGAACAAAAACATGATAACGCCAAGAGTTTGTAGTGTTATAGTTTTGACTAGCAAACTCATCTGATTATTGACTGGTTACTAATACTGCTACCCATCCCATGATCATCAAATTATTGGAAGAGAAGTGAAAATGCAATTAAAGCTTTGAGCATAGCCAGTTCCATATGAAGCTTACACCCAAGACAAGTTCCTTATATTACATAAGACAAGGAAAGTTGCTACAAGCCTTAATGCATATTTATACACAGGGAATAGTTACCTTGAGCTTCTGATTACAGTTTTTTCATCTGTAGATTCACTAGTGTGCATGCTAGTCTGACAGAAAGCCGGATTCCAGAGAATAAAAAGCTTTTGAGCAGCTGGACTTCCATCATTCTTAATCAGTTCCAGATTTGGTAGATTTGCAAGTTCCTGAAGTATAAGACAAACAAGTTTCAAATACTTTGAAGGTAAAACCATGAAGCATCAACTTAACAATTTGTATTGATTGCCAAATCCTTTTTTCACTATTTAATCTTCAAGCTTATAATTGACTTATCAAGAATCAGAAGCTCTAATACCCCGATGACAAAACCAATGACAGCCATTTCCTGAACAAAGTCGGGTTGGCTACAAAAACAAACTCCTTGGATCTTCTACTCATTATGCTCCTACCCTCCAACCATTTCATGTTATCTCCTTGGTTGAGTCATGTGTTACCATGGCTTTTCTTATTACATCTTGTCGTGTTTAATCAGGCCTACCTTTTAATTTTTCCTAATTGAAGTATCTCATGGGGCCACTAACCTCCCTATAATGCACATCTCCAAACCACCTTATGTGGTTCTACCTCATCTGATCTTCAATTGATGACATTCCAAGTCAATGGGACATCTTCATTTCTAATCTTATCCTTCCTAGCGTTCACACAATGACACACTAAACATTCTCATCTCTGCTATCCTCATCTTATGACATCAGAGCCTCTAATATACCAGAGAAACAAGGGGTAATAAATCAGTATACAAACGTATATACTAGAATTCTCTCCTTAGTTTAAACTAACCAATAAAAGAACACACCAAGAGAATTAACTAATGCATTAACAGCATGTCTACACTTTTCTTTTGCAACACAAGTTCAGCAGTGCAACTGCAAGAACACGGGGTAGGTGCAGTTTCCAACTATGACGAACATGACACCATATCATGATCTATATAATCCAGAACTTGTTAATTGAAAAAATGAAAAGTAATATACAGTATGAAGAATTAAGGTGCAAGTTGCAAATATAGATGTTTGTAACAGAAAAAAATTATGCTAACATTACTAAATCCAAATATGTGATTGATTTTTTATACATCTTACCATACAATGTTCCTGAGGATTGGCAAAAGTTGCAGAACAGAAAACAAAAGCCGGGTTGCTGCCATAAACTGCACAAGAAAATTGTTGATTACTCTAGATCAAAGAACTTAATGACAGGGATACCTCGCTTCTTGTGAAAATAAGTACCATGAGAGCAGAGACGACGAAGCCGTCTCAGTACAAGAGCAGTGTGGCACCCAAATGCTCCCTTGTAGGCATGAGCTTCATCAACAACCACAAACCTTTGTGATAAGAAGCAAAATTTAAGATGTTATAATATATAACAGATAAGTTTAAATTTTATCAATACTTCATAAAAGTGATAAAACAAAAGAAGATGAATGTAACTATTACCTAAGATTTGACAAAACTCGCTTAAATTGCCTATGAAATGGTAAGATTGACATGTGTAACATATCTGGATTTGTTATCAGCTGAACGGAAGCGGAATGAATTTCAGTAAAATAAATGGAGGCCAAGCTGTTAACGAAATTTACTTGTTTAGCAACAACATTTACCAGTCTAGCATTATCACGCAGCCACTTCCTTTCTTCCTGAGAAGTGTCACCGTCATAGGCACCAATGTTAAAGTTTACATCAAATCCCTTCGTAAAAGATATCAAAGCTCTTAGTTGATCTTGTGCCAAGGCCTGTGCATGCATGGACAATTGGGATTAATTGAATAACACTGACAAGTGTAAAACTGAAAATCCATTCAGTGTCTGAAGCTCAAAAAAGTTGAGGATATTAGGATGAACCTTAGTTGGAAATAAGTACAGAGCACATGACAGTAAATTCTGGGACAACACTTCCAGAACTGGTACATTGTAGCAAAGTGATTTCCCACTTGATGTCATTGTTGCCACAATAACATTCTTTCCAGAAAGGGAAGACTGTATGGACTCCACCTGTGATGAGTACATGAAACGAAAGCCAATCGGAAAAATATTGACAGAATCTAAATAGCAACATAAGAAATCATTATTACCTAGTGACTATAATCATTATTACCTGGTGACTATATAATGTACTAATTCCCATGTAGTTAAGGGCTGATTTTGTATTATCTGAAAGTTCATCAGGCACCTCCACATTGAAGGCCTTCCTGGCTTTGATTTCTTCAATATGAACCACCTACTTTTGCAAAACATCCAGAGTACAGTACTCAGCAAACCTCACAGATATGAATTGGACATTACAAAAGGGCCTTGATTGCATGAAATATGTAACTTTGAAAAGAAAAATAGAAAACAAGAGTGATATAGTACAATAAACCTGTCCTCTAGATCCGATGCCCTTTCTGAGATGTTCAGCCATTTCAAGTGGAGTAAATGAGTTTGTATCCTACCACAGAGTTGTAATATATAACAGAACATTGTAACAATTGAAGAATAAACTGAATTACAAATCTCTTATATGTTTGAATTAAACTAAACAAAGGGGCTGATAAAATAAAAATACAAAAGTGTGTTAGGTTGAAGCAAAAGGATGCGACAAAATATACACATGCAAGATTGCCATCTCCCATGAATCTATGGCTCTAGGTTAAAATATAAAGGTCCCCAGAAAAAGGTACTATGTAACTGCTCATGAACCTGCTGCATGTTAGAGTACCAAATCTGAAAGATGTGAATATGTACACCAACTTAAATAATAGTCTAGGCCTCTACCTATCAGTTTGAGATTTTAAGTGGCTTGTGCTTCTGACATGGTATCAAAGCTTATTCTGATTTGGACATGACCTCCATATGCCATCTACTTCGGGCTTAAGACCCATGTATTGGAGGGCGTCTTTGCAGCCCCGCCTATTTGTTTCAACGTACCTTTGCACGTAAGAGTGGGTGTTATAGTATCATATCTGAAAGATGTGAATTTGTACATCATGTTAAATAACAATCTAGGTCTCCACCTATCAGCTTAGCTTTTAAGTGGGTTGGCCTTCTGACACTAGACATTTGACATCCATCCTGCAGTTAATAATGCCTCTTTCCTTTCTTCGAGCACTCAAGATAGACTGCCCCTTCTCATTAATTGCACCACCTTTTCAGAGACTCTCGTATTGTTGACCATCTCCTCATCGACTCTTGTAAATGTAGTTTATAGAGGCAAAGAAGACAGGATAGAACATTTGACATCAAGCCTACGCATAGAACTGGTAACATGTACGTTGGGCTGGGTTGGGTCATAAACTATTACGTTCTCACATGTTGCAGTGGCCCGCCTTGAAATAATATGGATATAGTGACCACTTGATATACTAGTTGGTCTCTCCACCTAATAGATTAAGCTTTTGGGTTGGAATAAGTTTAACATTACCCTTTTTTCAATTTCCCTTTCTAGTAGTAGAAACATTTTCATCTTAAGCATATCAATGAATACCGAAAAAAACCATAACAACTAAAGGCATATGTATACACCTACATGACACAGTAGTGCCGCAGATGAACCTCCTTTTACTTGCTTTACTTCTCCACTTGCAATAGTGCCAACTTCCTTTACATATATGAGTAAGTTCTCCAAGGAAAAGAATTTGGCATTATTTCCATTTTTCAGCTGCAAGATGGGAATCCCAGTCATGTAATTGTACACCTTTGATCAACATTGCAGCGGGAGAACGTACAACTTAAATTCGTAAGTACAGGAGTTCATTTTACTAAAATAGATGGCTTTAAGCTTATTCCAGTGCAAGGAAATGATTTACTAATCATTTAGGAATGAGAAACATATAAAACAGAGAGCATGTTCCTGCCTATTATGTCAACTTTGAATAACCATAGACATCTCTAGAATATTTTAACAGTCTAAATTGGATATGGGAAAATTAGTAAAATAATTTCAACAACTTTTGAAACAGGACCAAAACACTGAAGACTCAGATGAGTTAGATGCATATTACATTGAGCATGAGATTGATAAGGCAAGTACGACTTGAAAACCAATAAAATTAAATATTACATTTGGGAGGGAGGGAAATCCAATTAACAGTGTGTCAAATTGACTGTATGTAGAGAAAAGAGCATCTGGATACCAGACAATAAATAAATAGTTGGCTTTAATATGATCAGATGAAGCTGAAAAGAAAAGCTCCAAAAAAGTAAGAAAATGATTTTGCATCTGTACAATGATCAGAGGAAGCAAATTTAGATGCTGAATGAAAAATGACCTGCTATAATTAGGCTTCATGGTCTCTTTGGAATCAATTAAGCTAAACCAGTCCTATGACTGTCATTATTCAAGCAGCCCTCAAATATATTAGGAGCACAAAATCAATATAACAAATTTATAGAAGCTAACTCCTGAAAGGAGTAGGTAATGCAGTTGTGAGCAAAATTGTATATATAACTAGGACTAAATCATATGTGTGTGTCTATAAAACAAGCATGAAAGAGTATTGTGTAAATTACAATGGACTAGTCTGATCAGATAGAAAGTCAGAGAGAATTGAATGTACCATTGACAATTTCAACACCTCCCACAGGTTATTTTTAAAGGAACTATCTCGTCTCTTCACTGCATTGACAATCTTGGATACAGATAATCGTCTTCGAGCTATGAAACATAAACATAAAAGCGTTGCATAATATCAATCCGTTAAAAACTTGTAATTCTGATCAATTTTAGAAATGGAAAATGATTGTATATTTCACACATACCACTTTTAGGAAAATTTTCATTGTGATCTATTTGTTCTATCAGAGAATCAATGATAACAACTGAATCACCAAACTTTCTCTCTTCCACGTCACACTTAGCAAAGGAAACTACCTGAAAAAATAGATGTATGTTCAGATCAGAGATACAAAACACAAATGCATGAAGTTCATCCAAAGTTCCATCAATTCGGTATTGCTGAATACTTAGTAACTGGGATCGATACAACATAGATAAAACATAAATAGAGGGAATTCATTCAAAGCTCTAATACCACATTTCCATGAAGCAAAAAGACAGCCAAATTCCAAGAAAATGGATATGACCTTTCAGACATGCAAAAGATTACCTTGGGGCAAAGAGCAGAAAGGTGGTAGATATCGTCCATATAAACTTGCACCGCAAATTTCTCGAGCAGATTCAAAGCTTCCTTCAAGAAAACCACAGACATATTCTTCTGCTGCAGTTGAAGAAATGCAGAAAAAACATTGACAAGAGAAAATGCCTTCAGTTTCTGCTTCAACCATGATGGACATAAGCACGAACTACTATTGCTTGCAGCATCACACTCCAAGAAACTGGCTTCATTTTTAAGCCTACAGTTCTGAGAATAGGGATAAGACAAACAATTTACTGACTTCAAAACCATAACAAATCCTTCACAATTCTGCTCATACGGAACATTTCTACTAGCAGACTGTAGTATGCTCCACAAAAGACTATCTGGGCATTCCTCTTGCTTCTCATCAAGACCTCTCTTGCGCTTCATCTTAGTCTGATTGGCAAAAGAAGTCTCTGATGCTGGTGAGTTATCTCCAAGATCAACAACCTCTGAATCTGACTTCAGGTCATTGTTTTTGCTGGATGTATCGCGTAATGATGAAAAGTCTTGCATCATATCAGACCACGCAGAATCAGCAAGTTTTGCAAATGGGTCATAGTTCGGGTCTATAGATGAAGTTTGAGTTTCTGGTTGATTAGATTTCCATGTCTGAAGCCTTTCCTTCTTCACAAATGGAACAAGGGCTATAAAATCTGTTGATCCAATAGAGTAGCTGCTAATCTGGTTCAGCATATCCAACTTCTCACCCTGATCCCATAAACAATTATTAATAATTAAGAACCCAAATTACAAGAGAGAGAGAGAGAGAGAGAGAAGAACAATGATATCCTTTTGGTATTATTTTTTCCTCAGCAAAGTTAACAGAAAGTACTACTGGTTACATAGTCTTACACATTTATAAGTTTTCCTCAGAAATTTTCTAGGGAACCAAACAGAAATAGGTCAAATAGGAAGCACAACAAAATGCAAGATAGAGAGGGCTCGGGAGTTAGATTCAGAAACCAAATAGAAAGAGCAAAAGGTATGAATGCGAAAGCAGAGACAGCACCTTAAGGAAGAGATGGAAATTGGGGGAGGAAAGGGCCGGAGGGAAGGTAGATTTCAAGAGAAGCTTGAGGTCTTGGATGGTTTGCGTCTGTGCAATGAAGATTGTGGTCGACTCACCGGTCAGGCTCCGGACTTGAAGCTCTTTCTCGCTTGCCTCCATTGAACCTCCGGAAATCGATTATTGGGGTTTCTACTTCACTAATTGGGGTTTTCCGTCTCCATTATATACTGGAGGCTTTGGCGGGGAATCGTGGATTCCTTTTAAACAAAAAATTACCTAATTAGTGCATGTCCCAAAGTCTAATCAATTTCAATAGGGAGAGCAATGGAGCGATTTCGGGCAGACTTGGTAGTATTGTCTAGGGGTGTTCACGGTTTCATAACCGAACCGAACCGACCATAACCGAACCGAACCGAACCGACCGGTTCGGTTATGGAACTAACAGAACCGACAATCGAACCGTAGGTTAATCGGTCGGTTTGGTTATAACCGCCCAATTGAGCGGTTCGGTTCGGTCGGCTATGGGTGTAACCGACACCAAAACCAAAAACCCAAAAATTTGTGGATCCGGCGAAGCTCGGTGGTGGATCCGGCGACGCTCTTGACGAGAAAGTCGAACGCGCCCTCAGAGGCGGCGAGGGACGGCGGGGAGGCGATGGCGAGGAAGGAGGGCTAGGGGCTGTCGGGGAGGCGGAGCTGGAGGTACTGGCCGGGGCGGGTGTAGGAGGCGGCGAAGCTCGGCGGTGGATCCGGCGACGCTCTTGACGAGGAAGTCAAACGCGCCCTCAGAGGCGGCGAGGGACGGCGGGGAGGCGGCCAGGCCCGGCGAGGAAGGAGACGTCGACGGAGATGTGGAAGAGGGACTCGGCGGCGGGGAGGACGCGGGAGAGAGGGGCGGTGTCCTGACGGACGGAGGCGGAGGAGAGGCGGCGGCGGCGGCGGGAGACAGAGGTGCGGCGCACTGGCCTCTGCGTTGCGCCTCCAATCCTTTGAATGAATATGACGAAGAAGACAAAACAAAACCCTAAAATATTGTCTTAAGTTTGTAGATGGGCTGACGTTTAGTGATGGGCCTCCGCCTCTCCAACATCTGTTTTGGGCCCAAATAAGTAGAGAGTCTCTACTGTTGGGCTGGGCTCAACTAAAAAAAAAAATTAATTAATTATAGATTCGGTTATCGGTTCGGTTCGGTTACGGTCGGTTCCCGGAATCTCGTAACCGACAACCGAACCGAGAGACCATCGGTTATGGTACATAACCGAATCGACCATAACCGAACCGAACGATTCGGCTACCGATTAGCTTGGTTTTGGCTCGGTTTGGTCGGTTTCCGGTTTTCTGCACACCCCTAGTATTGTCCTCGTTAAAAACAGGGTAGGGATTCCCCATTTATAATGAGGCGAAGATTTCTTGTCGGGATCGAGAATTTCCTGTTTTTCATTTCTAGCCCAAAATAATTTTAAACATATTTATTTTTCTAATAAAATTTGTATTAAAAACTATTAATTTAAAAAGAAAATGTACTTGAAAATATTATTATTGCATTGAATGTATTATGAAATATTATTTTAATAAAATATATATTAAATATATTACTCTTCATTAAATATGCATTTTAAAATATAATTTTAATTAAAAAATATTTTTTAATATATCGGGGCAGAGTGGGGCGTTGCAGGAATATTTCACCCCGTTCCCGTCTAGGTTCGGGGATCCCGTTGGGGATGGGGGAATATTGCCATCCTTAGTTTCATCTTGGTCTAAGAATATGTTTTTTCCTAACTATTTATTTTCCAAATACCCCATGGTAAAAATACAAATATTCGTAAAAATCTTGATTGGCAAGACCATCACTCTTGAGGTCGAGTCTAGCAACATCACCGACCATGTCAATGTCAAGATTAAGGGCAGGGAAGGGATTCCACCAGACCATTAGAGATTAGGGATGCTCAACCCGGTTAAATATAACCAGTGGCCTAAACCAAAACCTGAATTGGTATGGTTCGGTTGCCAAAATCTGAAACCAAAACCGAATCGAAAATTATGTGAAATCGAAAAATTGAATAACCGAAAATTTCACTGGATTTCCGGTTAAATTGAAATTTGTTATGAAAAATAAATTAAATTAACAAAAAAAACGTTCAAAGGAATGCCTAAAGCTTACGATTTCTTCCGACCAAAAACCATAGTAAGAATTCTTGAAATACCATTAAAAAACATGTTCATTGTCTCTTCGGAAGAACCAAAATCCGACACAAAGCTCCTCGGTAGGGATGAAGATGGGATACATAAGGATGCCTTCGGAGGAAGAGATCATGTCTGTCACGCTCCATGTTGGAGTCTTAGTGTTGACGATCACCTTCTCTGAATGCCTCTAGATCTTGTCCAATTATATGACCTTTATTTTGAAGCGTGAGAGAATGGCAGAGTGGGGAGGAAAATGAGAGTGAAGAAATGGTTAATAAATTAAGGTTTTGGAGTTAATATTATTTTATTTACTAATACACGTGGATGAACTAGGATCGTCGATCTGTGATGTTCATCGACCCATATTCTGCCACCTATTAAGAGTAAACCATTATCGGTTTAACTAGTTAACTGACTTATCGGTAATGAAAACATGTAACCAAACCAATACTCACCGGTTCTCACAATTCAAAACATAAACCATACTAACTTTTTTCGGTTCTAGTTAATCTTGGTTTGATTCTGATAAATTCCAGTCGGTTTTTCTATTATTGGTTATATTTGAGTTTCCCTAGTAGACGTTGAGCCTCTAATACCACTGTTGGGAAGATATGTACCTTACTTGAGAGGAGCACCCAAGTAATCTCATATACACATTGAAGTCTACATTTGATCCAAAAGACTAACTTATTAGGTTTATAAATCCTTCTTATACCTTTTATTCTTCCAATGTGAGATTTTATTGGTGGTAATCTCGGGAGTGATTGTCGAAACTCACATGTGAGCCTAACAATCTTCCACTCCACATTGAGTCCAATCACATCGAGTTGTCTCCCCCTAAACCCAAACTTTATTTGGTTTACTCAATCCCACAAGGGTCATTTTCATCCTATATGAACTTCACCATGAGAGAAGCCGATTATGGTTCTGGTCTTACCAACCTTAGGAGAGTTTTCCTCAACCAAACCTCTTATACCATTTTGTTGGGAGAAAAAAGAAGCCAATTGAATAATTAGATGCAACAAAATTATATAATTCTCCCCACCTATGCTAATCTTATAGGAATTTATCAAGTAAAATAATGAAGCAACCTAATAAATATAACAAACAAGAACACAACTCTCACACACAAGCATGGAAACCCTTTTCAACGCGAAAAAGGAAAAAACCATGAGACCCATCGAGGCCATTTAATCTCCACTATTAATTTAATTGGTACAACGAGTTCTCTTTAAATACAATTACAGACACACGCTATCTTAAGATTAAATAATCTTGACTTAAACCCTGATTACAAAAAGAGTAGAAAAATCTCACTAAATTAGTATGACACGATCACAAAATCGTATCAAATTACTGAGACCTCCAAATGCAAATTCCTCCATTCAGGATGTAGTACTATATATTTCAAACACGCTATCCAAAAATCAGCTAAATCTCTGAAACCTCAAGCTTCAAACCATCAAAATCCAATTGAGCTTCAGGCTCGTGCCTACAACATGGGATGTATGCCAATCCTTGGGTATCTCCTGCAACATACCCGAATCTCAAATGATCAATCTTCTTGAAGGCATGGAAGCCAAAAACATGGCCTCTTAATCCGGATTTGGCTTTTCTTTTTCTTCCCTAGTTTTCTCTTCTTTTTTTTCTGGTCCATGATTTTTTTCCTTTTATTGTTGTGTATGGCTGACTTTTGCTTCTTACTTGGGAGGTTTTGTTGGTTTCATTAATAAATTTTCTCTCTTTCGTTGAGCAAAAAAAAATCAACTAAATTTAATGATGGATTTACCTACGAACAGACCTTTGAACTTGACTGGACGGGCTCAAAAATTGTAGAAATTTCTGCGTGATGCGTGCCCGTAGTGACCTTTCATTTACACTTATGACCCACATTTTTAGCACCATATTGTCCTCGTATATGCTATATTTGTTCATTATATACATTGGTAGCGTTTTTTTATGCACGTGTATTTGGAGAATTTGGGTGCTTTAAATTTATTAATGGAATGTGGGTTGCAAGACAACGAAGTCCAAGAGTTCAAAGTTTCCAGGCAGTCACGATGTGTGTCACGATCGTGACATGCATCCTGACACTTATTTGGTAACTTCCAATAAGTTTTCACGATCGTCGTCACAATAGTGACAATCCGCCGTGACAAAGACGAATTTTGGAGAGACGACGTTGTGATGGGCCATGAGCCCATCATGACAAGAGTGTGTCACGATCCTTGGAACAATCGTTACACTATCGTGACAACAAGAAATGTGAAGTGTCACAATGCATGTCCCGCACCAAACTCAAGACTGTTTTACCATATGTGTAGAGATCTTAGCACGAATCTTGACACCCTTTTTGTCTCTTATATAAAAGGGCATTTGACGTACTTTTTAGGGATCTGTTTATTAACCTAGCCACCCTTTTTTATTCAAATGTTTCAGCCCCTATTTTCTCTATTGAAGGCCACTTTAGAGCTTCAAGAGCTATGAGGAGGGGAGATTTCACCATCATACCAAGAGAGGACATGAAGAAGGACTTGAAGCTTAAAGAATGAGCAAGATTGAGAATTTATGAGCTCCCAACCCCCTCTTAGGGTCTTGGGTTTGTTTATTTTCTTCTCATCTCTCGTATCTTGTAAATTTATGATGACTTATTGCTTAAGCACCATGGTTATGGGCTAAAAACTCATAACCATGGGTGCTAGACCATTTGTATGACTTTAGCCATTAGAAGTTTGAATTTTTTGTTTGACTTACATAATATACGTGATTTTACTTTATACCTTATGTTGTACGTTTAATTTGATCACATACCATCTTTGATTTCTAATTGTTTCCGGGTGAAGGAATTAGGAGTAGACCTCAGTAGAATCGAGGGATCAGCTCCTATAGTGATTTCCCTTAGTTAAAAAATGGTTATTCTTCAAGCTATCGAAGATTAGTAATAATTCTCGAGAGGGTCACTAATTCAGGGATGTTGTTTCCTATGTCGAGAGACAGACTCAATACTTATAACATAGACCACATATGAAATGCTTGATTTATTGAATATTTGAACTTGAATTGGCGAAAGTCGTCGGTTTAACACCTGTGGTTATTAATTGCCCTTTTTTTAATTTTACTGTTTTAATTTAGTTGTCCATTAACGTAGTTAGTTTTTAATCAAAAACCTAAAAATTGTGCATTTACTTAATCTTACTTTTTAAAATCTAAATGAGAACGTAAATTCGTTAAGTAATCGACCCTGATGCTGGTCCCTGTGAATTCGACCTGATTATACCGGTTTATTACTTGACGACCGCGTTTTGTTACGCGAGGTCGGGAAAGGAGCCGAGCGGTTCACTCGCGTACTTCTTTTTTTCCCTAAAACTAGTGTTTTTCTCTCTCTTACTCTCTTGAATTTGGCAATTTTTCACTCTTCTTCTTCTTCTTCTTCTCTATAATTCCTATCGTTTATGGGAAAAAAATTATGGTTTCTCCTCCAATGTGGGATGCTAACCCCATGAGTTTTGGGGCTCCACTTATTTGATAAAGTCCCAACAACATAAGGCTCTGAAGAATATGTTTGAGGGACTTTGCAATGTGATCAATGTCTTGGGTGACAAGATTGAGAAGGTCGTGGTCTCAGACTATGTTGTCGACTGTCCCTACTGTTTGGTGAATGGTAAGTGTAGGCGGATGTTTACAAACAATCCTTTATTGATCTAAATCTTTGAGGACGGTGATTGTTTAAGGAAATGGAATTGTTACAATTCTAAACGAGTGAGAAGGAAAGAGCAATAGCGTTTTGGAAAATATTATAAAAGGTTTGGCTACAAGGAATGACCATCATATCAACGTCGTCTTATAGAACATCACAAGACACCATTTTTTGGATGTTGTTATATCATCAAGTCAAATGTCGTTTAGGTGAATTTATGTCGTTTTGGGTCATTCTCATCCATAATCTGCATACAACCACGCACATAATGTAAGCATGAGGGCTAGGAATGTACAAGAGTGGTAGATTAAGAGCAACACCAAAAGAGTAGTATTTAAGTATATATTTCTCAACATAGGGTTCAATAACAACTATAATTTTGGACATCTAATTGATGAGTATGGAACAGAGGAAGCGTGAAGACCATCATAATACGCAGAGTCGCAAAGTCTCAAATCACGATAGGTAAAATGAGACCATGAACGACATAAAGACCAGATCGTGTGAACTACTCACCGACGATGACTAATGCGGTTGCATAGACACTTGGTATTTTATATCTATTTTCCCACATTTTAATTCTTTTAACTCTTGTGTAATATGTCTTTCTGCCACTCTATGTCTTCATGGATGTATTAATGTTATATTATATGTATAAGCAAAGTTGTAGATTTCAAATCAATAGGCCGCCTAGGCGGCGACTGGGCGCCGTAAACAACATTGAGCCCATGCATGTCGATTTGGACCGGACTAATTAATTTTTGAAAAAAAATTAAAAATACATATTTGAGAAGCTTCTCACGTAAATAAACTTTTAGATACATTTTATTTTAGGGTAAATGTTATAAATGTACAATTAGTTTTACACGTTTTGTACCCGAATACAGTTAACTTAAAAAGTTTGTTTTAAAATTAGTTAGTTTTGGTTTTGTGTCAAGTTAGACAAAATAATTAAGTTTTAATTAGTTTTTAATGTGAAATGACAACAATTTAAAATGCATGCCCCTCACAAAAAACCTCTCTTCCTCTCCTCTTCACTGTTCATCTCCTCTTTTGGTTTCAGTTTTTGTCCTATTTTTTTATTCCCCTTCGAAATTAATTAATTATTTTTTTCGGTTAAAAGGGATTTTTTGTGTGATGTTATTCAGAGAGAAAAGGTTCGTTGACTGCCGGAGCATTGCGATCGACGACGGAGATGGGTTTGGATCGTAGGTTTGGTCTGTGATTTGTGGTAGCTTCATTCTTGGATTCTATTTATATATATGGGTTGTGTGGTGATTGAATTGTTCTAGGTACTTTTATTTATAGAAAATAAATTTTGAGGTCTCAGCTTGCTTGATTGTTCTATTTGATCTCGATTGGGTCACAGGTGAATTGATGTAGAGCTCTTCTGTTTTTTTGTTGTGTGATCGTATGGTTTTCGTGATTCGTGGGTAGGGTTGCATTTTATATATTCTTGTCATTTTTCGATCCGACGATTGATGTTTAGATAATAGTATTTGTGGGTTTTGTTAATTGACCCATATGATGTTATTTTAAACATTTTTGTTCCATTTTTTGTGTTGTTGATTGCGATGATATGATAGTATTTATTATTGGCTTGTTTTGGTTTTTTTCGTGTTGCTTTTGGCTAATTCTTTGATGGTTAAAGTTTCCTTTTTTATAGTCTGGATTGCCGATTTCCTTGTTTAGTATTTCATGTATATCTTATTTTTGATGAAGTTGATGTTAATGTTGTTAATTGGGATGTTAGAGTGTTCACTATACATTCCTTAATTAGGCGACAATGTTTTTTCGATTTTGGTATCCACATTTCATTGATTCTAATTGTCAAGTTGCTCATTTTTTTTTTCGGGCTTGCTGATTCAATCTTCCACGTGTATATATATCAACTTTTTTTCTCCCAATAACATCACAAACAAAAACAAACCCCCTTTTAACCGAAACAAAACAATTAATTAATTTCGAAGCGGAACCAAAAAGAAGAGAAGAGAAACATAAACCAAAAGATGAGAGGAACAGTGAGGAGGAGAGGAAGAGAGGTTTTTAGTGAGGGCATGCATTTGAAAATTTGAATGATAATGATGGGTATTTTTTCATTTCACACTAAAAACTAACTGAAAAGTTAACCATTTTGTCTAACTTGATACAAAACCAAATCTAACTGATCTTAAACCAAAGTAAAGTTCTTAAGTTAGTTGTATCCGACTGTAAAACGTGTAAAACTAATTGTACATTCGTAACATTCACCCTTTATTTTATTATAAGAAACCTGAATTATTGTGAGGCAAGATTTTGAATTGTTTGTTGAATTATAAGTCATGGCTATAACTTTTGTCCTAAGAATTTTGAAATATTAGTTTTGGCAATTGATTATGAGTTTTTGTAGTTAAATTATGAGTTTTGTTGTAAAGACTTTTGAAATATTCCTATATCTTAAATATTTATTAATATTATGATTATTATATAACATAATATATATATATTTATTAAGTAAGTATATAAGTAATTTAATATATACTTTTCTAAAAATAGAAAATTAGAAATCCCCTAGGTCTCGAAGGTCATATCCAATTGACTAGCGCCTAACGATCTCTAAGACCTAAATATAAAAGTAAAAAATTGAGAAATTGGACTAAAATCGCCTAAGTTGAGAAATTGGGCCAGAATCTAAAACTTTCAAATGACATACCTCTATCATACGAGCTTCGTTTGAATCTCATAATATATCAAATTAAAGGGAATCAATAGATCTATAATTGTGATAAATGAAGCTTTTCCTCTTAAAATTAAAGTTTATGTCTCGGGTCGTGTAGTAGGTACATGGCCCGTGTAAGCGCTTGGGCACATTCACTTATGTGTCAAATTCATGGCCTCATTTTCCACTTTTTATTTCACCGCCATTTTTACACTTACTCTTCATTCATGAGAGATTTTCTCTCAAATTTTGGAGCTTGAGCTTGAAGGTTTGGATAGTTTTTTTCAAGATTCACCATTATTTCACCAAGAAAAATAAGTCCCAAAATCAAGATTCAACAAGAACAAAAGGCTAGACTGAGGTTCATCTTCTAAAACTCATTTTGGGTCTTTAGTTTTGTGATTTCTACTCTTTCATTATACTCTTGGTTCGTGTATTGTATTTGATTATGTGTAGCTTCATGGTTGTGAGATAAAACCCTCGTAATCACGGGTGCTAGTGCAGAAATCACTTCTTTTTTTTAATATTGTTCATGAAAATGTGTATGAGTTGTGGGTGTTTCTTTGATTTAAAATTGTTTTCTTGTTCGATCTCCGCGAATAATTGATTTGTTTTGGGGGAATCGGCTTGGAGAAACCTCAAAAATTAGGGGCTTAACTAATACCCTTTCTCTCAATATATAATCATATGATAGTAGTTTTTAGGGAAAAGCTCATATAACTCTCTCAAAGTTTAGCTGATTCTCACTTACCTCCCCTTAGTTTTATAATTGATTTTGGGGAAAATTCCACTTAGCTCCTCTTAAGTTTGGTCGAGTTTCGCATAATTCTCCTTAACATCAAAATCAACTTGTGAAGTTCCTTAAGTTTCACTTTACTCTTTTCCGTTAACTTTTTTTAAAATTCCGTTAACTTTTTTGCAAAATGACGAAAATACCCTTTTATTGAAAAATTATAATAAATTAATAAAAATGATTTTTGAATTTTTTTATATAATGTTTTCATTGTATAAAAAAAGAATAAAATTATGTTAGTAATAAAAATAATTTTAAATTTCTTCTAAATGTTCTTAAAAAAATTTAAAATGATTTTTTTTAATTTTATATGAATTTTTTTTTAAAAAGTTAATACTAAATTATTATTTTGATTCTTTGTTTTTGTAAAAAAAAATAAGTAAAAAAAGTTCAAAATAATTTTTATATTTTTTTTAATGAAAGTGTATTTTCGTAATTTCACAAAAAGTTAATAGAATTTTCAAAAAAGTGAACTGAAAATGGGTAAAGTGAGACTTTTGCAACTTAAAGGACTCCACAAGTGGGTTTTGAACTTAAGAGGAGTTAAGTGAAACTCGGCCAAACTTAAGAGTGGTTAAGTGGAATTTTCCCTTGATTTTGGGAGCTCCCCCAAGTTAAAATGCTCTCACTTAACCCCTCTCTGTTACTTTTTATAAAAATTTATGTTAACATTTGTAAAATGAAAAAAATGCCCTTGCCGAAAGATAAAATATATAAATAAAAATTATTTTGAACTTATTTATTTCTAATTTTTATTGTACGAAGTAAGGAATAAAAAATATATCATTATTTTAAAACTAAAATGTTTTTAAAAAAAAATAAAAAGAAAACGATTTTTAAACTTTTCAAAAAACTTTTTTAAATACTAAAATATTTTTTATTCTTTATTTTTTACAAACAAATAAGTTCAAAATAATTCTATTTATTTATTTTTAGGGAAATTTTCTGATTACTATCCTCAATTATGCGGGTTTTACACGTCACTACCCTCAACTATTTTTAGTTTTACGTCACCACGGTGAACCGTACTTATGTTTCACCGTTTCTAATAGAATTAAATCTGATGTAAAATGTGCATAATACCCCTATATAAGAAAATGAAAAATACATATCTTTTGAACTTTCTTTTTCAAAAATATTTTTTATCATATAAATATAAAACATTGATTCTAATATCATTGTTAAACAAAAAAGGTTTTTTCGAAAAAAAAAAACAAAAATAAAAAATCAATTTTAGCAACGTTTTTCATTTATTAAATATCTAAAATATCCTTTTTATTAAATGTCTAAAATACCCTTATATTTTTATGGAATAAATAATAAAAACCGATTTGAATATTATTTTACAAAAAATTTAAAAATGAAAAATGTCGTTAAAATTGTTTTATATTTTAAATATGTTTATGAAAATATTTTTTTATAAAAAAATTATTATTGAAATAAGTGTTTTATTATTTACGTGATTAAAAATATTTTTTGAAAAAAGGGTTCAAAAGATATATTTTTAAAATTTTAGTATAGGAGTATCATGTACATTTTACATCGGATTTAACTCTTTTACAAACGATGAAACATAAAAATAGTTCAATGTGGTGACATGAAACAAAAAATATTTGAGAGTTGTGACATAAAAACTCACATAATTGAGGGTAGTGATCAGAAATTTCCCCTGATTTTAATTTTTTTAATACAAGGGCAATTTCGTCATTTTATAAAAAGATAACAGAAAATTAACGTAGAGGGGTTAAGTGAAACTTTTTAAAACTTAGAGGCTTCAGAAATCGATTGAGCTTCTCCCTTGTTCTTAAAGCCTTCTTAAATCATTGTTGATGCCCAGTGGTAAAACAATGGTTTGGGATAGAGTCAATTCTATACCCATCTTTGTTGCATTTGAGCCAAAAATTTCTAACCCAAACTTATTTTCTATAGTCACTCATCTGAACGAAATAGCATTTTTATTATGAATCCAAAAATTTTAAGCCAATCTATCTTTTTCTTAACATATTTTCACTATTGCTTTTGACTTATACAACATGACTTAGTTGTATCGTGAGTGTGGGATGAAACATGTTTGTATGAAATTTGGGTTTTGGATATTTTTCATTGGTTTTTGGAAGACTATTATGTGCTACTTTCGCTTGCAGATGCTCCGGGTTTAAAAAAATTCAGAATAAATAATACATATCCCATGAGCATGAAATAAAAGCATAAAAGTGTTTTCCTGATTTACAATGGGATTTTTTTAAATCATGTAAAAAAGACTAAGTTAAAAGCTGGATTTTTTTTAATTTTGGAAATGAGAGATTATAGCATGTTTTTATCTTACATAAAAGTGGAGAACTTCACCTTACTAGGGGAATGTGAGGAGAGGCAACTTAGTCATGATGCATTATGATTAACTTTTTTTGTTATCGTTCCACACTTTTAACCCGAGTTAATGTTACAAGTCATGAAAATCTTATACATACATTCACTCGAGTTATTAGATCTAAAGTGATCATAAACAATGCATAATATCTCAAAAAAGAATTTGAAATTAAGGATTTGAGGGAAAAAAATAGTTTCAAACTGCAAACCGAATATATTTCGAGTGGAATTCTAATCCATAAATCTGCATATGTTGAAAAACTTCTGAAGGGTTTTAATACACAAAATATTCATCCACTAAGTGCTCATATAGTCGTTCAGTCTCTTGATCCTAAAATTGATCAAGTTCGCCCCAAATAAATAGTTGAAAAGATACTTGATCATGAAATACCATATCTAAATGCAATCGAGATTTTATTATATCTGGCACAATGTACAATGTCATATGTAGCATGTGCAGTAAATGTGCTCGCAAGATTAAGATCAGAACCGACAAGACGATATTGGAACGAAATCAAACATATATTCCATTATTTGTGTGGAACCAAAGATTTAGGATTATAGTATTCTAAATCCTCAAATAGTATTGGCTTGATTAGATATGCAGTTATTGGATACTTTTCTAGTTCTCATAAAGCACGCTCCCAAACATGATGTGTATTTACTTGCAATGAGACAGTAATATCCTAGCACTCTACAAAGTAGCCTTTGGTTGCAATGTTCCCCAATCATTCAGAAATTCTAACACTACATGAATCTAGCTGAGAATGTGTGTTCTTACACTCAGTCATTCGACACAAACAAGATGCACGTGGAATTCACTCGATTAGAAGCTTTCCTTTCACATATATAATGATAATGCATAATGTATAACTCTAATCAGAGGAGGATACATCAAAAGATATCGAATCAAATTCTACACTCATAAATTCCAAAAGAGTAATGAGATTGATGTTAAAGAGATCCGCTCCAGTAAAAATCTTGCAAATTTGTTCACTAATAATTTACCGACATTCACATTTGAAAGACATCTTGACTCAATACCAACCACAGTACGAGAGTCAAAGTCTTCTTCCACTTTCTCACTTGTAATTTCCTATATTTATCAGCCATCTCTTTTACTAATAGTCTTATTTTAATAAATTTTGGTACATTTTTGCACTTACTTGTAACACATTTCACAATAAAAGTAATATTCTTAATGTGAGCAACATGTAGTCAAACGGGGGACAATTCTAAACTTGGTGTTACGGTATTCAAGTTTACATCAATACTAGCCAGTTTGAGCGTGGCCTAGTGCAGTGGTTGACACTACTCGCTCCCTAGCGTCGTCAGATTAGAATTCAAAACTCAGCACGATATTTAAGTGGGGTGAGTTTTAAGAGCATCTCCAACGGGGTAGGCAAATATCCAAATATTTGCAAATTTGATTACTTTTCCCTCCAATGATGACCCCAGATCCCTGGTATGTTATATAGTTTTGTCTGATTAGATCCAATTAATATGATATTCGTATATTATTCAATTTATGGTGAAAATTATACAAAATTAAACTCTTTTTAGGCTAAAACAGAAAATTGAAATACAAAAAATACTAATTAAAACCCCTAAAATTGGTTCAGTTCTAAGCCAATTAATTAGCGGTTCTGCACTCTTAGAACCGGAACCGAACCAAATTAATTTGGTTTTCAATTTTCAGACCCAAATCTTATCCGATACTCATGGTTCTCGGTTCTTCGGTTCGGATTCGGTTTTTGGGAAAAATTGTCCACCCCTATAAATTAGGTATTTTTTCGTCCTTCATAAGAAAATTAACTATTTTTTTCAGAAACCTTTTTATTGAACATATTTTTTTTTCTAATAAACTGTTATGAATAATATTAAAAAAAATAAAATATATAAATTGTTTTATTATTTAAATGGTAAAAGGTGGTGATTCATGTGATAAATGAAGATTTTCTTAAAAAAAGGGTTGAGAATAAATGGAAATGAAAATTAACCTTTTGCAAATAAGATGGAAGATGCTCCTAGAGTAGTCAAGAAAAATAATGTAATATTAAGAAAAAACATTACATCGAAAGTATCTGTAAATTGAAAATGATCTTGTGGTTATAACTTGGCGAGTGGGATCACATCACACAACTACAACTACTCTAATCTAAAAATGCATGAGCATGAGTGAAGTGGGGACCACCTCCCTCCCCATCGGCACATGCCGCGGCCCCCATTCACGACCTAACAAATAACAAACAACGGGACCCACCCACGCATGTGTCCACGTCATCACCCATCCACCAACACAACACTCACTCTCATCAACCTATCGTCTACGTCTGTTGCCGTGTCACGTGACCCCACGTGTTTCTACCCATTAAGACCGTCACCACACCGGCCACGTGGATCCATGATCGCGCACTTCCCTTGTGGGCCCCACTCCCCAACCGACGTACGCCCACTCTACTTCACCGTACGTACACCTCCACCCTTTCATTCTCTTTTTATTTTAATTTAACGCCTCAATTACCAATCACCTAATTAATCGCCCCCACTACCTATTTCAACTTATTAAATAATTTGTATCAGAAAAAATATTCTAAAACAATTGTAAATTGTAATGAAGCAAATCGTACTTGCACTCTCAATATTCTGATTCACAAAAGTACATAGTAAAAAACTAACTTCAAAGTTAATTAGTTAAACATGAACATATATAAGATCAAGAAAATGTACGGCAAACATTCTAAATAAGAATATTAAAACTGGAAACCATAAATATATAGCTTTTTTTTGTTAAAAAACATTTACAAAGATCAGTCATACCATCTCGTGAAACTTTCAGAAACCAAAATTTTGAAATATGTATTGATTTCTGGTAGTTTCCAAATATAAATTTTGTAAATATATATATAAATAAAAAGAGATATTTACGGGAGGTAGAGATGAGAACGATCCTGATCATTCCACTGCGTATGGGCCCAGTAAGTGTTAGGAAGATCAAACAAGGCGGCGGCTTGATCTGGTCCGGTAGTCGCCCAATCCAAGGGTCCGAATAATCCTCCATCGGGGAAGTCGGGCTGGGCCGTGTGATCAAGCAACCCTCCACCGATCTTTGCGTGGTCGTCGAGGGTGTGCTGTGAAATGTCGTCGAGGCCGTAGAGCAAGGGATCGCTGGATGAGGTGATGAAACTTGGCGTCTCTGAGAAGATCCCGCTACCGGAAGCTTGAGGCGGAGCGATATCATGAGAAGAGGAGGGTGGCGCTGAGGCGGCGGGCTCGCCGGTGGATGACTTGGTCTGCTTGGGCTTGGAGGAGCGCTTGGCCTTGCGGCATCCACCTCCGACGGGGACATTGCGGAGGACGCCGCCTCTGGTCCAGTAGCGGCGGCAGCTCTTGCAGAAGTGGCGCGGCTGAGACAGATTGTAATTGTTGTAGTAGCAGAATTTGGTGTTGAGGGAGTCGCAGCGAGGGCACTTTAGAGCCTGCTGGTTCTGCGCCCTCAGCCGCCGCTCCCCAAATATCCCCATTGACTCAATGTCTTGCATTTCTGAGCGGGAGAGAGACACAGCGCAGGCGCAGCAGCTACCTAGATGGATTAATCAATGCTTCCACTTCCTGCCCTGCAAATATCTCCTAACAATATTTTTTAATGCCCGTAATTGACCCTCCATATTCACAAAATCTACGAGACCAATGCCACTCATGCGAACTTACTAAACTAACCCCCAACTGTTTGGCAGTGACGAGGAACGACGCGAAGAGGAGATCTGGTCGGTGAGTCAGGGACACGTGTACGGTTACGAAGAGGAAGAATATTGTCCACAATTCAGCTTGTCGACTTGTCGGCCACTTATTATTTTATCCCAACAGCGGGTGGACATTTAACTGGTGGAGGAAGTGCCACGTCTCCGGTTCTGATTGGTCAGTTTGCGGTACAGTTTGATGAATTCCTTTATTTGTTGCCATACAGATACAGTGGCGGGTGATATTGACTCTATTTACAAATTTAGATTTATGGGATCACCATTCCGCTGGCTGGAAGTGAGAACTGAAGTAAAATGGAACTCATGTTTCTTAGAAGGGAAGGGACGGTGAGTATGGATATCGTTTTTATTTAACATCTACGTCGGGAGGCGTGTTCAGACGCGAATTACAACTTTGTAATTTAGTTCGAACTTCATTTTGAAAGGAATCGATTTGAAGCAAGCAAAGTTACCTATAGAGCAAAATTTTGTAAGACAACTTTTCGATCAAAATTCGATTGATTTCTATCGATACTGAAAACTGGTCTCTTCAATTAATGTTTTTTGTTAAAAAATAATTAATTTTTTATATGGTATAGGTACGGGTTGGAAACGGGAGCGGCTATAAGTCAATCCGTACCCGGCCAAAAACCGAGGAAAATATTCGTACTTGACCCGTACCGATTTTTTACGAGTTTTACCCGTTTCGATCGAGGCGGGTTGACTGAGTACCCGTCGGGTTTGAATATTTTTGCCATCTATAGGTATGATCACACTAACCTATTTCAAATATAAAAAATTTGCGACTAAGAAAATAAATATCGTTATAATTTATTCTATGTAAATTTAAATGATATATATTTCTAATAATAAATGCAAGACTTCCTAAAAGATGTCATTAGATATACTCCTCTTGACTTACATTAATCTCAGAGGTTCTATCTGAAGGCGGAAACTAATTAAGGATAATCTTCTCAAGCCTTCACTCACCCTCACCTTGAGGAGCGAGCTCCATAATCACTCGTTTGCCCACAATAACATGCTAGAATAAATTTTGAAAGAATAATTGCTGAAATATAAACTTAAGCATGACTTATTTGTACTTAAATATCATTTGTAACTTTCGAATAACTTAGGGAACATTTTGTTGAAATATGGTCAAAATAACCCTTACTCTATCTCCTCCCATCCATCCTCATTCGAGTTCCGACAAAACCAGATGAGTTCGAGGTCACGATTGTGTTGCCCATTTGGCAGCCTCAACTCCATTCTTTGCAGAATCGGATGTGGTAAATCGAAGATGGAGGAGATGATTAGACAAACTTTGAAAGACAGTAAGATGAAATAAGATAATTAAAAAATTAACATTTTGGGTTGTGTTTTGGTGAAGAGAAGAGAACAAATTTGCTGTAATGTGAGACAGAAAGTGGTGTTGATTTTAGTATTAGAATGACATAATTTTCAGAACAGATTAAGGGGATTTTTAAATTTATGTAGCAAAGTTGAGTGGTCTACTGCCAAATATAAGTTGAGTAATTGAAAATTCACAAATATTAGTTAAAAAGTATAATTAAGTATAAATTAGTTACAAATAAGTGTGTATATTATATATATATATATACATCTCAAATTAGAATTTCCAACAACTATCAACTTGTTCTAACCCATTAAGACACTAACAGATTGAATATTTGAATCCTAATGAGTCTTTTTCTATATTAAAATATAAAATTATAATGGATTTATCAGATACGAACTTGTGTTTTTATCTGACACGATATTGTTTGTTAACGACGAACATGTAAATTTACATATACACATGGGACGGTGGGCTACCCCAAACTGGACTCTCTCCCTAGATGAATACAATACAAGCAGAGTAGTGCTTGACTGGAGATGGAGGCATGTTAAGTCTAAATACACATTGGGTCCTATATGCAATTGACCTCTCACATTCAATGGAGATTGAAAAAGATATGGTACTCATGTGTGTGTCACTGTCCTAAGCCACCACCTTCAGGCTCAACCCCTTAGGCTCAGTCAATTCCTGGGCCCTACCTATAATCTCTCTCTTCTTCCCTCATGCCGTTTATGAGTTCACCACACTTGACGGTTTGCTACTAAATATAGCCTATTTTTGTGTCTGCGCTCTTCGCCTCTTCCCATCTATGCTTTCTTGTTGCCAAATCTTTGGATAAAATTCCATGGGTCTTCAAAGTTATCACATATCCGACCCACCCGATCCGTACTAAAATAACGCGCACAAGTTATAAAGTGCGGTCTTGGCATAACTCATCAAGAAATGCAGCATAAAACATAAAAATCACTATCTCACTAAAATTATACGTAAAAAACTATATACGTCAATTTTGCATCTTCATGTCTTTTAACACAAGCTCCACCCAAAATGTGGACAACTAGTCATCACAACGCAAATTATTTACACCGAAATTAGGATCTTTCAAGCAATTTCAATATAGCCTCAGCCCAAACTATTAACAACTATTTTTCACCTCATGGCATAAGAATAATGAAATTACAAAAATGACCCAAAACACAAAATGACTCAACATGCACAAATTGTGAAAATTCCTCGTGCAAGTTTACAAGTCACTTACCCCAAACTATTAACATCTAGTTATCACATCATGACATAAGTGTGAAACTAAAGCATGAAAATTACCAAAATCACAAAATCACCAAACAAACATTTATACAAATTAATGGGGTGCCTCCCAAAAGCGCACTTGTTTAGCTTCATTATCTTGACAAGTCTAGCCATCTTCCAAGGAAACTTAAACACGAAAGAATCCAACTTTTCTCCGCCACAAAACTCTATCACAAATATATTAGTATCAAATCGAGGATAATCATCCGCACTAGAATTTATAAGGTGTAAATGAGGAGTAGTATGCAAATCAATCTTTTAAATTTTGCCGGCCTAAAATCAATTTTCTTCACTATCACGATCAACATATTTTTCTTTAATTCTAAAGGGGGTGAGACCGGTGAAGTCCATGTTGTTACCTCAACATGAGACTTTCTTAGCGTATTTCCTTTGTCGGCTCAGCTGCCTTCCTCTTTTTGTTCATTGACTACAAAATTATTAGGAATTTCTTCTCTCATCCAATTCTGTTTCCAATTCTTTCTTATTATCTTGACTTCTTGAGGTTCCGAAATTTCAAATTTTATCTCTTGAGCGAAATTTGGATTATCAACGAAATTTGGCTCTTGGCACTATACTCATCATTGAAACCAATTTTCTCAAATTCAATTTATTGCCATAATTTGAATGCTATAGATGAAACATAATCAATTTGAAAAGCAATCTTCTCAAATTCAACCGTATGACAGCACAAAAAATACACACTAGTCAAAAACGTTGTTTGCAAATTTATTTTTAGGGTTAATTCCAGTAACCACCCCATAAAATATACCAAATCTCACCCAACACCCCCTAAAACCATTATTCTCACTAGCACCCCCTTAAAATGGGTAAAAATCTCAGTTGTCAAAAATTTATTGAAAAAAGACAAAAATACCCCTCTCCCTCACCTCTCCAGAACTGAAATTGCCCCACCGGACCCTCCCTCCACCGTCGCCGGCGAGCCTCCCTCCGGCCAATCCCCTCCTGCCGCGTGTCCACCGTTTTGGCCTTCCAACACAAGAGAGTATGAAGATGGAGGGGGCGGAGGAGGGGAGGAAAGAGAGGCTGACGGTGGCGGCGGAGGTATTCGAAGTGGCGCCAAGAGTGGCGGTGGTGGAGGGGATTGGCCGGAGGGAGGCTCGCCGGCGACGGTGGAGGGAGGGAGGAGAGAGAGAGGGTATGGTGAGGAAGAGGTGAGGGAGGGGTGAGGGGGAGGGGTATTTTTGTCTTTTTACAATAAATTTTTGACAACTGAGATTTTTGACATATTTTAAGGGGTGCTAGTGAGAATAATGGTTTTAGGGGGTGTCAGGTGAGATTTGGTATATTTTAGGGGTGGTATCTAGAATTATCCCTTATTTTTATTCCTATAAATTTATTTGACCAATAAGAAACAACCTTAAACAAAGTCTTGGCACAATCATGTGCCAAATTGCCAAAAAAATGCCAAAAACTGGTGGCACAATATTAAGTCATAAGAGACCCAAAAATAAATTTGAACAACAATTTATTCAAGGTACACTCAAGCCGATTAGGTAGTGCAATCTCAAGAAATCAATGTATGAGATTTGCAAAATTAAAGATCAAGATCTATACTCTTACACACCAATAGAGGAATATGCTTTAGGAACATACATATACATACATAAACATCAAATTTGTTCAATCGGGGTAGGCTAGCCAAACTGTGAAACCAGTGTTAGGCTACAAACCACAAGTCATGTATGTATACATACACATGCGCACAACCATAAAATATAATAATAGCACAAATCATGTATGTTGCAAAGAAAACTTGAAGTTGTAATTTTATTAAATTAACCATGAATACTCTTGATTAAAAAAAATACATAATTATGTACATGTGTAAGCAAATCTGTACATTGCTCAAACATAAACAAGTGCAACATCACAAGAAATCAATCTGAATATTTTACCGGAGCAGAAAACCAGTCACAGAAGAGCGAAATACAAGCACAAACACCAAATTGAAAAAAAAAACGAACATAATAGTGGAATAAATTAATAAAAAATGATTCTTAAACTTTATATCTCTAAAATAAAACATGAGTGGCTCTGATGACCTTTGTTGGAATTTGGGTTGCATCAAACCAAACAAGATCAAGCAAAGTTTACAAATCAAATCAAACTAAATGCATATCATGTTTCTAATCAAAAACTTAGAATACATAATATAACTCATGTTGATAATAAAAAATCGAAAAGCGGAAGCATACCTGGATCGTATTCGTGGTCACCGTTTGACAACTATAATGATTTTCATATAGCCACATTTGAGAGCATCGTCTCTGATACTTCTCTGTCACTACAGAATTTGGTACAAACAGGCTGCGTACAAACTAAATGTAAGCAGCCAATTCGTGCTGTGTACAACTATGTACACAACTAATCCAAAAACGTGTTGCGTACGACTCTGTACGCAACGCGAATTGGGTGCGTACACGACTTGTACGCGGCCTTAGGGTCAAACCGACCGTTGCCAACGGTCGGAATGAGATTTTTGGTTGTTGTGATTGGGGCTGCGTACATGTTGTGTACGCAGCCCCAAGTTGAATTTTTTTTTTATGAATTGAACACTTCTCCTTCCTCTTTCATTTTATTCAAAACGCTTACAAACTTTGAAAATCTAGGGAGAATGGGGAGAAACTGCGACTAACATTAAACCGACCAAATATAAGGTATGTATATCTCTTACCAACTCATATATAGATTCAATTTATATTTTATCTCAATAATGTAACTTGTTTATCGAATATTAGATCCATTATTAATTATTACATTACAACAATAGGTAATGCAAATTCCCCGATTCCAAATTTCCTGTACAAACTAGTAAAAAATAAGGAATAATATGATGGATATATTGCTCATTTTGACCATTAAAAGGCATTTAGTTCATTTCCGACCGAAATAAGGACATTTAGGTTAGTAATTATCATTCAAGGGAATTTTAGTCATTTATGACTGAATGAGGGTTAGTTCGACTATTAAAGGGTATTTGGGTCATTGTTGACCAAAATAGGGGTATTTTGGCCATGTATTTCAATCTTATTTGATCATTTCCGACCGAGAATAGGGGTATTTTGAATTGTGAAGGGTTTTTTGATCGAGAATACGGCAATTTATGTCATTTTGACAATATTTCGGTGTATTTTTTTTAATATTTTTCAAATGAGTGTGAAATATTTTTTTTGTACTTACAGTAATTTGTTTTGTATCCCGATCTAATTGTAGACATATATACATCTGAACAAATGGATCGAAGATGGATGAAACTGACAAATAGAAAGGATCCAGTGTTTCTTGATGGCCTAGCTAGTTTCATGAATTTTGCGAGGGCAAATGGAAAATTTTTTTAGGACAGACACATATAAGTTCCCGTGCAGTCGATACTGTAATGTTTGTAATCATGCAATGCCATCTATTTGCAACCATATATTGAAGAAAGTGTTCATGCCAAATTATACCGTGTGGACCTCGATCTGAAGAAAGGGTTCATACCGTACCGTCTAAAGAAGTTGATGTAAGTTACAAATTTGAATTTTTTTAATAGAAAGTTACTGCAATTGAGGATCTCGATCAAGTAACTCGATATTTCCAATCTTATTTGTAGAGGATCTACCAATCAGACTACTCATCAGACCGTCTTATGGTTTGGTTGGAGAAGAGAGCTGCTGAATATTTCAAAGAGCGCAAGAACAAGCTTAAGCCATGGTACGACCATTATAAGGAAGTCCTTAGTCGCAACGGGGTTCCCGTTCAACTCAAAGGCAGGAAGAAAGAGTGAAAGTGGCTGGTGGAGTATTGGGACCAATATGAGGTTCAAGTAAGTCTTATTTTAAAATAAATGTCTTATTTTCAATCATTTTTAATAATAATAGTATATTTTTTCCTTCAACAGCAGTGGAATCATGTGTGAGCATCGATAGAAGAAGCCCGACCATAACATGGGCTCCATTTCTTTCTCACAGTCTTTTGCAGATTTGAGGCATTATCGGATTGCCAAAAAAATAAAGTGTCTGGGCCCGAGAATCGAGAAAACCCTTGCACGTTACAAGAAAAAAAATATCAAGGCCTACCACCGAAATATGTAAGAATATTAATTTTTTTTCATTAATCTATTTTTATTACTAACATTATTTGTTTTTTTATTACTAATATTATCTGTTTTTTGCAGGTAATTTTTTTAAAAAAAGTACAAGGAATATTTTGACGCTCACCCCGATCAGACCGCAAACATGACTCAGGCAGAGGAGGTCAAGCTGATACGGCAAGTTAAGGAAGAGGTCCATGCATACGCAAATGGCGCATGCGTCACGTAAATTATGTTCAGGGATTTGGGTATTCCGATATGTTGGAACCCACTCCTAGATACCCACCCGAAAAAGCCTTGCAGATATCATAGGATTTGACACGGGTGCAAGAAGAGTTGCAGCAGGAGCGGGCCATAAGACTACAGAGCGAGGCTCAGGCGCAAGAGCTTCGAGATCTTGAACGGAGGCAGGCTGAACAAGCGCTTATTCGCAAAGCTGAACAGAAAAGACGGAGGAAGATCAAGATGCTCGAGCGCGAAGATCTACTAATTGCCCACATGGCTGATCCGCAGAATGACCCGAGACCTCCACCGCTCTCATCCTTGGATTCAGACTGATTGTCTTACTTTAAATGTTTTGCACAAATTTTCGGTTTTATATTTTTGTATGAATTATGTTATTGTGTTAAATTCTTATGAATTTCTCGGTTTTAACTAAATTATGAATTTCGTTTCCTCTATTTAATTTATAATAAATAAAAATATTAATCATCAAAAACAATAATATATAATTATAATATAAAATTTTATAATAATATTACAGATTTAATTTTTTTTAAAATAAATAAATCGGGCTGCGTACAATGTCTACGAAGGCAGCCTAAATGGGCTGTGTTTATTTCCTGTACGCAGCTCATGTTCGCGCTGCATACTATGTCTTCTCGCTGCGGGTCTTTGGCTGCGTGGTTGGGGCTGCGCACTATACGCAACCAAACCTTCGCGCTGCGTACATTAAAGGTTTGACTGTGTTTTTTGTACGTAGCCCGTTTTTCATATTTGTGTAGTGTGGGAGGGATTAGAGAATACCCAACAGTCTAGAAATAGTCGTAAGTCTAGAAATAGTCGTAAGTCTAGCAATGTGAGAAAATGTTTTCTCACTATCAATCTCGTACTTCTGTTTTCGGAAGAGGGGAAACACGCACTACTCCTTTCTAGCAGCAATCAATCACTAAAGAAGTATAAACTCTTAAAAATACTTACTCGAGCACTTGTTCTTCCACTCTCTCGAAATTTATGTCCATCCCCCGTCCCTTACTAAGAACAACCATCTTCAACTTTTTCTCCTCTCTGGTGAATGTGTTGGAAAATATGAATTAATTCATATTAACAATTATATGAATGAAATTATTTTTTATTTCATGATTTAATATCCATTATATGCATTTCATTATCTTGAATGCATAGGTTATGAAATCATGGATTTATGGCTAAACCTTTCATTTTTTACAAATTAATTTGCATTGATTTAAGGAGTCTTTTGGTTGAAGAGTTGGAGACTATAAATAGATGGTCACCTCTCTTTTCATTTTACTCATCTCAACACCAAGAACATGAGTTCTTGGTTCTTCATCTCTTTCTTTGGTCTCAAATATTCTTCGTAAGTCTGGTGATAGAGAAAGTCACAAGTTCAAGTTCGCCGGAACTAGACCTTTGGTGTACGGTGCTAGTTCGAAGTCGTTGTATCCTGGGAGGTGTACGCTCGTTGATTCCAACACCCGAGGGAGAGCGAATACACTTTAAGGAAACTGTCTAACACGCCTCGACTTATTTCCCGGTTTTGTATCGATTAATTTGTAATAGTTTATGCATCTTTGTAATTTTCATATTTCATTAGTATTTTATAATTTATTCATTTCCGCAATTTGTTAATATTATTATATAATACCTAACAATCTTAAAGTGTATCGTTCTTGAGTTTCAACAGGTTGCGGATTCGAGAAGATTCATACTTTGTTTTATGAATTTTTGAATGTTTTCAATTGTATAATACTAATGATGTTAATTTCATTTTGTAGATTTGAAGATTGGAAAACATGAATCTTTTTTGAATACAAACAATAAAGTTTCATACTCGCTCCAAATTTGAATAAATTATTGAAGCATAATAAAATTGGTTATGTAAGTTAATTTATAAACTTACAAATGCTAATAAAGTTTGTTTTTCTTGTTGTAGAGATGGAAAACAAAGGATGTATCATATTTATGCAAATATCGAGACTTCGTAATTGCTACAATTTTGAAGAAATTATTGAAAACAAGAGTTTGGTGATGAGAGCAACAAGTTTGCTTGCCTAATTCATCTTATGAAAAATATTAGACAATATGTCAATATGGCTGAGGCCGGGAATGTACCTTTGGGTCAAATTCCAAGTGGGTTTAAGACACAAGTGTCTACCACAAATATATCGAATTTTATTTCGATATGATATGTCGAATGACTTGAATAATTTGTTGGATTCATCGTTGAAAGGACAACAAAAGATGGTGGTCATAATGGATTCACCATGTATGGTACATGAAGAACCTCAAAAGTGAAAGAGTAGATGATTCTCTTGTACTTAAACTATGTATTGAATAGTTTAATATTCATTGTAAATGATCATTGTACAAGTGAATAAAATTATCAAATAATGGTGGAGAATCATAAGAAAAATATGATTTGTTAAATCATATGAATTGATTAACATGAATAAAATAATGAGTTTATTCATGTAATAATGAATCATATCAATATGAGTAATGAGTATTGAATTCATTCATGGATTGAAAATCATAAATATATTATTGATTTGAATGATTCTTATTTTGAATTGATCATCATGAATTGATGAATCATATAAGTTGAATGATGTAACGATCTCATTCACGAACTCATAAATATGAGTTGGGCATGATCAACGCAATGAAAATTGGCAGTGTCATTCATGGATTGATAAATCATGAATCTAAAGATAACGATGTTATTCATGTGTTGAAAAATTATACTTGGATATGATTAATTGTTTTGATTCATTGAGATAAATCATATCAATATGAATATGAATAAGATGAATGAAATAATGTTTTCATTCTTGAGTGGATAATGATTAGTTTGAAATTATATCAACAAAGTAATGAGATCAACATAATAGATATAAGTGATGATCTAGTTATGTTGCAATCTCAAAATAAACTTTGGACTATCAAATCTCAAACAGTGTTAGCTTGACATGATTGTTTGAAGCCATATTTGTTTAGATGGAATTGAAAATAATAATCTTAAGATTATTGATGATTGTTGTATGTGCAACATGAGAAATAATGTAATTGTCGATACATTATTTGATATTCATGATTTCACTAATAATTGATTCATAAAAAAAAAATTGTTTGTCCAAAATATAATGTATGTGGACAAAGGTTGTATAACCGATGACACGATGGGCATGAATAAAAAATGTCATTATGTGGATTGATATCAATGAAGAAGAGTCTTTCATTTATATGTTTGAGTCATATAATGGTATGATAGACTTGGTCAAGTGAATTATAATTTATATGTGGATTAATTCACTTGGACCATCTACCATCTTTCAAGATTGGTAAGCAAACACCGATGTGAATTTTGTGTAATTAGAATGTCTTTCAAATTGTTGAAAGAAAAGTTGAACCTCTTGAGCAAAGTCACATTGAGATTGTGATTGACAATTTGCTCGAATAAGAGATGAGAATAAATATTTTGTGACTTTCAGTTTTATTTTACAAAATATTATTGTGTATAGTTGCTTAAAAGCAATAATGAAGATAAAGTCAATTGTTATGACTTTAAGATGAATATGTTGAAATGGTTGGTATATGAGTATCGAACACGAAATATTCATATTGTAACACAACCAATTAAATGATGTTGCTGAAAACAAAATATCACATTTTATGAGAGAAGTATGTGATATTTATAAGTTTTTGGGTCACCACTATACATGTGGGGCAATGATTTTTCAACAAATTACCTTTGAATAAGGTAATACAAAGAAAGTTGATAAAACTTTCTTTAAGTTAATAAGAGGAATAAAAATTTCCTACGGCTACTTGGAAGTGTGGGGGTGCTTAGCAAAAGCTTAGACTTCGACTTCGACTCCAAGGAAAATGGATACATGAACAAAATTATTGAATGTGTCTTCAATGGATATGCAACAGTAGTGCATATAAAATTCTTGTGTATGATTTGAAAAATATACATGCGAATATTATATTAAATTATAGAATTGATATATTCAGACAAACGAGATGAATTGAGGTCATCTAAATGAATTCTTGAGAATTGTGAGAAAATTCTTAAGAGCATGATGAGCTAGCAAGGTTTAGCAAAACAACTAGATAGAAAAATCATTTGATTATTTCTAACTTGTATGTTATAAGCTAAACATAACACTAACAAAGATGTTATATAGCTCCTACATGTGAAAGAAAATGGTGCAAGTTGGTGAAGTTCTGAAATAGACTTAAACATGCACCTAAATAGTGACATGAAAAATATTTGAAATCTTTATGTTGTCAATTAGATTCCTTATCAATGAGTGACATATGTGAAAAGAATATGGGAATCAATGTTGCAAGAAAAGCAAACTTATCGGTCACACGATGTTGATAAAGTTTGAAAAATTAAACAAATGTGATGGTGTTTAGCTATAAAATCTATTGATTTAAGCTAACACTTGTGAAATAATAAAAACAAAAGTATCTCTCAAAATGAGTATACGAAAGTGATAGACAATATCATGTATTTAATGGCATGTACATGACGGATGTTGCATCTATCTTACATAGACCAACAAGATACGTGAATGATCCAAAACTTTGGATATTACATTGTTACCATGAGAATGTTAATGTATCCATGATTGAATCTTGATTATGGTCTACATTATAATAGATATTCAAAAGGTGTATGAGGATACACGTAAACAAGTTGAATATCTTATATCCATTTGGTGGATAGATTTTGCCATGATATGAAAATCCTTCGAACAAATTTTGATAACTATATTCACAATGAAATCTGAGTTGATGAAAAGAATAAACAACTATGAAAGTCTAAATATTTGTGGAAGGATATTACCAAGGGCAAGGAATAACAACAAGTCTAGACATATGTGTCGAAGACATAATGTTGTTAACCAACTTCTCAACTATAGTGCAATGAGCATTGACTACATAAGGTCTAAAGAAAATACCGCGGAACTAGTGATCAACTAGTTAATTGAAGACCAAGTTGAGAAGACATCTAAAGAAATGGGACTTAAGCCCATGAAATTGTATAGTCAAGACAAAGGAAACCCAACCATGTTGACTGGAGATCCCAAGATCATGGTTCAATGGGACAACTTAATTGTTAAGACTGGTAAGGTCACTGTGGGGGTTTCCCCAGTCCTATTTCTATGATGCAAACAGTGACACCCGTATGGAAAAGTTAAGCAATTGAGCTTTTAATGATTCTTATGCGTCGAAAATATTGATGTTTCGAGCGGAGTAAAGCGGGTTACTCTTAAATAAGAAATCACCTATGTGAGAGAGAAGTGGGGTCGCTTCAAAGGAGGATTGAGGGGTTAAATCCTTTAGAAACTCTTGCAGAACCAGGACGATGTTCACGACCAAAATGAATATAACCATGAGAACCGAACTTGGGTCAGGAAGATACCTGCGTGAGGCATGTTATCATTTACACAAATGGCAGAACAATTCAAAGACATCGCGTCTATTGGTCAGCCAGTAAAGTCGAGATGTTTTCACAAGGGAAGGTTCAAAGGTACCCCCTACCTATCCTATACAAGTATCGACTGGAGAATCTATCACCATATCGTGTTGAGTCTACTCGTGCCCTTTTTCTATTTCGTTTTTGTTAGCGTCGCTCAATTTCATTCATGTGGGGGATTGTTGGAAAATATGAATTAATTCATATTAACAATTATATGAATGAAATTATTTTTTATTTCATGATTTAATATCCATTATATGCATTTCATTATCTTGAATGCATAGGTTATGAAATCATGGATTTATGGCTAAACCTTTCATTTTTTACAAATTAATTTGCATTGATTTAAGGAGTCTTTTGGTTGAAGAGTTGGAGACTATAAATAGATGGTCACCTCTCTTTTCATTTTACTCATCTCAACACTAAGAAAGAGATGAGTTCTTGGTTCTTCATCTCTTTCTTTGGTCTCAAATATTCTTCGTAAGTCTGGTGATAGAGAAAGTCACAAGTTCAAGTTCGCCGGAACTAGACTTTTGGTGTACGGTGCTAGTTCGAAGTCGTTGTATCCTGGGAGGTGTACGCTCGTTGATTCCAACACCCGAGGGAGAGCGAATGCACTTTAAGGAAAGTGTCTAACACGCCTCGACTTATTTCCCGATTTTGTATCGATTAATTTGTAATAGTTTATGCATCTTTGTAATTTTCATATTTCATTAGTATTTTATAATTTATTCATTTCCTCAATTTGTTAATATTATTATATAATACCTAACAGAATGTCAGGCCCAATCTTCGTCTCACGTCGTCAACCCACACCGCCCTTCGCCCAGAACTCGACTTCCTCCTCCTCTCTATTTTAGATCCCAATTCCATCCCTCCCTTATGATGTTGAACTAAACGTTATCCTATTCTTGAGTTCACCGCCCAGACCTTGGACCCTCCTCTTAATACCCCACAGTCCTTACTCTGGCAGAAGCCACCATCTCCATCTTCGTCTCAGGCCGTTGCAAAGCCCTACACACGTACAGACGTCGTCCTCATCTAACTCTTACACATTGTGCTCCATCTCGAGGTTTATGCTTCTGTCACAAAGTCTTAATCAAAAGTCCGTATGTGACGACTCGTTAACCATACTCAGTTTTAGACTCACAACATCACCGTCCATAGAACTTCATTCTCCAGATCGAGTTTCCACCACTCCGTCCATCCCGCACTAGAGCCACAACCATCTTTGTCGCAAACTCCAACACGTCCCTCACCCACAACCCTGACAGAAAATGGTACAATTTTAAATAGTGAATATTGGTAATGTAAGTACTAATGAAATATCAAAAAATATTAACAAAGCTATTGAAAGTTTAATAAATAAATAGTTAGGGTATCATGAATTTATTAGTGATTTGTAAATCAGCTAAACTTGAATGCAGTTATATCTGTTATAAGCTTTGAAGACATAATTGAATGTGTGAAAGAGTATTTTTTAAAAATCAGCATAGAACAACAGTTTCTACAATTTGATTTGACATAATCATTACAAATTTGTATCTAGAAGCATGGATACACGCATGAATAATAATGAGTATATATATGTATGAAGCTAGTGTAATTTGAGTTTCAGTTGACTACTTGATCTTGATCTTGTTGTTTGACCACTAAGAGTGCGTATTCGCCATCAAAATCATCAGTGATGAGGAGGTCTCCAAGAATTCCAAGCTCTGGAAACTCACTCCAAATCTCGAGACCCATTGCATGAGGAGTTCTCTCATTACATCTTCTACCAACTATGACAAGCTTGTAGGAGGTAACCAAGCGTCGAATCGCCTCTATCATTTGATTCCCATCATCGACCCACACATCCTTGTACATAACATTGTCGCTGCAATTCCCACTTTTCAAATCTTTCAGCGCCTCGGAGTCGAGTATGCTATCCCAGTTCCTGAAACTCTCGTCGTCCTTGAAGTTGACGTGAACAATAGTGACGGTGTTGTTGTGCTTCTCGCCCATACGCTTGGCCAGCGTGAGCCCTTCCCTGTCGTCCCTCCCGCCAAAGAATATCATAGCGATGTTAAGATAATGCGATGACCTGGTGGACCTCGTGGACCTCGCGTTGGCGTGATGTCCCCGGTCGATGAGGACCCCTACGGAGCAAGGGGCCTTCTCGAGGATGCTCAAGTTTAAGGCCCTCATGTTGTTGTCGTCCGCGTGATGTCCCTCGACGGTCCACGTCCTGTGGAAGGGGAGTATGATCAAGGACGTGCTTTTCGAGAGGGCGAGGGTGAGGATGTCCTCGCTCATCAAGTGAGCCGGAGAGATGGCCGTGAAGGCTTGCAACGACACGCACCCTTGGTAGTTCCTCACCAGCTGCTTGAACGCCAAGATCACGTCTTTCGAGCTCGCGTAATTGGAGATGAACTTACGGTCCAATCCGTGAGCGATGAAAACCGACGTGGATTGCCCCGTCAGGGTTAGCAGGTGAAGAGCGTGGACCACTATGGGCATTCCTCTATTCACGATGCACGTATCCATCAGCTTGATCACCGGAGAAATATTTTCCGGCATGTATATGCAAGCCAGTATAGGGAGCTCCGATTCCGGCCTCGAATCCATCAGAGTTCTCTTCCCAGAACCCAAAAACTTTCTTGAAGGATTGTACAAACTTCTTACCAAAATTGGCACAATTGCTGATGTCAAGAATATGAGAACAAAAGCAATAGCAAAAAATCGATTTGGTAACATCTGCATAGACATGACATCATATAATATACATCAGTAAGTATTAATATATATAGGATATGGCTTGGTTGTGTCTTTTTACTTGTATTTTATTTAAGAAAAATGACAAAAATATTCCATATGTTATTTCTGGTTTGTTTGCAAAATCTCTCTGTCCATCACATATTTGATGCATTCCTAGTATAATTATGTTAAAATAGACCAATTATAGTGGAAAATGTATTTTTGAGATTATGAAAATATTTAAAATTTTCGTCTATTTTGAAGTATTATTACTCTAAAGGTGCAAAATAAAAATATAAAGTAGACAGTTAATTTTTTTTAAAAAATGAAATAACATATAGATAGTTTTTGTAATTAATTCTCCATTGATTTAATGTAAAAATATACGTACTTGCAACTCCCATGCAAAGGTGTAATTGGCTATATCCATGACTCCTTTGGAACTCAAAATGAGGGCAAGTACAAGGGCATCGCATTTAGGTAGCCCACAACTCAACGCTAGTAGCCACGAAACAATAAGCTTAACCGACACCACCACCAACAGAAGTATGACAATACTTTTCCATAAATTGTCATCTAACTCAATGTTGAAGAAATTAGCCTTTGCTGCACAAAAGCTGACGAAAAAAGGTAAGGTGATATTCATGATGAAGCAACTGTACTTGGCCTCCACCGTGGATCCAACGGGCGGCCCCGAAGGCACTGCCAGCCCTAACAAGTAAGGGGCTAGAAATAGGTTCATGCCAAGCATGAAAAACAATCCAGCCGACCCGTAAGCCATCGTCAAAATCGTGAGTAGGTAGTTCCCGCTGACGATGGAGCTTCGCGGGATTCGTTTGTTCATGGAGACCATCCACGGTCGAAAAGCAAATGCAAGAATGAGTATGTAGCAAGTGATATATCCGAAGTTTCTGAGGATGGCCACGAAATCTAAGGCGCTGGCCAACTTGATGGAGTTGTCGGCTAAAATGAGCAACATACTCATCAAGTCACTGACGGTAGCGACGGACAAGGCGAACTTGCCGAGCTCGGAGTTGAGCATCTGTGCCTCGCTGACGAAAGCGACTACGACGGAGAAAAAGGTGGTGGAGTGCATGGTGGACACGTGTAAGAGCGCCATCTGCTCGAGGTGATTGAGGTCCAAGTGGGCGGAGAGGAATGTAGTTGTTGCCACGCTAACAAGCAAAGGCAGCGTCACAATGAGACACCCAAAACCCCAAACCTTCCTTTCTATGTGCTTAACGGCCGAAGTGTCCATTTTCACTCCCATTATGAATAGAAAGAACATATAGTTGAACTTGCCCAGGACGGAAAGTATTTCTTCAAGGAAATGGGAAGTCGAAAATCTATTGTGCATTACGTAAACAGTAATCGGAAAACCAGCCTGCATGCATTATATTTTTCAAAATAAAAGACATTATATTATATTATATTATATTGTAATTTAATATATGTGTACATAAGATGGATGCATGGAGATGACGATAAATTAACGTGGACCTACTTACAAGTATTTCAGATGTGATTTTGTGAAATCCAAAGGGGCGGAGGAGGAAGTGCAATATTTGGGTAGTGAAGAAAACAACAATGAGACGCAATTGAGCCATTGGGAGCATATAAAATACAAATGTGTGTTCACCCCAAATCCCACCCGTTGAACATATTTTGGGTGGGTATGTGAACGTAAACCTAAGCAAGTCTTCGTATGATTCCGTATCGAATGGGGGATCGGTTGGGTCGTATGGATTGGCCATTGATCACACAAGGAATTGTTCTTATTGTGAGGAAAGTTGAAGAAAAAATTGAATCGCAACTCTATCCTTTAAATTACACGCCTTTCTTCTCTAACTTACCATAATTTGTCAAGTCTATTTTGTTTTTGGTTACTATCGTTGTTGAGTTGTTTCCTATTTACTATCATGTATTTTGGTCTAGTTGTCGTGATTATTCTATTGACTTGTTAATTATAAAACTAATTAGTGGAGGTTATTCGTCTCCACTAATTTAAATTTTAATAGGAAAGACTACCTATATAAGGATCGCAGTTTAGACGACAATTACGTCTCTTCTATATACATTTTCATGTCAAACTTAGGCAAATAAACACCAGCTGTTTAAACTATAATAGGCTATGTAAGAACACCTTCGTCACATAAGCATCTGCTCAAATTTGAAGAAAGGTCCCTATAGAGTGAAAGGAATGTGTCCTAGTACAGTCAATTTATGTACAGATGTTATGTCTTTTGATAGTAATAAAACGACACCTTTACTATTCATTGTGTTGTGATAATAAATTAAGTACTTAATTTCGTCAAGGTCATTAGAGGGGAGTCTCTAATAATAGAACCCTTAGACAGTGCAATGATATTGCTTGAAATTGTACTTGATAGGTCCCTGGTCAAAAAGCTATATATATATAGGATAATTCCAGGTGGCTACGCCTAGATTTTGCTGTTTTTCACCTGGGTACACATAGAATTTTTTTTTCCAAATGACTACGCCTAGAATGTGCAAAATTTTCACTTTACACTTTCCGTCCAATTCTGTTAGTTTTTAACGTTTTTTTCATGTGAAATGACTAAAATGCCCTTAAGGTTAAAAGAGTTATTATAATTTGATTGAAAATACTAAAATGCCCTCACCTATCCTTCTAATTTTCAAAAACTTGCCACTCTCCTCTTCCTTTCTCTTTTGTCTCTGCAAGACTTGGGGTTCTCTCGCAAGCCCATGAACTATAACTTCCAACAAATTCAAGATTGCAAACCCATCTTCTTCGTTGATGATCGTAATTTATATATGAACACGTTTCGAGAATTTGGGTTTTTTTTCGAGAACCAAATTTGGGTTTTTTTTATCTACTTCTTATCTTATCATAATTTATATATGAACATGTTTACAATTAAATTTCGAGAATTTTGGCTTTTAAATCACTAAAATTGGAGTTCTAGAGGTAAAGTTATGGCCAAATATCAGTTCAAGCTTGAAAAATCAATTCTGTGTTGCTGGAGGTTGAAGATGGGGGCAACGGCGTCGTTTTGACATGGTGAGAGAGGAGAACGCGTAAAAATTATGAAAACGTTATCTGGAATCGATTGAGTTTCTCAGTTACAGTAATGGGTGGGTTTGGAAATCGTGTTTTGTGGTCTAATTTGATACGGGTTGGTTTGATTCGTTGCTGGGTCGATTGAGTTCATCGTGAACTATAAAGGGTGGATTTGAAGGAGAGGAAAAAATGGCTCCAATTTAATATGGGTCGGTTTGATTTGCTGCTGGATCGGTTGAGTTCGTCATTTACTGTAATGGGTTGATTTGAAAAAAAAAAGCATTTTTCTGCTCCAATTTTACATGGGTAGGTTAAGTTCATCATTTACTGTAATGGGTTGATTTCAAAAGAAAAAAAATGGCTTCAATTTCATGTAGGTTTGTACGATTTGTTGCTGGATCGAGTGAGTTCATAATTTACTGTAATGGATGGATTTGAAAAGAAAGAAAATGGCTCCACTATAGTAATCATTTTCTCAAACTTAATCAAGATGGTGGTGGAGTTGCAGAGACAAAAGAGAAAGGAAGAGGAGAGTGGCAAGTTTTTGAAAATTAGAAGGATATGTGAGGGCATTTTAGTCTTTTCAATCAAATTATAATAACTCTTTTAACCTTAAGGGCATTTTAGTCATTTCACATGAAAAAACGTTAAAAATTAACAGAATTGGACGGAAAGTGTAAAGTGAAAATTTTGCACATTCTAAGCGTAGTCAGCTGGAAAAAAAATTCTAGGTGTAGTCAGGTGAAAAATAGCAAAATTTAGGCGTAGCCACCTGGAATTATCCATATATATATATAATATATATATATATATATATATATATATATATATATATATATATATATATATGTATAATGACCAATATGAGGAGGATTGATTATCACACTCTACCGATCATAGGTAAAGGGTTACCAAGTCAGATCATAAATATCATTTAGATAAATGATATTGGATGACCCAACCTGAGCAATGTGTCATAGATTAAGTAATGAGCATTCTCAGTTGTCGAAATATCATTGAATCCTTAAGGACTTTGGATTATTCGTGGATTCCTATGCAGTCACTTCCTAAGTTTGACGTATTCTAAACGCCGTGTAACATGATGGTCATAACAGATATGATTGGTTTAGCAACAGGCTATATGATGGATATAAATGACGGTCAAGGGATTTGTCCCTCACGTATTAGTGTGAACGATATATGTTTAGTCTTCTTGATGAGTATGACTGAGAAGGAATGTACGACCTACTGTTGATAAAGAGTTATCGTACTCACCCGTCTCAAGATCAAGAAACAGGTCTGAATATATAAGGGTGACGACTCTATTCCTTATGTTTAAAGAAGATATCTAGTGACAAATGGATTATGATAGTTGCAACAAAGAGGCTAAGTCGAATCACCGATCATCATGATCATTGGGTAATCATAATGTCTTACTAGAGCCAACTTATGATGAATGGACCAAATGGGGATTTGGGGCTATTTTCCAATGACTCATGAGTCTACATGGTCACAAACAAAGAGCAAGCCCGAAGCATTGGGAGAGCATGTGGAAGTAGGACACGTGACCACAAAGGGCCACGGGTCCGTGACCAATGGTTGGTCATAGACTGCCCAAGTGCCACGGTCTCGTAGTACAAGTTGACCACGGGATAGTCAAGAGGGGCCACGAGCCGCAACCATGGAGGTCGGCCACAGGATGGCCAAATGGCCACGGTCCCGTGACGGAACTGTGGCAAAACAAGCTGGCCACGTGGGGACTAATCGGCCATGACCCCGTGGCGGGTCTGTGGCAACGACATTGTTCCGTTTCCGATTACCTTATACGAATTAGATTCTTCTTAGGCAATTCGGAATTATGGAGCACGAATTTTAGGGAAAATTCTGAGTTAGAAATTAACAATTAAGTTGAATTTTATTAGAAAATAAAATCTGCTCTCTATGGCCTATAAATATATTGCATCGGTTTCATAAAACCTCAATGCGATATTCGCAACATTAGCAACTCCACCTTAAACTTCTGATTTGATTAATCGTTAATTAGATATGATTTGAGAAGATCAATTCTAGTAGATTGATCTTCGTCAAGCCTCGATCAAGACTTGTTCTTGTGGATAACGGTAGAGATCGCATCCAGAAGGAGACGATTTTGTTTGATTCGTGAAAAACTGTTCACTCTAAAAAATTTGGTAGAGCCAGACCTACAAGAGGTTAATAATAGTTTCTAACCCTTTAATTGATTAAAATTAAACATGTAGTAGATCCTTGCTAGGAACGCGATTAAATTTTTTGTTATATTGCTTCTGATGCTATGTATAAGATCCCGCGTTTACCAACAATGGTATCAAAGGCTGATTGCAATTTAAGTTTAATCGAGCTATACATAATATGTGATATTGTATTCATAATTAATTGGTTATATTTTACATGATTAGAAGTAATCAAATTTGCATGCGGTTAGTTGAATAGAGATTCAATTAATTAATAATATATATAAATAGTTGACTTATATATGAATGATCATGATCAAATGAAATAGTTTATTCAAGATTTAGGGTTAAGATTTTCGAATCTAGATTGTGTAATTGTTACACTAAATCTACTTTCGAAAATTCTAGATTAATGTTCGATTTGATCGGAACGATAATCTAAACCCCAGGGTTACAATTTTGGATTCGGATTGTGTTATTGTTGCACAATATTCGAATATGAAAATTTGAAAAATCTTGATATTTCAAAAATCTAGGTTTTTCGCAAATTGGGTAGTAGCAGTGGTGACGGCCACAAACCTGTGGCGAAAGCCATAAACATGGCCCGTAACCAAGTTTTGGCCACGGGTTGACCAAGAGTTGGCCACGGTCCGTGACGACTGTAGAATTAGCAATTCTAGAACCCGATCATTAATTTAATTAGGGAAAATTTCATGTAACCATTTTTAACAATGACCGAGTTTTAAAATCAACTTGTGGAGTTCTTTAAGTTTGAAAAAATTTCACTTTACCATTTTCACTTAAGTTTTTTGAAATTTCTGTTAACTTTTTGGTGAAATGACGAAAATACCATTGCATTAAAAAACTAAAATAAATAAATGAAAATAATTTTGAATTTTTATTTATTTTACAAAAAAAAAAAACAAAATTTTTTTTTAATATTATTTAAAATATATATATATTTTATATAAAAATAAAAAATGATGATTAAAATTTTCATTTTTCATTTTTAAAATTTTGTTTAGAAGAAAAAAGTTTTCAAAATTATTTATACTACTAACATAATTTTATTTTTTATTTTTTATAATGAAAAAAATTTGATTTTGAAGTTAAGGAGAGTTAAGTGAAACTCGATCATAGTTAAGAGCGGTTGATTAAATGTGGTGTGTAGACCTGTACACACCAGAGTTGAGTCTGTCGAGTCGGTCTCAGTCAAGCCCCGAAAGTGGTGTGGTGATGTTCCCACACCACAAAGATGTAACAAACATACACGCGCGCGCGCGTGTGTGAGTTGAATTGATGAAGAGTATGTTGTTTTGAGCCGAGTATCTAATTCCCGAGAATGAGGTTGCTGTTGAATTAAATGATTGATTGTGTATGATTAGTCATTTGTGGGTCGAGAATTTTCATGAATGTTTTCGCTTGAGGGTACAGAAACTGTCTTGATCTACATTTCATTAACCCAATGCACATATAGTAGCCACGAGTTTTACTTAAATTTTGAGAGTCTGGTTAGTGCTATCGACTGTCTAGAACCAACCTGAAGAGAGATTTTGTAGGCCATCATTGGACGATTGAGCCTAAAAGGCTACCCTGAACACATGTTATCCTTAGTACCATATTCTGAGCCAACTAGTCTTTTTCTAGCCTAAACATTACAAGCCTATGCGTCCTTTTGTTTCTCTGTCCAAAATTAACTTCGAACCTGTGCATTAATGCTTTGTTACTTATTTGAGTATGGGTTTGATTTGAGATTTTTGGATCATGTATAAGAACAGGGGGAAGCAAAAGTTATTTGAAAAATGGGCCATGTAAATGATTTGCCGAACCACGCTGGTTCGATAAAAATATTTTATCAAACTTGATTTGAAAATTCTTGCATTTATATCTTCCGTACTTGAAAAACAAAAAAAAACAAAAACAAAAAACAAAATAGCAGTGAAAAAAAGAAATGATGAAAATCGAGAACAAAGCCCAAGTCTGAAAGAAGTCGACATTCAAAGCAAAATGAGAATTTTGAGAAAGAAAATTAAAAAGATTGCAAGTTTGAACATATTTGAAATATTGGCCATACTTTGGGTATAAAAAGGGAAAATATATGAGTGATATGAGGGGTAGAACATCTTTAGAACAAAAAACACTTGGGGAGCGAAATGTAATTCGAGATGTGAGGATAAGCAACTTGGCGATGATGCACCATTCGCCCGTTTTTAATATTCTTAAACTCCTACCCGAGTCTAAGCCTAACGTTACAAGCCATCCGATAAAGTCTTACTAATTGGAATCGTCCAGGACCCTAGATTCTCCCGAAAGCGAGGTGACGTTGGGTCGAATATAGTAATTGGATAGCTCGGGGTTTAGGTAAGGCGTGTGTGTGAATACATGCGTGTATCGTTGATAGTGGAGTCTTAGTGAAGGGATGGTTTATGCTTCTCCTCAAGTTTTGATATTTATGCGATTTCCCGAGCTCATATGTCTTTTTATACACAATTAAATGTTCATGTTGAAAGTTATGAGGGGATTTGATGTCGTAAGTGCTAAAAAACATTTTATGAATTAAACAATGCAATGCCATGGGAGTTCAATTGAGTGTTTATTTTAATTGCATATTTTTCGGGTTAGGGTCTCTTTCCTGCAAAAACCTCGGGAGAAAACCGAACTCCCCTTACAGAGTTAACTTCGGGGTTCGCACCTCGGTGCATAGTCGGTCGATTATGCACTTGATTTTTATTTCATATCAAGGACGATAAGGCTTTAAGTGTGGGGTGTTGATGTGGGTCCGTTCGATGCCTAGATCGACACATCTTTACCCACATTTAGTCCTGAATTTCCTTCGTTATGTGGCTATTTCTTGTACCACTTTACGCCCTCGGGTATGTTTGGTGCAATTGTGTAGAAAACAAGTGAAAATGGACCAGAATCGCAACAGAATTTCTAAGAGGGCACAACTTCCTTATATTTAATCCGATGTGACCCAAAGTTATATCAAACCTAAGATAACACGGTGATCTACAACTGTCTTGAAGGAAGTTTTCTCGAATTATCATGGGAAAGAGCTCAAAACTGAAATAAAAGTAAGCACAAAAATAGATCTCGGGATTGCAGAGCAGCAGACTTGCGAACGCCATAACTCTCACATCTAAAGTCCAAATCGAGCAAACAATATGTCTAAATTGAATAAAATGGAAAGAGCTAAATTTCTCGTGAAGGAAGTTTTTGCATTGAAGTCCAGCATAGGTGTCGATCGACACCTCCTAAAATCTAAAAATTCCAGAAAATTTCGTCGATGAAGTGCCGACGAGGTGGCGATGAGGTGTTGATCGACACCCCATCTGTGTCGATCAACACCTGTGTCGAAAATTCAGATTTTTGACTATTCTAAAAGCCAAAGTTCAACCTAATTTGGGTGGTATTCGAGTTTTTGAAAGAAAAACACTCCAGAGCAGTTCTAGAGAGTTATCAGCGCCCAAGCCCTCCCTTGTAGGCCAATTTTGGCTCTCCAAGGGAGGGGCTCCATCATCACCATCATCACGAGACAAAGCAAAGGCGGCATGAAGCTTCCAGGGAGACCGAGATAAGAGAGTTTGTAATCTCCCACATCCTTTGTGGGTGTTGGGTTTGTTATTCCCTTTCCCTTTCCCTTTCTTCAATCTTGTAATTCCTTGTTGGTTTTATGCTTGAGTACCGTGATTTAGGAATAAAAACCCTAGATCATGGGTGCTAGACCTTGCGACTTAACGTTTTCCCGAGTTTGATAATTATTTGGCTAATTGATTGCATGATTAATTGATTATACTTTGTGAGTATCCTATGAACATTGAATCGAAGACTTGATGTTTATACTTTAGGTTCGATGTTGGGAGAAAAAGTGGCTCGCGCAGCACACCCATCTAGAGCGGGTGCTCTTTGCCTCACGCCTTTCCCACACGCGCAACAACTCGTGGTCGAACAAATACATTTATAATCCGGCCTAAGTTCGGGTCGAATCCACATGGACCAAAATGGGGTCTCTCAATTGGACATTCACATATTCTTTCCCGACACAACTTGATAAAGTAAATTGCACAAAAAAAGAAATTAATCTACACTAAGTACACAACTACAACTAATGCAAGAAATTAAATGGGGGAGACAGATGATAGATGGTTGGTTGGAAGTCAAGGATTCGAGAACCGAAGGAACTAGACATTATGATCAAGGCAATCAAGCAACTAAATGAGACATCGATAAAAAACATGCATTTCATTGGCCTATGTTTTAAATACCAAACGCGTCTCTCGACATTGAGAACGACCTAATTAACCCGAGTCTTGTGCACTTACAGGGGCTACCACGCTTACACAATGTTACTCAATGCAAATATGTGTTCACCCCGTAAACCGAAGACCCTAAGCTAACCGCACTAATACAACCAATCTTTGAACCGAGAAGTGAGCGCTATGTTCCTACCTCTCGAGTCTACTAAAGTAGAATCAACAAACATGTTCGCAACATATCAAAGCTCAGACAATTACAAGACATGCGTGGTCATTATACAATACTATCGAAATACTAGTTCTTTTGGTGAGTCAAGTGATGAACCTATGCCATAAATACCAACCTCACCTCTTGGTATTGAGATTGGCCTAATTCCAAGTCAATTCTTACCCTCTCGAGTTTGAACCAACGTCAAAACCGCATTTGCCTGACAATATTAGGCTAAGTGCTAATCCAGGGCGTCTCCGCACGACATCGAACCCCTAGAACTTTGTGATGCCTAGATCCGTGACTATCCGTCCCTCTCGGGCTCAGCTTAGTCACCTAAACACGCATTCTACGTAATTAAATCACGATGCAAGCATTCGAATAAGGTAAAAACACATCATAATCTTCAACCTAAACTAATACCTCAATATCAATCAAAATCAATTCATACAAAAGTCTAGCTCTCATAACCTAGGGCTTTTAGCCTCAAATCATGGTGCCCAAGCATTCATATACAAGAATAAGCTAGATTCAAGAAATGGAAAGAGAATTACAAACCCAAACCCAAAAACATGGGTGTTGGGAAGCTCAAAACCTTCCAATCTAGCTTCTCCAAGCATCTTCTTGCCTCCTCTTCTTCTTCCCATGTGGTGGTGGTGGAAACCCTCTCTTGGAGCACCAAAAATGGTCTCCAAAGGAGGTTCTTAAGGCCCTTTCTCTTTAGGTTCTTAAAGCTTTGTTGTGAGCTCTGATGGAGAAGAGTGGAGAAGATGGAGGCTCGCAAAAGGTAGGAGATGGATGAATAGTGAAGTGTGTGGTTCAAAAATGGGTTAGGGTTGGTCTAGAGTAGCAAAAATCCGAACTTTGAACCCTCAGATCCGCTAGGCAGTCCGGACCGGACTGCCCGGCGGATTGCCTCTCTGCCAGGTCCTTCGATGTCATTTTGACCCTCTTCGAGATTTCCAATGGGAAAAATTCCTTCATAAAAATTGTAGGTCTCTTGTTTCTCTTGAATTTAGGCTCAAAAAGTTCTTGATTTTGATGTTGGATGCTCCAGATATGGCCCTTGAAAGTCGACATGGCCGAGCTGAAATGGGTCGCTGGTCAACCTCTTTGGCCGACTCATATTATAGCCCTTGCAAAAATTTGCAGCACCATCCCATTTTAAACTTCATAAATTGCTCTATTTGTACTCCATCACCTACAAAATAAAAAATTCCACCAAGGATCAAAAATAACAAAATTATGGCTTTTGAAAGCCGAAATAAGGATAATTCGGTGCTCAAATGCGGGACAAAAGTGGTATTACAAGGTCACACCAGGCCCATAACATTCGAGGCCAGTTCCGAGAGGAGCGGGTGAGAATAGATCTAAGTAGAGTCGAGATATCGAATTCTTAGAGTCGATATCTCGGTTTGAAAATTGTTGTTTGTACTGTGGTCAACCTTGAGCTGTGGGTTCATTTGAAAGAGCTACTCCTGCATTGACCATTAACATACAGACCATTAACAAGTGTTGCTTCCCCATGACAAACATTCTTTCTATAAAGTTTAAATAAACCATTATCAAATGGTAAAATTATAACCTTCAACGTCCAAAACTGAAATTGTAACGCCCCAAGATCCGGTTCTCCGAATCTTAGTCGTCACGCGATAAAATACAAGTATCGATAATACATATACGAAGATACATATACGAAATAGTTATGAAACACCTCGAGCGTTCTCGAGTGTATCATAACTATACTCGCACAAAGTCAACACCTTTAGTTTAGGCGTCCCTAACTTAAAGGTGATTGCACAAGTAAGTAAACCAGTTCTAAAACAATTCCATCAAAACATCCTTTGAAAATGAAGCAAGTAACTCATAAATAAATACCATAATGGTGAGACATAACACCACCTCACCGAGTGTTTTACAAAATAAAGTAATAAACCGGATAATGAAAAGCAGTAACAAAACAGGTTACGACTCAACAGAGTCTACAACAGCCGACCAAACACCACTGGCAAAGACACGTCGACATGACACGCCCCCAAGCTCCCAGTCAAAAGATCTAAACGCATCCATAACCTGCACAAGTTGTAGGGGTGAACACGCTACCTCCAAGACTCAAACATCGCACATACACAAGATGATAACAATGCAAAAGTAGTTGTATAACATAATTAACTACACCCTAGGGTAACCGATTTCAGCCCAGGGAATCCACCCTTGCCTCGATTCACCCTCCCTTAGGTAAAGGTAACCGATCTCGATCAAGGGAGTCCACCCTCAACTCGATTCACCTTACACCTAAATAAAGGCAACCGATCACAACTAAGGGAGTCCACCCTCAGCTCGGTTGACCTTTCCCACAAAGATAAAGGTAACCGATCTCGATCAAGGGAATCGACCCTCAACTCGGTTTACCTTACACCTAAATAAAGGTAACCGATCACAACTAAGGGAGTCCACCCTCAGCTCGGTTGACCCTTACCACAAATAAAGGTAACCGATCTCGATCAAGGGAATCCACCCTCAACTCGGTTTACCTTACACACCACCTGTAACACAAGTATCACACCATACTCATGCAGAAAACATACTAGGTGCAAGACGGAATAAATCATCGTCTGAAAAGAAAATAACATAATACCTGCACAATCCCGTGCATACAATCAGTTCAGAGTTATACTAAACTAATTCACCCAACATTATCATGCAAATCTCACTATTCGCATATAATCACACCAAGCATATTCACGCCACTACCATAGTGCCAAATCATGCTCACACGTATATATACACACATATATAATCAAACAAAGGCATCAAGCCATATAGTCTAGGTAGCTATGTCCCCCTACCTTAGGAAAGCTCCACGTACGCTCCTAGCCTCCCGCTCGAGCTATTCACGCCTTGCCTTTCCCGCGAGCGTCAATATCAACTAATAATTATATTCAATAATTAAAAACTCAAACAGACTCCGAAACGAATGCAATAAATTTACAAGTGTACTCCAACAAGTGCCTAACACTTGGACACACTTCAAATTAATCAAAGTAGCCAAAATGGGTCCGGAATGACCCATTTTCCCCGAAACACCCAATCTGCCCGGAAACGAGTTTTTGACCCTCGGGGCTCCGAAAATTACGAAACTTGTTTCTAAACTCCTCATTTAATATTCTAAGACCAATGCAATTAACGGAATCGAATTCCGACACCCGAGCGTTAAAATACTTCAATTAAAGTTATTGGTGGAAAAACCGTCTTTCACAATTTAAATCCGGAAATTATCAAATACGCAAGTTATCGACACGGGGGTCACCCGGGACCACCCGAACTCACAAAACCCGAGCCCCGGGCTCGTGGGCCCCACACAAGCCACCACATTAATTCTCGGGAAACAAAATCGAGCTACGGGATTCACTTCGAATCTGTCCAGAGACAGATTCGGCAGAACAGTCCACTTCCCGGACTTGCAGCTCCAAATCTGTAACTCGTCTGGAAAACACGTAAACATGAAAGTTGAAGCTCTGCCAGTCCTCTACAAACTTCATGTTTTGCTCGGAACCAAGTTCGAACGGGAACGGCTCCGTCCGGAGCAAAACAGATTGTCCGTCCGGCTCGACAGATTCAGCGGTTCAGTCACTTCCCGGGCTTCTAGCTCCCAAACCGTTGCTCCTTTGGAAAAACTCACAAGATGAAGGTTGAAGCACTTCGAGTCAGCGTTCCATGGCCACCGGAATCAGCCACCAACGTGGCCGGAGCTCCGGCGACCCTCCGGTCACCGGAATTTGTTCAAATTTGTTTTAAAACATGCCTAATCATCTCTAGTGTCTAACTAAACTTAAAACAACACATTTCTACTTAAAACCCACGAACCAAACTACTCCAAATCGAAAAGAGAACCATACCTCTTGTAGTCCTCGATGCCGGGATTCCGAATACGAAGAAATCTCGAAGAAACGACGGACGGATTGACGGGAAATCCTCCTTGCTTGGCCGGACCCTCCTTCTCCTTCCCTCTTTCTCTTTCTCTTTCTCTCTCCTTCTTTCTTCTCTTCTCCCTCTCTTTCTCTTGGTTGTTCTCGGATGAAATGGGAGCTCCCCCTCCTTATAACAACACATTTTATTTAATAATTAATTAAATAAAATGAAAACCCAAAAATCAACCCTTTTTCCTCTTTCCCAACATCACCAAACCCCGCACACAACAAGTCACTTCCTTGTCCCCTTGATACCTAACCCATCAATCACATCGGTCACCTTTTCCACCAACCGAAAACGGATCAGATTTCCCAAAATCGGACGTTTCGGACCCCGAACGGGCACTTTTATTGAGATTTCAGCAAAATCTCCCGAGTGACTTAAAATTGGCTAACTAAGAATACTGCATCGACCGTTTTGCGATTCGGGACTTAACGAGTCCGGAATCGCCCAAAACGTCCTCGGTTGACTTTTCTGGCAAAAAGTCAACCTAAGTCAACTTTCCCCGAATGGGTCACGAAGTGATCTTTAGTCGCCCTGAACTTAGCTTGGTCGAAAATAACGTCATCTTATGTCCAAAACAACTCTCGGGGTCAGGTTCATACTCGATCTAGTCACTATTCAAAAATTTTGAATTTTCCCAGATTTTAGTCTAACTGCCCGGGAGAGGTCCTTACAGAAATAGAAATAATGTCCATACGGAAAGTCGGTACACAATATTCATTATTCAATATCAAAAGAAGTCCCAACGGGAGACTGAGATGAGCGACCCCTACGGATGTTGCCATGACACTCTTGCCATCTGCAACCCGCATGTCCGCTTCATCCCCAACCAAATCTCGCCTACTTTCTAGCATCTGCACATGTGAGATTGCGATGCAGAATCTAGAACTTAGCCAGAATTAGTAGACAGATTTACTTCAATGAAGTAAATACCTGAAGCGCCGGTACCACTGGCATTCTTTTGCTCCTCCAGGAACTTCTTGCAGTCCCTCCTACAATGACCACGCTGATTGCAGAAGAAGATAACCGCGTCATTCACATCCAACCTGGCCTTGCCTTTGCCCTTGGGCGTAGACTTGCCCTCTTGGACCATGTGACCCTTTCCTCTTCTCTCAGTTTGTGTGGAGGACTTGACCTTGCTCCAACTATCTTTCTTGAAGCTAATGCCCCATTTGTTCACCATTATCACCTCTTTGGTTCTACCCTTGAGGTTTATCTCAATAGAGAAAAGCATCCCGTGGAGCTCTGTGACGGTATTGTCCATGTCATGCATGTTGTAGTTCATGATGAACCCATCATACATTGAAGGGAGATTTGACTAGACCATTTCGACCTTCAACTCATTTGTAAATTTGACATCGAGCCGAGAAAGGTGCTCGAATCGAGCCGGGAAAGGTGCTCGAATTGACGCTTCATTTTCAGAACGTGACGGCTGACTGACTCTCCAGATGATATCTCAATGAACATCAAACCCTTAACAGACTTGAACCTTTCTGTCCTATCCCGCTCCTTGAACATCACTTTGAGTTGTTCCATGATGACGAATGAGTCTCCACTAATCTCCATCAACTGTTTTTGGATGTCAGCCTCCATTGTGCTCAGCATGATGCATCCCACATCGAGCGAGTCGTTGAGGTGCTTTTGGTGAGCATTCACAACACTTATCGTGGAACCAGCAGCTGGCTCAGGGGAAATGGGCATGTCAAGCACATAGTCCTTCATATCATGTTTGAGAACAATCCTCAAATTATGCTCCCAGTCAAGGAAGTTTGTGCCACTAAGTTTCTCCTTTTCCAAGATCAAACTTAGTGACACAACGTGTGTTTGACTTGCTGCCATTATCTACACTGATAAATAAATTTGAGTTAGATTCTGAATTTATCTATAAAGATTTGTTGCAAAACGTTTTGACCATTTTGATTCTTCGCAAGAATCAAGAATCAAGAACCAAGACCCTTGATTCACCCTCTTCAAGTGAGCTAATGCATCAACGCTTCAATTAGGCTATGTAGGTAGGAGTACTTTCCAATCACATATAATGTGACTCTTGGCAAGAAAAATATGTACAAAGTACATCGGCATTGATCTGTCTGATGCTCTAGGTCGACTTTGTCGATAATCGTAGTCGAGTCAACCAAAACTTGACATGTGGAGCAAAAATTGAATGGAGAGAGCTAATGCATCTACGCCCCACACAAAGTTGTCCACCTCTTCTAGCTTTACCACATGTCTTTAGGGACAGATTAGGTCGATTCGGTGGACTGGGCTTCGAGGCTCTGGGATATGCCAGATCTGCCTAATTTCAGGAGTTTCAGGTGGTTGGTACTTCAGGGTAGTTTACCGACTAGAGGCACTCTTGATTTCAGGGGATCATCTCGATTGGTCACCGCATGTGTGCTCTATGCGGTAGGAGGGAGGAGACAATGGATCATCTTATGCTCTTATGCAGCTGGACTAGGAGATTCTGGAGAGTGATTCACAAGTGGTGGGGCATCCAGTTCCCTAATACTCAGTCAATTCACGATCTCTTCATGGGGTGGAGAGTCAGAGTTGCAGACATATGAGCGAGGAGGGCAGGGAGCAGGCTTATCACGATAGGTTTCTGGTACATCTGGGTGACCAGGAACAGCCATATTTTCAGGGACGAGGAGCGATCACCAAGAGAGGCTCTCAGGTTACTACAGATGTGATCTTACACTTTAGTGCAGGTGGATGAGGGGCGAGACATCCAGGTCTGGACGGGGGAGCGCACTTTAGCCACCTGGTGCGTGAACCCGAGGTTGGTCCTCCGTTCTATCATTTCTTAGCTTTTCTCTATGTATTTGGGTTGTTTTGAGGCTTTGATTTCCCCTTTTTAATTACTTTTACTTTTTTCTCTCGTCATTTATATTATCTTTTATTGCAGATAAAAAAAAATCATCGCATGACTCAATTTTTATTGCGATATGGTCTAGTTTTGCGAGACATGTACTGGGTACATTCTCTACATGACAACTCTTCATCTGTACCGGGTACGATAATATGTTTCATTCTTCACGTTATTTTGTAAGTCCAAGTTTACTTAATTAACCATATTCGGACATGCAAAATATATGCACGTTTAAACTTATCATGCATATAAAATAAACATACATCTCTAAATCATGCAATTCTAAAATAGCATAATTAAACGAACATGTATAGCCTAAGCCCATATCTAGGTTTGATCTTTATGGGACTGGTCCATAAAGATCATGGTCTCATCCTAAGGGTGAAGGTTACAACATTCATATGTCTTCTTCATACTCGGCGATGCTCCCATTGGCTTCTTGACGTCTCCAAGACTCAATGCCTCCATCGTGTTATCCTCAGGATTGCATTTACAAATTTATCATCGGATCGCAGACCAGGTATAAATACAATACAAGTAAAAGATACGAAGCATTTCGTCGTGTATAATTTACAACCCAAATGAATGCAATTTAACGATATGGTCTTGATGGACTAGGCTATACATAATGTGAACTAACTAAACATGTTGCAAGCATATCATGTTATCAAATAACTTCAGGTTATCAAACATATATGTTGTCACACAATGCATGTTATCAATCACATAATAATCAACCTTCTGATTTTAATGTATCGATTCACTCGGCACATGAAAGTTCCGATCTTGAAATCCTGAACCGAGACTCTCTAGATTTTAAAACGAAAACTGTGAATCGGTCATTCGAACCAATCGCAAGGACTCGGCCCCACCGACGATCGATGTAATCACTTCATCGACCGGTATGTTGAAACTCTAGTGTATCGAGCAAAACCCGAAAGTTGTAGGGCGATATAAAAAGTTCAACACAATGTGCCAAAGATGTACTGCGTACATCGAACGACACAACAATGCGGTCCTTCAATTTCTCGGTGTTGGGAAACCTAGGCTAGAAAAACGTAGCGGAAACAACAAGAACGAACAGGTTCCCTCTAGGATGATCATGCAAATATAGATTGATCATGAGAATAAGGTTTCATGAGAGCTTTACCTGTAACTCGAATACACCAAAAACTCTGGGACGGTGCTCTTCTCTAGCAGAGTCCACACGAGCAAGCAGTGGTACATCGGAACCCAACGACCTACTAGAATCTTCAAACCCCTTGGAGCAATGAAAGAAAATTCAGGAAACCTCAAATCTTTCAGAAAGAATAATGATTAGCTTCTATTTATAGTCTCGGGAAAAGGCTGTTGTTGATTCGCCACGGACCTTGCCAGGGGCCGTGGCACCCTCCGTGGCCATACTGTGCCGCCCTAGGATTGCCACGGACCCCGTCACGGTCCGTGGCCCCTATGAGGTCGCCACCCGTGCCCAACTCCTTGCCGCCACTAGTCTGTGGTCCAAAACCTAATTTGGCCACGGGGAGTGGCCTTGAAGGGTTTCCATGGGTTCCAAAACAATTAATTTCATGCGGAAGCGAAAGTAACCATAGAATCCTCAATACTAAACTAAAACCGATCATCATGTGAATTAATTTAGCAAGAATAAATCTGAAAAATTCTGGAATTTTACCTTTGCAAACCGAATCAAATCAACACAAAAAAGTTTTAGTGAATCTGCCTGCAAAAAAAAGTAACTTATAAAAGCCATAACTTGAGCTACAGAGTAAATTTCATCCAGTTCTCTACGACTTTCATGTTTTTCACAAAATCCAGTTCGGACTGTAAGACCACTTTCTGAGGCAAAACATCTTACTCGTTAGTGCTGGACAGATTCTCCGGTTTGTCCAGATTTGTTCCATCTTTGAGGATTTCGAATCTGACAAAGTAAAACCAAAAGATTGTGCTCTCTTTCGTGTCCACACAAGCAAATTACCTCTAAGGTTTGTTCACCTACTATGCTAGTATTGAGAGAAGAAGAAGCAAAAACCCTACCTATGGAGAAGAGAGAGAGAGGGACGGCTACAATGGGGAAGAGGGATCGAAAATTAGAGGATGATTAGGGATTCAAATATGAAAATCTAATGAATAAAATTGTATTTGATTTTCTCAAAATTAAATCCCAAAAAAATCTCATAATATCTTAATATAATTATAAATAGGGATAATTCCAGATGACTACACCTGGATATGTCACATTATCACATGACTACACCTAGAATTTTTCATGTCAGGGTGAATACCCAAGAATTTCATTTGTCTCACTTTACTCATTCCGTCCAACTCCGTTAGTTTTTAACATTTTTTTACATGTGAAATGACTAAAATACCCTTATGGGTATTTTGAATTATTATAATTAGACTGAAAAGACGAAAAAGCCCTTACCTATTCATCTAATTTTCTAACTAATGCCACTCCCTCTCTCTCCTCTCTTTTGTCTATGATGGGCGTGGCCGGAGGCGGAGGGGATGGCGGAGGAGGGCTGGTCGGAGGGGAGGGGAAGGAGGCTGAGGATGGTGGGCGGAGTCGGAGGGTCGGGGTCGTAGGAGCTCACCAGCTCCAGTCGCCGGAGCTCGAATCATTGGGCACGAGAAGGAGGGGAGGGTGAGGGGAGGGGTCGGGGTCGAAGGAGGCGGAGGGTCAGAGGGGAGGGGCTGGGCTGGAAGAGGGGAGGGAGGCGGAGGGACGGAGCTCGGTCGGAGGAGGAGAGGGAGGCGGAGGGTCAGGGGCCGAGCTCGAGCAGATCTGCTCGGAGGAGGAATCTGCTCGAGCTCGGCCTCCGACCCTCCGACCCTCCGCCTCCCTCCCCTCCTCCGACCGAGCTCCGACCCTCCGCCTCCCTCCCCTCCTCCAGCCCAGCCCCTCCCCTCTGACCCTCCGCCTCCTTCGACCCCGACCCCGACCCTCACCCTCCCCTCCTCGTGCCCACTGGTTCGAGCTCCGGCGACTGGAGCTGGTGAGCTCCTTCGACCCCGATCCTCCGACTCCGCCCACCATCCTCCGCCTCCTTCCCCTCCCCTCCGACCAGCCCTCCTCCGCCATCCCCTCCGCCTCCGGCCACGCCCATCATAGACAAAAGAGAGGAGAGAGAGGGAGTGACATTAGTTAGAAAATTAGATGAACAGGTAAGGGCTTTTTCGTCTTTTTAGTCTAATTATAATAATTCAATATACCCATAAGGATATTTTAGTCATTTCACATGTAAAAAAATGTTAAAAACTAACAGAGTTGGACGGAATGAGTAAAGTGAGACAAATGAAATTCTTGGGTATTCACCCTGACACGAAAAATTCTAGGTGTAGTCATGTGATAATGTGACATATTCAGGTGTAGTCATCTAGAATTATCCCTTATAAATATAACTAATATTAAGAATGAGCTTAAAGCCCACTTAGCTAAAGTTTAATTAAACCCATTTAAATTGGGTTCTAATTAAACGGTTTAACTAAACCTATCCAATTCCTTTAATCTGATTTCCTCAACCATATGGTTATAAACCTAGGCCGGAAATCAACCGGTTCGCTTTCGATAACTAAATCGAAAGGTTAATTCTCTCAATCTTCCATCTAGGTCTCTATTGCTATATACCTTGCTTAAAGTGTTTGACCCTCTAGGCTCACGACCCGTTGGCAGACTGGCAAAATTACTGTTTTACCCTTTCCATCACAAGTGGCCTCTAGGTAGACATTATGATTACCCAGCGTCTGTGATTATCGATGATTCGATTTAACCTCATATCGTATATGTCACTATCCTTTTATCCTCCGATATCCAGATTGATCAAAAGGCATAGATCTGTCATCCTTATTTATCAATAACTGTTTCTTGATATCTGAGATGACTGAAAACTGATACTAAGCATCTCCCGCATGGCCATGCATTTCCTTCAGTCATACTCATCAAGGGCCTAAACGGATATCTTCCCATACTGGAGTATGAGGGATAAATCCCTTAACCGTCTTTCGAGTTCACTCATGTAATTTATAACTAAACCAATCAAAGCACTTATGGCTACCTTTTTACAGGTAACGTTAGACTAGGTCAAACTTAGCTACTCCTCACATAGTGATCACAAAGACTTCTCGGTCTAAGGATATAATGACAAGTTACGATATGTGAGTATGCTCATGACATCATCTATGCTGCATACTCACCATCGGGTCGTCCAATATCATACCCCTGATGATATCTATGATCTAACTCCGACAGATCCTTGCCATGATTAGTAGAGCGTGATCATAAAGAGTTAGCCTCATATTGATCGCTTCTTAATGAAGCTTAACTGATTAGGGACTCATTAAATGTAATTCTTTCTGATCTGCAGTTCTACTATTAGTGATGACACATTAATGATACATATCAAATTACATCTAATATATTACTATAAGACATTAGTAATATGATGCCGATTTATTTATTCGGAAAGATGATAAAACATCATAACTGTAGACAACTTTTACATTAGACTAGGGCACAAATCTAAAAGACCCCTCTTATTGGTCACGACCTCCATGGTCAAACCCTAAGTTTGGCCACGGGCTCGTGGCCAATTGGCCACTCTGCCATTTCTCTAGTTTCTCTTCCGCTATTCCATACTTGCTCTATGTGTGTAAACCTCTAGGCTCGTGTCCCATTGGCAGATCGGCATGAAACCTCGTTTCATCTTATCCATCGTAAGTGGCTTGTAGTAAGACATTATGATTATCCAATGTGCACGATGTTCGATGATTTGACTTAACCTCATGTCGTCTATGTCACTATCTCTTTGTCACAAGATATCCTGATTGATCATGAGGCATATAGCCGTCATCCTTATTTGATCATTTACGGTTTCTTGATATGTGAGATGACTTAAAATGATACCCCATGTCAATAGCATGGTCATGCGTTTCCTTTAAGTCATACTCATCAAGTGGCCTAAACAGATATCGTTCCCATACCGGAGTATGAGGGTCAAATCCCTTAGCCATCTCTCACATTACTCATGAAGTCCGTCCCGGAGCCAATCATAGCCGTTATGGCCATCCAGTAACAGACAACGTTAGGCATATGTCAAACTCAGATGTTGAAAACATAGCGATCACAAAGACTCCTTGGTCTAAGGATACAATAACAAGTCACGATAACTTAGTATGCTCATGACAACATCTGTGCTGCATACTCAGGTCAGATCGTCCAATATCATTTCCCAAATGATATCTATGATGTGACTCCGGCAATCCCATTGCCAATGATCAGTAGAGCGTAATCATAAGGAGTCATCCTCATACTGGTCGAATCTGGTGAAGCATAACTGACCAGGGACCCGTTACTATAGATCTGTACGGATCTATAGTTCTACTATTAGTGATGACACACTCAATGATATAGATCAAATCACATTTAACAGATTACTTCAACACATAGTACAATAATGCTGATTTCATTTTATTGTAAAAGATAACAAAACTATTACAGACTACTTTGCATTTGGACTAGAGCACAAATCCTACAATCTCCCACTTGCCCCTAGTTCTAATGTAAGTCCCAATCTATCCCCATAGACTTTACATGACCCTCATGTTTGGGCTGTGAAAGAGCCTTCGTCAATGGGTCGGCTGCATTGTCATCAGTAGCAACATAAGTGATCCTCACATCACTTCTAGTAATGATTTCTCTTATGAGGTGATATTTCCTAAGTATATGTTTGGATTTGTCGTGTGATCTCGGCTCTTTAGCTAGTGCTATGGCCCCAGTGTTGTCACACAACAAACTAACGAGACTAGATGGGTTTGACACCACGTCTAATTCCGCCAGGAAGTTCCTAATCCATACATCCTGCTTAGCCGCTGCTGAAGCGGCTATATACTCAGCTTCCATCGTAGATTCGCGACTGTGTCCTGTTTGCGGCTCTTCCAACTGAAAGCACCACCATTCAAAACAAACACATATCCTGACTCAAATCTAAAGTTACAAGATCTGTCTGGAAATTAGCGTCAGTGTATCCTTTGACAACTAGCCCATCAAATACTTGAGAATGACTTTGACCGCAATCCAGTGATCCTCACCTGGGTTAGACTGGAATCTACTGGTACAACTCAAGGCGAACGAGACATCCGGTCTCATGCACAACATATCATACATGATGGATCCTATAGCCGAAGAATGAAGGATTGCCATGGGTTCCAAACAATTAATATCACGCAGCGGACTGAAATTAACCATGGAAATCGATTCGAAGATCTTATTGTGAAAAAAATCAGCATGCATATTATATTATCAGATCTGAAAATTACCTTTGCAAATCGACTAAAACACAAAGTATATGTGTTCTCTAGGTTTTCCACACAGGCACGACACCTTGACTAAGGTTTCTACACACAGTATTACTAGCGTTGTGTGTAGAATCGAGCAAGAACACCAAGGAGGTGGAAGAAGGAGGGGCGGCAAGGAGAGAGGAGAGAGGGGCCGAAATTGCTAGGGTTTTTGGAATTAAATTATGTGATTAAAAATTTGATTTTAATCAATTATTAAATCACACACTTAAACCCCTTATTTACATTGAAGCCCCATTCTTAATTAAAACCAAGAATGGGCTTTAAGCCCGCTTAGCTAATCCTAATTAAACCCATTTAAATTGAGTTCTAATTAAATGGTTTAGCTAAACCGGTTCAATCTCTTTAATTTGATTTCGTCAACCGTCTAGTTAATAAACTTAGGCCATAAATTAGCCTAATCGTTTTCAATTTGACTAAATTGAAAAGCGGATTCTCTCAATTACGATCTAAGCTTGTTTTGCTACATACTGTACTTAAAGTGTGTGACTCTCTAGGCTCACGACCCGTTGGCAGATTGGAAAAATTACTATTTTATCCTTTCCATCATAAATGGCCTCTAGCAAGACATTATGATTACCCAACGTCCGTGATTATTGACGATTCGACTTAACCTGTTATCGTACATGTCACTGTCCTTTTATCAAACCGATATCCAGATTGATCAATAGGGATTTATCAATCCGACTTAACCTGTTATCGTACATGTCATCCTAATTTATCAATCACTGTTTCTTGATATCTAAGATGACTGAAAACTGATACAAAGGTATCACCTATGATACGGGGATGGCTACGAAAATAAGTAGAACGAGATGAATTTGAATTTATTTTGGTGGATTCTAGGGATTGAAGATTTCGATCGAAGAATGTGTAGGAATGAATGAGAAAATAAGATAGAGGTAGAGAATAGGGTAGGGTTTTGAGGAATAGAACCGCCACTTAGCCGGGTGTAGACTAAGATAAGGTTTAACCGCCACTTAGCCGGGTTTTAGGCTAAGATAAGGTTTCTACGCCACACCTAGGATCCTCGGCCTAAGGTGATAAGTAGAACAAGACAAAGTCTCAAGCACAAAGCTATAATTTTTATTCTCTCCAATCTGAATTTTTGAAGAGCTAAAGCCCCTTTAAATACATGTAGTTAGGAAATAACAACTAGGAACTATAAAAGGAAATAACAAACTAGAAACCAAGATATTAGGAAATAATAAGCTAGGAAATAACAATTTGGAAAGTAGATCTACACTTATTCTAAAAACTAAATATTAGGAAATATAAAATAGGCAATTAAAAAGTGTTGGACACATGTGCTTAAATTCGTTAATGCCCATGCATCAACCTACATGACCATGCTATTCCTTCAGTCATACTCATCAAGTGGCCTAAACGGATATCTTTCCCATACCGGAGTATGAGTGATAAATCTCTCAGACGTCTTTCGAGTTCACTAATGTAATTCATAACTAAGCCAATCAGAGCCGTTATGACTACCCTTTTACAGGTAACGTTAGACTAGGTCAAACTTCGAGATTCATTAAACAGTGCACACAAAGACTCCTCGGTCTTAGGATATAATGACAAGCTACGATCTGTGAGTATCTCATGACAATATCTATGCAGCATACTCACCATCGGGTCGTCCAATACCATCGACCTGATGGTATCTATGATATAACTCCGACACTTACTTTGCCATGATCAGTAGAGCGTGATCACAAGAAGTTGGTCTCATACTGATCGCTTCTTAAAGAAGCTTAGCTGATCAGAGACTCATCAAATGTAATTCTTTCTGATCTACAGTTCCACTATTAGTGGTTATACACATAATGATATAGATCAAATTACATTCGATATATTACCACAACACATTAGTAATATAATGCCGTTTTTATTAGATCGAAAAATGATAAGCATTACAATGTAGATTAACTTATTACATTGGACTAGGGCATAATCCTAACAGAAGCATACGGGATCCCATTCATTCTTTTTAGCTCATTAGATGTCTTAGGGCACCGAGTCTTGCCAAGCTTTATGTCATGTCGCATGGAAAGGAATCCTTTCTTGGATTCCTGCATCGAGAATCTTCTCAATACTTTGTCTATATAGGTGCTTTGACTAATACCAAGACCCTTTTGGCGCGATCTCTATATATCTTTATTCCTAAGATATACGCAACATCGCCTAAGTTTTTCATTGCGAAATACTTCTCTAACCAAACATTTTTCTCTTGCAAGGTTGGGATGTCGTTTCCAATAAGTAATATGTCATCAACATACAACACTAAAAAGACAATTTTACTCCCATTCGCTCTTTTGTATACACAAGACTCAATTCCATTCTTGATAAAGCCAAACTCTTTAACAACTTCATCAAAATGAAGATTCCAACTCCTAGAAGCTTACTTCAATACATAAATGGATTTATGTAGCTTACAAATCAATCCTTTATTTTTTGGATCGACAAAACCATCAGGTTGTGTCGTATACACATCCTCTGTTAAGTTCCCATTATAGAAGGCAGTTTTGACATTCATCTGCCATATCTCATAGTCGTAATATGATGTTATGGCCAGAAGAATTCAGATTAACTTGACCATCGCTACTGGAGAAAAAGTCTCATCATAATCAATTCCCTAAATTTGTCTATAACCTTTTGCAACCAGACGCGCTTTATAGGTCTGAGGCTTGCCATCCATGTGTGTCTTCACCTTGAAGAATCATTTACAACAAATGGTTTTTACACCAACAGTTGGTTCAACCAAGTTCCATAGTTGATTATATGACATGGATTGCATCTCCTCTTTCATGGCTCCCAGCCATTTCTCAAAGTCGGGACTATCCATGACCTCTTGAAAGGTTGCAGGTTCATGACGGATTCTTTCAGATCGCCTTGGACCATCATGAATAATTTCAGGAATTGGTTATGTCTCTAAAACTTGCTCTGGCTCCATAACTTCTCCATCGTCATTGTGGGGTTCCTGAACTTCTTCAGGCTATACAGTGCCATCTCGAACTTCTTCAAGATGCACAGCACTCCCACTGACTGTTTTGGAAAGAAACTCCTTTTCCAAAAACATGTCATTTCGAGCAACAAAAACTTTGTTCTCGCTTGGCTTGTAGAAGTAGTATCCACTTGATTCCTTGGGATACCCTACGAAAATGCATTTATCAGATTTGGGTTTCAGCTTGGTTGTGATCAGTCGCTTGACATAAGTCTCGCAACCCTAAATCTTTAGGAAATACATAATGGGCTTCTACCCATGCCATATCCCATATGGTGTCCCTTCCACTGCTTTCGTTGGAGTTCTATTCAAAATGAATGCAGTTGTTTCTAGAGCATAACCCCAGAAGGATATTGAGAGATCAGCATGACTCATCATGGAACGAACCATATCCAATAGAACTCGATTTCTCCATTTGGACACACCGTTTAACTATGGTGTTCCAAGCGGAGTCCATTACGAGATGATCCCACAATGTCCAAGATGACTTATGACCTCTTGGGTTAAGTACTCTCCACCTCGATCCAATCGAAATGCCTCGATACTTTTCCCTAGCTGGTTCTGTACTTCATTCTTAAACTCTTTGAACTTGTCAAAAGCTTCAAACTTATGTTTCATTAGGTAGACATAACCATATCTACTGAAATCATCAGTAAATGTGATGAAGTAGTTAAACTCTCTCCTGGCTTGTGTACTCATAGGGCTACAAACATCGGAATGTATGAGGCCCAACAAGTCACTTGCCCTTTCACCTCTACTTGTGAAGGGTACTTTTGTCATTTTTCCCATTAAACAAGCTTCGTATCTATCAATCGAATTGAATTCGAATGGGCTTAAAAGCCCACACTTATGAAGTGGCGATATGCGCTTCTCGTTTATGTGCCCCAAACGACAATACCATCGGATTTAAGCCTTTTTGAATTTATTTGTAGATTGAGCTTGTGTTAGAGGTTTCAATATCAAGAACATACAAACCTCCAACCATAGTAGCACTGCCATAACAAATATCATTTCTCATGATATTGAAATTTCCATTCTTGATAGAAAAATCAAAACCTTATTTGTCCAACAAAGATATAGAAATAATATTTCTACGAAAAGTAGGTACACAATAAACATTATTTAACACTAAAACAAGCCCAGTAGGCAAAACATGGTCGATGACCCCTACAGTAGTTGCAACGAGTCCGATTTTGTTGCCAACTCTTAGGTCTACCTTCACTTCGCCCAAATCTCTTCTACTTCTCAGCACCTGCACATAAGTACAAATGTGTGATTCAGCTCCGGTATCCAATACCCAAGAATCAGAAGTAGAGAGATATATTTCTATAAAATAATGCCCTGAAGACGTGTGAGCTCCACTCTCCTTTTGATCATCCTGAAACTTCTTGCAATCCCTCTTCCAGTGACCATCATCATTGCAGTAGAATCAGACAAATACCTTCTCCCTGGCTTTCCCCTTTGCCTTTGAGGCATTGGGAGCTTTTGGAGAAATAGTCAACCTCATCTTTCATGCAAGGTGCATGGGAGCCTTGCCCTTACCACCTCTAGTTTTCTTGAAGCTCACCCCTTTCTTGTTGACCATGAGAACATCTTTGGTCACCTTACCCTAATGCTCTTCTCAGCAGTCAATAACATCCCATGCAACTCAAAGACGGTCTAGTCCATGTCATGCATGTCGTAGTTCATGATGTACCCATCATATGCAGGATGAAAGGATTTCAAAATTATATCTGCATCCATCTCATTCTGAACAGTGAGACCCAGTCTCGTTAAGTGCTCGAGATGGCCCTTCATCTTGAGGACATGAGGACTGACAGAACTGTCTACTGACATTGTGCAGGACAGTAGTTCGTTGAGGTTGGTTCTAGCCTTCTCCTTGAACATTTCCTTTATCTAGCCCATCATGGCGAAAGGATTGTCTGCCAAGTTCATAAACTGCTTTTGGAGCTTAGGCTCCATGCAGCCCAACATGATGCAGGCCACATCAAAAGAATCACTAGTGTGCTTTTGGAATGCATCTCTAGTGGCTCTTGCGGAACCTGCAGCTGGTTCCTCAGGGGGAATCTGGTCACGAATGTATTCCTTTCTCTCGTGTTTAAGAACTATCCTTAAGTTCCTTTCCCAGTCCAGAAAGTTCACGACATTGAGTTTATCCTTCTCCAAGAGGGGTCTCAATGACGAAATGTGTATTTGGGTTGATGTCATTTAATCTACACGAATAAATAAATTTAACATTATAATGTCAAATTTTTTAATTTGAAGATCTTATCAAACCACAACTATTGATTCTAAGCCTTAGAATCATAACCAAGATCCATGGTTCACCCGATTGAAGTGAACGAAGGCTCACCGCTCCAATCGGATTATGTAGGTAGGAAAAACCCTTCCAATCACATCCGATGTGATTCCTGGCTAGGGCACGTACACATATGTACACGACATGCCCTATCCGATACCCTAGGCCAGACCTTCTTGATAATCGTAGACAAGTCAACCAAATTCAACTATGGCCCAATTCTCATGTGGCTACTACGCGGAGGCGCACGCACCCATATGAAACTGACCAACTCATCATAACCACATCCCTGTGAATGTTGCACGGAGGCACACCCATCCACATGGCTGGGGCTAATCTGAGTGTGTTTGGGTGGTATCTAACGTGACTTGTAATTACTTGTGATTTGGTCGCGTTTGAAACTTAGCATTGTATCTTATACAATGTTTTTCTTGAATCATTCAAATGCATCATATGCATTGATGTTTCAAGATCCAGTTTACATGCAAATTGATTATTAACCGATTTATAATCTTCGCATGTTCGTTACAGTTTAATCATACGTCTCATGCATATAAGCAAAAACATTCAATACCATGCATATCCAATAAGCATATAAAACGTGCATAGTATAGCCCATATCTTGGTGATCTCCACAGAATCGGTCTATGGAGATCACAAGTCAACCTAAGGGTTAAGAATTATTATGAACTTGAAAGACTTAAAATTCCTTCTAGCTTCACTTAGACTTCATCCTCGTCCACCCCCCACTGACTCCGAGCCACCATCAAGACTCTCGTCATGTGTTGCCATCGTCTTCACGTCTTTTCGACTTCAATATTCTCAATCTCGGTAATGCAAATAAATTAGGGTAAATTCCACATGACCCCCCTTAACTATACGCGTGTCTCACATGCCCTCTCTTAACTACAAAATCAATCTGTGAGGTGCCTTAACTATCAAAAAATCTCACTTTACCTTTTTTGTTGACTTTTTTTAAAATTCTGTTAAGTTTTGTGTGAAATGACGAAAATACCCTTGTATCTGAAAAATTAAAATAAATAAATAAAAATGATTTTGAACTTTTTTTTCTATTTTCTCGTTTTACAAAATAAAGAATAAAAATAATATTTTAGTATTAATTTTTTGTTTAAAAAAAATTATTTATAAAAATTAATAAAAATAAAAAACGATGTTTAAAAGTAAAATTTTATTTTTAAATTTTTTTTATAAAACAAAATTTTTTTAAATTATTTTTACTATTAAAAAATTTTTATTCTTTATTTTGTACAACGTGAAAATTAAAAAAAAGTTTCAAAATCATATTTATTTATTTATTTTAATTTTTCAAATACAAGGGTATTTTCGTCATTTCACAAAAACTTAACAGAATTTTGAAAAAAGTCAACAAAAAAGGTAAAGTGAGATTTTTGGATAGTTAAGGCACCTCATAAATTGATTTTGTAGTTAAGGGTGGGCATGTGAGACACGCATATAGTTAACGGGGGTCATGTGAAATTTACCCAATAAATTATTACAAATTACAAGACGACACACATGTCGTATTTAATTTACATTTCCAAAAACCTTAGCGATACGTAGATTGCAATAAAAGAATATTACATCCCGATTACAAAAATGAAAAACGATAAATGGCAAACATTCATATGGGGTCTCGATGGGCTATGCTCTACACCATGTTACCAAGCACCATATATCATGTTATCCCACAATTATGCAAATTCTGATTTTATCTTGGTTAATCAATTAAGGTGATAAAATCTGTTTTATCGAAATCGCTTAGTTATGAAAAATATTTTATTTATAGAAATCGTGAATATGAAGTTTTTGCGGTCAAGATCGCAACGGAGCCGCCACGGTCCGTGGCCACGAAGTGACCCAAAACCGTGGCCCATAGAGCATCTGGCAATGCACTAGGGCCACGGAGCCGCCACGGCGCTGTGACCACACATCGTGGCCCGCGACCATCTCATGGTCATGCTCGTGGTGTGGACTTCGTCACGGGGTCGCCACAAGACCGTGGTCATGAAATAACCACGTCTCGTGGCCCGTGACCACACAGTGGTCACGCCCGTGGCCATACTTTTGACGCGAGACCGTGGCGGTCGTCTTCTCCAAAAAATCCAGAAATTTCCAAATGGATTTCCCAACCAAAAATCATGGAAGGTTTGATTTTTACCGATAAAAACACCAGAAAAACTTGAATAAACCTATCATGCATATCTATACACAAAAGATCAATCTAGCAAGCATCTAATACCACTGTTGGGGAACCTAGGCTAGAATCACGCAGCGGAAACAACAAGAACGACCAGGTTCCCTCTAGGATCATCATGCAAATATAGATTGATATTGAGAAGAAGGTTTCATGAGAGCTTTACCTATAACTCGAATCCACCAAAAACTCTGGGAGGGTGCTATTCTCTAGCGGAGTCCACATGAGCAAGCGGTCCTGCACCAGAACCCGACGACCTACTAGAATCTTCGGACCCCTTGGAGCAATGGAATAAAACTCAGAAAATCTCAAATGTTTCAGAAAGAATAATCTCTTTAGTCAACCTTTTCCCTAATGATTAGCTTGTATTTAGAGCCTCGAGAAAAGGCTGATGGCGATTCGCCACAGACCCCGCCACGAGGCCGTGGCGCCCTCTGTGGCCATACTTGTAGGGTTTTAGAGCGTTCTTTAACATCGAGATAGCGGAAGCATTTAACAAATCAACTCCAAACCTTGTCCAAGAACATTGAACCATTAAATCCCAAGGCAAAATCTATTCCACAAGAAGTTTACCTTTAAGTCTTTGTTGAATCGATAAAGAAGAACTTTGTGATCTTCTTCTCTAGAGCAAGTCCACACCAAGGGGATGATCTTCAAGATCCTTCACTTAATGACTACTAGAACAATTAAATGAAGATCAAGAGAGCAAGAAGAGAGGAGAGCAAGGGGTGGCCGGCCAAGGAGAGAGAGAGAGAGAGAGAGAGAGAGAGATGTGAGAGTGAGAATTGTGTAATTAATTATTTGATCTTTCTCTACTTCATCAATCTCATAAGCATGGTTCAAAAGGTGATTGGTATGGGCTTAAAGGTGTCATTACCCATACCCCTTAAATCACTCACCTCTTAATCAACATTCCCCAACTAAGCATGGTGTGTTGTGGCCCCCACCTTTGGGCCCACCAAAGTGGCCGGCCATGTAGGGCTTATTGGGCCCAAAATGGGCCCTTGTTGGGCCGAGCCCAATGGGCTCACCCATGTGGTTTCGTGCCGTGTCCAAAAGTCGCCCGACCCTTTTTGTCGTTACTTATCAAACAAAGTCCGACGTGACATCGACGAAAAATCTCAGTTTTCTCGATTCGCTAATTATTCTCTCATACCGAACCTATGGCCCAAAACCTTCAGTTTTGTCCATGTATTGCTCCTCAAGAAACGTTAAGGTTTCCTTGTCTCAAGTTATCCGTCTTGAATGTGCGTGACCCTCCAGGCTCATGCCACCGTTGGTAGATCGGCACAAAAGATCTCTCTTGTCCGATCCATCATAAGTGGTCTCTAGTAAGACGTTATGATTACCCAAGGTGCATGATGATCGATGATTCGATTTAACTTTTGTGCGTTCAAGTCACTATCCTATTATCTCTAGATATCCCGATTGATCACAAGGCATAGAGTCGTCATCCTTGTTTAATCAATCATTGTTACTTGATATGTGAAATGGTTGAGAACTGATAACCCGTATCACTAGCATGGCCATGCTCTTTCTCTCAGTCACTCTCGATCAAGAGGCCTTTAACGGATATCTTTCCCATACCTTAGTACGAGGGATAAATCCCTTAGCCGTCTTTCGTATCACTCATGCAATCCGTTCCGCCACCCAATCATGCCCGTTATTGCAATCCAGTTACAGAAAGCGTTAGGCGCAAGTTAAAGCCGCACGTACATTGCATAACGATCACAAAGACTCCTTGGTCTAAGGATATCGTGACAAGCTATCGCATTTGAATATGTTCATGGCTTAATCTATGAAACACTATTCAAAGCGGGTCGTCCGATATCAATCACCTCATGATATCTATGATATGATTCTGGGATCCCTCATCCCTATGACAAGTAGAACTACGTCATTGAGAACCATCCTCATACTGTTCGCTTCTATTGAAGCGTATATTGACCAGGGACTCGTTAAGTGTGATCCGTACATATTTATGGTTCTACTATTTTAGTGGTCATAAATCAGATCATGCTTAACATATTACTTCAACACATAAGTAATACAAAGCCGTTTTATTTATTACAAACGATGATAAATATACATAGACATTTACAGACTACTAGCAATTGGACTAGGGCACAAAAATGCTATCAATACTATGCCGCCTTAGGATTGCCATGGACCCCGTCACGGTCCGTGGCCCCTATGAGGTCGCCGCCCGTGGCCAACTCCTTTCCGCCACGGGTCCGTGGTCCAATACCTAATTTGGCCATAGGGAGTGGCCTCTCTTATTAGTCATGGCCTCCATGGTCAAACCCTATGTTTGGCCACGGGCCCATGGCCAATTGGCCACTCTGCCATTTCTCTGGTTTCTCTTCCGCTACTCCATTCTTGCTCTATGTGTGTGACCCTCTAGGCTCGTGTCCCATTGGAAGATCGACGTGAAACCCCTTTTCATCCAATTCATTATAAGTGGCCTCTAGTAAGACATTATAATTACCCAATGTACAAATGGTGTCCCTTCCACTACCTTCGTTGGAGCCGATTCAAAATGAATGAGGCTGTTTCTAGAGCATAACCCTAGAATGAGATTGGGAGATCAGTGAAACTCATCATAGAATGAACCATATCCAATAAGGTTTGATTTCTCCATTCGGACACACCATTCAATTGTGGTGTTCCGGGCGGCGTCAATTCTGAGACGATCCCACACTCACCAAGATGATCTATGAATTCTTGGGATAAGCATTCTCCACCTTGATCCGATTGAAGTGCCTTAATACTTTTTCCGAGCTGGTTTTGTACTTTAGTCTTAAACTCTTTGAACTTATCAAAGGCTTCAGACTTATGTCTCATCAGGTAAACATAACGAAATCTACTGAAATCATCAGTAAAAGTGATTAAGTAGCTAAAACCCCTTCTGGCAAGTGTACTCATCGGGCCACATACATCGGAATGTATTAGGCCTAACAAGTCACCACCCTTCACCCGTTCTTGTGTAGAGCACTTTTGTCATCTTGCCCATCAAACAAGCTTGAAAGATGAAGTTGGAAAATAGAGAGTTATGAAAATAAAAGAAAAGGTAAAACAAAAAAGTAAAAAAAAAAAAAAAGGAAAAAGAAGAGAAAAGTTATATATTTATCCCCAAATATTCCTGAGCCCGGCCTAAAACCTTGAAAATAGGGATCTAGGTGTAAGATGAAGGGTTGCCTAGTTATGCTGAAAAAATAAGAGAACCAATTGCTTATCTCCAAAAGTATGTCCTCACATCACCTTTCACCCAGATATTCCTGATCTGGTCAAACAAATCGATTTCATACACGAGTAGAATGAAAAATATGGCTATTTTTAGTAGTTTCATTTAACAAAGCAGTAGAAACTCGAGAAAAAGTTGAGCTAACAAACCGGATACGAAGCACTGATAATATGACACGCGTTATGATGTTTGTATGGTTAATGGTTTAATTTAATAACATCTAGCATGCTATAGAAAGTATCAATGAGGTTGGGAGCTGGGCCTACAAAACCCTCGGGAGAGGCCGACTCCCAATATCGGTGTGAACCTCGGGGTTGAAATGACCACTGTTGTATATTTGTAGCTCGAGGGCGAGCAAATCTATAGTGTGGGTGTTGATGCGGCTGCATCAATACTATGTTTATCACACTACTATGATCACGCAAAGGGTTTATTTTCCCTCTTGCATTTTATTTTTCTAATCTTTATGTCACGTATGTCTACACGGTGTTTCGAGTGTGCATGTACAAGTTTAGGTCAAAAATGGGCTAAGGACGCAGCTTCCTGGAATCCGAGCATAAAAGAAACCATGTCGCGGTCTTGACATCTTAAAAGCCCCAGCGTGTCATCTGGACACGTGAACCTAAAGACTAGGAGCAAAAAGTTGGAAAATTGAGCAGAAATCGGTAAAGCAAATCCTGAAGCAAAACTGAAACTTTCGAGTGCCGCAGAGTTTGTGTCCAAACTTCGTTTTAGGCTCATAATATACCAAAACAAACGGATTTCAAAGATCTACAATTTTGAAGAGAAAAGTTTTGGCAAATTCTAACTTTTGGGCCTGTAACGACCTAAAATGTAACGGCATGCCCATGACATTAGGGCGTGACATGACCCCGAACTCTTTCTATTCTTAAAGTGCACGAAAAGAACGTCGGTGACCTATGTCACGGCATGACATTGGCCCGTGACATGGGTCTGGACAGTTTATAAGTCACATAAACGCAGATTTTAAGAAGTTTTGATCAATTAGGGTTCCAAGACAGAGAGTTGCGATCAGAGACGTCCAAGGAGGGTTCGAGGCATCGAGAGGAGGTCGAGCACTCGTCGAAGGTGAGTCTTGAACATTGGGATCAAAGTTATCGAAGATCGAGTCACGGATCGAAGTGATTTTGCCTGAACTGACAGAATCCAACTCCACCAGATTAGGGTTTCGTTGTTTTTACTTCTTCTCTTTTAATTCTGAGCTCAAATATGAATGCTTTAAGATTTTTGCACCATGATTGTCGACTAACCCCAATTATCATGTGTGTTAGGGTTTGATACATGGATTTTAAGATCAATCATTAAATTTTGAATTTTTATGCATGTATGCTTATGATTCTGACTTTATATGATTATACGATTGCCGACGAGTAGTTTACAATAAATATGTGTTATGATGTGGAGTGCAAAAGGATTGTTGGATAACCTAGAAATAGAATCATAAGGGGTTCGAGAGAACGCTTGTCCCGTGATTGTTGTTTAATTACAAAGTTGGCTTGCCACTAGTTCGAGAGAATAGTTAGCTAGTCGACTCTAGATTTGTTTGCGTCGAGAGGCGGAACCGATATATTTGTGGACATAGGATAGCATTGTATTGCATTCATTTCCTTGCTTTAATGGTTTATTAATATTGACATATATTGCCTAGCATTCATGGTGCCTCTCTTTATCTGGTTACTCTTTTGGTCGATTGCTACTTACTTTATTCGCATACTTCACTTAATCATCTACATCACCTTCTTAAAACATCATCTTTTAATTCCTTGCATAGATAATTTGAACTGATCTTTGAATTGATCCACTATTGGTACTTGTGGATTTGACCATGTACTTACCAGGTTTATCATTTACTTGTAACAACCTCGTGCCCTTCCACGTATTCGTTAGCTAGTGGACCACTCTACATCCTTAAGGCCGAAGCCCCCACGATCCGAAGCAAGCGACGACAACAAGGACCTGCAACAAGAAAGATATTTTCTCAAATGATCTGAGGAACTCGAACTGTTTTGACGGTGAAAACAAGGCGCCAGAAGAACTGCAAAATTGGGCACAAGACAGGACGACCGCGATTGGGATATCCACTATTGGGAAGGCTTTGTTGAGGATGAGGGGATCCACCATCAAGTGAATATGTGAGAGGAATTTAGTGTGAACAAGGACTAGAGCATGATCAAATGGGAGTCTAAGAGAGATTTAGGGTGAATCGACAAAACTTCGCTGAATTTTTTAATCAATTCACAGCTTCGCAGCTTTTGCGAAATTGCATTTTGCTGCAAAATTGTAGTTGCACAGTCGATTGCGAGATGTATGTTTCAATTAGTGTGTCTATTGACTAATTGACCTGCAGAATTAATTGAATTATTTGTATAATAAAATAGATGTTTAATATCAGTCGTGGATCATTACTATTCAATGAATGGTAATGGTTTTTGTGTTTATATTCAAAGTACATTTTGCCGAGGAATGCATCCCCTACAACAAATGTGCTTTGTTTGAATTGAATCAACCGAACGCCACCCATGAAGATGAGACAAGGCCCGACAAAACAAAACAAAAAAATGGTGCAACTTGAATTTCTGCGCGGATGCCATAATGCATGGCTAAATGATCTACTGCCTATTAAAGAGATTTACTCATAAGTGACGTTAAACATAGGCATGCCAAAAATTCACTTATACTCTCACTATTTCCAACAAAAGTCAGACTTAAGTCCTAGTTGTAAGAATATTTTGCACACCATCCAGATGCGTATCGCAATATAAGGATGGAATAAGGTAGAAAATGAAACATATATGGATATAGTTGATTTTGTTTCTTCATCACTGTAGAATCAATCGGACTCACATGGACCTAAGGTAGTCTTTAATCAAAGCGATGATGGGATTGGGGTTGGAGAAAGCAGAATCTCCCAACCTCTGGAAAAGGATTCCATCCATGCGAGCCTGGATTCCTTGTGAAGATGTCATCTCTTGTATCAGTTGCTGTAATCTGTTGACTCCAACCATTGCACTGCCTATGTCACTTAACAGCTGTGGCAATGTTGCAGAGGGTCTTGATATCTCCACAAGAGTCACCTGGTTGGTAGTTGGTACACATTTCAACCATATATACAGGAAAAACTTCAATATATATCTAAAGTCACCACAGCTAAGTTTCTTATATATTTACCTGGTCATGAAGGTATATACACAATACAAATCTACTTTACAATAGCAATAACAATAAAAGATAAGAAAAACGAAAAAAGACGAATCTATTGACTTATTCCTACATGTCCTCCTATACTCCAAGATGTAAGTGCCAGAGTTTCCAAAAGTAAAGACTGGAAAAGCTTCAGCAAGTAGCAACAACCACTATACTAGACAAAATGGACTGCCCCATGCACAAAGTCACAACGCAAGGCAGGAACTTTAACGTTATGCCGAGACTCTGTTAGACACGGTTGCCTCAAGGGCAGTAATAAGAGGAAAGATTATTTCTCTCCTTCCAAAATCTATACCCCATGTCGTCAGAATCGTAGCCAATAAACACATACTTCCTTACTTTTGCATCAAGTTTGTCTCTGTTAGAATCCTTTACCAACACATAAGAAACACAACCAAACACTCGCATGTGTTGAAGATTTTCCGCCATTCCACGCCATTCCTCTTCAAGGATCTTGAATCCTAAAGGAACTGAGGGTCCGCAATTTATGAGGTATGAATAATGAGGAGATAATACCGGCTACTAAAGTAGCTGAAGTGAGGAGATCGAGCAAAGTTTCAAGCTCTCCATAACGGTTCTCTAAGGTAAAAGGCAAGGTTAGTGGCTCGTGGTTTTACTCAGGAACATAGTATTGACTACAATGAGACATTTAGTCCTGTTGTTAAGCCTATTACCATTTGATTACTCCCCTTTTATTATATTTCTCTTTCTTTATATTTCCTTTTGGTTATTTTCCCTCTTTATTATTTTCCTTCATATACGATTTTCTTTTTCTCTTTACCTGTCAATTAAATAAATAAGGGATGAGAAGTTTATTGTAGGAGATTTAGATTTGTCAGTTTACTCTTGTAATTGAGCATGAGGCCAGAGAGAACCACTTCTCTCGAATCCTAGAACTATCTTATCAACAAAGGTACTTTATTATTACATATTTATTTGTTTTATTTCCTCTGTTCTAGTATATACACTGTCAGGGTGTATCAATTGGTATTAGAGCATCGATCTGGGAACTATGGAGATGAGTACCTAGTTCACATATTAGAAGGAGATCCTCTTAGACACATATGGACGATTACAAGATATGAGAAATATGTTAATTGAGATAAAACTCAAATGGGAGGCCGAGAAGCAACATATGCAACAATAACAAACCATTAAAGCCGAGTTACGATCATGAGACCGGATCTTATAGGACGTACGAATCTTGTTTGTAGCCAAACCCTACAACAATGGCTACGAACAATACATGGAGGAACTTTGCAATTTGATGGAAAAAGACAAAAGTGAGGAGAAGGAATTGGATTCCCAAGGAACATATCCAACATCGTCTCTAGATCTGACGCGGGAGATCCAACCACGAGACATTGGGATCTCCTCGTTTGATGGTGACTACTTGGACAGATGGACCTTGAAATTTGTATCCGATGGCCACTCCAATTCTGAGGTACGATATATGCCAATGACCGGTAGAGTTCTCATTGATATAATACTGGGAAGGGACATAAAGACTCAACTCAAGAATCGAGCTCTACCATACATGGGTGGGAAAATAGCCCACCCATAAGAATCTTTCAGAGCTAATCGTGCGGTATTGATGGTTCGTAATCCAATGCATACATGAAAGAGATCCTTCGCCACTATTAGTTTTAACTTAATCGACAAACAATTATTTGGAGCATATATCTCCCAGTTACAGGAGTATGCGTAAGCATGCATTTTGTAGAGACACCAGTTTTGTTAGACATAAACATTAAATAACACACCTCATTTTCTTGTGGTATATTGGCCTTCTGTTTAGCTATAGCAATAGCCTTAGAAAGCCCACCAATAGCATCAACCAAACCTCGTGAAGCTGCATCTTTTCCAGTCCAGACTCTCCCTTGCGCAAACTCCTCCATCTTTTCTTCCTGACAAAGAATGACGGCTGTGAATTTTCTTTTCGAAGAAAAAGAAAGCAAGAGGAATACAGAACCTGCTACATAAGTAAAAGAATTTGAAAAGTAACCCACAGTCATTGATCTTGACAAAGCTGCCTTGTTACGGAATTGCTCATAAGCATGCTGTGCAGATTTAGCAAAGAGTTCAGCTTCCTCTGGTCTGAAAGCATAAGATTAATTTATTCAGTGTCAAGAGCACAGGAAAATGCCTAGACTAAAGTGAGAGCCAATCTATGATTGATACTTAGTATAGAGAAAGAAGATCCCATAGTGGATAACATTGGGTTCACTGAAGTCTTATAGAATATAATACAACGACCTAAATGTCAGATTTCAACTTGAACTGAACACCCTCCCCCTTCTATGCTGTTAGTTCACCTCTTGACTTCATGCATAAACAATCTTCAATCCATCCACACGTAATTATATATTTCTAATGTCTAAAATTACCCTTTATTGAACCATCTAATATGACTGCCCCTTGACTATTTCAAGGTTATAATAAGGTGATTCTGTACAGATCTAAAACACTGTTAGTTGTTTGAAGTTGATAGAACTGTATAAGAATTGCAAAGACGTATGAACCCAAAAAACAGAAAGTTAAGAATAATATCACAATTTGGGCATGTGCATATGTATGTACAAGAAGTGAAGCGTAAAAAATACACCTAAAAGGTCGTTGTTCAGCTGCAGTGAGCTCGGCATATTTCCCCCGTGATATGATCTCTTTATTGAACCCAATCCTTTCATAGAGTTTGCCCAGATTAAACTTCCCTTCACATTGAAAATTTAGATGTATAACTAGTTAAGCTCACTGATATACCTTGAAACTACAAACAAACATCAATCTATTTTTAAATTCAATCACAAAAACGGGGACTGACGGTCTCAAATGAACATAAGAAACCTATTTGTTGGGATGAGGATATAGCAGAGAGGATTAATTGAAGTCCCCATCCATGTATCTTTTAATGTGCAGCTACTCTCATATCTTTTCTGTATATGTATGCCTACAAAAAGTTGGGGACATAAAATATGAACTGAAATGTCTGAGATGTTGTTAAGTATTTTTTCTTATCAGCAATCCTGCTACCTACCATAGTTCGACCTAAGACTGCCAAGGACCCAATCACTCAACCACCTGACCAAGTAGGCATTGTAAATAAGCTAAGTATCAATGTCAAAGAGACTACTAGAGTAGGTAGTTAATAACTCTGACCACTTCTAGTTTAGTTTTACCCTCAATCTTCAAACCGACTTCATACTCATTGATCTCCTCAGGATTAACTGGGATTCACCTGTGACAACTCCAATTGAACCAGTGAGGGTCAGACTCTCGGCGACAATTGTGTTAGCTGCCATGGCCATGTAGTATCCTCCACTTGCTGCCACATCAGACATCGATGCAACGACGGGTTTTGAAGCAGCCAGAAGTTTAATTTCTCTCCACATCCTGAATATCAGAAACAGCAAGGGTAGTTTGTTCATAACAGCATCTTATTTCCTTGTTTTCTTCCTTCTTTTCCCTCTCCATTTTTACTCCTTTAAATAAGCTAAGGAATTGAAATATATGGCATCAATTGCCACAAAAGAGGAATATAAGATGTAATAAAGATTCAGATTTACAATGTCACAGATTTTTCATTTTCATCATTACTAGAACAATAATGAGCATTAGTCGAAAAAGTAAACAGAAACATTATTGTAACATATATAGGCACAAGTATATAGAACATAGGTGATTAGAGAAGTTAAATTGTTGTTTCGTATTCATCAGATGTGGTCAATCCTTAATCTATCAAATGCTCTTATCCATCATTTATTAACCACTGACATCCATGGTCCTCTTTTACAGTAAATAAAATGATCAGTCTAATTAGTCTTTTTAACATTATTATTTATTATTATCATCTCTGGTACAGTTATATGTAATTCTCAGTACTAAGGATGATGAAACCTGGTTTTAAAGGTTAGATCTCTAAAGTTCGCACCGAAAGATTGTGAGTTGGACCACTAACAGGTATTTTTTGTTAGTTGATACAGACAATAGACAGAATAAACTTTATATTTTGCTAGATTGGTTGCATAAGTTGAAGTTCAGATAATCAAGCAGAGCAAACTTAGTACACAATAGTCACAATAAAACTGACATGCTAAATTGAGGACAACAATTAACACGATAACCAAGATAGCCAATATAATGCAGACACAAGCCCTTCATGATTATCAATTTTTAAACTTCATAGAGACGTACAAAATGGTTTTTCTAGCCCTGCATTCCCTCATGCGAACTATCTCTGTAAGTTCTGAATTCGTGCACACTCAACTCTGTCAATACTTTGTGATAAAATGATAGGCAAACCTGAGGATGATATGATCTCTGAAGTTGCTAAAATGTGGAATGTAAAGTAAGCAAACAGAGATCGACACAAAAAAGTATGTGAATCTAATATAGCCCGGTGGGATAATATTTACTTGGGTTTTGGTAATATAATTACAAACAAGTGTCCAACTCCTCATTGACATTCCTAGTACCTACACTTAAGCTAAAACAGTCCAAGCTTCCCCTAAACAAGGGACTCCTCGCTTCCAACACGATCTATCGAGAAATCACACTGCAACCTTCTTGTTGGGTTTAAATGCCTTATAATTAAAATGTTCCTCTTTTTATGAAAGTCCAACATGGAAATCATTGAATTTGATTTTTGAGTTTATAATGTCTTTCACTCCTCTCTTGTTTGTGTGCGCCTATTAGGGATAATAAGTGGCTTAAGCCATACCTACACGTATGCCGAGCCGGGCCCGGGATAAGGGTATCCGAACATTTTCAAGAAAACTAATCTCGAGAAAAACACACTAGTCTTAATTTCCTGATAAATAAAAGCACTAGTCTTAATCCCTGCCATACATCTCTAAAGGTGTTTATTCTTGATTATGTCCCAACAAAGAGTGAATATTGTTTTGCCTAGAGTCAGCGATCATATAAGCTATCAACAATCTCTATCTCAACCTTCTCTAAATGCAACCCGTTACTATGTAGTATGTACATAAACAAAGATTGGAACCTTCTCAATATATGCTCATTATAACACTTGGAAAATATTTCAACTTGACTAGGGTTATTAAATGGGGTGCAAACAAGCCGAACCTTCAACGAGCCACTTGAGCTTGATTCGTTAAATATTCGGTTCAAGTTTGAGATGAATTTGAACCTAAGGTTGGACTCCTTTATTAAACGAGTCAAACTCAAACCCTAGCAATTAAGGCTTGTTTAGTATTTATTTAATCATATATGTTATGTCGTACAATTAAAATTTTAATTTTAATGAATATTTATAGTAAAAATTAAACGTTGAACCCTAAGTTGATTTTTTTTTTCTTTTGAGTTGAGCTGAGCTCAAACTTAATTATATAATCTTGTTCAATTGTGAGCACAAATTGAGTCGGTTAATTTATTTTCGGGTTGAACCGAACCTTAAAACTCGATTTGTCTCGTTTACACCATACGAAGTATTAGAAGTGGGAAATTATATTCAATTGCGATCACCTTTAGAAAAAAAACTAATAAAGGGAAAAGAGAATAACAACATTAAAAAACCAAACCATCTCTGCAATTTAGAATGAGACCGTAACAGCTTTATTCAAACATGAAAAAATTAGTACTGCTAACTTTCTTGTCGAATTATCGAATGATTATTTCATAAGACATCAAACTTATTTCAAATTAAAGAAAATATGGTAGAACTTACAGGTCAGAAGCAAGAGCATCACCTCCTGGGCTATCAATTCGAATAATAGCAGCCTTGTATTTTTTTGATTCTGGAATAAAGATGCCCAAATATAATAACATTAAAATACCAAAAGGTAATTAAAGAGAGTAAAAAATAATGTCGGGGGAGTGCATGATTGGAGTGGCGTTTTTTGAATTTTCACTCCCTTCAATGTTTAAGAGTCGATATAGGAAGTGCATTGGAGATGCTCTTAACCTATATGGCTTCCCATAGTTTCCTATAAAAAGATGGACTTCCAATTGTAATTCAGGATTCAATTTATTCAATAATATATTTTATATGTAACCTTTACCTGCCGATGGAAATTCTACACGCATATAATTAGTATATGTTCATGATTTAGTGTATGAAATCAATACTTAAAACTTATATGTAAATATGTTTATACAAGTCAACAAAAGGAACATGAAATATGATGCACTACGAACTTCTTAGTTTGAAGCATACCTCTAACACTACGAATCTTCTCAATGATTTGTTCACTAACAATACTCGAACCAGATCCACTTAATGCACTCTGAACACGGCTAATGGTACCAGAGGCTCTAATTACAGCTATCAAGTCCTCCCCACCTGATAAACAGAGAGTCCATTTCCTAACTCTGGAATATTTCCTGAAGGTGGCATGAAAGAATATTCTGGTAAGTTTTGTGCACTTATGAGGTCACTGAAAAAAAATTGTGCATGAATAGGCCTATAGTTTTACCCAAACAGCATGCTGAGGCTAAAATACTTAGGAATCCTTCAATCAAAACTAAAACTATGAATTACTGCTGATACAAATGTCTAACTTAAGTTATGGATTACTAAAAGAAAAAGACTGTCATAGCCTAGATTTAGGTACACACAAGCATTTACCACTGACACTCAATTTACCAAATCAATGGAAATATACAACATACTTAGTCTCATAACTCCATTTATAGGGAAACTATATCTTATATATCGATCGGGTCACTGAAATCATAAAAGTTTTAACACTTCATGTAGAGAAATAATGCAACTCCCGTTGCATTAACTTGCTTTAACTAAAAGACTTTACGGGCTAACAGTTACCTAAAACGAAAAACTATTATGGGGCTTGAATTAGAGTAAAGTACCTGTAATCAACCATATGAAGCTTCTTTTCCTTTTCTATTCCAAGTCTATCTTTTAGCATTGAAATAACCTGTAGAAAGTACAAAATGCTATAAGAACATTCAGCATTTAAAACAAACATAAGCTTTTATAGGAACCTTGCACATATCAATAGTGAAATTATAGGTTTCCCACCCAGGGAACCTTTTTGTTCTTATTAATTTTAGTGCCGTTAAAAAAAACTTAAACAAAATACAAATGTTACAACTAACTAATTCATAAGATATTAGTGGAAAAGCTTATAGTAGATTTCAAATAAGAGAAGTGCATAGCTATGAGCTATCATGGAACATCTAATGCTTGAACGGACAGCTACTTTTTCATTGAACAGAGTAAGTAATGACTAATGAGTACAAGAGGGAATAAATAGCACCATACTATAATTTTCACAAACAAACAAGGGCTTCAAATATAAACCAGTGAACAGAAATCACTCTGCCACATCTGAATCTTCTTACCATATCAGAATGTATTTCAGAGTTCTATGAAATGGCTGCATTCATGGGAAATAGAGAGATTGCTCCATCATGTGTCAGGACCAAAAACCGTTTACAAGTAGGTAAAGTATTATGTACCTCATCCTCATATTGTATATTCGTGATCCAGCCCTCCTCTTTAAGCCTCTCGATTTCATAGACCCCTTCATCAATAAACTTTTGAATATCTTCTTTTCCCTTTCCTGTATAAATTGCAAAAGCCTGTAGACTCAATTTATCACTACAAGTTCAAGACTAACTACGAGATGTCAATTCCCGATGAAACTTTACCCAGCCAGCCTCTAATGATTCATTTTAATTCATGAAAATGAAGAAAGACGATAAGATAGCACTGTACCTTTAACTGAAGAAACTTTATCAAGCCAATTTCCATAAATGTTATCCAGCAAGGCAGTCAGCATCTCACAATTTTCTTCAGACATAGTCTTGCGTGTAAGTTGATCCCCAGCACTCTTGTATTTCCCTATCCTTAGCACTTGTGGTTCAACCCCAACTTTCTCAAGAACACCTGAAAACAAAGCGATAATTACACCCAATTGAACCTTCAGATAAGCACAAGATATACTTTTTCCATAAAAATAAACAAGGGGGTTTATAATATGAATGACATTCAACTGGCATGTATAATATGTTCCCTCCAACAAGATCAGCAACAAGGACATAACAGCACATTCCATACCCTCACCAACCACATCAGACCAGAAACTATGAAGCCCCTTCTGCAATGCAGCTTAAACTCTATGATAGGTTAAAGCATGACAATGATGATGTAGAGAGATAATGGAATACCTCTCATTTGGAATGAAACTTCAATGCTCATATCCTCATGATTTATAGGGGCATGAAAAAGACTTTGGTAGTTTGAAACTTGAATTCATGTATCTAATCCTTAACCACCTCATTAACATCCTCTCAAATTGACATGGGCATCAACATTAGTTTACTAGAAAGAAATAGATGACGTTGTCGAGGGAGAGTCTTGGTAACAAATGATATCTGCCACTTGAAGATTGGTACGAAAATGAAATAAAGAAAGACCCGAGATTCATACGCCTCAAAATGAAATCACAATCGCTATAAAAAATAATCTTCCAGTCCTTCCCCCATCTCTTTGTGGTACACTTTTTGCACTTTCATCACGTTACAATCTATAGTTTTGACGACGGCGGAATATGCAAACTTTGTTCAATGAAAATATTCTCAACCATGGGATACTCAAATGAAAATATTCTCAACCATGACTCATTTGAGTATCTCACGGTAGATCACATTCCCACAATCCTAGGATTCTTGATTATGGGGTCTTGAATAACATAATTGGTAATCCAAATCTCTTATAAATATACGTTGTTCTGAGTACCTCCCAAATGTTAAAGGTTGCAGATGGATTTAAGCTGTTGTCAAGGGTATTGGTACTTCCCAACCATCTCTTTCTTTATCTTTAGACTCAATTCGTTATATTCCAAAATTCCCATTCCAGTCAGCAAGATAACTCGAGATTTAAATTGTTATATTATGAAAAGGATGATTGGAAAAGGATAAGAGTCTCATGGATTATATTATCTTACCTAGTATCCCTCATTAGTTGTATGCCTCTCGACTGAATCTCTCATGACTGTTCACAACTGTCTCAGCCATCTCAGTGTATCCAAACTTCAATTAATGGTACCCGACCTTTCTAAATTGCAATCTCTCGAATGTGAGTCATGTCAATTAGGTAAACACTCTCGAAATTCATATCCTAACCGTTGTAATAATAGGGCTAAATCTTCTTTTGATTTTGGTCATAATGACGTTTAGGGCCCTGGTTGGGTTCTTTCCACTTTGGGTTTTCACTTTTTATGGCATTTATTAATGATCATTCCCACTGCACATGATTATTCATGATAAAACATTGTTATGAATTATCTATTTCTCAAAACATTGTTATGCGGAAACGTTGTTATGCGGAAATCATTGTTATGCAGAAATCAAAACTCAGTACAATGTCGGCATATGTATTTTATTGGGTGATAATGCAAAAGAATTTTATCCTTATCACAAATTTATGTGTCCTAATGACATTCTCACAAGTCGTCTTTATCAGACACCCTTCACACGCAAAAAATCGTCATCTTGTTGAAACGGCTTAGACTCTTCTTCTATCATATAATGATCCCGTCGATTTTGGTAGGGGTGCTCATGGGTGGTTCAACCGCCCAAATGAAAACATATTGACCCAACCATAGAGATGTGGTTAGGACTTTGGCCTACTCGTTAACCACCCAAAGTAGAGTAGGCCTAATATACTAAAAACAGCACGAGTTCACGATTGGATTGGTTGACGACTCGCATCACCCGCCCAAATTTCACAATAATATAAAACTTCAAAAACGAAAATTTAATTTCATATTAGGGCTAAAACCCATTAAAACAATACATAATGATTGCAAATGTTTTTAGGAGTTGGAGCATTCAAAGTGAGAAGACGCAAATTTAATAGAACGAAAAACTCTCTGGAAAAGGAGAATTGGTGGTCACTAGTCATCGAGTTCAGTTTGTGGATGTGAAGAGTTGTTCAATTGAGCCTCCTAAATTAAATGAGCTACCTAACTTATTAGGCTAAATAGATTGAATGGATTTAAAGTTGTGTAATGCGGGCGGGACGGTTAACCATGGTTTTGATGTATTCAACCCGCCCATTCTCGTGCGGGTCAGGCCTTTTTCATCCGCAACCCGCCCTTGAACCTGCAGGTGAGGCCTAAAGGGTTGCGGACCAATTCGGTTGGGTGATTGGACCGGTTTTTGGTTGGAATATGAACACTCCTAGATTTTGGGTGGTCTTGCTCTTACTGGTAGATTATTTGATAAATTATATGTCGGACTATCCTAGAAAATCAAACTCCTCATTTCATCTTATTCCACACTCTCTTTACTATCTGCCCCTTCACATATTTGGATGCACTTGTTTTGTTCATGATAAAATTCATGTGAGAGATAAGTTGACAGCAAGTCTTTAAAATGCATTTTCTTAAGGTACTCTTGCCTCTAAAAAAGGGTATAAATATTAGGGATAATGTCACCTGACTACTCCGAAGTTGACGTTTTATCACCTAGGTACCCTAGAATATTTTTTGGCATTGTGGGTACTCTAAATTTGCAAAGTTATCATCGTTAGTACCCAAAGCCATTTCCGTCCATTTTTTTCAAAAAATTTGTTAAATTTTGAGGTGAAAAGACTATAATGCCCCTGTAAATGTTTTAAATTTTAAAAGTGTTTCCTTTTGGGCTCTCTCTCTCTCTCATTCCTCCACCACCACCGGCCATGACCGGAGGAGGTGGTCGAAGGGAGGAGGGTCGGAGGAGGAGAAGGGGAGGTGGTCGGGGAAGGATAGGTCGGATGGAGGGAGGGTCAGGGCAGGAAGAGGTCGGAGGAGGGGAGGCGGAGGAGGTCGGAAGAGGGGAGGCCGCAGGGAGAATCGGAGGAGGAGGTGGTCGGAACCTCCGACCCTCCTCCTCCAACCTTCCCTTAGACCTCCTCCTCCGACCCTCCCTCCGACCTCCCCTCCTCCGACCTTCCCTGCTCCGACCACCTCCTCCAATGCCTCCCCTCCTCCTCCTCCTCCGACCCTCCTCCCTCCGACCACCTCCTCTGGTCATGGCCGGTGGTGGTGGAGGAATGGGAGAGAGAGCCTAAAAGAGCACACTTTGAAATTTTAAAATATTTATAGGGGTATTTCAGTCTTTTCACCTCAAAATTTAACAGATTTTAAAAAAAAAATGAACAGAAATGGCTTTGAGTACTAACGGTGACAATTTTGCAAATTTAAGGTACCCACAATGCCAAGAAAATTTTTAGAGTACCCAGATGAAAAAACGTCAACTTTAGGAGTAGTCACAGTACTTCTAGAAATATTTTTTGAAAGTACCCAGATGAAAAACGTCAACCTCGACCGACTACTGCATCTTGACATGTCCCTGTAATTTCAAAATTTCTCACAGAAGCCTAACGCCATTAGTTTTTGGTGAAAGTCAATTATTTTTTGTAAAATGGCAAAAATACTCTTGTATTTAAAAAATTAAAAATTACTTTAAAACTATTTTTTCAACTTTTTAAAAAATATATCTTATTCTATAAAATCAATAATTAAAAACTGATTTTAGTATAAAAAAATTATGTTTTTAAATCATAAAAAACGATGTTTAAAAACCGTTTTTCATTTTTAATATTTTTTTTCTTTAAAAAATTATATTAGAATCAATTTTTATTATTTATTTTATAAGAAAATGTTTTTTTAATTATATAATAAGGGGGCATTTACGTCAGTTTGACCAAAAACTAACACTGTTGGGCCTCCGTGAGAAATTCTAAAAGTACAAGGACCTCTCAAGATGCATTAGTCGGTCGAGGGAGCTAAGTGAAAATCGCATATACTAAGAGGGAAGTAAGTGACATTTTCCCTTTTTTTAAATCTACACCTTATTTTTCTTGATCTGGTTCTGACAGCTGGCAACAGCAATATATGTGATGTCTTGCCCAATCCCTCTATCATGTCACTTCTAGAGTATTTTGTGTCACAATCGTTGTGATCGCCTGCTACCTTTCCCCCATTGTAGTTTTATTCCTGTTGTGCCCGTTAACTTTCTCTTGCAGGTCCTGTAGATACTTTGCATGACCAATTCCTCATCCATCGTCTCCACCTACCACGGTTATGCCTCCAATTACTTAAATGCCTCTTGTTGTTAGACATGGTACTCAATCTACTCAATATCCTCATCCTCTTTACTAGCTTTTGAGTTATCATGAGTTAACACCATCTTATTATGTTTTTTGGTCCTTCATCTTTACTTTTTCAGTTTCTACAACTACGCTAAGACACTTTCGGACCAAGGTTGCCAACAAGATATGATCGATGAAACGTCTGATGTATAATCATAGTGCCCTTGGCAGTTAGTGCCTCTCTTTTCAAGAAAGCATAGTATGAGATGTCGTTGGATGTACCAGCAAAGTTGGGCCAGATGACAAAGGACCTGAAGGCCCGACTTGTGGATAAAGATTATCCCCAAACTTATGGGTTTGACTATGGAGATGCATTTTCTCCCGTTGGTAAAATTGTTTATGTTAGTCTATTCATCTCAATTGTTGTTGTCCACCACAGATCTCCTCATCAACTAAATATTAAGTTTTTCTACACGATGATCTCGAGGAAGAGATCTATATGAAGCAACCACTAAGTTTTCTAGCTAAGGGAGAGTTTGACTTGGTGTGCAAGTTTCGTCATTCTATTTATGGTCTCAAACAATTACCTCGAGCATGGTTTAGTAAATTCAGTACAATTATCCAACGATTTGGCATGTTGGATAGTAAGATTGACCATTCTGCATTCTATCTTCACACGACCCAAGGATGTCTCAATCTAGTGGTTTATATTGATGATAGTCATTCAGGTGATGATGAAAAAGGGATCCAATGATTGAACGAGCATTTATTCCTACATTTTCAGTCTAAAGATTTAGGCGCACTCAAAAATTTCTTGGGGATAGAAGTCGTCCAAGCGAGCAATGCGATTGTCATTTCTCGGTAAAAATACTCTAGACGTCCTTGAAGAAACAAAGATACATAACTGTCAACCATGTGACAATCATATGGATCCAATTTCCAAACTTCTTCCAGAACGGGGAACATTTAGAAGATCCCAAAAGATATCGCATGTTTGTGGGGAACCTTAATTATCTTAAAGATCACTCGACCAGTCATTTCATTTGTTGAATGGGGATTGTAAGTCAGTTTCTTCAATCTCCATGTCATATCCATCACGACATAGTAGTGTGTATCTTGAGGTATACTAAGGGAACCTGAGACAAGAGTTACTTGATAAAGGCAAATGACATACAGAGTTAATTGCATACTCAAATGCAGATTGGGCATGATCTTCTACATATATTTGTAACAAACCCAATGCATATAATTTGTATGCACCAACTTGAAAAGGCTCATGTTAGAGAGGCTCAAAAACCCAAAATAATAATAGGGCTAGGGTTAAGTTAGTTCATTACTCCATATATATAGAGTTAGCAATGTTATCATCAATATAGAAAGAAATTCTATATATTTTGCACTTCAACACTTGGAATAGGTTTTCCTTCAAGGGAAACAAAATTTCTACTTTACAGATATGGGATGCTGCAGTTTTCTATTAACATTTTTGATAGTCAAATAAACAAACTTTCCTAAACCATTTTTTTCTTCTTGTTTCCTAAACGTGTACTATACAACAAGATCTGGATATTAATATATTCTTCTTGTTTGCGCTAAATACCTAAACCATTTTTTGCACAATGATTTTGAACAGAAAGGGTGCATTATGCAACTCGAATCAACTCCACATGCAAAAAAGAAAAAGAATAAAACAAATCATCTATGCCAAAAATATTGCACTAGGACCACACAAACCATAACTGTTCGTGTCTATAATAGTAGTATAAATATGTTTGCATGGCATATGGAAGGAAATAAGGTTTCATCTGGGAAAAAGCATTAGTCAACAAATTTAATTTAAAAAAGGAAAGAAAAATTGTGAAAAAATACCATCAAATGGACTTAATTATTCAGTTTTACTTGAAAAATAGGTTACCTCCTAGGAATGATGCTTGAACAGTCAATCCAGTTAAGGAAAAATAAGCACTTGGTGGAGCATACAACTCTTCACAAGCACATGCAAGGTAATACTCTTTCTCTCCACACACAGGGACATAAGCCACGATAAATTTACCTGCAAGAGTGATAATATCAAAATCAATATGTTATGAGTGCCACATGGCAGTTTCAAAAGGATTAGTGCTCCATAATTATAGGTCCATTATTGCATTTAGTTAAGCATCATCTCATGTTTCTCAAATTTATTATTTAGCATTACCGCATGTATTTCTCCATTACTATTATTTAGGTCACTTCCCTTGCATTTAGCTCATAAGATTAGTGGACAAACTTATATTTAAAGACTAGCCATGTGTGAGAGAAGGATCAATCAATATTAATAGATATCCGAAAGGGTGAAAGGTACGAAGAGATCCGGAGTTCTCTCGTTAATCGAGCTCTCAACCTTAACACGATCCACAAATCCGGGACTGTAACACAATAGCTCTCATACATAGAATCTTAAGTACAAACAATTTAGCAGATCTGATATCATTCAGTCCAGTATACATCAATGTTCTCCTAATGAGCAGATCATAAAAAGACCTACCACTTTAAGTTGCTTCCTACTTTTAATTTTACACTTATCTTGGAATGTTCAAGGAACAAAACTAAAATAAAAATCTTGCTTACAGCATCAATTTCATATCTTTATTCTATACATTTCCTTCAACTTCCAGTTTCCATACAATATAACAATATCATGAGCTAACTAGAGACTTATGACCATACCTGATTTCTTAAAATCCAATATATGCCTTCGAATTTCTTCAACTTTACCCCATCCACAATCCAAAGGTTCAATGTGTAGATATATACCAGAGATACGGGGATCATAAGCTGCTTTTATGAAGTTGTCACAAATTTTAGGTAGACAAAGGCTTGAAGAAAATCTGGGCTGCAGCTGATCAGATATCTGAAGCACATAAACAAGAGTAAATGTAAGGAAAAACAGAGATTAAAGTGTGATAAGAAGAAGAAAATGAGGAAGCAACCTGGCCACGAAACTTCATGGACAAGACAGAGCCCTTACGGACTCTCTCCCAGGGAAGGGCAAGCAGCGAACGAAACCCCACAAGGAAATTGATCCACCAGCCCCTCTCCTCCTTGTACTCAAATTCTCCGCTAGGAAAATCATCACCCGGAGTGGGAGAGTCTTGGGGTGTGGGGGCGGAGGAGGAGGAGGCGAGGGCGCGAGGAGAGGCGGAGAAGGAATTGGAGAGGAAATGAGGAGAGGAGGAGGAGGTTGAGCGAGGAGTGGGAGTGGAGACAAGGAAGAGGAGTTTGTTGGAGGAGATGGACAAGGAGCGGCGAGAGAAGGAAGTAGCGATGTGGCAACTATGGAGAAGGAGCTTAGACATTGTCTCTGCTCTGCTCTTGAGCTCTCTCTCTCTACTCTTACTGCATTCCTATCAACAACCAACAGCAGATAACTACACTGCTTTCGACTCGGTGATATTTGCTCCACGTCATCATATTTCCATCTCATGTTTATGTACTCAAATATCTCTCTTCTACCACAACTTTCTGTATTTTGAACGACAGTCAACCACACTTAATATTTCAAAGGGGTAATTCTACTTAGGTCACCACAAAAGTTTGTTGTCTCACTTAGGTCACTATAATTCTAATTTAATTTTCGAGGTCACCAAAAAAGTTTGTAGTTTCACTTAGGTCACCATAATTCTAATTTAATTTATGAGGTCACCACAATTAACTTTTGTCTCACTATTGGTCTATTTTTATTTTGAAAAGACCAAAATGCCCCTCTCATTTTTGAATTACCCCATCTTCTTCATGCACTCCATTTTTTCCGGCAACGAGCTCGCCCCTTTCCGTCGGCGATGAGCACGCCCTCCTCCGTCGGCGACGAGCTCGCCGTCCTCCGCCATACCGTCCTCCACTTCCCACGGCCTCCTCCACCTCCTTCATCTCCCGCGGCCTCCTCCACCTCCCACGGTGTGCACTCCATTTTTTCCGGCAACGGACTCACCGTCCTCCGCCGGCGACGAGCACGCCCTCCTCCGTCGGCGACGAGCTCGCCGTCCTCCACCTCCACTTTCCACGACCTCCTCCACCTCCCACGGCCTTCTCCACCTTCCACCGGCCTTCTCCACCTCCCACGGCCTCTTCCACCTCCCAAGGCCTCCTCCGCCTCCGCGCATTTTCGTCCCCAACACACCGACGACGAGAGGCATGGTGGTCGGCGGTGGAGTGGAGGGAAATGACATTTTTGAAGGGAAATGGCATACTTTTAAAATTTGAAAACAAATGAGGGGCATTTTGGTCTCTTCAAAATAAAAATAGACCAATAGTGAGACAAAAGTTCATTTTGGTGACCTCACAAATTAAATTAGATTTTTTTTTACCTAAGTGAGACTATATTTGTTTTTGGTGACCTCAGAAAGTAAATTAGATTTTTGGGGACCTAAGTGAGACTACAAAAATTTGTGGTGACCTAAGTGGAATTACCCCTATTTCAAAACTTTATCAACTTGTCCCAATTCCAAAAGGGACAGCACACTTGGATCCTAATGTTTTAGGTTAATTTGTCATCCTCAAACTTCTTCATTCGGTCGGAACAAGCTAGGATCTAATCTGAATAGTGACATAAAACAGATTAACGAATGCAACAATTTTGTAATTGAAGAAAATTACATGTGAGTACTCTAAACCTGAACACAATCTTATTAAATTGATAATTAGCCCTAAAAAACTATTGCACTATATATAAGCTACAAGTGTCCAGTTACAATACGAATAGGGTTTGGTAAAAATATCAAAAGTATGTTCATCAAAAGAAACAATGAGTAAAGTGATAGTGCCCAGAGTAAAGTGATATCGTATAAAATAACAATCATTTTTTATATATTTGGTGCGTTCATGGAAAACGCCATTGTAAGCAATATGGATAGCTCTTTGATTGTCATAATGAATAAAAATAGCCGAACTGTGAACAACACACATGTCATTAAGCAACCATCGTAACGAAAGAAGTTCAGAGGTAGTATCGGCAAGTGAAGAGAGTTCAAAGGTAGTTCTGGGTTTAGGGATTTTCTAGTGGATTGGGTGACACTTTGTTTAGAAATAGCTCTCTATTGTTTTTGGGATTTTTTCACTTTTGATTTTATTATTATAATACTATTTTTAATGTAATAATACTTTGTAGCTTATAAAAAAAAAAGTATCGGCAAGAGCCCGTACTAAAACGGGTAACAGTTGTCTCCAAGAGATTAGAAAGTTGCCGAGAAAAAAGCAGTATCCCGTAGTAGAACGTCGATTAGAAGGATCAGCAGCCCAATCTACATTAGAAAATACATGTACCACCATAGTTGCATCACACGAGAAATGAAGATCGTGAGATAGAGTGCCTCGCACATATCGCAGAACTCGAAGAACAACCTCATAGTGTGTAGTTAGTGGCGCGCACATGTATTGGGTAACAATGGGAACTGCATTTGCAATATCTGGATGTGTGACAGTCAGATAAACAAAAGTGCCAACAAGTTGTTGATAAAGGGTAGCATCCAGAAGATTTTTCCATCGGATGGTGTCAGCTTCTCATTTGCCTCAATGGAAGTGGAGGCATTCTTACTATCAGATAAGTTTGCCCGAGTAATGAGGTCAACTGCATATTTGGCCTGAGACAAGTGGTAACCAGAAGACACTGACGAGATTTTCAGCCCAAGAAAGTATGTGAGCGTACCAAGATCCTTCATCTCAAACTACTCGCTGAGATGACATTTAAGGTCGGAGATGCCAGAAATATAATCTTCAGTGATGATCATGTCATCCACATAAAGAAGAAGCGAGATGTGGCCACGAGTAGTCATGTTTGACAAATAAAGCAGTATCATAAGGACTAGAGGTGAAACCAATGTCTGTCATCTTCCCACCGAACTTCGAAACCACGCCTTTGGAGCTTGATTGAGTACATATATAGCTTTTGTAAAACAAAAACTGTATTGAAGAATACTCATTGACCCTGCTGACGGACACGGTACCATTCGGAGTAATAAATATGTGGAAAGATCTTACGGTGATCCCAGAATGTCGATCCTACGAGGACTTGAGGTGGCCTAGTATGTTGGGTCGCTAGGTGGCATGAATTTGTGTGTTGAGCTTGAAGAATGTAAAAAAATGTGTGTGAACATGCAAATTTGAAACTAAATACTAACATAATATCATGCATGTAATAATTAAGATGAACAAGCAATTCAACCAATAAACTTCTTCACGAAAGATGATCAGAGAATGGTGGAAATCAAGGAATTCAATTTGTGATTTGGCTAGCTAATTAGTGGTTAATTGATTCTTAATAGAGATGTTTAAATACGTTAATAAACATTGGGACTCAAAACTTATCCAAGTCTTAAAAGGCTCGAGTTATTAATTTAGGACCTGAATCATCACAAACAAATTCTAGATCAATTCTTCGAAATATAAAAGTGATACGACATCCCCATCCTCCGAGTTAGGACTTCTTAAACGAAAACAGAATCTATTGGACTATTTCACCAATGTGAGTACTAGCCCCTTCTCCATGAAATTACAACTAACCTCAGTAAATAAACACATGTTTAGACATAATATTGACTAGTTGTCAACCATAATGAGAGTCTTAATCCCCTATACTACTCAAAACCTCACCAATTAACACCTTATCAACCAAACCCTTCATGAGTATCCTTTAGCCCATCCATAAACTCAAGTTTAGCTACTCATGCTTAAAATCAATATACTACGATCAATCATACTCATCCTCTAAATGTATATTGGAATTCAATTAATCTTTAGCAAATGGATCCAATCAATTTCTAAATTGGCAATCTCACCAATTCTGTAACAAGCAACCTAGATTGGTAATCTCATTAATTCTCTAATGCTCAAGCAAAGCAATTAAGTTAGATGATGGATTCAATTACAAATCAAGGAGTGAAACTATTACAAACCCCTAACTCCTTCTTCAAGTCTCCACCTTTCCTTCTCTCTCTAGATCAAGAGCTTTTCTTTCTAAATATGTAATTGTGTTAAAAGTAAAATGTTGTACCCTAAAATCAGATGCCCTCAACACCTTAAATACTCCTACACAAGACCATGGGAAATTGAAACATTTCATAAATTCTACAGCAAGAATCTGGGTTCTGTGCACGGGTCACGACAGGGTGTCATGATTCCTTGGTGTCATGAATCCTATTGGAATATCGGAGCCAGCTGTGGATAGGCGACGATAGGGAGTCGTGATTAGATGTAGTGACTTCAAGTCAGTCTAGATAAGCGATCCACATGAGCCCACTACATGTGATGTCCCGACAGGGTGTCGCGACATGCACTGTTGTGGCTTCCTCAACTCCAACGACAACGTCAGATGTTTTTGTCCTGCACCTCACGACTTAGCTAGTCACGTCAGGGTGTCGTGACTTGAGTTTTCGTAACTTTTTTTCTTCTGCAACCTCTCTTCTCTCTGATCTCAGCTCACGACTCAACTGGTCACGACAGGGTGTCGTGACTCTGGCTGTCGTGAGTCTCCTCTACTGCTCCATTTTTGTTCCAAATCATCTCGGCTTGATCTTGGGTTTTCTCTCGAGTTCCTTTTTTGTAGACCCCTTATTGTGTAAAATAGTATTAAAAATAGGCTAAAACATCCCAAAATCTGGTGAAATCGAGTTAATTGTGAGGAGATTTGACTTGAGTGAAGTCATAGATTCCACTCTCATCAACCACCCCATATTTAGATTTTTCTCGTCCTGAGAAAAAGAAAATAAACAAATATAAAAATAAAAGACAAAACTACGAACAATTAGAACGATTAATCTAAGATAATACCAAGTGAAACCCCAAAGGTAATTCTGATAGGAGGAGCTTGGTGTTTCCTGAGAATTTTAGAAAAACAATCCACAACCTAAAACAAGATAATACTCGTGCAAATGAACTATACACGATCTTACCATACATAAAAATGTTAGATACTATTTTATATTGTTTTAAATTATAAAGGCATAATTTTTTTCTTTTGCTTTAGGCTTTAATGTTTATTGGGCCGGCTATGGAGGATGCTAAAACTGTATATGCGAGTGATAAAACAATATACATACTCGAATTTTTATAAATGATATTTTATAAACTTTGTATTAATGAGAAAAGGTCGCGTTGATTAGCGGTCATTGGTGACAAGCAGACTTTAGACCAAGGTCACAAAGTACACCGTCTTTGATGTGAGAAGCCGAAAAGTACAATTTTATCAGCTAAAGAAATATGTTTCAACTTGACGTCTCGTCTCTATCTTGCGGTGATATGTTTTATAAATTGGGAACAATATTTATTAACTAGGTAATAATTTATGTAAACAGTAAACTAGAAACAATGTGTTATCAACTTCACGTGTGATTATTATGTTGGTACATCTATTATAATGTACAAACTCGAAAGATGGGGATCCTTTCGTGTCCTTAAGATGAGATTAGTTTGGGTAACTTTAGTTAATAATCTGGTTTATTTGACCCTCGCTTGCCGGGTACGACACCAAGAAGTGTTGGGGTAGGTCTGAAACCTCGAGGCTCAATAGAAACCAACCGAATCAAGTCTTAAAAGTTGTCCTGCAGAGTTTGGAACTGTCAACAAATAAGATTTGCTTCATATGGTGCCCTTCTGATAAAAGTCAAGCTCTGATAAAAACTACACAGACGTACACAACAAGACGAAGAATCCAATAGAGGAAAAAATCATAGTTTTTGGAGGTATGTAGCTCCTGCTACACCTTACGGACATAAGTGGTACAAATTCATCGTCAACGAATATATTTCGCTCTAAACGGAGTTCTTACAACGGAATCAAGTCTCTGTCAAAACATCAAAGTTGTAGTGAACAAAATGACAAATACAACGCCACCAAGATCAAAATTTTCCGACGTTGGCAGCTCCTCTTATAATCACCACCGAGCAGTAGTTGTACATATTGTAACGATATTGTAAATTGTTCTTAATATTGTTTTGTTTGCAATCTTGTTTTAGTTTATGCTCTAACTCGCAGTCTAACAGTTTGCACCTACACTTCCGTAAATAAAAACTCAATTTTTGAACCTCCTTAAATATTTCGTCATTTCACTTAACTTCACATCGTTAGTTCTATCATAAAAAGACAATTTTTCTCTTAATATTCAATCACATGTTCAAATGGTTGTGTCATTCTTTAAAGTTAGTCAATGGCAACACACCAAGAGTTTCTCGAATCACTTATCTTTTTGATGGTGTTTGACTAGAGGCCCAAACATGGAAGTGGAGCCCAAAGCGGCAATGACTAGGGGTGAAAACGGGACGAATCGAGCCTAAATTTGGCTGAACTTATGAAAGAAAGTGTTCAGCTTGAGCTCGGTTTAGGCTCGAAGGAGTTTATACAACTAAGCTATGGCTCGACTCGAAAGAATATAGAGAAGTGCGGCTCGGCTCGAGCTTGATTCACTTTCTTTTAATGCAAAATTTATTAAGCTAAAATTAATATTAAATAAAATATATAATGTGTTAAATACTAAATGAATAAGCTTGAAATCGACTTGACTCAATTCAGCTCATTTAATTTTATTAAAAGGTAAAAATATTTAGTTAATTAAATATTAAACAAGTTGGCTCGCAAGACTATCGAGCCTCAAAATATTATACGAGCCCAAACTTGAGCTTGAATTCGGTTCGAGCTCTATTATAATAAAACCAAAACAAAAATTGAACGAATTGAGCATGGGCGACTCGTTATTCAGTTCGTTTATAAGTCTAGCCATGACCAAGATAGACGTGAAGAGTATGGACCATCAATGGTAAACCATGTTAGAATTCACTTAAAAGAGACACACAAAGGTAAGAAAAATTGCTTAAAGAAAGACGATTCATTTTTTTTACTTTTCATTTTAATTTTATTCAACGGTCAATTTTGCCATCTAAAAAAAATAGTCTATCATCTGCAAGTCACATGCTATTCTTTTGACTTGAAAGTTAATGATTTCAGGCTAGCTGAGATAACGAACTACTTAAAAGAGTTTAAAAGTTAAATTTTTTGTTGATGGGCCTAGTTGCCATTTTCCTTTATTTTTTTAAAAAATACATCATACCCTATCTACCCATAAAACCATTTCCTCCTGAGCGAAGATCAAACCCGTGATCTCTACATAAACAGTGTGACACTCACATTGAAATGTCTCAGCGACAAATTTATAATTTTTTTTAAAAAAGCTTGGTTTTATTAAACTAACCGAACAACATCACAACAGATAGTTGACAAAAGATCTTGCAGAATAAACGCTCCGCCCGAGTGTCAACTTGAAAAGCACCGCCCGAGTCTCAACTTGAAAAGCATAAAGCAAACTCAGCAAGCAGATGCGCTACAATTTTGTAAATTATTTATACCCAAATATTTGCTAATAAGTGTCTCCTTCAATGGCATTCATTGTACACTCAAACTTATTTTTTCTTTCACCACTTGTTAGTTAAGCATTATCTGGTTTGAAACAAAATAACAACCTGTAAACTGTCACCATGGAAAAAGTAGGATACGTCAACTAAACTATTTATTAACTTTCTGGTTTTTTCATGTAAATGCTGCACTCTGGCAAAACTATTGTGTGATATTTAATAGGGATCTATAATGATCATGCCATATTTCACTTCTATAGCACAGTAATAGGGATCTATAATGATCATGCCATATTTCACTTCTATAGCACAGTAACTGACACTAGTAGCTGAAACCCGAATGATTCATATATATGTCCAAGCATTCTGATCTATAGACTCGAAAACTTTGCAATCAGCTTGTCGACATGTATGATAATGTCATCAATGCGAGGGCGGACAGCTACCTGTGGCTGGAGCATCCATGTCACGAATTGGTGAAGAGCATCTGGATACGGAGGACTAGGCCCTGCTGGCCATTTTATCTGTGCGTTTAGGATGGCCAGTTGTAAGCTTCCACCTGATTCTCCAAGTGCGTACTCAAATGGAGATACTCCATACCTATACAAACAACACAGATTGTTCATTGCTAATTACAGGTAAATATGTTTACGAATATGTATCTACATACATGCACTTTTGCTTCTGGCATATGCCTAATACTTACAGAGAAACAGTGCCATTCATTTGTTCACAATTTTTTTTTTTGGAGTTAATAGAAGAAACCATTTTGATTGTCTGGACAATTTGAAAACAACTCTCACGTATTAAGCAAGGCAAATAACTATATAAGGAGATGCTAAGCATGCTAATATCAAGAAACCACGTATTGCACAGTTGATCGGATGCAATTGTGTCCCCCTCAATAGTTTCAATAAATGCTCAAGACATTGGTTTGAGATCTGCCCCCAATATTTAATAAGACCTTGCATATTGTCTTTAAGTTACAGTTAAAATGAAGCCTCCAAGTACCACCATTTTTCTAATGAGAAAGACCAAGGTTTCTTCAGCAAACCTGCTGTGCCACTGCAACCACCCAGGAAATGCTGCAAAAACGCTAGGCTGCCGCAATGGGGAGCGTGCAGGACTAACCCCCGGCTCGGTACTCTGAGCCTCTATAATTAGGTCACTGGTACTGAAGGGCTGAAGGGGAGAGAAATAGTGAGTGGGTAGCAGTGAAGGGAGGAAAGGATGAAGTTGGTGGTTTCAGTATTTCTTTCCACTTCAACGTAGTTGTTGGAGTTATAAATTAATTACCAAGTACAATGGAATCTTGGGATTTGTACAAACATTTGGGTTTCACTTCTACTGCTTGCGACGAAGAAGTGATCAAAACATTTCAGAAAATTCAGACAGATCACAAAGCTTCTTCGATCCAAGCCACTCCACTCCTTAGGAGTTTCATCCTTTTTTCAAGTTCTATGCTTTTATCCTCTGTTTTGTGATTCATTTTCCTCCATTGTACTGTTTCTCTTGGGTTTCTTTTCCCATCTTGGGAATTGATTTCCCTTTTTCTTTTATAAAATCGTCTTTTGCTGATAAAAAAAAATAATACACGATAACCTATCAACTCTTTATAAGACATGACAGTCTATGCAGAGAGCACCACATATACTTTGTGATACAAGGAATTGGAATTACTTATCCTCTATGACACAAGGAACCCACATCCCCATTCTCATTCTAGTTCACATAAATTAGTCCATTTTTAATCCTTCAACTGACTATATACCTTTGAGCAAAAATTATAAGCATAGTGAATTAGGAGTAACATTCTAATTGTAAATGCCTATCCCACTCAATGATCCAGACTTAGTTTCACAATAATAACCTTATGTAGCAGCAAGCCATAGTCAATACAGGAGAACTTTATACCATCTATAGCTAAATCCAAATAGTTCAATAAAGAACACCACGAAGGACTACTAGCATGTATTTGTTTATGTCTTGTTTAACATGAAAAATGATAAGGCATGCACACACACATATATTGGGTCATTGACAAATATGCAACTACTTTGCTAATGAACAATATGTATAATGCTCAAACGTCAGCAAATCAATGACTATAAATAGAAGTAGAAGAAGTAGTACTCACAGAAGTGCATATAATGTGCATCCCAAGGACCAAATATCAGTTCTCTCATCAATATCTGCTTGGCTTGGGCAATCCCACAATTCAGGAGCTCGGAAAGGTGCAGAACAGTGCTCAGATGCCCACTCCTGTGCAAACAGTGAACCAGAAACTGATCATGGCATACTAGATCAAACAAAGATTTAATATGAAATGAAAATTTATGATGAGAGAAAACAAGGTAACTCAGATATATCTATCTATCTATCTATCTATCTATCTATCTATCTATCTATATATATATATAGGGAAGCATTCCATTGAGAACCAAATGTTTCGTGAGAACGTGAGAACAGCTGGACATTCACTTATTTCCGATGGACACTCACTTATTTTCAATGGCCATACATTTTTCGTTGGACATTCACTTATTTCCCATGGACATTCACTTTCATTAGATATAACATTTCCAATTGGACATTCACTTATTTCCGATGGGCATTCACTTATTTTCAATGGACAAGCTCTGTTCTCACGTTCTCACAAAAGAGTTGTGTTCTCACATGATTTGTCCTCTATATATATGTCAAACATCAATGCACTGAATTGCCTCATGTATAGATTTTTTGACTAGTACATTAAACAAAATAATCTTCCTCAAAGCTAATCATAATGAGGCTCGATTTCTCTTATTAGTTGCTTTAACTCCAAGTTATTGTCCCAGATACAAATCCTAAACAATGAGGAGATATCTTAAATAGATGATCTCTTCTACTATCTCTTAAGCATGGCAGTTGAATCGTCAATCAGAAGGTTAATTTATGAATCAGGAACAGTGAATCGAATCAGAGGATTTAGACACGGCTCAATTTTGGTCAAAATTTGCTTGTAGTGTGATGTATCCTATTAAATTAGGCTGACTACTGACGCAAGATACTGACTTCCCATACTTAGAATGTACAGAAAATGGTGAAAATCATGGATTTCTTTATAGACGGGTCAAGACAGATTCAGTTGTGCAGAAGAAGTGAATGGGTGAATTTTTATTCGCCCAATTCATAAACCCCCCAGGTCTAAACGGATTCATATCCACAACCAATTCAAAGGTGATTTATAACTTAAATCGGCAAATCAACTCAGATTGGGGAATTTAACCACTATAATCTTCCACCGTTCATAAATCTAAGTATGATTGTCAAAAAGTCTGCTGATGTCTTTTACTCAATAGTCAATATTCTGCCATAGCATCATGCATATAACCCAAAGTTTCTCAATATTAGAATAGTCAAGTAATATTAGGATTTGCTCTGTTACCCATTAATATTAAGTTTCCTTAAATGATAAAAGAGTAGTGGATGGAGAATATGATAAAGGGAAAATTTCACATAACCACTCTTAACTATGGTCGAGTTTCACCTAACCCCCTTAACTTCAAAATGAGTCCCTTAAGTTTGAAAAAGTTTCACTTTACTTTTTTTAGTTAACTTTTCTAAAAATTCTGTTAATTTTTTTGCGAAGGGATGAAAATACTCTTGCATTAAAAAAATTAATGAAAATGATTTCGAATTTTTGTTTTCTTATTTACAAAAACAAAGAATAAAACAATATTTTAGTATTATTTTTTTATAAAAAATTACAAAAATAAAACGATGTTTAAAAATCATTTTTTATTTTTTTATATAAAAAACTTTTTAAAAATAATTTTTACTACTAACATAATTTTATTCTTTATTTTCTACAACGAAAACATTATAGGAAAAAGTTCAAAATTATTTTTATTCATTTATTTAAATTTTTTAATACAATGTATTTTCGTCATTTTGCAAAAAAGTTAAAAGAATTTTCAAAAAAGTTAACGAAAAAGGATAAAGTGAAACTTTTTCAAACTTAAGGTACTTCACAAGTTGATTTTGAAGTTAAGTGAAACTTGGCCATGGTTAAGAGGGGTTTGTGAAATTTTCTCTATGATAAAATAGTATGAACAATGAGCACCTGTAACTGAAGTGCCTCGGAACGAGAGTGAATTGGCCTCCTAGCAGGCCTTGCACTTCCAAAATCCATCAATATGGCAAGAGGTGGTTGTCCTTTTCTAATTGTAATCAGCACGTTACCTGGTTTGACATCATTATGTGCATATGGAGGCTCAAAACTGTGCATATGCTTGAGCCCGGAACATAGCTGACGGAATTACTGTCAGAAAGCTTTTCATGTATGATAACAAATATTGTGCAAACTACAAACAATAGCAGCAATATAGATAAAAAAACTAAACAGTGAACTTAATCTTCAAGAGGAAAGAGATACGAAGTGGATCAGTAAGAATTCATAAATCACAGCGTTAGTTCTAAAGTATCAAAATCATTGGATGCTCAAATTTAAAATAAAACATCCTTGATCCATCAGAAGTAGAATGGAGTAATTTCAAGCAGGAAGTAAACAAAAAAGTTGCAAGGATTGACAACTTCACTTTGAGATACATTTCTACTGATGAAGACGTTTGTGGCAAAACAGAAGCTAGATATTTTTAACCTTGGAAGTATTGTGCTGAAATGAAAATCCTACCAAATGTGATTTCTTATTTACCTGCCGAAATATTTTAAGAACATCAGAAGTAGAATAGAACTCCTTTCTAGCTTTCATAGCTATAGCATTGTCTAGCAATGTTCCATCTAAATAAACTGGAAATAGCAGATATGCTTCATGGTTCCAATTTCCTTCTTGATTTGCCTATACAGAAAAATGTTTTAGATGAGTAACCAGTAAAGATATACAGGGATAATTCTTGTTCACTATGGTGTGGTATTACACATTTTCACGTCACTACGGTACGGTGTACTATTTTAAGAGTCAGTTCATTACGGTGAACTATTTTTATGTGTCATTTGACTCCATTAAAATAGACAGAAAGTTGATTGTTTGAGATAATTTTTCAAAAAATAGCAAATTTGCCCTCTTGTATTAAAAACTAATTTTTATAAAAAAAACAACAACTAATTAGTGTACTTCTTCGCATTTCATGGGACTAGCACTTCAAATAAACAATCATTGTTGGATTTGGATTATATCTGGAACCACACCAATCTTAACACCCAAATTAATTACAAATTAAGGACTCCGATTCTCGCCGTGATTAACATTAAAACGCGTAAATCAAATCTCAATTAGCACTAGTAATTACTTTCCACATTCAAATATCAGAGAAATTCTGGGAATAAACAATTCTTCTATTCCTCAAAACATTAACATCCCTTTCCCAAACACCATAATACCACAGATTTCAATTCAAATTTTACTTAATTTAATTTTGGTAACATATCAAATCAAATCAAATGAAGTTAATTAAGGACTACGGTGAATGGAAGTTACTTACCCGTGTATCCAATTTTAGATGTACATGCATGTATGAGGTGTATACCCATAATGTGTGTGTGTGTGCACGCGGATGAGAAAGAGAGATGTCACATTTGATTTTCCAAACAGACACAAGCAAAAATGCTATCCAGGTAAAGATTGAGCACACAGACAACTGTGCAGGTGAGCACATTAGAACCATATTATTAACAAGTTGGCCAGAGCACCTTAAGCATTTGGCATACCTTTCTTTTTTGTCAAAGATTCCTAGTTGCTATAATGCACATATTTGGTAAAATATTCTATGTGATTCACATATGTTACTTATCATGATAGTAATGGTTATGAATGTAGAACTGCACATAAAATACCATCAATCTGCCAATAGATTAGAACATCTTTTATTTCACATCAAAGTAATTGTAAATGATAATTCAATAATCAAAGACGAAAGAACAAAATATAGCATCCCAGAATTAAGAGGGTCCGGATGCATTGAAGTAATAAGGGACTCTTATTTACCATTTCTTTACGATTTGAACTCAAGATGCTTAGATCAGAGACTGTTATTGCATAATTATCTTTTTATTTTGGGGAAAATCTTAATTCAAGAATAGAATCTTTATAAGAAGGATTATTAAAGTAGTCTTGTTTTGGTTATTTGCATTGTCAGCATTCTTGACTTAGTTATGACATACGAGTTATATACTGTGATTGTTACAGAGGTTGTTCAACTGAAGAACTTCAACTTTGTGTTCTTAATATGTATGAGTGTCTTTCCCACAGAAAAATTAAGGGCTTCCTACAGCTACCTTACAGCCTGAAAATCTGCCTTGACTCCCAAGTTAAATGAGACCCAGTAGAGATTGGGACGGAGAGTGATAGAGGTGGGATAATAGATAACACAATGGGACTTGAACAAAGATTCACAAGACCCAAGCTCAAGTGCTTAATCAATTGGACAGACATTATTTGGTTTAGTGTAATTTCATAACATAAGAAGAATCCTTTTGTACATTAAACACATGAGGTTCAAGAAAAATTGCACAAATAACATAAGGAGGAAGAGTCTCTTAATAAAAAAAGAGTTGCTTGTCTGAATTATTGAAGTCCTCAGGAGTTCTGTGCAAGTAACTAATCAGAAAATAAGATGCGACTGAAAAACAGATTTCATAGTTCAACTATCATGTTTAAAAGAAATAAATAAGCTAAAAGAAAACAATGACAGTTAACACGACATCAATAGGTTATTAATTCATCTACAAAGTGTCCACAAATTTCAACAAAAAGCGTCCGACTCATGGGCTTAGGGAATCATATTTTGTGTCTTGCATTCTCCTCTCTAAGCAATTGATTCCAGCCAAAATGCGGTAATGCTCCGAAATTTAGAACTTATTGCATAGGGGAGAGGATAAAGAGTGACTACCTTGATCTTAATGATAGCATGATCGAGGAGAGGAAGCAGGTTGGGATGATTGAAAAGTGACGATACACGAATCTCCTCCCTCACTAATTCCAATTGCTCAGTGTTCTGAATGAGAACTTTCTTCATGGCATATGTGCCATCATCTGCATAGCTCGGCAATTATGGTTTAGCAGGTATATTATGCAAGTACATTGCAAAAGTAATTGCTAAAGAATACTTGCATGCCTGGTATCCAAAACCTTTACCAATAAAAAAACCCACACTTACAATCAGAGAGCAACAGAGAACCACCAAGGCAAGCAAATATCAGGAATAGCTGATTTTCACAAATTTAGAAGATAAAAGAGCACAATAGAGATCTTAAGACAGTTATCCAGAGTATTGGGTGGCAGATTACAAGAAGGCAAAAGTAATCACATTAACCTAAGTGGATTCTCAACTGAACCAATTTCAAGCTACAAAATTGATGACAAAAGTTGCAGAAACAGTATATGAGATTGGAAATGAAGTGATTGAAAAGAAAAGGGATCGAACCAGAAAAGTGAGAGGAGTCCTTGAGCTTGGCAGCGAAACCAGCAGCGTCGGCGTCGGGAAGGACCTCCTTGACCAGGTACACAAACGCGAACCCTCCTTCCCCGAGCTGCCTCACGATCTTGAATCGGTTCTCGTTGATCCACACGTCTCCGCCCCCGTTGACGGCGTCGTACAGTGCATTCAGCCCGGAGAAAGAGCACCCCATTTTCTTCTTCTTTCTCCTTCAATTCTCCAAATCAAATAAGACAAACAGGGTTTACCAGATCTTCAAATTCTGATATCACCGGAAATGCATAGAATAGATAGATCTCAGGACGAGATTCAAGTGCTGGAGTGAGTTTATTTTAGTATCTTGTTTGCTTATAGGTCTTCTCTCTCGGATCGAACAAATCTCATTAGAGCAACACACTATAGGTTGGTAGAGAGAGGCACTAGGGATTTTTAACTGCGAGTATCTTCCTTGTGCGGACACGAAAATGGTGAGGTGTAGATATACTGTATAAATTTTATAATCTTGCACGCTTCAACATTTTTCCTTGAAATCACGTTCAATTATACAAGAGATCATTGTTTTATCAAAAAACAACAATAATAATAATAAAAAAATATAAGTAGGGATGGCACTAGGCGGGTTTGGGGCGGGTCTTGTAATCTCATATTCCGTCCTGAAATTAGGTCCCTTGCCCCGAACCTGTCCCATTTCCAGATATTTTGTAACTAACCCGTCCCGAAACCCGCCCCGGCGAGTATGAGTAATTTACAAATCCCGGATCCGTTCCGTAATTAGACATTATTCCAATCTTCTCTTATAACCCGTTATGTATCATATGATCATCACTCAATTGATTTTACATACAAACATTAAGTTATTTATGCATAAAACATGATGTAACGAAACATTTTTTTGCCAACAAAAATAAGTAGGTAGAATCTTATGATACACATGATAATGTGTATATAATATAAATCAAGCATTAAAACAGTTCATGACACATTCTAATTTTAACGAAATAACTACTGTAACATCGCAAATCAATTCATGATCCATTCCAATTTTTTTTTAAATACTACTGAAACATGACAAATCTATTCATGGTCCATTCTAATTTTAAAGAAAAATACTATTACAACATCTTGTTTGAAGTCTTCAACTCTATTACATGAGGTTTTCTCATTGTGCAACCAAAATCAATTATGAGAAATTAATTAAATGTGTATGTGGAAAAAATCAAATATAATAGAGAAGTATATATTAATAAAACAAAGGAACATATTTCTTAACTAGGTATAATATTTTTTTTGAGAAACCTAGTTAAGATTAATTAGTTGGCAACATTTTCTTTTAAATATAGATATAATATTATTATTTTTTAACATACATTGGGGCGGGGCGGGGCGGGTACTGGTCAGCCCGACCCCGATGCTGGCCCGACTAGATACCCGTTTGTTTGCCCCATAACCCGTCCTGTTACCCGAAATTGCTGATCTGCACCGCTCTCAATACAGTTGAGTCTATGGATTATCCGTCGAGTTTTGATATTTTTGCCATCCCCAAATATAAAAGATAATTGTATTAAAGTGTTATGTTGTTTCTGATTTTCTTATATTGAATTTAGTTTTTTAAAGATATAGGATTTTTTAGTTGTACTAAAAGTTATTAGGGTGGAGCACCGCGCGTGATGCACGTGCTACCTTTGAAAACACGTCATACAATCGTCATGTGAAAAATAGAATAACTCAAGCATAATAGTATAAGTTAGGGATAATTACACTTTGCCCATGCTAAAAAAACCAATTTTACATTTTACTACAGCTAAAAAAAAAGTTTACATTTTACAACAGCTAATTGTGTATTTTTTACACTTTACGCTAACGGAGTTAAATTTTGGATGGAAAATTTTCATGTTGTATGAAAAGTCGAAATTGCCCTCAATTATTCATCAAAATTTCAAATTGATGCCATTATTCATCAAATTATAATATATAATTTATGTTTATTATATTTATTAATAAAAAATAATTTATTATTATTAATTATAATTATTTAATAAAAATAAAAGTAAATCATTTTTTCAATCATAAATTATCAATAATTAAAATTAAAAGTAAATTAATTATTAATTATTAATTATTAAAATAATATCAATTAATAGTAATAATAATACTAATAATAATAATAATTAATAATATATTGAAACTTTCAAAATAACATAACTCTCTCGTACGAGTTTTGTTTCGGGCTCATGTATTATATCAAATCAAAGAGAATTGGAAGTCAACAAATTTGAAGAAATAATTATTTGTCTATGTATTATTAAAAATTGATTTAATTTTACGTGATAAATAATTATTACCAAAAGTATAAATAATTAATTATTAATAAATTTTTTAACATTTGCTCTAACACTGGTAAATGTTGGACGAATTTTTTTTAAAGATTAAAAAACTTGTTGTCGTTGGATGGAATTTTAGACAAAAACTCATTTCTTCGAAATTGTTGAACTTATGATTCTATTTGATTTGATATATTATGAGCCCGAAACAAAGCTCGTATGAGTGAGTTATGTCATTAGAAAGTTTCACCATATTATTAATAATTCAATATATTATTAATAATTAATATTTTTTAATTATTAAATATCAAAATAATATTAAGTATTAATAAATAAATCTTTCATTAAAGTTGTTGATCTTTCGGATCTCTTCGATTTGATACACTATGAGCATGAAATGGAGTCTTATGAGAGAGTCATGTAATTCGAAAGTTTCAATATATTATTAATAAATACTATTATTTTAATTATTAATTAATATTATTTGAATTATTAATAATTAAACCGGGTCTGACTGGATTTGAGTGGAGGTTGATCTTAGTTAGGAAAAAAAACCCTAAAGGTATTTTGGTATTTTTGTTATAAAATGAAAATTTTCATCCAAAATCTAACACCGTTAGGATAAAGTGTAAAAAAACGCAATTAGCGATAGTAAAATGTAAACTTTTTTTTTAGTTGTAATAAAACGTAAAAGTGATCATTTTAGCAGGGGCAAAGTGTTATTATCCCTATAAGTTAAGACACAACGTGGGTATGCTAAGAGTTATGGAACAACTTTATGTTGAGAAAAAACACAATTTATGTAATAAAGTTAAAACATTGGCCTTTTCTGAACTAATTCAAATTTGAGGCTTTAGCTCTATGTCTCAACTGTTTAAGCTAATTGTTTCTTGTTGCTACTCAATACTATTTCATGTTTGTTGTGATGCCACCACATGCCGCACGTGGCTGGCATGCAGTGGCCACCACTATTTCTATGTGGCTACTAGTATCTTGCGAAGCAAGCTTATACGCTTCATGGCTAAGCAATAGATGACCGATTCCAAGCAATAGATGACCGGTTCCATGCTCTATAAATAGAGCTTTTGTAGCAAGAAATGGATCATGCATATCAATAGAAGAAAGGGCCGATTATCTCTATTTCCACTTTTCCCATTTCTCTTCATCTTTTTCTGTAAATTGTTTACTTTATTTCATTATTATTTTTATTTTGTAACATATCATCACGAGACTTTGCCGAACTAAATTTTGTTTATATACTACGAGGTTGGTTATTTTATACATATTTATTTTGTACTAAAATTTTGATTCTCTTATTACGATGATCCGATGATCTTACTGTGAGATAGCAAAAAAGAGGAAATGTTTTATTTTGCTTATATTTTTATATGCTATGATTTTGCTAACTTATAGCAAATAGGTGAAAAAGCACATGACAAAATCACCATTATTTTTATCGATTTTTTTGCATTATTGTATATATTTGTGAACCTGAAGTTCGTATACAATTCAACAAACGAGATCTCTATACAATTGATTATGTTATACATATTTAAGTTAATATGTCTTCAGGCCAGAAGCTAAAAGAACACATTGATGCATCTCATGACCAGAAGTTCCCAAAGACCAAGGCCCAAGGCCCAAACCTAAAGTTTATATTTATTTATATTTGTTGTTTAAACTCCGGAGTAAACTAACGGCGTGATTATACCCACCAGTATACTTTTAGAGTAATTTTACATTCATTTAATTTTTATTTATTGTGTATATGCTAATAATGTGACTGTATATTTATTGCGTTTACTTATGTTATTTAAATCCCGTGAGTTAACCAACGGTGGGTTATACCTACATCAGTGCTCAAAGTGTGGTCCTGTATTTTTTTATTCGCGTCATTTATATTGCACGTTTTTTATATTATGTTATTTATACTTACACGCAATATACATTTTATTGAATTATATATGACATGTACGTAATATATAGAACCCAAAGTTCTAATTTATTATACTATTATTCAAAAATATATGACCAAACGTCATACGGATACAGAACACTAATTATGATCTAATTATTGAAATATATATGACCAGACGTTCATATAATTTGAAACACACAAAACTCAAAGTTCTGACAATGCACATTATTGAAATTTTATGACTCGGAGTTCATATATACATAAAAATACAAAACTCGAAGTTATGATTGAAAATATAAATTCATATATCATATCACGTGATATCAGTTTTTTCAAAAATTCATTAGAACCGGAAGTTCTAAACAATATCAACATAATTGTCAAATATGGAATATCGAGCTCGATGAAAATTTATTTGGAACCCGAAATTCTAAAATTTCTTGCAGGATAGATAAAAATACAGGTTTACAGTATGGATCCCATAAGTGATATTTATAATGCCTAACCTTGGTGTATATGCCAAAATGGATATTATATTGAGACCTCAAAACATATGGTGAAAAGCGTGCATTTAATAGTTGAGACTTACACAATATTGAACCTTGAGTTCTTTATTCAACATATTTTGTGATTTAGAATAATCGTCTTGATAACGATGATGTGTAGGGTTATCAAAAATTCATGTAGACATCTACTGAAAATCTAGAAGATTTTATTGTGCGAGGAAGTTATTTGTATTGCTTGTTCACAAGAAAATTTTATGGTCCAACCCTCTCAACCTAGGGTCAGTATTGACTTTCTATAATTCTTACATGGAATTCAGATAAATATATGTGACTTTATTTGTTTATGGTAAGGCTGACGCATCTCAAAGATGGTCACATATTTATTTTTTTCCGACCTATAATATTACATTATGTTGAACTGTTGGCGTACATTACCTAGTTAAGGGCACATTTCTCTGTCACAATCTATTCGCCTTGATAATATTTTGCATATCATCAATATTCTCATATACAATTTGATATATCTCATTTACCTATTAGTCGTGTCATATATGTGTCAGTAGAACTCTCTCGATGCACAATAATGAGACCTCAACATAAATTGATCATGGTTTTGTTTCATCATCTATTATCATGCATTTTGAACACTTGAAGTGTGATTAATTTATTGTACAATTTATATATTGTTACATGAGACAACAACTCTACCTCTATGTGAAGAGAAAGAGCCTCCTGAAGTTAGGCATGAACTTTCGTAGAAATAAAATATCATGTCTCATCTAAATCCACATACATTACAATATGAGAAGAAAGTGTAGTGGATAAGTTTGCAAAATGTCGCAAACTAAATGCATGAAGCATTTGTAGAACACGCATGATAATTAATAAAGAATTGCTCCTTTCAGATACTTGATCATTTTTAGCAGTCTCTGTAAGACTAGATATGAATCTGATTGACGTTGTGACTACCTATTTATATTATACGTTGGACAACGATATTTGTATGAGATTATCTGAAGGAGTGAAATTGCCAGAACCATTGGTGAAACACACATGTGAGAATTCAATTAAATGATGATAATGCAAAGAAATCATTTAATTCCTTTAGAATACGCTAGAAGCGTAGGAGACAGATAAGGCGAATTAAAAATAGTTCCAGAAGAACTACTAATTCAAAGCAAAAATTATTGATTCCTGAAGAACCATTGGATTATAAAGAACCGTCAATTCTTGAAAGGTCATCGGTTCAAGTTCAACATTCAATTCTTGTAGAAAAGTCGGTTTCCATAAAACACCAAGTATTTGACCCCATAAATCAAACACCAGAAGATGTTCAACCAGTCAAATACAAATGGTTATTCGCGAATAAATGAACTGAAAAATCGATCGATATAATGTAAGGCTTGCAGCCTAAGATATTTTTAAACGACCCGAAGTCGATTTGATGAAACACTTTTCTCTATAATTATTGTGATCATTTCAGATACTTATTAGTTTAAAAGTTCCCGAAGAACTAGATATGTATATAATGAACGTATTCGGTACTTATTTATATGGTACACTTGTACCAATATTTATATGTGACTCTCATAATGAGTTATGTTTCCTGAAGCTCCTCACGTACGTCATGAAAACAGATTTGGGAGCCTTCTCAAACTCCCGATGTGTACTTGAAGAACTCCATGTGACTCGTGCTCTGTCGCTCATGTAAATCTCATTAGCTCTTGGCTGCCGAACCGATGAATTCTTCAAGTATGTCGGGATCACAGATTTAGCACCCTCCTCCAAATCTCGACAATGATGAGTAGAATCTGAAGTGTCCTGGTTCTGCCAAGTGGGAATTAAAGAGCCAATGGTTGGATAACTTGTTTTTCCACGAACCGAAGCTGGATTGTCTTAAATCGGGGTATAATTTTCTTGAACCAGAGCCAATTTACCTTGAGCCGCAGTCGAATGGCCTCGAACCGGCGATGAATCGTGCCCTTCTTCCCCCCAATGGGCGCTTACCGACACAAATCATATTTGTTACGCTAGAAATTGAAGACCTGGAGTTGACCGGGTTGAGGACCGGTCCCCCCAAATTTTCTCCGGTCTAAAATTTTGTTGGTCGATTGTAACCAGCATGAGCTCGGAGCTACTGCGATAATTCATCAATAGGTGGTCGGGTTACCTCCACCGTCAAGACTTGGTGATTCTGAATTACCTTCCTACCCAACTCGAACGGTGATTGAGTTGCCCAAACAAGTTAGCCAATAAGGCCTTCCTAGGAGCTGTGAAGTTCATTAGAAATGCAAGCCAGAAAACCAATTCAGAAGAGGGACCTACTCCTTCAAACTCTGCAGAATATCCAAAAGTGGCTACCCTCCAAAAAAAACTCTCAAGCACGCAGTTAGAAATGACAGCACCACCTGACATAGATACAGAAAGAAAACGAACTCATGACCAAAAAATCTTGTCATTGACGTTGACGAAAAAGTGGTAGTGACCATCCTCTGCAGAGAACCACATAATGGGGAAGACGTTAACGGGAAACTCGATTGTGAACAGCGAAAGAAAAACAAAAAACCACAGTCGTCCATTGATTGGCACGAACACATTAACGTCCTTCGCACCTCAATTGATGTGAAAGAGGTGCGAAAAAGCCTCGCCGGAGACTCGCTTTCACTGCGTACTCTTGTAGGACTAAGTGAAGGCATCAATCATCGATGGCATTTACAGGGCAGCCAAATATGATTTGGAATCAAGTCCATGCTAATATTTCTCCTCTTCTTTTACCGATTGTACGACAACAACAAAATGTTGAAAAAGCCCTTGTTCCTTATGTGTTTTAGGGTTTGGAATTTTCGAAACTAAATCAATTTGTGAATTTACACGTACAATATGTTTTTTTAGTTTTTCGTAGATGAAATACACATGATCAAACTAACATTATATGTTCTAATTCTGTGGCATACATACGGTGTAATATTGTGATCATTTAGTATATAAAGAGGGGTACGTGTAAAGAAAGACAGAAATGAAAGAATAGATCAATGATAGTGTACTGTTAGATTGTCTCAAATATGTTCTCGTATGATGTTGCTATTGTGTATTCCTTTTACATATGTTGATTATTTACTCTCATACTTTCATTTATCATTTACGTTCTTCATTTACATCAGTAATAATATGTAGGGATAATTCCAGGTGGCTACACTTAGATTTTGCTGTTTTTCACCTGACTACACCTAGAATTTTTTTTCCCAGCTGACTACGCCTAGAATGTGCAAAATTTTCACTTTGCACTTTCCGTCTAATTCTGTTAGTTTTTAACGTTTTTTCATGTGAAATGACTAAAATGCCCTTCAGGTTTAAAGAGTTATTATAATTGGATTGAAAAGACTAAAATGCCCTAACCTATTCATCTAATTTTCAAAGACATGCCACCCTCTCTCTCTCTCTCTCTCTCTCTCTCTCTCTCTCTCTCTCTCTCTGTGGTGGTGGTGGCGGGGCGAGTCGGGCTTGCGCCTCTTGAGGAGCACGAGGAGGCAGAGATCGTGGATGTCGACGAGCGTGCCCATGAAGAAGTGGTAGAGAGCGACGGGGACGGCGAGGAGGGTCTCGAGGAGGCCGAGCTTCAAGGGCTCGGCCCAGAAGGCGACGAGGGTCTGCTCGACCCCTCGGAGCGGGATGGAGCAGAGCACGGCCCACTGGATCGGCCGGAGGTACTCCGCCACAGCCCGACTCCGCCACAGCTCCCCACGCGCCGCCGCTCGCCGCCGAACCAGACGGCAAGACGGCGCTCTTCGACGAGACCCAGGAGCGGCTCGCGCTGTACATCGCCATGTCCCACTTCGGGTTCGCGTTCGCGATCTTCGTGTTGTACACGATCGCGAGGCTCGTGGAGGAGTACCTCCGGCCGATCTAGTGGGCCGTGCTCTTCTCCATCCCGCTCCGAGGGATCGAGCAGACCCTCCTCACCTATTCATCCCGACTCGCCCCGCCGCCACCACCGTAGAGAGAGAGAGAGAGAGAGAGATAGAGGGTGGCATGTCTTTGAAAATTAGATGAATATGTGAGGGCATTTTAGTCTTTTCAATCCAATTATAATAACTCTTTAAACTTGAAGGGCATTTTAGTCATTTCACATGAAAAAACGTTAAAAACTAACAGAATTGGACGTAAAGTGCAAAGTGAAAATTTTGCACATTCTAGGCGTAGTCAGCTGAAAAAAAAAATTCTAGATGTATTCAGGTGAAAAACAACAAAATCTAAGTGTAGCCACCTGGAATTATCCCTAATATGTATGATTGTTCACGATAGTCATATTGCCCATAATTACTTTTTTTAAATTTACTACTGAGAAGGGGGTGATAGAGTTTAGGACTATTTTCACTTGTTGCAATTTGTATTGCATTTTATCATGGAAAACTTTTTTTAATTATTGTCGTTGCATCATAAATTTATGACTGAACACATCGACTTTAGAGTTGGGATACTCCGTGAGAGCATGAAATCAAATAATTGAGTCTGATCGGGAAATAATACATACAGACTTGGTCGATAAATCGGAGCAGAGTATGTTGTCTTGCTCTCGCCAAAGACCTTTGATGGCCGGTTACCATATTGACATCTCACTGGCCAACGAAAGCAAAATGGGATGAGAAAGACATGGTGATGCCACCAAGCATTTTTATTTTGTTTAAAATGCTTTAATTTTTTAAAATGTTAACATATAAGAGTATTTTTTACTTTTAGCAATATTTTAAATTTTGTTTAAGCGGTTTCATTGTTAAATAAGTTCACCTTATTTATATGATGTATATTTAAGTTTAGCGTGATTGCGTAAAACTATCATACTAAGAGAAAATGACAGTTTCTTACCCTTAACTTTAATCTTTTATATTTTGGTACCAACTTTTTCTTTTCTTTTTTTTGTAGTTTTGGAACAACCTAACTTTAACATAGTTAAAATAATTTTGGTTGGAAAAAATCCAGCCACAGGGAGTGGGTTTAATTCAAATTCAGTGGGCCCCACCACCTTTCCTAAACCTACCCATGCCCCTTCTTTCTCATCAACAACACATAACCTGACCTCCATCAACGGAGCCAATCCACAAACTCCAGTGATCATCGCTAACCTCCGCTGAAAATCCAACCTACATCTCTCACCTAAACTGTAGCCTCCATTAACACTGTCGACCTCCTCAAATAAAACCACCGTTAAACTCTTCGACCTCAAAACCTGAAACCCTCCTCACTCCAACGACCATAAATGAACCCTCCCCTCCAAAAACTCAAGCGACCAAACCTCCAAGCTACCATAACTAGCCCAAATAACCTTCATCAATCGTCTCCTTCTCCGTAAGCTAAGCCGACCCCAACACCGAAGCTCTCCACGAAACTTCCATCGCCGACCATCTCAAAAACCACCAAACCTCCATCCTCCAACCTAAATCTCCCTGCTCCGATGACCAACACCATAGTCGACCCTGATCAAACTGCCAGCCACCAAATCCAAATCCACACAGTCTGTCACTGCCGCCGAGCACAAGCCTCAAACCTCACTCACATATTAGTCATTAACCATTACCTTCTACGCTCATTTTTTTATTCTTTTTGAACAAAGAATAGTTTAGATATTTTAGATTTATTTTGTCCCAAGCAAACAGTTGGAGTACTAAAAAGAAAAAAAAATTGTTAGGGTATCATACTCTGAATTGATAGGTGCAGTAACTATCATTTTCTCTTATAATAATTATTAAGTATTTTCGTGTAATTTACCATAAATTAATTCGTATGTTAGTCAATATATAGTGTGAATATTAAATAACTAGAAATTGTTGAAAATTCTTATCATGTAATTTATTTATGAATTAGAAAATAGGGAATGCGCTTGTTTTTTTAATTTTGATCCTGGCAGTTGTGTTAATTTTGATTTGTGCATTGATTTATGTTTTTACTTAATCAATAATTGCATTCAAAATACCAACTACCCCTGATTGAAAAAACTAAAAGAACTAGAAATGATTAAAAATATTAAAAGTGTGAACAATCTGGTGAGGGTGTGGTACATATCTCGTTTTCTTTTCTTCTTCTTTTTGAAATTTTTTCGAATAGTTTTTGTTTATTTTTTACTAGAGGTACTGGATGAGTATTAAAAAAGTTATGGTACAGTGTAAAATGGTATAATTACGTACAAGTGTCATTTTCCTAAAGGACAATGACACTTTGTTGCACCTAACTATTCTAAAATATCACTCTTATACTTTAATTACTTTTTTTTTTTTTAGTACCATGACATTTTTTTGCGAAAACCTATGCTAAAATGACTAAAATACCCTTGATTTAAGAAATAAAAGTTAAACCAGTTAAATTTGATTTATCAAAACTAGTTCAATTCAGTTTATTAAATCAGAATTGAACCGGTTCAGTTTTAATTCATAATAATATATTATTATTAATTAAATAATATAAAAAGACCCTTACTTGTACAACAAAAAAACCCATCTTGGACCGCTTGATCGATGTCTGAATCGAAGCAACCCATATGCCAGCAGATTTTGTAAGCCGCGATTCGGGTTTTGGTGGCCATGCCTCTCGCTTCTCCATAGGCGTATCCGTAGAAGCTAGCGTTGGGTACCACAGAGCTCGCCGCCGTCGAAGCCATGAAGGTCATGTGGCCTTATGTGACTCCTGGCAACTTCGATTCTTTAGATTTTTTTCATGGGTTCTCTCAGATACGCTTCATACCCTTTGTAGAAAGCTCTGGCACCGATGATTTTTCGATTACGCGGGATCGAGGAAAGGCCGGGGTCGGAGAAGCTAGAGAGGCCGGGGGATATACATGTGTCGAGGAATCCGACAATAAAGTCTTCGGCGTACTCCGAGTTAGGCCAGAGACCGAAAGCGTCGGAAAGGCCGAGAAAGCGAGGGTTGTGGATCTGGTCGGGGTACATCTTCTCTGCCTAAGAGGTCACAGAACTTCTCCGCTGAGAAAAGAGCTTGAAGACGAGGGCAAAATGACAATTTCACTATTTTTCTTGAAATGACTATCATGCCCTTAAATTTAATTTTAGATCTAAGATATAATTGTAATTGCATCTTAAATCTAAACCAAATTGAACCAGAGATAAACCAAATTGAACCGGTTCAATAATGATTTCTTTAAACAATGGTAGTTTAAGTATTTTTGAGGTAATTTGTGACAATTTTTTTTCAAGGTACTAAAAAAGAGAAGAAAGTAATTAGGGTATAAAAGTGTCATTTCACAGTTCGCGATAGTTAAGTGTAACAAATTGTCATTATCCCTTTCCTCACTTAAAAATATTGAATTATATTGGTATGAATAAATTAAATCGTCAATAATGTTCCATTCCCGACATATGGAAGCTAATAAAAAAGCACAGGTTCTATTTCATTGTGCGGCAAGGTTGGTTGTAATGTATACACTTGTAAACCTTTGACAACCCAGCTTCCAATATTTCCTCATCCAAACCAACTCGATTGTCTCTCCATTTTTCTTAATCTTTGTGAAAGTAAATATAGTAAGTTACATGATGATGATGATGATGGTAATAAGCATGACGACGTCCTGTGTTAGGCCACCGTTAACGTTGTTGATCCTATAATCATTGGTTTGTGTTTGTTGGTATGGAAAGACAAATGGAACAGATGATGAAAGAGGAGTCATCATCTTCAAAGAAGAGGGATGCATCGGTACAATTCGCGCAAATAAACCAGTTGCGGGACATCTTCGACCGGTTTGACATGGACTCGGACGGGAGCCTTAACATCCTGGAGCTGGCGGCGGTTCTGCGGTCGATGGGCCTGAAGCCCAACCCCGAGCAGATCCCCATCCTCTTGGCCAAAATGGACTCCAACGGCAACGGCTTCATCGAGTTCGGCGAGCTCGCCCGCGCCATTGTCCCCTCCATCGACGACCAGATCCTCGTCAACCAGGAGCACCTACTCGAGGTCTTCCGCCTCTTCGACCTCGATGGAAACGGCCTCATTACACCCTCTGAGCTTGCCAAGTCCATGGCCAAGATGGGCCAGCCCCTGTCCTGGCGCGAGCTCACCGAGATGATCAGGGAGGCCGACACCAACGAGGACGGCGTCATTAGTTTTAGCGAATTTGCCTCTGTTATGGCCAAGTCCATCAGCGACTACCTTGGCGTTGACATGGATTCTGATCATCTCTCATAATTCATTCATTGCTTTTTCCTTTTTTTTCTCATTGGTTATAGGGTTTCTTCTTCTTAATTAGTTAGGTGTCTTTTATTTGTGTTATGTTAGAGGAGAATTTGTATAATTCTTTTGTTTCGCTATAATTAATATTGTTAATAATCAAGAGGCAGATAGACATGCATGTTAATTCGATGAAGAAGCAATTTTGGATAGACGGATACAACGAGGGAAAATCACTCCACAAACATTAGGCCGAATCCTCTCCTCCATTTTCCATTCCTTTCGATTTGGAAAATAACGAAGTTGAGACCGGCAAATTGATGAAGCAATTGTCCACCTTGGTCTCTAACCCGACTAGTTCTTGTTGAAATTTGAGCAAGATTTAAGATATAGCTTGCTGGAAAGAGGGTGAGGATGTATGAGAAGAGGAATGGGAGGGATAGTTCTCATCAATCATCACACTGAAAAAAACTATGGAAATTGAACTTGCCTCCAAAAATCAAGATATTTAGGTGGCGGATTCTACAATATACCATGCCTTCCCGGAAAGCTTTATCGAGCAGGGGAATGTTCTTACTCTCACTTGCTTGCCCTCTTTGTAATCAAGCCAGTGAAACAACCTTTCATGTCTTATGGGGTTGTTCGGTTTTGACCCCGATCTGGTCAAATTGAGGAAAGAATAGGTCCGATTTTGGCTCTACTACGGAGGTTTTCCTTTCACCTACAATTAATTTTGGGTTAATCCAGTCTGAGAAACTAGCTTTTCTATGGTGGTCTATATGAAAAATGTGTGATGAATTTGTGTGGAAAAATAAGATCATGAATATAGTAGAAAATACCTTCTTAGCTAACAGAACCAAATCCAATTAGGGAGAGATTCATGCACGCCCTATTTCGATTCCCAGATCGTTCGCTCCTCGGAGATGGTCACAACCGGAGCTAGGTTGGGTAAAAATCAATTCTGACGCAGCTTTAGGCTTGGGCTACTGTCGTTTGGGCGGTGGTCTTGTCCATCGTGACGCGGATGGTGGATCCATGAAAGCTCGTTGCTTTAGCTTGATGTGCCGCTTTGAGCCACTTATGGCGGAGGAAAATGTTCTGCGTGAGGGTATAGTGTGGACGATACAAAGGAGAGAAGGTAAAGTTGTTTTTGAAACTTACTCTCAAGTGTCGTGTTTTCTACCCAACTTATCGACTACTCATGTGTCCCTAATTTTCTTTTATTCCTAGATCAGATAACCAAGTGACTTATTATTTGGCTACTCATGCCCTATCGGCGCCTAATCTCGAGTTTAGTTGTGTTGATGTATCAGACACTCTAGCTCGTATTATAATTGCAGACGGTTCTATAATATAATGAGCTCGTGTCTTTTTCTCAAAAAAAAGAAGTGCAAATAAAGTTAATTAAGTGTATACATTGATATTATCCTTATAGAGAACAATTAAAACTATCAAAACTCTTGGGTTTAAAATAAGGAGTTCATAACCAAAATATGACCAAAATTTATTAGGTGACAAACCCATAATAGAAATAAAATAAAAAAACAATTTACAACAGCTAACTACAGTTTATTCACACATTCGTACCCTACCTATTTTTTAGTACCCTAACTATCAGTTTGGGACAAACATTAGCATTTCGTTATAATTAACGGCCAAAATACCCTCGGCTGAAAAAAAAAAAAAAACTCAAAACAAATTAAAGATGAACAAGATTGTCTTCACTGGCGAACTCAAGATCCACATTGCGAGAGAAGAAGAAAGAGAGGAAAATATATCAATGGTATACTTTTAAAATTTTGAATGTCATTGAGGGGTAATTTAGTCATTTGAAGTTTTTGCTAAAAGAGTTAACATGGATGTCCTAAATTGATAAGTTACTAAGAAGAGAAGAAAAAAATTAGGGTATCAAAGTATGAATCATGTATAGTTAGGTGTAATAAATTGTCATTCTTCCTATAAACAACACTGAATATCAACGATGCCAACATCATCAATATCAAACTAGGAGAATGTCACTTTACTATACTTAAGTATACTCGAATTTCATATATTATACTAAACTATAAATTTGATTTCTACGACACCCTAACTATTTTATTCTTATAATTTTACCCTAAATTCCTCTCAGTCCTACATCAGTAAGCCTTACCACCCCTTAGTCTTCACCAATCCTCGCCTTAAGATCGCCAATTTCTCTCTAAAATACTTATTTAAAATTTCTCTGAAAACGCAACACTTGAGGATGGTCAATGAGATCGACATGCTAATGTGCTTCAGGAACACGAGCATCTCGTCGCTTATCACTCTAAATTTTCTCAAAACCCTTGTTTTTGAAGGTCAATTATATGAGATGAATATTTTAAATTTCTATATTTGTATTGATGTTTGGGAGGGAGTGAAGATGATGGTTTTTTTCCTTCTATTTGTTGTTGGTGATAGTTAATTTTTTTGGTAGTGATCTGAAGAGTCTCGTTGTTATTTTATCATTTTTTATTTATGTAACTCATATGAAAGTTTGGTGTAAATTAGGATTGGATGTATTTTAAATTGATGGGCATCATTTTGAAAATTGGAAATGTATTAGAAGGCAATTTAAATCTAACATAACTTTGAGTTAAGAAGATCAAAATGCTCTTGTATTAGAAAATAAATAAAAATTATTTTGAGCTTATTTTTTCTAAATTTTTTTATAAAAACAAAGTACACAATTATTGTACAGACCGATAGCCTTATGCAATATGATATACAAATAATATCTAAGATAATGGTAAACCGATATAAGGAATCGTTAGACGGGATCGTATCCCCGACGCAGAGTGTGTTTGTCCTGGGCAGGCTCATAACAGATAATCTAATTGTGGTGGGGGGGGGGGGGGTCCTACACCACGTTAAAAGGAAGACTGCAGGACACAAGAGACTGATGGCCTTAAAACTGGATATGAGCAAAGCGTATCACTGAGAAGAATGGGGTTTCATTTTCTAAATGATGAGTGTACTCGGATATAGCCAAACATGGGTGGACCGAAACAAAACATGTGTTTCATCAGTGACCTACACGATATCAACCTCTAGACGTGTGATTCCTATTGGAATACCTATGAGGGGTCTAATACAGGGTAACCCACTATCTCCACACATGTTTGTAATATGCGCGGTGCGTTTATCGTTGATAATCCAAAATTTTGAGAGAGCGGGGCGAATTTAAGGGGTACGAATAGCCAGGGGAGCACCTCAAGTTTCACATCTCCTATTTTTCGATGACAGCTACCTCTTCTGCAAGGCAGCCAGAGGAAAGGCTGATAGGATCCTACAGCATCTACACAGCTACGAGTGGGCCTCAGGACAGTTTATCAATAGGGAGAAATCATCTGTGTTCTTCTCCCAAAATACCTCGCACGAAGTAAGAGGAGACATAATCAGCAAGCTGAATTTCAGGGAGGAATTGGAACCGACCATATACATAGGGCTTCCAAATATGGCGGGGAGAAATAGAGAAAAAAACACTTTGGTACATAAAGGAGCGTATCGCACGGCGCATGGCCTCCTGGAGCAACAAGTTTTTATCCTCAGTAGGGAGGGAAATTTTGATTAAGTCTATTTTTCAAGCTCTTCCGTCTTACTTCATGCAGGGTTCTCTACTCTTTAAGAACCTTGTGGACTCCTTCGGCGAACGCCCCAGAATGGAGAAAGGTGTGGAGGCTAAAGGTTCTACCAAAGGTCAAAATATACTTTCAGAGAGGGATCTCAAATCTCTTCCCGACAAGGGAGTCTTTGTCTCAAAAGGGGGTCCCAATTATCACATATGCCCCCTCTGTTCCTAGAGAGCCGGTTTGTGAAACCAATTTGGAAGGACAGATTGTTGGTGGGAGTCCAAAGTAGAATGGGGGCAAGTCCAAAGGCAATCGACTGGGAAGCCTGGGAGGAAGGGGAAGATGAGGCGAGCCTAATGGCTCTCTGCTTCTATGCTATCTAGGGAGCGAGAAATCAATTCATCTGGAAGGGGAAGAAGTTCCACCCGTCAAGGGTAGCTACAATAGCAAAGGGGTACCGAAGACTCTAGATTACGACTAGTCCTCCGATAGCAAGACCAGGTCAGGGGCATCCTGTGGGAAGACCAGCTTGGGAATCGCCCAAGGTGGGGGCCCTGAAGATTAACGTTGACGGCGAATTGGACACTAAGAAGGGGTTTTTGAGCATAAGTCTCGCCTGTAGAGATTCAGAGCTTCGGTTAGTAGGGTGGTCTTTGATGACTCTTCTCGGGACATCGCCACCCATAAGAGGTGAAGGTCGTGGGTGTCAGAGAAGTCCTCTCATGGGTAAAAGGAAAAAACTTGGCAAAGGTGGTGATATCATCTGATTGCTTTCGGGTAATAGACCACATCATGTGCGGGAAACATGTCAGGAACATCTTTTGGGGCATCATCTCATACTATCATCGAATCCTATCTGTCATAGAGGCAGACATATCTATATCTTTTTTCTCGTCGTTCTTGTAATTCAGTGTCTCACGAATAAGCAAAGTATGCTTTAACTAATAGTGTTTGGAATCATGGTGCGGGGTCTATCTCACCAAACGTTGTCTTATTTACCTGACTTGATGTCGGGTTAGTTAATTAATAATTAACATGAGTTTCCTTCAAAAGAAGTATACAATTATTTTAGAATTAATTTCTTTTAGAAAACATTTTATTATATATAAAAATTAGAGTAAATTTAAGCATCGTTTTTATTTTTATATTTTATATAAAAACAATTAAAAAATTAATACTAAGATAAAATAATTTATATATATATTTTTTAATAGAAGGATGTTTTTGTCTTTTTACCTCACAGTTATATGTTTTTGATGTAAGGGATAGTGATGTGAAAATAAGTGATAGTTAAGGACAGAGATGTGTCATTTTCCCAAACAAGTATTAACATAATTTTAAATCACTCCCGTCTGTTTGAGGCCATCATCTGCTATGTAGATGTATACTTGGATCTCCACACCAAGTTGTTGCGAACCTTCCATATAACCCACCGGACCAGCAAGATCTTGCATACTTGGTCCTTTCTTCTAGTGATCAAACTCCAATAAAAAATAGTCTCTAATTCTTCTTCGACAATTTTGAGTATGCCAATCGCCCTCCGAACATCCACCAAAACCGGACACTCGCAAAAAATATGCATTTCCGACTCATGTTTCAAGCCACGGAATGGACAACTCCAAATTAAAATAATCCCATGATGAGCAAGTACACTGCGAAATTTCCACCTTCCAAACATGTAGCTCGAGTCCCAAACACCCTGCTCCTTGATTGGGCTCTATGGGCTGACTCAACAGAAAACTCACCAGATAAAGAATGATGTTGCCAATACTATTGGTCGGTGCGAAGGGTTAAACTTATTCGTATCGCCATGATCTTTCGAGCGTCCTCCTACGAAAACCATACTGACACAACGTGGGAATTCCATTCCCTACAACCCAAGAATACCATCCGATCCTCCCCCGCCCCAGTCCTATAGCCATTCGACTCACATTACGAAGAATATCCTGAGACATGATCAGACTTTGCCAAATAAACCTCGAATTTGAACCTAGAGAAGCCGATAAATAGGAGTCACGCGGGAAATAGCAGGATTTAAAAAACCAGGCAGCCAACGAATCTGGGTTGGACAAGAATCTCCATCTCTATTTAACTAGTAGATATTAAACTCCCTGAGCCTTAAAAAATCGAGACCGCCAAATTCCTTGTGTGCAAAATTAGTCTCATCTTTTCCATATAATGGCATTTTCTCTCCACCGACCTCGTTCAGCAATATCAAGCCAAAATTCTCTTGATGTCATTAAGAATCTTGTCATGAATTAAAAATGCATTACAAGAGTACATAGGACTTGTCTGTAAGATTGTTTTAATACATCCCTCGTTCCATTTTTTAACTCCCGCTTTGATTCGGTCAAGAATGTAAGTGAGTTCCATCAAGATAGGTCGCTAGATCCTCGTCATCTTGAATACACAACACTCCACTAATATTATTTCTCATAACAAAACTAGAATTAGTACTGAACTGGATGGAGGAATTCGCCGAATTCAACTCCTGGACCGAAGCTTCCTGATAAATAGAGAAAATATCTCTAATACTCCTTGCCGCCTCCTCGCTCGCCCACCAGAAATTATAGCTATCATCGGCGATTAAAAGATGCACCTTGCTTGAGACCCCGCGAAGGAGCTTCAACCTCCCCAACCCGACCGCTAGTGGTCACCCCGAATGAGACCGAAAAGGCAACCCAATGAATACTAAATCCCGTCTAATTCATCATACTCAGAATATATCTCAACTTCATTATGGCGAACGCCTTGGACCTTTTGTGCCATATTCGATTTTGTGCATAAATGATGTAGCACCTCAAAGGCCACCATAATTTTATCTAAGATGAGCCTGCCTTTGATAAAGGCACTCTGCTTGTTAGAGATCAATCTGGGCAGAGATTATTTTGTAGATGGTATTCCATACTAAAAATTGCTTCCTCTACTTCTTCCTCTGGAACATCTCTCAATAAGCCCGCATTAGCATATTCTAATATAATTGGTTGAATCAAATTCAGGATATCATCCGCTTTCCCACTATTTAAAAGAAATATATTATTAAAATAGCTAGCAATTACCTCCGGGAGCCCCAAGTCCCAGTCACACTAGTTCCCTGCGGAGTTTTTTTAATTTATTAATGAAATTTGATATCTGCCTTTAGGAGTGAAAATACTTCGTATTTCTATTTCCTTCTCCAAGCCAGAGTTGCCTCGACCTTTTAGTTTATGAAAATGCTTAATAAGGAATCTAGGATCACTACCCAAAAATTTGTTGGATTTGTGTAAATATAAATGAAATCATAATTAAGAAAATTATAACATGTGATTAAAAAAACAGAAATAATTAAATGATATTAGAAATAAGAAAATATCTAACGTTTATTTAAAGAGAAAAAAATAAATTGAAAGTTGTTAAAAAATTACACACAACTACCATTAATGAGTCACCAAACATTTAAACCATTCAAATTTTCATCCAAATATCCAAATTGATTCTCATTTTCTCATATAAAAGGGTAGTTTTCATTTGATTACTAGCTAATAAAACTCGCTTGATTTATCAGAACCATCCATTATTATCATCCTATTGATGATAATAGTTCTTAGATTGTAAGAGTGAGTTTTTACTCGATTGCATCCCTTAAATGTAAACACTTTAACCTAAGACATGTGCGTGTATTATGTATATAAATGTGGAATGATACTAAATTATTCATCTTAAATAAATAGATTTTATATCCTCCATCAAACTGAAGGAAAATTAACTCGTAGTAATCTTAAAAAAAAACTCGTAGTACATATCTACAATTGATGAAGAAATTAAAATTCTTGTTAAACCCAAAACTACAATCAATCTCATAAAAAAAAAAGTATCAATGATCCTGGGAGATCCGTTTGGAATGTGCTTCGACTCGGGCTGTGTAGCCCACAGTGGTTGGCCTCAAAGACCTCTGCCTGACCATTTGACAGTACTCGGGGTCATCGAGCTGGCCGTCGGTCTTGATCCACTGTATCATCTGGTGGTAGAGCGGGAAGAACCTCATCTGGATGGCCGAGTAGGTGAAGTAGGGGATGAGGGCAGAGACTAACACCAGCAAGGTGACGATCCAGTAGGACAGGGCGGGGGCGCAGCCCTCTATGAATACTTTGTAGGCAGTGGTTGATATGTCCGGGTCCATTGCTCCATATGCCAGCAGGAAGATGTACCACAACACTATGCCTCCCCATATGAACAGATGCTGTATGTATGTGAAGTAGCTGATTGACAATGCCATCTGACAGTTCACCACCCACACCACGCACGTGTACATCGTCGTCCCCAGTATCTCCAACCCTACAACCTCCCCGCCTTTCCGGAACGCCTGATGCTCCAACGCCCGGATGCAGAAGAAGAAGATGATTGTTGCGCTCAGCACCCCGTTCAGCGCCCACCCCAGGATCCGCACCCAGCTGAACAGAACATTTTGTATGCCTTCTTGGTACAACAGAGGGAACTGTATACATGCAATGCATCCACCAAATTAACATTAATTGAGAATTGAGAATGCTATTTTCAAAAGGAAATTACTTCTAATGTAAGTCTTATCATAACATTTGATACCTTGAGGCATAACCTAGCAGAGACATCTTGGTCAAACACCCCGAGGGCAATGACGGGAAGAGATGTGAAGAAGACGTTGTAAAGTGACAGATACCAATCGTTGTATGCAGCTTGGCCAGAGAAGGACGCATATGCCTCGTAGAAGAAGATAGTGAATCCAAATGCAATGTTCTTGTAAAAGAAATAACATATCTGTTCTACAATATGAGTTAGTGGTGTATTGTCATAATAAAAGCAATAGTTGTTTTGCAGATAGGCTACGCGCTATCTTACCATCGATGAAATTCTTCTGTAACACCAATGGCCATGCACGAGCAATAGCCGCTCCAGGAATCTGAATTGTGCTATTGCAATGTCACTTGACATGACTGCCTGAAATATTTGAAAATCCATTTATCAACAAGAATCCAGACAGATAATTCCAACATGCAACTAAGGAGCAAGAACAGTACCTGCATTCCTTCAACTCCGCTTATACCGACGCCAATATCAGCCTCTTGGAGCATTCCAACATCATTTGCTCCATCGCCAATTGCAAGAGTTGTGCTACCCGTTTTAACCTTAACCAGCCTTGTAACCTGTAATTTGTCACACATTTCTTTATTAGATTCATAATAAAATCTCATTATGCTACACTTAAAAACAGCAAAACCACATTTTGATGTAACAAAGAGTTGTGTGACACTTACAAGAGCTTTCTGTTTGGGAGACGAACGGCAACATATAACAGAAGCGCAGCCAATGGCGAGCTCTAGAAACATGTCCTTCACATCATCCTCCAAAGCATAGGTTAGTGACTTTCCATCAATGATTAACGCCAGTGCTTCCGCGTTTTCATTCGATGCTGTAAGAAATGTCTTCCCCTCGTTCAGCTGTCGGATTACAATTTCCTTGGATGCCTAAATTCACATAGACACGTCAAACTCACCCACAACTTCAATATTTACTATCAAACTGTAAACACATTGAACTTCAAAATTTATACTGTCCACCATTAGTTTTAATTACCTTGGCAACAGCTGACTTGTCATCCATTTTCTCCAATGATTTATTTTCTGGTGTGTCCGAGCTTATTATTATTTGCCTCATTCCTTGTCTAAGCAAACTACATGCAAACCTGTGAATTTCAACATTAAGTTAGTGATTTTAATGAAATGATATGGACTTGCATCTATCTTATCGTACCCGATATTGATTGCAGTCTCCATTTTATCTCCCGTCAAGACCCATAGTTTAGTTCCAGCTTGAGCAAGCTTATCAATGCAATCTGGTACCTGCTCGGGACAAAATAAAAGTTAGTAATTTGAAAATGACATGGAAGCGAAGTTGTTTATATAACATTAAACCCACCCCATCTTGAAGTTTGTCTTCGACGGCTGTAGCGCCAAGTAGAATCAAATCTCTTTCAATCTTTTCTGCCACATCCTCAATCAGTTCCTCCCGATCTGTACTTACTGAATTCTTTGCCTTGGTGAATTCGTCGTTGAACTCATTGTACTCTTGATCGTCTATTTCACGATACGCAAGCACCAATGTTCTCAAACCAGCATCAGCATACACGTCAACATGCTCCTTCGTCTGCTCTTCAAACTCCCTTCCATTTTTTGCTAGTCTTTCGAACATGACACTGTGTGTGCAACACATAACAATAGTAAGACACAACCGTTTCGAATGATATCATGAAACCTACTAAGTGATGTAATGGTGATTAATGTTTCATCTTACTAACCTGTCAGCACCTTTACACAACAGTAGTAGTTGACCTTCCTCATTTCTTACAATTACAGACATGCGCTTCCGAGAGCTGCTGAACTCCAAGATATTTAACAGCTTGTATGATCTGAAAAGAGCAAAAACATTAACTACTATCCTTGGCATAGCAGATTTGAAACAATAAGTCCAAGAAATTAACCTCACAACTTTCGTGCCCGAGACTGGGTCGAACTCATACAATGAGATACTCGTTTGAGTCCTCTCGAAAAATTCAAACCCAAGTTCTCTTGCTGCAATCACGAAAGCAGCCTCATCGGGAGATTCAGCTTCATATGAAATGCTTCCTGTTTCTTCATCAACATCAGGGATCGCAGTGTGGCAGACAGCCAATAAGCGTAGGAATTTCTGGATTACATCCGAACGAGCCTCCTTCACCCAATTGCCATTCATTATTCTTTCGTCTATAAAATTGAACCCCTTGATAGAAGACTTCCCTTCGGTAAAATCTTCATTGACCTCCCCTTTTCTCCGAGCAAGAGCTCTCTCAACTTCAGTTATGCCACGACCATAGGCAGTCCCAGCCACAGAACACTTGATAAACTCCATCATGTTACAAGTCAAAGTTCCCGTTTTATCAGACAATACGGTGTCAACATGGCCGAGCTCTTCGTTCAAATTCGAGGTACGAGCTCTTGCTGGCTTATCAGTTTCCTCATAATACATGTACAGATCTTGATTGATAAACATACTCTGGAGAACTTTGACGACTTCTATTGACACGTAAAGCGAAATGGGTATTAAGTAGCTGTACAGCATAAGGGCCGTCAAGAAATGTAGGATTGCTGCTATTGGCGCTTTCTTTGGATTATAGTAAATTGTAGTTTTGTCGGGTCTAAGATACCACCTTGTCATCCTTCCATTCTCGAGGTCTTCCCTCGTTGAGATCCCGAAGAAAATTGACCCAACAAACGACATCACAACTAAGACGAGAAATAACAAGTAGACTATCTTATCCATCCTTTTCTCAATTTTGCTTCTCTTGGAAGGTGGGGCTGTTGAATTTTGGAATACCTTAGTGTCGCGACCAGTGAAGATGACGACCCCGTAGATATAATCTGTGTTTCGTAGCTTTGAATCTCTAAGCAGGAGTTGCTGAGGAGAGAGAGGCAACTGTTCTTCCCCGAGGACCAAACTGCCAACAAAAGTGTAGAGATTGGCGTTTGGATCTTCACATCTAATAGCAGCCTTGAAATTCTGGAAGCTCGAGTCCTCCTGCATATTTGTGGTTGCTTCCAGCGCTTGTTTCAGTTTCAAATTAGTTTCTCCGTCAAGGTTGGTGGTCTCCACATAGCAAATTGCTTCCTCGTAGCTAGATGAAAGTAGAATGAGATCAGCAGGGAAGAAGTCGTCTTTTTCCACCTTCACTATATCTCCCACTCTTAGATCCAACCATTTGGTGTATTCAAATACACCATCACCATAATGCACTTTAACCTTGCGGTTGTTGACCTCAATATCCTGATGCAACAGATAATGAGGTGATGATGATGCAAACAACAACAACTGAAATTATGGATGTAATAAATATTAAAAAGTTCAATATAAATACCTGCATCTTACGCCTCCAATCCTCAAGAAGCTCCTTTCCCATGGTAGCTCCAATGACAACAACAAGAGGAAGAACACTGCTAACAGCGGAGTAAGGCGAAAGTGGCGTGAACGCCAGGATTGCACATATGAGGAAATAAACATTAGCAACCCTCCTGAACTGCTCGAACACCGACTTGGGAATGAAAGTGGCGATTGTGTATTTGGTGGTTCGGATGTAATTGTCTGCATAATTAAGCTGAGCTGCCTCAACGCAGTCAGGCTCATTGCAGTATACAACCCTAGAGAAGCCAGGTCCTCCTATCAACGAGTGCTCCGATGCTTTTCCACGATTCAAGGCATGGATTCTTCTGAAATGCTGCTTCTTCCTTCTACCAACACCCATTTTCTCCTATTAACAACAATCCTTTGTCTCCAAGACCAAATTAGTGCAACAAAATCTACACTAGCCAATGTAGAATCTGATTCTTCAGACTTCAACTCCCCCTCCCCTACAAATTTAATGCAATTACAAGATTCAGTGAAAACCCAGAAAGAGAAAGATGCACTATTGACCTAGTAACCCTTCCTTCAAACAATGGAACATATAAATGGCAAGTACAAGAAAAATTGATTTCCAAAATGTAATTAATGAGCAACTTACAGCAGAAATCAGAAGGAACCCATTTCACAAAATGGGGTTTCGGGGAGGAAAGAGGAAAGAAGTGAAGTGATTTGTGCTTGCCTTTCATGTTTATGGATAGCAAAAAGAGAGCCATGAACATGGACTTGACCACCATGGCTGCTTTGACTTGCAGCTAGAGCAAAAAGGAAGGTAATGACCAACCACTCAATTCAACCTAACCAAACTCACCAGAATTAAAAGTCAGAGCCTCACAAGCATCAGTAAATCAACTCCTGAAAGTTAGGCCAATAAATTAGTCTGAAGTCTAATAAAAACACAAAACAAGAATTCAAAGAGTTTCATTTTTCAAATATTATGTTAATAAAAGTGGAATGGAGTAGAGAACAAGCCTTCTAGAAGGTCAATTAGAACCTGATGCTAAGTATGAATTGGGAAAGGGAATTCAAACTAACAAAGTAAGCAACTAAAATAACAGATAATCTTTTGTACGTCTTTCTGGTGATGTATATTCGTAAGTAAATAAACAAATAGTTGTTACTTGTTAGTGCTCAGTGCTGACGTACTGCCCAGATATAATTATCAAACAAATACAAACATGTTTGATAGTAGCATAAATAGATATGATTTTGCCATCGAGTAATTACATTTAGTATTCATATAAAACGGATGGCGTCCAACTAGTCGATCACCATTAGTGATATTTTATCTTTCTAACAATTTTTTTAACAGGTTTTATCTTACTAGCATAAAACTAATCAAAATTATCGATTCGATTCGAATATTACATATGGGGCACACTCCACTACAAACAACTGTTTGGAACGAACGCGCTGTAAGCCACTTATCTAGCAAAATTAAAACCGCGCGCAACACGTGGCATGAGCGCACTGTGTACTTAAGGGATGGGCAAGTATGTATTTTTGCACAGCAGCGCGAATTGTGCACTTAAGTTTTTGTTTATTAGCAACATTGTGCACTTAAGTGTTTTGCGCGCGTTCGCAATAGAACGTTTAGCTTTTGCAGTATAACGTTTAGCTTTCTTAGTATAATATTCGCATTTTCAGTAGAATAATTTTGTTATGTTCGTTTTTGCAATAATGTTTAATGAGTTTCGAGATCAATTTCTTTTATTCTAATTTTAATTATCTAGTATTAACTTTTGCATTTTCAGTAGAACATTTGCAGTTCTAACTAGAATAATTTAGAAAGTCTTCCTTATAGGAAGTAGAATGTCCATAATTGAGAGTATAATGTTTTAGTATCGGGTGTATAATGTTTAGTATCGGGAGTTCAATGTTTAAAATTAGGAGTAGAATATCTCGAAACTCATTAAACATTATCGCAAAAACAAAAATAACAAAATTGTTCTACTGAAAATGCAAAAGTTAATTCTAGATAATTGAAATTATAATAAAACAAACTTTCGAAACTTATTAAACATTATCGCAAAAACGAAAATAACAAAATTATTCTACTGAAAATGCAAAAGTTCTACTAAGAAAGCTAAAACACTATCGCAAAAGCGAAAATAACAAAATTGTTCTACTAAAAATGCAAAAGTTCTAATGAGAAAGATAAACGTTATACTGCGAACGCGCACAAAACACTTGAGTGCACAATGCGATATGCTGCGCAAAAATACGGAATTGTCCCTCACTTAAGTACACAGTGCAGTCATGTCACATATCAGCTGTTTTAATCTCCTTAGATAAGTGGCTCACATCGCGTTCGTTCCGTTTGTACACCCACCCTTGTTCGTACCAGATTGTTATCCTATATATATATATATATATATATATATATCATGATATGGTGCGAACCAGACCATGTCGTGCGAACCAGTTGGGCAGTAACACATGCACGCGTGTTTCCATTATTATGACATGTATTTCCATAACTTGTTATAACCCCCTCGTTACACCTGGGGACCTCTCGTTACATCTAGGGGCCCTTTGTTACACCATTCTCCCGACAGGCTTCATTGATTTCATAAAGAAAAATACATGTCCCCCTCGTAACACCAATCTCTTGACATGGCTCATTAATTTCCCATAGAAAAATACATGTCACTCTCGTTACTCCCGGGGACCCCTCGTTTCATCATTCTCCCAATATTATGGAAATACATGTCATAATAATGGAAACGTCGACTAAATTTTTTTAAGGAAATACATGACATAATAATGGAAACACGTGCGAGCAACTGGTTCTCACGGTTCGCATGCACCTTTTGGTTCTCACTGGAATGTCCAAACCATCTCCCAACCGTCCGATTTGCGCTGAGCGAAGGAGATGATGACACGTGTAACCACGCGGATTGGGAGGGAGATAACGGGCGCTGACGGAGCCTTTAGGGTGTTGGTGTGTAACATACTTATTCTGCGTGTGTAACCATTGTGTGTGTGCAACTGACCAGTTGTTACTATGTAACACCTTCAAATAGTACGTACATGTGTTTGGTTTTATAAACGTGTAACTGGTACCTTGGTAGTGTATAACACCTACAATGTAATTGTATAACCATTCACGTATAACGTAAAACCATAATTGATCTGTGTAAGTGTTGAATTGTATAACAATAGTTATACACGCGAAACAAGTATGTTACACACCAACACCCTAACAACTCCGCCAGCGACCGTTATCTCCTTCCCAATCCGCGTGGTTACACGTGCCATCATCCCCTTCGCTCCGTGCAAATCAGACAGCTGGGAGATGGTTTGGACGTTTGGACGCTCAAACATGGTTTGTAGTGGAGAGCGTCCCTATACATATATATACTCATCGATTTGATTATTAATAAAAAAAAATTAAGGATTATTTAAGGTGGATACTTCTATGATTAGCTATTTTTGGTATGGATGCACTAGATACTTTTTTGGTAACATGGCTATTTAAGAATTATGTTTTTTTTCACTTACTTTTTTCCATCCATTTCTGTTAAAAATCTTCGTTAGGGGGACGCGTAAAGAAAAAAAATACCCTTTGTTGTTAAATGAGTTATTAAAATTGGATTGAAAATACTTAAATACTCTTGCCTAACATTCTAATTTTCAAATTAATGTCATTGCCCCCCATTTTCTCTGCCCTCAACTACGGAAAGCACAAATGCAATGTTGCTAATCAAATATCCATCATTGTGTGGGGCAAACAATATTGCAAACACTGAAACAAACGAAGCCCAATTCAATCCAAACAATTCCCATAACAATCAAGACCTCAATTTCATATAAGCGTTTCGAATTGAGAAAATTGGGAAAAACCTGAGCACGAGAGCAAGAAAATGAATACGGGAGAAGAGGGAGGAAAGTGTAGGTCTGTAAGTACTCGCAGCCGCATTAGGAAATGCAGAGGAAGTAGTCGGCATCCCAGACGACGGTGGATTCGACGGCGAATGAGGTATATGGGAGGAGAAAAATTCGAGGCCGAGACACCCAATTTCAACAGGTTGGGTCCCTAACAAGCGACGCCTTCTTTCCTGAAGTCGTCGTAGGTGAACCCATCTTTGGTGACAATCCTCTTTAAGACGAGTGTGACGAGCTCGTACTCCGGCGGCGTCGTCAAGTAGAAGTAGGCAGTGGTTGTGTATGCAAAGGGATAAGATATACGGCAGAACCCATGGGTCCCATCGATCATAATACATACACCCCATTACAAAGCAAACGAAAGATCAGAAAACCCATAACTACCACATGGAGAAGAATCGGAATCAGAGATTTTGGGGAAACCCTCGAAGATGAATATGTTTTGGTTTGGTTCAATTCGTTGTTTTGTCGTTCTAAGTCGATTTTGATTTTTGATTTGGTATATTTTTGGGCAGGCGCTTCCTAGGTCGACATTCGTCTGGAAAGACCACATCACGCTTGTGAATGCTTATACATCCTACAAGTTTTTGAGTGGCGCAAATCGCAGAAAATCAATTATCATAAATCATCGAGAGAGAATAAGTTGTCGTTAATTAGGCGTAACAGAGCAGTCTGGTCGGAAACAACCAAGACGCTAGTCGAAAAACGCCAAATCATCTCCCTTATTTTGTTGTTGTTCTTCTGAGAGATTAAAGAGAGTGTGGAGAGAAAGAATGGATAACACACGTTTGAAAGTTAGAAGGAATTTCGAGCTTGCCTATTTCTTACATGTCACTTTTCAGGGCTCCGAAGACCACGGTGGAAACTATGGAGAGCATTATGAGGAAATTCCTTTGGCGAGGTAGGAATGGTCGGAGGGGTTTCGCAAAGGTGCGTTGGGCGGTGGTATCCAGGTCCAAGAAGATGGGGGCATGAGCATCAGACGTCTAGAGGAGGTCAACAACGCTTAGATGTTAAAATGGTGGTGGAGGTTCACCTTGAAACCGAATCCCTTGTGTGCAAAATACGGGTGGGACACGACAACTTGGTACATTTCTACTCTCCTTTTCTCCGGACATTCCTGATCAAGGGCATTGCAAAACATTCTGGGGCTGGTATCTCATCCAGCTTTCCCGAGAGTGTTTGGGAGCGGATATGTTAGATGAAAGTTGGGCGACGGCAGGCGGATCAGAATCTAAGACGACTACTGGCTGGGGGACTTCTGCCTCAAGGCCAGATTTTTGAGACTTTACAGTCGCGTGAGTACCCCATGTCATACAGTCAGTGAGGCATGAGTGTTGGTTGGCTAGTCGATTCCTACTTGTGGGAGACTCACTTCGAGGCCAGTAGAGGAGCTTGCCGAACTTTAACAGTCCTAGATACCAGGCGGCCAGAGGATGGCAGGGAGGATATCATCTTTTTGGTTCATGACAGGGGGGCTCCTCGGCGAGGAGAGGAGAAGTTTTTCCATGCTCACATAGAATCCTATGGTAGAATAGTTGGATTGGGCGGCCAGACTGGAGAACATGTCGGTTCCTCCAAACTTTAGGAGTTTCGGTTGGCTTGTTCTTCAGGGTGGCTTACCGACGAGAGAGGTTTGAGGGGTGTCTTTTTATTGGTCACCGGTTCTGCCTCCTATGAAGGGGTAGGTTGGAAACTAGCGAGCACCTTTTATTGACTTGCAGATGGGCACAGAGTTTCTGTTGGGAGATTTTTTTGTGGTGGAGTGTGCCTTATAACAGATCACAGTCGGTCTACAAACTCTTTATGGGTTGGACAGCCAGAGACACCGATAGAGGGGCACGGAGATCTTGGAGTAGGCTGATCACTATGGGCCTCTGGTACATTTAGGTTACCAGAAATGGCAAGATCTTCAGGGAGGAGGTGAAGACCCCATGCGACATTCTCTGATCGGTACAAATGTGTTCCTACACGATGATGCAGGCAGACGAGGGTCGTGGGATCCATGATTGGTCAGGGGAGCGCGCACTTTCTATCTGGTGTGTAAACTCGATGGCAATTTTGAGGTCGCTTCGCCTTTAGACTGGTACCTCTTCTTGTATTTCTTTGTTGGGGATTTTTGCCTAGAAGCTTGTGTTTATTTTTTTCCTATTTATATATGCTTTATTGCTAATAAAAAGAAAATAAGTGGCATTTTAGTCTAGCAATTAAATTAAAATATCAATTTATCTCTTAAGGTTATTTTAGTCATTTCACATATTAAAAATGTTAAAATTTAACAGAACCTGATGTAATTAATAACGGTGAAGAAATGGACTTCTCATAGGGCTGCCCATTTTTACATGGGACCCGACTCACCTGACGACCCAACCCGATTCACCCGAGACCCAACAAAACCGACTAAAAATTGGGTTGGATCGACCCAGCCTGATTGACATGTGAGTCGGGTCTCGGGTGTGATTTCCAAAACCACCGAGTAATCCGACTCACCCGACCCCATGTAGAAAGTTGGGCCAAGCTTATTATCACACCCAGACCCACACATCAGAGCCCAACCCAAGTATGTTTGTCTCCAAAGTTGGAGAGCTGAAGCTTATAAAGCTAATAATAAATTCATCCCTTTCTGATGTGCGATGTGTAACAAACATTTTAGAAAGGAAAAGTGACCAACTATTATGTTGCATTCACAAAACTCCCTCACTAGCACAGTCCAATCGTGTAATCCCACGTTAAATTAAGCCCAGTCATAGCTCATCACAACAAAGTCCATCAGGCTACATGGTGATGTCTAATAATAGAGAAAAGAGACTCATAGCGGATGTGAAAAGCTCCAATGTTTATGATGTGGGACTTTAATTGAGAATTGTGAGTTGGTGAAATGAGAAAGATGCGCGCGCCACTTAAACATGCCGCATGGCGTGTGGGTTTCTTTCCCTTTTTTCATTGTGTTTTGGAGTCCCGCATCGGTTGGGCATCAACCTTAACTCCTCTCCTCCCTCTATATAAGTCCAACTTATTTCAATTGAAAGAAAAAATGATCTAGCCTTGCTTAAGTCATTGGATGGATATTGAGTTAAATATTTTATTAAATTTGAATATATTATATATTCAAATTGAAAAAATATTTAATAGTTCAAATTATTTTTTGACTTAATTGAGTTCACCGGTTGTGTTGGGTTGTACCCGACTCACCCGACACCTGATTCACCCGACACCCGACTACCCAATCTCTAACTTGAGTCGAGTATTAAGTAAGGTTTACTAGACCCGACAGAGGTCGAGTCGGGTCCAAACTCGATCGGGTCTATCCAACCCGACTCTATGGACACTCCTAACTTCTTAGGTAGTCATGCTAACAAAAAAAAATCTGTGTACCCATCTTAGAAACATCTAATTCTAGGGGTATCCACCAGAAAATTTTCCTATAATTTACAGCCAATTAGTCAATACAATACAATACTTTATGCATTTATTATTCATATTTTAGATAATATATTATAGTTATAGAGAAAAAAAATCTGGTACAAACCCTTTCCTAGCGTCCAAATGTCTGAACCCTTCATCTGCTTGTCCATTTTTTCGCCAGCCATGATTACCCTGTTAGACACAAATAGACGGAAAGCTGAGGGCACGTTCGATGTTTCACCATACCGAGAGCTGAGGGAATGTTCAACTTTTCGCTAGTTTACCTAACATATCGTGTGTATTCAGTTCCGAGTTACTTTTTGTTAAATCTCATTGTAGAACTTAGTTAGCGATTTGGGCTGTGGCGATATCGCTTGCGAAAGGGATTCGAGCTTAGGTTCCGCTTTTATTCAGATATGTATACACCTTTGTGATGTGTTATATGTATGTGTTGTTTCGATTATGTGATTTCGAGATTTTTAGTAGGGTTTCGTATAGATTCAAAACATATTTAATGTGATTGTTGTGACTTTTCTCGTTTTTGTGTGATTGTTGTTTTGTTTTTTTTTCAAAATAGGTTGAATATGATTGCTGTGATTTTTTTTATTTTTGTTCTGATTGATATTATTTTGTGTGCCATTTTGTAGAATTACAATGGCCAGGGGTAAAGAGATCTGAGGTGTGTTGGGAGTCAACAGTCATTGACGAATATTATAGTCGGTGGTAAGTTGAATATCGCCAATGGTGGTAGTTTTGTAGTGGATCACTAGTTTGTCCCTAGTAATTGTTATGCATTGTGTTATACGGTTTTGTGGTTATGGTTCTACAAGTAACTTGAGTAGGCTCTACATTAGATATGTATTCTACCATATGAAAAAATGTTTTATGAATGTGCAGATGCTAAATCTGCTCTCACTAGGTTTGCAAGCGACGCCCCCGCTTGCCGAGTGCTTGGAAAGGATGAGGTTGAAGGCAACCCAAAAGGGAAAGAGGAAGACGCGTGTCCAAGGTATGGTCAGTTTTCAAAAATTTAAATGTTGAATCTGACTTGTTTGCGTAGACCATGGATGCAATTAAATATTTTGAATTGTGTAACCTATGTTGTGTGTATGATGTATTGATTAGAAAAACCGATGTAGGAATTCATTGGCCCTGGTGGGAATGAAAGCAAAGAAAATCATACAAAGTAGAACCCATATTGAGCGTTAGTAGAGTTTTTTTTATTGAATTATGTAGAACATGCATAGCCTGTTGAGGACCGTGTAGTCTGCAAATGTAATATTATGAGTTTTGTGTGTCTAATATGCAACTACTGAACCCGGGGACAGTGATTTTAAGAAGTACCCCCACCTGCTTCCCGCCTTACAATTCTGAGGCCAGTTCCGACGAAGGCAAAAACCAAGCAAAGAGGAATGGATGGGGGAAAGAAAACAAAGATTGACATCCATTTCAAAGTCTGAGCCACGACCAATGATTTTGTTCAAGTCGTGAGCAGTTTTACTCGCGAGCAGATCCAAGATGTGAACGAATTAAGGTTCGGATATTGTCTGGGCTTGAAGATCATGGAATTCCTTCTAAATTTGTGTGAATGGCTTGTAAAGTTTTGGTAAGGAATACCATAATGTGCCGACAACGAAGGTTATTGCATTGTTGCAAAATTACCCTTTGGGTGGCGTGTGTTTCAAATTGAACTTCCTCGTGGTCGTTGCGTCTTTGTTCGTGTACCATTGCACATGCACATATTCAAACTAGTAAATGTGGAAAGACGTGATCGATAGACTGGACCAAGCTTACCAGTGGGGCTGGTGCAATGTCGTGTTGTCTAGTATAGTCAAGGCTAGGGAGATTTGGTCTGTGGGACATTTTTATGCTGGGATAATGGCTTTCATGTTGGTAAGTGGTTTTAATTGTGGCGTAACAATGTTTAGTTTCTGATTGACATTTCAAATGAGCTGACTCAATAGGCCCTATATTGCAGATGTTTTATCTTAACATGATTATGTACATGGAGAAGGCGGTAGACTGGACATCTCCTGTGTTGCTTGGGCGGACCAATGAACTTGTCACTCAGATGGTAACTGTGAAGAGAGCGAACAATAATTTTGGGACCATGCACAAAGTCATGGATAGATTCCTAATGCCTAGTTTTTTTAGGGGGCGGTTCGGGGGACCTCCTGACCACATGTCCAACTTCGAAGACCAGGACATCAACGACCATGAACCGCTAGCAGGAACAGACGTCGGAGGGAACACCGATGTTAGTGGGAATTCGAGGGAGGAGGTATTGTCAGTGTTTAACACTATCAATATATAACTATTACTAATTTTCAGTAGAACCCAAAACGATTTTGTGTAGAACTTATAGCTTTATGTTATGTGACTGGAACTTTATTTTTTTTCATCCAGGACATGAGAAGGTTGTGCGAGTTATACTCCAACAGTGCATGACACGTGGAGGAGTCCAAAGTGGTCAACCATAAGCTTAATCCTTAGATTGTAGGGAGCAAATCAGTCGAGCAGGGTACCCCAAAGAAGGGTTCAATGACGCCACAGCTGGGGTTGTTTTTAACGATCCGTGGTTGGAAGAACCACACATTAAGGAAACAATGATATTCCTTGCCGACTTTCATTCAAACCTACTCCCTCACACAATTCTAAGGATTGTGGATATATGACTTTTCGCATTGGCCTTTTCTCAGTGTTTCCCTACATTGAACTCCTCGGTTTCGGAAGATACTTCGATGGTGTGTGCATGAAATGCATGATGAGGGACATTATGACCCTGCTACTCCACTGGCATGTTTTCTCCTTGTGTTTGGAACTGAAGAAGAGGACTTTCAACGAAATCAGGTGATGTGAAAATTTGCAGGTATGCCATTTGTGTAGTGGTGGAGGAGCCACATATTGTTGTTTCCAAACCAGCGAGCAAGCGGTTGAAAACCAATACGAATCGATTCGAGCTTGCTGATGGCTAAAGACCCGATGATCATTAGGTTGTCATAGGACCTCGCAAATTGAAGAGGCTCAAGGTACGATCGTGCATTATAATGTCCCCGCATCGGGGCTTCAGCACAGACATCTACTTTATACCCGATGACCATAAGGCGATGTTTTTCGACTGGGCTACACAATGTGGAAGAACTCATGCTGGGTAAGATCATTTATGTTTTATTGTTTAGTTATATTAGGAGATTGTTGATTTACTGATTTATATTGTAACACACAATGCTTAGTAGGGAGTTTATTATCTACTTGAAGGATCACATAGGCAGCCTGGTTTTGGACCACGTTGGATCCATGATCAGGGACAGTTGGGTTGATTATTTTGTAATCAGCCTTTGAGTTAGGTACCTCCATTGTTTGGAACAACAAGTTCATGACCCAAAAGTACCGCACAGAGTATTCCTAGGTTTGTACACATGTGTGAGTAACTGCCCATTCATTCATATAACTTTTTACGTATTATGGGTAGAACTACTTGTTAATGAGGTAGAATGTATGCAGGTGGCGCTTTTCCATGATAACTATCGACGAAGCAATTGAAGCATGCCTGGGATGTGATGGGGTTCAGGAACCATAAGAGTTTGTAGTCCTGCCCGAGCATTACAACTGGCCAAAATTATGTGTATTTTCATTTTGTTTCTAGATTATAGGTGTCGACTCTTTAGTATTGATACATTTACATTTTGTGGTTATTTTGGTTGAACAAGAAATTAAGTACATCTGAATTCTTTGTCTTGTACGTGGAGTTTTACAAAGTGTGATATGCATAACCAGATATGGAATGTATTAACTTTTTGATAGTATTAACTTACAAATTTATTAGTCGTAGAACTATATGAAGGTAAATGTGGAACTATGATCGTCACTTTGTAGAATGCTCATGCAGATTAGTTCTGTGTCTGTCATAAATTGACTTGTAGAATGTTAACAAATTGTATGAAGAACGTAGACTCTATGTTTGAATAACCTAGAGAAATGCATCCACAACATGCAGAAGAGGCCTAATGGACCACAATGCATGTAATTGACAGTTTCAAAACATTTGTAGTTGATAGTTTTAATTGAAATGTATCACAATGCACGTAGACAATCATCCATTATTAGGTAGAACCTATTGACTTTGAATGTAAAACCCTTGATAGAGTTCAGAATTATCATCACATGTTTAATAGCACAACATATCTTATCCACACAAATTGAAAAAAAGTTTAAGTGGAAGGTGTTGTGAGGTCAAAAGGTCTCGTTTCGAGACCGTTTAACCTCACAATTCGGTGCATTTGTGTCCGATAGTGGCCGAGTCAGGCCCGGGAGTACATATATTATGCTTTTTGGTGTTTTGAGGTGCGTACGCAGGAACGGGAGGAAAAATGGCCAAAACAAGGCGCCGAGCAAAAAGTCGAAGGGCGTTGACCAAAGGGTCGGGCAGAGGCCCTTAGCCACGATGTGCCTTCTTTAGTCACGATCGTCCCTCAGCCAACCACGATCGTGCCTCCCCTTTAAAATATATTGGCGAATTATATTCAACTTACAGTGGGCACCCCCGAACTCAGTCACGACGGAGACACGATCGTGCCCTCGTGAGGCACGATCGCCCCTTTAAGACCCACGATCGTGGCTTTATGGGGTAAAGGATCGAGGCGATTCAAAATATCTTACCTGCCCCGAGTCACAATCGTGCCCGACGAAGCCACGATCGCCACCATGACCAAGTCACGATCGTGCCGCTTCCTGCCCACGATCGTGACAAAGACAGAGGCACGATCGTGCCTTGCTAGTCACGATCGTGACCGCCCTCAGATCAGAAAACTATAAAAGGGTTGCAGCCACTTTCTGAAGGGGAGGAAAAAAAAGTAGAGAGAGAAAACGAGACCAAGGAGATTTCAGCCATTTCTCAAGCGTTCTTCGTGGTTTCTCAAGCGTTCTTCATCTTCCTCGACACCAAGGACACCGTTAGTTCTACCGTTCTTCATCACACATCGAAAACACACCTTGCTCGGGATTCCAAGAGCATTTTCTATCCATTTACTCTTCGTTCTTCATGTTGTTTATGTGTATCATTGTAGTTACCATGTTGTTGCTAAGCTTGAGCACCATGGTTGTGGGCTAAACCCCTTAGCCATGGGTGCTAGACAATATGAAATGTGAATGTGAAGTTTATTGAGATTAGTGTTTTATTGAATGATAAATGTGTTGTGTGGAGTGTTGTTTGAATGCATGTGTTGTTTAAGTGACGTTTTACAATGTATGATTGAGGTGTTCTATCCGATACCGAAAGGGAAGGATTAGAACCCGGACTTAGCATCCACTGAGGGTTGTAGGCTCAAGACCGTGTCTTGGCACCTTCTCGTAACCCTTAGCCTTTTATTGTCGATTGTATGCGATCTCGAGTTTTCTCAATACCGAAAGGGCACGGGAACACTCGAGATTAGGCCAACCTCATTACCGAAAGGCGAGGTCGGCATTTAAGACATAGGCTCAACCGACCGTTTATTCAATAGATTGCATATTTCTCGAACTTGTTCACTTGATGATTGTCTAGCACCCTAGGCGTTTTAATCCATACGTTATCATTATCGCGCTTGTTATCGGTGTCATAATTGCAAACACGTTTATTAACTAATCGTAAACCCCATATTAATTCCTGTGGACCGACTCGGTATCTTACCGGATCATATAAATTTATTACTTGCGACCCGTGTGCACTTGCACGTGGAAACCATTGTGCGACGTTATCACGTCACATTTTGGACCAACAAGTTTTTGGCGCCGTTGCCGGGGATTAATCGGTCTACGATTGGTAAATGCTTGTGTATGTGTTGTTGTGATATTGATATCGTTCAGTGTATTTGAAGGTACTTATTTGGTACATGACCCGAAGCTCGGGAGTGCCAGAGTTTAATTGCAACCCAGAAATCGAAGCTTTGTGTCGGAGAAACAACGCTTTGAGGAAGCGTGTTAGTGGAAATCTGGCTCAACAAAGAAGTATGGACGATACTCCCGCTAGAGTGGAACAAAGACCTCCCATTTTGGGACGGGATAGGGAAGAAGTTCCCGCAGAGGGAAACAATAATGAAAGGTCACACTTTGGATCCGAGGATCACGAAGACTACTATGCCGAGGATGACGACATGCCTCCGTTGTCTCCGCTTCCCCCTAGAGGACCGCGAGGGAGGAGGGGAAGAGGAACTCCACGACCTCGTCAAACTAAACATAGACGAAGGGTAGATCACGGTTACCAAGCTCTGGATTTCGAGCTTACATCAGTAATGCTAAGTCTATTGAGGACTAACCCACAGTTCATGGGCAACAATACCGATACCCATAATCATCTCAAGCTTCTTGAAGACGTCGTGGAAACTACGGCCAGTGGTTATCCGGAGGATCTAGTCAAGATCAAGCTACTTCCCATCTCTTTGGGAGGGGCGGCAAAGGCATGGTACATGACGCTCCCTCTTCGAGAGAAGCGAGATTGGGTAAGCCTAGAGCGAGCATTTCTGTCAAAATATGTACCTCCTCGAAAAGAGGGCTTACTCCGGAAGGAAATCAACAACTATACCCAACTCCGGGGTGAAACTCTTGGAGAGACGTGGGAAAGATTTAAACAGTTGCAGAGGAAGTGTCCGGACCATCAAATCTGTGATGAGGTCTTGAACAAGACATTCTACTGGGGTCTGAATCAAGCGTCTCAAATGGCGATGAATACCGGTTCGGGAGGGTCACTTCTATCTATAGCCCCGGGTGCAGTGTTTGATGTGGTGGAGCAAGTTGCGCTCCAGAGCTATGAATACAATGAAGCATAAGCGGTCCAGAATAACCAAGGATCATCCTTCGCACGAAAAGGAGAAGAACAGGAGACCATGAAAAGTCTCTCAAACAAGATGAACAGGCTTCTTAACATGGCGCAAGGAGATCAAGGATGGAACTTGAGGCCTCAAGTGGGAGTAAATCGCATGGACTACAACAACAACAACAACAACCACAGCAAGGGTAACTTTGGGGGACAAGGAAATGCACGGGGATACCAAGATTGTCCGGTGCAGAACCACCCCCAAGGATATAGAAACAACTACCAAGCGAGACCACATGCCAATGCTAGTAGCTATGGCAGAGTGTATCCGGATCGTCCCCAAGGTGGCAACAATAGCCAAAATAACCGTCTGTCAACCTACGACAAGGGTCAACACTCCAATTCCAAGGGCGATGAGTCGCTAAGAGATGTGTTAGAGGCCTTCATAAAAAGCCAAACGGTGGTGACCGATGAACTAAGAAGAAACCAGAGGGACAGTGAGGCACGATGGGAGCAACGTAATGCTCAAAGACCAGCGGGAACTCTTCCGAGTAACACCGAGTGTCCGCAGGACAATGGGAAGAGGCATGTCAATGCCATCTATGTTGGTACAGAGGTGAGCGCCTTGTCTAATTCCCAACCCCAGAAGATGAAGGACCCCGGAAGCTTTGTAGTGCCTATCGGGATAGGCTCGTCTCAACTAATGGCACATTGCGATGTAGGTGCCCAAGTGAGTATGATGCCTCTGACTTTGTATAAGAAGCTTGGGTTGACAAGCATGAAAAAGATGAAGATAGTGTTGCAACTCGCCGATCACTCAGTGGTCACCCCGGCTGGAGTTGTTCAGAACCTATTGGTGAAGATAGGCAACCATCAGGTGCCTACAGACTTCGTTATTCATGACTACAAAGCAAGCCAGGACGTGGACCTCATCTTGGGAAGACCGTTTCTAGCAACCACAGAAACTTGCATCAAGGTCAGAAGCGGAGTGCTAACAATGTCCATTGGAGGTGAATCTATTACCTTCAAGAAGTCGACATCCGGTGAAAGGTTAAGTCCTAAAAAGAAGGAGAAATGGACGGGTGTGGTTTCCAAGAAGAAAGTGGAAGTAGACCTGAGACGGGGAAAACAAGAAGATGGGTCAAGCTCTATGAGTTACGAAGTAAAGGTCGTATCTGTGGTTGAGGAACTCGAAGAAGTTAAGTTCGAGAAGTTTTTGTTTGATGAACTCGGGGATGAGGCTAAGGCCGAAAAAGAAGCAAAAACCGTACAAGAAATAGCCGTGCTAGAGACGCACGAGAAGTTGGGAGCTAATACTCTCGGAAAGAAGCAGTCTCCTTGGAACCGGAGGAAGAGGAGCAAGAAGAAGAGGAAAGGCGTTGTGACGCCAAAAGCAATAAAGACCTACAAAGGCAGTGGAGACCACTCCATTTGAGGCTTGGCAAGGGAAAGCTCCCAAGTTGTCTTTCCTCAAGATCTGGGGGTGCGACATTTACGTCAAGTGGTTGCTTGGTGATAAACTCGAACCCAAGGCAGATAAGTGTGTCTTTGTAGGGTACCCCAAAGGAACCATGGGGTACTACTTCTACAAACCCGAGGAAAACAAAGTCTTTGTTGCTCGAGGTGGGGTTTTCTTGGAAAGAGAATTCTTATCCAAGAAACCCAGTGGGAGTCCTGTGCTTCTTGAAGAAATTCGAGAAGACACAGAACAGCCTGCAGAGATTGTAGAGGTACCCGATGAGGTAAATGATCCAAGTCCTATTCCAACAAAAACTCCTGTAGGACCAAGGAGGTCTGAAAGATCTTGTCAAAACCCAGTCAGATATGGCTTCTTAGCCACAGAGGGTAATGACTTGATAGTTGTAGATCAGGATGATCCCACAACAGTTCAGCAAGCCTTGGCCAGTCCCAACTCAAAAGAATGGCAGAATGCCATGGATGAGGAAATGAAGTCCATGAAAGACAATCAGGTCTGGAACTTAGTAGACAGCACACCTGGGATAAAACCCATAGGTTGCAAGCGGATATTTAAGTTAAAGACAGATATGGACGGAAAGCCTCAGACTTACAAAGCAAGACTGGTTGCTAAAGGTTATCGTCAAATCCAAGGTATGGACTATGATGAGACTTTTTCACCAGTAGCTATGATTAAGTCGATTCGGATGATGTTAGCCATTGCAGCATATTTCGATTACGAGATATGGCAAATGGACGTCAAAACCGCATTCCTTAACGGGAATTTGTAGGAGGATGTCTATATGACCCAGCTAGAAGTTTTTGCCGATCCTAAACATCCAGAAAATGTGTGTAAGCTGCAACGATCCATTTATGGGTTGAAGCAAGCTTCCAGGAGTTGGAACTTACGCTTCGATGAAGCTGTAAAAGAGTTCGGGTTCATCAGAAATCCAGATGAACCCTGTATCTACAAGAAGAGCAGTGGGAGTAACATAGTGTTCCTGGTATTGTATGTCGACGATATACTGATCATGGGAAATAACGTCCCAACCTTGCTTGAGACCAAAGCTTGGTTAGGGAAGTGTTTCTCCATGAAGGACTTAGGAGAAGCCGCTTACATTCTAGGGATCAGGATCTATAGTGATCGATCCAAGAGAATTTTAGGTCTAAATCAGAGCACCTATATAGATAAAGTGTTGAGAAGATTCTCAATGCTTGACTCTAAGAAAGGGAACCTCCCGGTAAGACATGGCATCAAGCTCAGCAATAATTAGTGTCCTAAAACACCTGATGAGCTTAAGAAGATGGAGAGAATTCCATATGCTTCGGCAGTGGGATCCATCATGCATGTCATGATCTGTATGAGGCCTGACGTATCGTTTGTCCTCAGCTGTGCCAGCAGATTTCAGTCTGACCCAGGCCAAGATCACTGGACTGCCGTCAAGTGTATCCTCAAGTATCTGAGGAGAACAAAGGACGCCTTCTTAGTATATGGCGGGATAGAACGATGTGGGTCAGGAGCTTCTTGAGTGGATTAGATGTACTGCCGCTAACGTCTGATCCCGGGAACTTATGTTGTGACAACACGGGGGCCGTAGCACTTGCTAAAGAGCCCAGATTTCACAACCGGACCAAGCACGTCGAGAGAAAGTATCACATCATCAGAGAGATGGTTGATAAAGGCGAAGTAGAGATAAGCTACGTTTCAACGCATGATGATCTAGCTGACCCCTTAACTAAGAAGCTACCGCAGCCTAAGCATGAGGAACATGTCAGGGGAATGGGTTTAGATTGGAATACCAATTGGGTCTAGGGCAAGTGGGAGACTGTTGGGTTTTGTGCCCTAGCACAATGTATTTTCAATCTAATCATATAATAAAGATTATTAGTGGAATAAAAATCGGCATACATATTACTAAGTGTTGTAGTAATATCTTAAGTATGATTTGATTTGTATAATTGATGTGTCAACACATAATAGTAGATCTACAGATCAGACAAAATCTTACTTAAGCAGTCCCCGATCAGAATAGCTTCATAAGAAGCGATCGGTATGAGGCTAACTCTGAATGATCACGCTCTACTGATCATGGCCAGAAGGGGGCCAGAGTTAGGTCATAGTATCACCAGTCAGGGGTGATATAGGACAACCCGAATCATGAGTATGTTACATAGACACAGTCATGAACATACTCATATGTCAGATCATGAAATCACATCCTCAGACCGAAGGACCATTGAGGTCAATATGTAATGAGTGACGAGTTTGACTCAGTCTAACGTCTCCTGTAAAAGGGTTACAATAACGGCTGTGATTGGCTCGATCACAAGTTACATAAGTTGACTCAATGGATTGCTGAAGGATTTATCCCTCATACGGACGTGTGAGCAGATATCAGTTTGGCCACTTGATGAGTACAACTGAAATAAAATAGCATGGCCATGCAGTCGATACATAGTATCAGTGATAATTCAGTTAACTCAGAATCAAGAAACAGGACAATAAAACGAGGATGACTTGTCTATGCCTCGTGGTTGTCAAAGATATCAAGAGGATAAAAGGATAGATTCATGAACGACAAGGTTAAGTCGAAATCTCGATAATCACAAGCGTTGGGTAATCATGATGTCTTGCTAGAGGCCACTCATGATGGAAAGGGTAAAATGGTAATTTTACCAGTCCGCCGATATGTTGTGAGCCTAGAGGGTCACACACTAAAGGCTGAGTAAAACGGATGGAATCATATGGAGGAATCATGAGAGAGACAAAATCCGGTTTTGGATTAAACCGGATTAGACCGATTTCGGTTTAGGATTAAACCGGAATCAAGAACGGTTTAGCAAGACTAATTAATTATAATCTAATTAAATAGATTTAATCAAATTAGCTAAACTGGGCTTAGCTAGAATGGGCTAAGCCAGAATGGGCTTCTCTACACAATTAATAAAAAGCTTTGAGCTTTAAGCTCATTAAGGCCTTTAATTAATTAAAGTCCAAAAAGGGTTATAAAAGGGAAATTTTCAGATCTGAAAATTAAGCAATTTATTTTTACAAACCCTAGCCGTCTTTCTCTCTCTCTCCTTGCCAGATTCGGCCGGCCCCCTCCATCCCCGTTCCGTCCGTTTTGCTTGCTTCGATCTTCTAGTAAGGATCGTTGTGAGTATCCCCGGATTGCTCTTCCTGTGTGGACGATCTTTAGAGGTTACTAAATCCAATTTAGTAACAAGGAGATTTTGATTCAAGGTAATACTTAATTTTAATCTAGTCTATATCTCATGATCAATTCATGATCATGCAAGATCCGTATTAAAACATGGAACTTTGAGGTTAATTTCTTGTATGGGCATGAAATTAATTGTCTGGAACCCTTAAATAATTCATTCACCAACGTGACGGTGCGGAGGGCAAAGGACCCACAGTGGAACTGGTGGAAGCCACCGGATTGCACAGAGCCCAAGATTGGAAGAGCGGTATAGAAACAGTCGTATCGTCGGGCTAACGACGTTAAACAAATGCGCTATTGGGAGGCAGCCCAAGTTTCTAAACTCATCCTTGTAAATTCTCGCATTTTAGTTTGTTTGGTTAATAGCAATGCACTAATCGTTGTTTGTTTATCGTATGAAGGAACCGGTGCAATCACGACGCCCACGGCGTACACCTCTACTTCGCAAATGAACAAGTCAACACCCGGGTCAACCCATCAAGCCAAGTCAACCACACTATTTCGAGAAAGGTAGTATGTACTTTCTCCTAAGTTTATTGAGTTGAGTTGATCCTGCTAAAGGCTTGTGATCGCCTTGTAACCTTGAATGGTTTGCCCCTCTATGCGGGTTGTTGTGCTATGATTAGTAGTATTGTCGGTTTTAGTTGTTTAAGTGTGTCGCCGTGAAAGTAAGGCGCGTTTGAGTCGTAAGTGTGGTGTGTACGGGGTACACACCATTGTCGGGTTTAATTAAGTTTGGGTGTAGTAATACCCTAAGTGTGGTGTGTGTCCCACACCCCACTATTGAGTCTAGGCTTTGTAGAGTATGTGTGTTTTTCTTTGTGCAGCTGATTTGATGTTCTTTCATAATGAAGAAGGGCAAAAAGCAAGACAAGAGAGGAGAGTCACGAGAGAGTTTTAGGGAAAAGCTAGGCCCCACCAATCACCCTTTGGTCAATAAAGGGAGCTCTTTCCCTCTCTCTCCATTCCATTGCTCTAAGCCTTCTCACAAGTTCAAGAAATTCTCCCGAGTTTCATCTTCATCATTCCCTCGTCCAAAAATGAATCAATGGGAATTAGTACTAAATTCCTCATCCTCATCGGATGACGACGAGGGAAACTCGTCGGCGCCAAGGTGGCCGGTGAACTCGCCGGTACCCGAGGATAGTCCCACCCCGCCGGAGGATCCGATGATCCATATTGAGAGCCGGTTCGAGGAAATCATAGTGGATATCATGACGGTCCGAGAGGATATTAAGGATTTCAAGGAGGACGTGCAAGCGCAGTTGACGGACATCATGGAAATGCTAAGCAACTTGACTGCGATGTTGCACAGAAGAACTCAGAGGCCGCCTACGGCCAGGTAAGAAGGAAGAAGGTAACGTTAATCATTTGTACATATGTGTTAGTTTCGGTTTATGGAGTCTTAGGGTAAATCGACCCCGAGTGTGGGGTTAAGTGTGGTGTGTCTCACACACCACAATTGAGTCATTTAACAAGTTTCAAAATAAGTCTAAGTGCAGGTTATGGGTTCGAGTGCTCTACGTGGGAAGAAGAAGAAAAGGATGGAAAAGGCAAGAAATTTGGGCTAGGCACGATCGTGACCATGGAGCCACGATCGTGGGTTGGGAGAAAGCGTTGAGTCACAATCCTGCCCCTCCAGGGACGATCGTGACCTGGAAAAATAAGTCGAGTCACGATCGTGCCCTCCCCAGGGACGATCGTGGCTGAATATATTCAATTTAATCCCAACTTACCGTGGGCTCCCCCGATCTCAGTCACGGGGGAGTCACGATCGTGACCCAAGGATTTTTGGCGAGTCACGATCGTGCCTCTGCGCGTATATAGGGTTTTCAGACCCTTTCTTCTTCACTTTTTCGCGAACCCTAAAGTCTAGAGAGCCGCCAGCAGCCGTTTTTCGCAGGAAATCCGCCAAATCTCGCCGAGTCTTGCCGCCAATCTTCAGAAAATGGTAGTCCCTTCATTCCCCACTCCTTTCCCAAGCTTTATTTGTTTTTTTCACCAATTTTTGCCCACAAAACCTCCACAAAAACCACCCCCACCATAGATTCCAGCCACTTCTCACCGGCATTAGCTGCTAAACCGACCACACTCCCCTACACACTCCTCACCCTACACTCTACCCAAACCTCCACATAAAGCCCACCCTTTACCTTTTTCCGGCGACTTTTCCGGCGACATAGGCCGGTAGCTTTAGGCACTCACTCTCACGCTCACTCTCACTAGCTCCACCTCCTTGCAATGACACCTAAGAAACCTACAGACCAAACCCGTGCAAACCTTGTGAGCAAAAAGGCTCAAATCGCCGGTACCGGCACCTCGGGCACAAGAGCACCTCCTGCTCAACAAGCTGCCCGAATCCCGGTTGAGACGCCCAATATGGCATGTCTCATGTTCAACACCGTAGGCCCGTACAAGCGAAGGTACGAGGCATTTGAAGACCGGGTGGTGATGACCGGCCGGTTTTTCAACGAGTACCTATGCCGGAGTTTAGGCATTTGGGAAGAGCTGCACGAGAAGGCCATTCGGCTAGGATGGTCGGGGATGATGACATGGAGGCCCCCGGTCTTCGAAGATTTGACCCGAGAATTCTTTGCCACCGTGGAGCCGGTGAACAAGGAGAAGACGGAGATTTCCTTCCGGGTGTGTGGGAGGAAGTGTAAGATGACCAGAGATGACCTCACCTCCATGTTTGGCTTCTCGGAGGGAGAAGCGCCAGAGTTGAGTCTTTCCAACAGCGAGATGTGGTATCACATCACGCTGAATCAATATTGGGAAAAGACCAACAAGGCCAAGGAAATCCCCGAAGACCAGCCCGGGATGCTTATGCTGCAGCGGTTCCTCGCGGGAACACTATTCTGTAGAGAGAACGGTCAATACGACGTTACTCTCAAAGAATTGTAGATTCTGAACGCGTCTCGCACGGACACGAGGGCGCCTTGGGAGAGGGCCATCTGGGACCAGTTGCTCGAGATGCCTTCGAGACAGCCGGGAGGCATTGGAGCGGGTTGCTTAGTCACTCAGATCGTCTGGGGGCTTGTCAGCGGGGTGAACTACCCCACGGGCCCTCCTATCTTCGAGAATGAGGCAGTTCGAGGTCAGGAGATCAGGGGGTCGACCTTCGGCGAGATAGTGAAGGAGAGCTACCCTCGGCTGGAGCGGATCCGGATCAAGATCCAGAACAGGCAACCGCTGCTGACAAGGATGGCACCAGAGGACAGAGCGAGAGCCCGGGCAGCTGCAGCACGGGCAGGCAGAGCCCAGGCGGGAGGAGCAGAAGCAGAGCAGGAGCCGCAGCAGGAGCAGGACGAGGATGTGCTCGCCATGATGAGGGCGATGCGCATCCAGCAGCGGGAGGATTCCGAGCGGTCTCGGCATGAGTGGGCGAGGATGCATGCCTTCCAGGGGCACGTGGACCAGACGATGTACCAGCAGCACCACGACATGTGGGGCATCGCGAGCTTCTACCAGTCGTGATTCCAGGAGCATCCAGCTTTCCAGGGAGCTGCTTTCCCGGCCCCGTCCGGCCCTTACATGCACTTCCACTATCCGGACACAAGTGGAGCAGGCCCGAACGGTGCCCATGACCAGGCAGAAGGAGGAGAAGGTGATTTCCTCTACGACGACCCGACGTATTGAGAGGTATCATCTAGTGTTGTCGGTTTTAGACTTGTTAAACTTTGAAACTTTTTGTTAAACTTATGTTATTTTGGGTCGGTTTGGAGACCCTTATTTTGGTGATGTATGAACTATGACATGTTTAAGTTATATCTTTGCATTTGACATGTTTAGTTTTATTTTGCTAAATTGAGGGTTGTTTGATTTTGAGCATGTGGGGCACTTTGCCCAAGTTGAGATTTTCGTGAGCATGATGTTTGTGATGGCATATTAGTGTAATGTCGAATTGGGGATAATTGTGAAAAAGGCCATCGTGGGCCAAAGTGTATGATCACATTATAACACGTTGTGTGTGATGCTATACTTTTCATTTACATTATATGCATCCTCATCAATGCTTCGTGATTTGTGTTAATGGGTTGACCATGTTGGCTTCGGCCAAAAAGATCATAGACCAAGGGAAATGATTCGTAGGCATCCTGTCGGACCGTTGAGTAAACCATGAAATAACCCTTTATCCGCCATCCGTAGTACCCTCTCTTGCCAAAATGCCTTGTTTATGAACCTTACATGTTGAAACCTAAACTCATTAGCCTAACTTTAACACGAACCCGAGCTTCTCATTGCTTATTTGCTTCAACGAGTGGGGGGGAAGGGTTAGTTCAATTGTATAGGAATGAAGACGGTGACATGGGGTTTGGGAAAAAGTAAAGGTAAAAAGGCCATTGGAAGAGAATATCATTGCTAAAAAGACAACAAATGTGACACTTCGGAAACTGCTGTGTTTCGGGTTTGAGGACAACAAAAGAAAACAAGATAGTGTAAGTGAAAAATTTGGCATGCCGGAAGATCCTAATGAAGGAGAGCAAAAATGCCGAAGGAAAGAAAAGCACTACGAAAGGAAAACCAACAAACCGAACCCGGACGAAAGCCCAAATGCAAATCGCCAAAGTGGTTGAAATTTAGCATTGTGGAGCAAACCAAAAGCAGAGGAAAGTGTCGGTGATCAAAGCAGAAAAAGATGGGAAAGGATGATTTGGGGTAAAAGGGGTAACAAGTGATTGACAACGAGTCTTGGGGAGAGATTGAAGTGTAACGGGGTTTGTGAGGTTGAGGCAACTTAGGAATGGAGCACCATTGATCTTCCTGAATTATCCCTCTAAAACACCCACCCGAGTCTTACCTACACTACAAGCCAAATAAGCCCTACCGTTATGGATTCACCTTTGGCTATGGTCTAGTGATCATCGGGATCGGTTCGAACCATTAATATGTGATCACCAAAGTATTGAGGAAAAGGGATTTATCTGATGCATGTTGTGTAAGGGCAAGTGTTGTTTAGCATGTATGCGGAGTGAAAATGATACCCTTCGTGCACGTTGTCCTTTGCATGAGTATTTCGAGTTCACATGAATACTTACTTGCAATTATGAATTATGCCTATGGAGTCTCAATGTGTGTGTTAGGGATAGTGTTGTCTTGAGTCTAGTTAGTGTCTTGTTTTGTCGTTGTGATATAGTGGTAAGTTTTCCCACTTGTTTTACTTGTTTCGGTTCGGGGGAGTTTGCCTAAAACCCCTAAGAGATGCCGAGCTCCTCCTATTGAGTTGACTCAGGGTTCTTAACTCGGTGAATTTTGCAATACATTTGTTGACTTATCGGGACGATAAGTGTTTAAGTGGGGTGTGTTTGTTGTGGGGTCAAAAGGTCTCGTTTCGAGACCGTTTAACCTCACAATTCGGTGCATTTGTGTCCGATAGTGGCCGAGTCAGGCCCGGGAGTACATATATTATGCTTTTTGGTGTTTTGAGGTGTGTACGCAGGAACGGGAGGAAAAAGGGCCAAAAACGAGGTGCCGAGCAAAAAGTCAAAGGGCGTTGACCAAAGGGTCGGGCAGAGGCCCTTAGCCACGATCGTGCCTTCTTTAGTCACGATCGTCCCTCAGCCAACCACGATCGTGCCTCCCCTTTAAAATATATTGGCGAATTATATTCAACTTACAGTGGGCACCCCCGATCTCAGTCACGACGGAGACACGATCATGCCCTCGTGAGGCACGATCGCCCCTTTAAGACCCACGATCGTGGCTTTATGGGGTAAAGGATCGAGGCGATTCAAAATATCTTACCTGCCCCGAGTCACAATCGTGCCCGACGAAGCCACGATCGCCACCATGACCAAGTCACGATCGTGCCGCTTCCTGCCCACGATCGTGACCAAGACAGAGGCACGATCGTGCCTTGCTAGTCACGATCGTGACCGCCCTCAGAATCAGAAAACTATAAAAGGGTTGCAGCCACTTTCTGAAGGGGAGGAAAAAAAAGTAGAGAGAGAAAACGAGACCAAGGAGATTTCAGCCATTTCTTAAGCGTTCTTGAGCGTTCTTCGTGGTTTCTCAAGCGTTCTTCATCTTCCTCGACACCAAGGACACCGTTAGTTCTACCGTTCTTCATCACACATCGAAGACACACCTTGCTCGGGATTCCAAGAGCATTTTTTATCCATTTACTCTTCGTTCTTCATGTTGTTTATGTGTATCATTGTAGTTACCATGTTGTTGCTAAGCTTGAGCACCATGGTTGTGGGCTAAACCCCTTAGCCATGGGTGCTAGACAATATGAAATGTGAATGTGAAGTTTATTGAGATTAGTGATTTATTGAATGATAAATGTGTTGTGTGGATTGTTGTTTGAATGTATGTGTTGTTTAAGTGACGTTTTACAATGTATGATTGAGGTGTTCTATCCGATACCGAAAGGGAAGGATTAGAACCCGGACTTAGCATCCACCGAGGGTTGTAGGCTCAAGACCGTGTCTTGGCACCTTCTCGTAACCCTTAGCCTTTTATTGTCGATTGTATGCGATCTCGAGTTTTCTCAATACCGAAAGGGCACGGGAACACTCGAGATTAGGCCAACCTCATTACCGAAAGGCGAGGTCGGCATTTAAGACATAGGCTCAATCGACCGTTTATTCAATAGATTGCATATTTCTCGAACTTGTTCACTTGATGATTGTCTAGCACCCTAGGCGTTTTAATCCATACGTTATCATTATCGCGCTTGTTATCGGTGTCATAATTGCAAACACGTTTATTAACTAATCGTAAACCCCATATTAATCCTTGTGGACCGACTCGGTATCTTACCGGATCATATAAATTTATTACTTGCGACCCGTGTGCACTTGCACGTGGAAACCATTGTGCGACGTTATCACGTCACATTTTGGCCCAACAAGTTTTTGGCGCCGTTGCCGGGGATTAATCGGTCTACGATTGGTAAATGCTTGTGTATGTGTTTTTGTGATATTGATATCGTTCAGTGTATTTGAAGGTACTTATTTGGTACATGACCCGAAGCTCGGGAGTGCCAGAGTTTAATTGCAACCCAGAAATCGAAGCTTTGTGTCGGAGAAACAATGCTTTGAGGAAGCGTGTTAGTGGAAATCTGGCTCAACAAAGAAGTATGGACGATACTCTCGCTAGAGTGGAACAAAGACCTCCCATTTTGGGACGGGATAGGGAAGAAGTTCCCGCAGAGGGAAACAATAATGAAAGGTCACACTTTGGATCCGAGGATCACGAAGACTACTATGCCGAGGATGACGACATGCCTCCGTTGTCTCCGCTTCCCCCTAGAGGACCGCGAGGGAGGAGGGGAAGAGGAACTCCACGACCTCGTCAAACTAGACATAGACGAAGGGTAGATCACGGTTACCAAGCTCCGGATTTCGAGCTTACATCAGTAATGCTAAGTCTATTGAGGACTAACCCACAGTTCATGGGCAACAATACCGATGCCCATAATCATCTCAAGCTTCTTGAAGAAGTCGTGGAAACTACGGCCAGTGGTTATCCGGTGGATCTAGTCAAGACCAAGCTACTTCCCATCTCTTTGGGAGGGGCGGCAAAGGCATGGTACATGACGCTCCCTCTTCGAGAGAAGCGAGATTGGGTAAGCCTAGAGCGAGCATTTATGTCAAAATATGTACCTCCTCGAAAAGAGGGCTTACTCTGGAAGGAAATCAACAACTATACCCAACTCCGGGGTGAAACTCTTGGAGAGACGTGGGAAAGATTTAAACAGTTGCTGAGGAAGTGTCCGGACCATCAAATCTGTGATGAGGTCTTGAACAAGACGTTCTACTGGGGTCTGAATCAAGCGTCTCAAATGGCGGTGAATACCAGTTCGGGAGGGTCACTTCTATCTATAGCCCCGGGTGTAGTGTTTAATGTGGTGGAGCAAGTTGCGCTCTAGAGCTATGAATACAATGAAGCAGAAGCAGTCCAGAATAACCAAGGATCATCCTTCGCACGAAAAGGAGAAGAACAGGAGACCATGAAAAGTCTCTCAGACAAGATGAACATGCTTCTTAACATGGCGCAAGGAGATCAAGGAAGGAACTTGAGGCCTCAAATGGGAGTAAATCGCATGGACTACAACAACAACCACAGCAAGGGTAACTTTGGGGGACAGGGAAATGCACGGGGATACTAAGATCGTCCGGTGCAGAACCACCCCCAAGGATATGGAAACAACTACCAAGCGAGACCACGGCCAATGCTAGTAGCTATGGCAGAGTGTATCCGGATCGTCCCCAAGGTGGCAACAATGCTACCAAGCATTTCTCCCCCATCCCTTCTTATTTAAGAAGAGTAGTTTTGCCCTCTTTAACACCTATCTCTTTTGGAATGAAAATGTCTTCTCCTAATTCTTCGTATGACAACAACTCCAACCTGGGCAAGAGGGTCGACGTTGAGGACCTATGGGAGAAGACTAGCCGCCAGAGGGTTGCGACCGAGGAGGAGAAATAGCACCAAAATTTCGAAGCCAGGCTTACATGGGGTCGTCATCAGCCACTCATAGAGGACGACCTTCTTAACCTCTCGGACAACAGCGATGACCAGTGTTCATACCCAAGTTATGTCGGTTTTTAAGCAGGGGCAACAAGTCTCAAACGGAGGTCCAACGCATATGAGGTTAGCTATACCATCTATATTTTCAGATGTCCAATCAGATTAGTTGTTATTTACTAAATAAAATTTAGTTTTTTCTAAGAAAAATGATTTTTTATGAGTAACACACGCTATGCAAAAACGATTATAGATAAACATACTAAAATATAATTTTCCTAAATTTTATTATTTTTTGATGTATATGGGAAAGAAACCCAATCGGCTGGTGCGACAACTCGTTTATCTCTTATCCTGGGAGCACTCTGATATATCCGTACATCAACAACGTCCCTTTTCTTCATCTTCCTGCAACTCGGATCTCCAATCGCTCGAATCGTCCCCGTAACTCGCTGATTCGTTGTCGTCCTTTCAATCCGGATCGCTCTGAAACTCGGTGAGTCAAATCAATAATTTGCTTCTGTAACGGCTGAGTTCGGATCCAGCTGAATCGAATTTTATGTAATTATACATATTTGTCTTCTTATGTATGGGTATTTTTGCTGTTAACAAGGTTTAAGATGGAACCGATGGATATTGTTGGGAAGTCGAAGGAGGACGCTTCTCTGCCAAAAGGTCAGCTGTTTTCTTTTCCCGCGTATGTGGATAATCTTACCTGCGATCATGATTGTTCTATCACCTTTTTTTTTCTGTTTTAATTGCATATCTTGTTGGCTTCACCATATTTTTAGGGTTTCTTCATCTGCATGTTTTCCTTGGTATATAAATTATTGAGATGATTGCTTGAAAATATATTTAAACAACTAGAAATTGTCAGTTTTAGGTCATCAGGTAGACATGAACTGCTGGAAATTGATTTTCAGTGAAATCTACCATTTTCAGCCATGTCAAAAGATTATTCTGACTTATGTCTATTTTCGGATGAAAGGAAAAACTTTGATTTTATAAACCTATCCCACAAAATGATATTAAATTTATACAACCTTTTGCACTTTTAGGGAGGCGATATATATATACGAATTCTCACCCTGCATCACTAGTGAAATGCCAGTTCCATGATTAACTTCCAATCTCTTTCCTCTTAAAAAGAGAGGGGGTGGTTTAAAAGCATTTCATGTATCTGACCCTCATAGAGTTGAGGCTTTAGTGAATGGAATACTAATTACAGCGACACATGCTAGGTATATTTATGAGACAGAATGTTGCACCTCATGCATATTAAAGTATACATATGGCAATAGGGATAGTCAAATGATCTTTGCTTCCTGCTAAGGGTAATATTGTGGTGAGTTTGACATTTCTTGGCTCTATATGTATTGTCATTGCTTGTTATTAGCTTATACTCTTACAACTTCAGTTTGGGGATAAATTTGGGGGATGTTGGGTCATATTATTTGAGGAAAAGAGTACCTCACTGCCTCAAGAAGTAATATTTGGCATCTCGTCATATTGTTCAATTTAAGCAAAGCAACCCTCATATTTTTTTAGTTTGTAATGCCACCGTTAGGAATATTTATAGTTCTTTAAATGTGTAAACTTCACCCAACACTTGCCTTTGACATGCAAATAGTCTTATCAGAAGAACTTATTGACACTGTTATTGTCCAAGGATACTGCGGCATTCTGTTAATATGATCTTGAACTGCTACACACGATTGTTCTTCTTATTCAAATCGTGATTATCTGTTACAGCAACAATGACGAAAATCATAAAGGAGATGTTGCCCCCAGATGTTCGTGTAGCAAGAGATGCTCAAGATCTTTTGATTGAGTGCTGTGTTGGTAAGATGATTGTCCTATTTGACTCTTCCACACAATCCTATTTCCTTGCATTGATTTGTTTATTGTGGATGATTGTGGTGCATATAAACCATTTTAGTAGGTCATTTATTCTAGTTTTCATGTGGATCTTGCATTTTTTGGGTTCAATTGGCTTCCTGAAATCCTGTGCAATTTTCTGCAGAGTCGGTATGCTAATCATTACTTTGTAAACTAAAAACAGGTGAAATATCAAATACCCCTCCTCTATGTTGCAATCTTGTTTTTACTGTGCAAGTGTTATTCTGGATAGGAGTCTTCTTCCATAATGTCCATACTTTAAAAAATCTCATCAGTACTGTGGAAGTAGGCTAGTAGCAAGCTCTATATCCCACCATGAGTACTACATTCATGTGAATCTATTTCCGTAGAAAACTTATTCATCTCTTTAACTACGGATATATTGCACTAATAAAGTAGAACTACCTGCAATCATTCGATACACGATAGAGTGTTAAGCAGTTTTGTTGGGATTTAAAGGACGGGGTTATAGTTTAGGGTTTAGTACTGAAAACTTGTTGGAGATTTTTGGCTATGACGACAGTCTACATGCTGAAGCTATTGGACATTGCCTGCACGAGTCTTCATGTGTTTTTCTGATCTCCTGTTGTATGGTAAATTGGTAATTAGTAATTGGATATAGGTTCAAAATCTGCATGGGTTTAGGATAATGGAGCTAGTGATTGGATGTTGGTGTAGAAAGCAAAACAAAAGATTGAGCTGATTTTCATTGTGAATGATTCCCAAGAGTGCAATCTAGGAATCTTTAACGTCAGATATAGGCCTGGCTGTCTAGGTATATGTTAACTCTCTGACATCGAAGAGCCCTTTACCAATATTTTAGTTCTACACAGAATATTTTGGATCAAAAGATGGAAAATAGACCAGGCATTACATTTGCTCGGCAAGTGTGAGGTCATGGCTTTGATCCTTCCAGCTGTTGGAAGTTTCTGCCTACTTATCCTAGGCGACTGGTTTGTGGTCAGCTATTCCAGCTTCAGATCGAGTTCAAGTCGGACACAAGGGAGTCCCTGCTGTTCCCCATCTTGATCCTTTTTTTGCAGCCTTCATCAGAAAGAGTACCACTATAGCAATGCCAGCTAGTGTGTGTCATCCTTGTTGCCCCTCCAACCTCTTTTCCATCTACCCAGAGCAAAAACACCGAGTTACTCTCTATTTCTTAAACTTGCAATTCTCTTGGACGTTGGGTTACTGATTTTTATCATGTAGATACACTATTATCTTTCGTTATAAATAATTAAAGCCTGTCCTTTACTTTTTTCCTGGAAGAACTGATCATTGTCATATAGATACTCTTGTTTTCTTTATAAACGTTTAAAACCTATCTCCTTCTGCTATCCTTGCAGAGTTTATTAATCTCATTTCATCAGAGTCCAATGAAGTTTGTGGGAGAGAGGAGAAGAGAACGATTGCACCCGAGCATGTACTCAAGGCTTTAGAGGTTCTTGATTGACTTAACAGTCTGTTATTTTTCTTCTTTGTTTTTTTCGTTCTCCATCTATCTATTCTTACCTGCAATTATGTCTACTTTCTTTTCCTTTTATTTTAAAGCTCTCTGTACATCATGCATATTAGCAGGACCCTCCACTCTAATCTTACAATTTTCTCGCATATTTATGCATTAGCTTGCGTATTGCATTCATAGGCTTGTTAATCAAATATGCTGTACCCGTTACCTTTCCATTTGATGAGAAACTATGTCTTTTTTAACAAATTTACATTAAATTTTATTTTAGTGTTATTATTTTATTGCTGCATGTTACTTCCTTGTGTATGATTGTCATTAGCATGGTTCATAGATAGTGGCCCTTTAGCTATTGGAGTCAGCGTGTATGTAGCAGTATTTGTGAACCAGACCTAAAACTCCTAATGTATATTTGCTTTTGGATTTTATGTTATTTGTTTATTACAAATTTGTACCTGTCATTTAATGAGTTTATATTTACTTGCTCAGGTTCTAGGATTTGGTGAGTACATTGAAGAGGTTTATTCTGCATATGAGCAACACAAAGTTGAGACTATGGTAATTATACATGTTTTCCTTATTAAACCTTTTAATCATGTGTTTATTATTTATGTACAACAAACATACTATACTGCAAGAGATTTTAAATCTTGAAAGGAGAAAGCAGTGAATAAACTATCCAACTATACCTGTATTTGAAACTGTTTGATTTGGCTTTTTTGAGAGATTGTCAAAATAGTAATGGTGATTTTCTTTGAAAATGCTTTCCAGCAGGACTCTTTACGAGGTGGTAAGTGGAGCAATGGAGCTGAAATGACTGAGGAAGAAGCTGTGGCTGAGCAGCAGAGGATGTTTGCCGAGGCACGTGCAAGAATGAACGGTGGGGCCATTGCACCAAAGCAGCCAGATGTAGACCCTAGTTTAGAGAGCTAACTGTAGGATTTCATTATTCTTGCAACCATAGGCAAGCACCCACCCGTCAACTTTTGTTCGTTCGGGTTATGCTTCTAATCTTTATTTAGTTGATGTACAAAAAGCCATTGGCAAGTGCAGTAGCAGCAGCAGGCAGCCTATGTTGATTTGTACTTGTCTATGAACGGGTGAGGTGACTCAAATGTATTTAGTGAAACAAATTCTGCTTGTATTTCAGAGCTGTATGTAAATTATGTTTATAAAATGTTGAAATTTATTTCCACAACTAACACAAGTAAACATGTGTTGTTGTATGATTAGCTCTTAAGAATCAATTGGTGATCTCTAGGATTTCATTTGATGCTATTGAGTTTGAGAGGTATGTTGTGGGCAATTATGAAGCAGGGTACTTTACAAACCCAATGCAATGATGCGTCAATTTTGGTTCTGATTGTTGTGTTTTTTTTATGCAGATGAGAAAAGAGGTATAATAGTGTCCCGACACAGACAGAATAAGTGGTCAGTGGTCGCAGGTTGGTGCAGCCAAAAACGTTTTAATTCCTCAATGTTGGTCACATAATGCAGGAGAAGACAGGCATGAAGGATGATGCAGTGATGACGCAAGTCCTAGATTTGTCTTATTGTTTTGCAGGCGATGGCATGGCATGGCATGGCATGGTTTATGGCTTTTTATGCTTCATCTCTTACTTGCTTGCTTACTGAGTCTGTGTGTGCTTGGATTCAAGTCAAAAGAGAGTCCCTCAGTCAAGCTTATCCTTGTCTCTCTGCCCCACCTGAAAGTGATACTTCACTCCCTTTGTCCCTCTTTTCCTTTTCCTTTTTCTTTTGCCTGCACTGCTCTGTGCTTTAGTATTAAAATTGACTTCTTATTGTTTTGTGGGGTCTGCTAAGCCTATGCTTTAATTTTGGCACTATGGTGACACTATATTAGATTTACACACCAACGGTTGATTAACTAATTATAAGCCCCCACATATCAATAAAAGCATAAAAGCCACAATCTCTCTCATTATCATTCTCATTCCCATTCCCATTCCCACCATCTTGTTATTGGTACCATCATGGAAAAGAGCTCTCAAGACAACTTCTCCTCCAAGAGGCACTTCCACTGGACCAACAAGGTTGCCACTGAAGAACAAGACAATGAAGCCCCTCCTCCTCCCCCTCCCAAGTTAGATCAGAAATTGCATCACAAGTCACGCCCTGCCCCAGCACTAGCGCTGAGGCGCAAACTGTCTACTGTGGCAGTTTGCAGGCTGAGATCGGTTCTTGCTGCTTTCAGCAAGAACCGATCTCAACACCTACCACTCGGGACCCGAGTGGTAGGTACCCTTTTCGGGTGCAGGAGGGGGCATGTGCATTTTGCATTTCAAAAGGATCCTGCCTCGCCCCCTGCCTTGTTAATTGAGCTTGCAACGCCAATAAGCGGGCTGGTTAAGGAAATGGCATCCGGGCTGGTGAGGATCGCCCTGGAATGCGACAAGCAATTGGAGCCGGAGAAGAAGGCAGCGGGGAGGCTGTTGGAGGAGCCAACGTGGAGGACTTACTGCAATGGCAAGAAGAGCGGGTTTGCGACGAGGAGGGAATGCGGGGACAAGGAGTGGAAGGTGCTCAAAGCTGTGGAGCCAATCTCCATGGGAGCAGGGGTGTTGCCCATGGAAGGTGAAGAAGATGAAGTCATGTACATGAGAGCAAAGTTTGAGAGAATTGTGGGCTCCACAGATTCTGAGGCATTTTATATGATGAATCCAGACAGCAATGGAGCTCCTGAGCTTAGTGTCTATCTGCTAAGAGTTTAAAGCACCACCAATTTCTTTTGGTTTTATTATGCTTTCTGAAAGAGAAGAGCCTATAGCTCTCTCCAACTTTTATTCTTGTTTTTGGGTAAAGGAATGGGACGTGGGTTTATTTGTTGTATTAAGAATAGTGAAAGACTAGTGTTTGTTTCTAGTGTAGGGTCGAGGCAGAAAATTACTATAATTGAAGATCATGGTATGGTTAGGTGGGGGTGGGGGTATATGAATGTATAGTTTTGTTTTGTAATCATCAATGCAATGCAATGCAATCACCTTATTTATTATTTCACTTTCAATTTCAATCATCATATGCTCCCAAATTGTAACTTCATTTGTTTACTCTACAAGTGCAATCAACCAAATAGTATGGCACGTTTCTTTTTGTTGTTTATTTTTTACTAACTTGTTTCTTTAAATTTCATACATGTATTTTTCGTGTTGTTTACTGGACATTTACTAGTCCACTTTTATGTACTATGCTAAGTCTGAACTTGCATTCACAACCAGTCTAAATATATATCACACAATGCTTGTATCATATCAACATGTAAAGTGTCACCATCTCCGTAATAGTTTACAAAATAAACAACCAAAATATCCTTATATTAAAATAATTAAAATTAAGAAAAGAAATCCTTAACCAAAACTGTATGGCTCGTCGGCAACTAGCACGTTTGCTGCAAGACTGAGATTTCTCTACCACATCCTCCCTCTTTTCTTGACTTTAAGATCAAGCTTCTTTCAGTATGTGTATTATGAATGTGAAAATGTTATTATCATTTTGTTTTCTTAAACTCTTGATGGGGTAATTGGAAAGAATTACCCATATAAATGTGACACTTTTACAAATCTACTTAAAAGATACTTTTGGTCAAATAATATACGAATTACTATTATAACACTATTAAGTTTAATATAAAAAGAAGTGAAATTTTCACTAAACACCTTTTGACTATAATCAAGTTTCACTTAACTTCTTCAATTTCAAAAATGATTTTTGGAGTCCCCTAATTTTGAAAAAGTTTGATTTTACATTTTTCCGTTCACTTTTTGCGAAATGACAAAAAATACTTTTATATTTAAGAAATAAATAAATAAAAATGATTTTCAACCTTTTCTTCTGATTGCTTATAAAAGCAAAAATAAAGCATGGGTCAGCCCTAGTGTTTCCTGAAACATCTTGGAATTGGGCCAGCCCCAGTACCTCAAGCACCTCAATCTCGACGATAGCTACTTTGAAGGTGAATTTCTGGGAGGATATAGAAGCTTCTCGAGGCCTAGGTTTCTAGATTTAGTTGAAAACTCCTTGGAAGGTCTGATACCGTATCAATTAGGGTTTCTAAAATAGCTCGAGCGATTGAAAACCGGCTATAACGATCGATTCGTCGAAGGAGTTTCGGCGGAATTTCAATCGCTCTCGAATTTGAAGTACCTAGACATCTTTATTTCAAATATCTCCGGAACGCAACTGGAAGGAATCGGTAACTTAATGATGTTGGAGACGCTCATGCCTTCAACAACCAAACCATTGGCGAGATCTCGACAAGTTTGGCGAAGTTGACGGCTTTGAGGGATTTTGAGTTGTCTGACAACCAACTTTTCGATGAGATTCATCAAAAATCACGTGCTTATATGAAATAACTAACAATTGTGAGCTTGAAGGACTACGAATTAACCGGAGAAGTCCCTAAAGTGATCCTCGAGGTGCCAAATCGTGTGGAGTTGAATTTGTGGAACAACTCGTTCACTGGAAGGCTACCGCCGAAATTTGGACTGAACCAAAATTTGCGGAGAGTGTACATTTCATCTAATTATTTTACCAGTCTGATTCCTTTGAATCTTTGTCTCGAAAACAAGTTGGCGAAACTCATCCTCTTCAATTACAATTTCGTTCACGAATTTCCAGTTTGTTATGAATCCATCAAGGTTGATGAACTAAGAGAGCGTGAGGAGAGTGAAGAGACGAATGACATTCCTTTTGAAAATTAAAATAAATGTTAAGGGTATTGCTGTCTTTTCAATCAAAATAAAGAAATTTAATTTAACTCTAAGGGTAGTTGAGTATTTTCATGAAATTAAAAAAAATAAAATCTAACTGAAGTTAACAGAATGAGTAACAATGTGAAATTTGCAATTCTTGGGCACCAGTCGTGCCAAAAATATATCTAGGTGTAGTAATATGCAAAACAATATATTCTAAGTGTAACCAAATGAATTTCAAATGTAGTCGGGTAGACTCGGGTCTCGGGTGAGTCGGGTACAACACAACAACCCGATCATAAATTGAAATCCTCAATTTATAAATTGAAATCAGAACCCTATCCCCCAATTTGCAAGGTAAATAATTCAATTGAAATCAGAACCCTAAACCCCAATTTAATCATAAAACAGAAAACCCCCAAATTCTTAAACCCCAATTCGAATTCAAAAATCCCCAATTGAACCCAAACATTGACCCCAAAATTCAAAACAATTTGAAACCCTTTCAAATTTCAAATCCCAAACTCTAACCCCCAAATTAAAAATCAATTTGAAACCCCCAAAATTGAACCCGAACCCTAACCCCAAAATTAAAAAACAATTCGAAACCCCAATAACTCCAAAACCTAAAACCCAAATTTCAAACCCCTAAAATTGAACCCGAGCCCTAACCCCCAAATTAAAAATCATTTAAAAATCCTCAAATATTGAATCCCCTGAACCCTAACCCTCAAATTAAAAAACAATTCGATATTGAAATTGAAATTTAGAAAACTCAAGTTTCTAAACCCATGCTAAAACCCTAAAATTCGAAAAACAAACCCTAAATCTAAAACCAAACATACAGGATTGGAAGACATGTCGTCTGCGTCCACCTCTTCTGGCCGTTGTGTAAGGTTGCTTGAATAATCGAGCCGCTGGAAATTTTCATCTCCACCATCGCTTGCTTTATAGTGGTGGTTGTGGAGAAGAGACTCTTCCAACGACTTGATTTGCAATGGTTGATGAACAAAATCGAGCTGTTGTGTGACTGATAGATGGAGGGAGGACAAAGACGAGACTGAGGCTAGAGACGTCGAGGAGAGGAGAGGAGTAGAGCTCTGCTAGGGTTTCTACTCGAAAGAGAAGATAGTGATAAATGCGAGAGAGAACAGAGGGCTTCGGATAATAACATCGGTGACTTCGTGGGTGGTCCAGAGCTGACCACGTTATTCATCTTGGACGACTGAGATGAAGCCGAAGGCAGCAATCGACGGTGATGCATGTGCCATGTCGATGAAGCCATTCATAAAGGTTTTTTTCCCTTCAACATCCCGCATCGGAAGCGCACGAAATGTTTCTACCATTTATAAGCACTCTTGTGCTGATTAAGAGACACACATGATGTGGGCTGGGTTTCGACCTGTGCTGGGCGGGCTTGTTCCTAGGCTGGGCGGGTACCCAGGGGGTTAGACAATTGGACCCCATACTCGACTCGGTTGGGTTGTCAGGTGGTCGGGTATCGGGTTAGTCGGATCGGGTAGTCGCGTTAGTTGGGTTACCGGGTAAAATGGACAGCCCTATACTGAATATGTAGTTGATATTGTTTAGGTAATTGTATTTTAATGTATGTAGTGCACATTATGTGCTTAGTGTATTGGGTAAGGCAAGAATGCTCGTTTTGTCCTCCATTTAAGTGTATTTTTTACAAATTAATAGAATTGTCTCAGAACATTTTATTTTTTATATAAAATAAAAGGTCTCATTTGTAATTTTCGCTTTAGACCCTAATAATTGTTGAGCTGGCTCTGATAGTAGCCTCTTTGACTGAGCGCCTTGCCATTTGGGGATCCTCGTTGATCGTGGCCATCTTGGATCGCGTACGCACTAAGTCATTCAATTTAAACATTGATTTGATATTTTTGGGAGTTATCCACCTCCGTCCACCTCCTGCAGAGGAGCCCTAAGCAGAACCCATCACAGACTCCCAAAACCAGATCTGGTTTCTCCTCACCATGTCCAAGCACCTCCTTCCTTCCTCGAGTTAATCGCCCCACTCCCCCAAAGCTACGACCCGATAAGGTTAATGATGGTCGCTGGCGTGCCGAAGCCGGAGACCCGCTTCACTGCCGGCGACCTTAGGGTTCAGAGTTGAGAGAAAATGGGAGGGTTAAAGAGAGAAAAATGGCTCAGCAGAGCTGCAACTATGCACTTTATCTCACTTTATTTGTTTTTCTTAAAGCACATCCATTCATACAAAATCAAATCAACACAAGAGGGACAAACCCCCACCCGAAAAATCAAGCATCGACTGCGTATTGGTTTACAAAGAAACGGTAACGAAGCAGTCGTAAGACACCTAATTTCACTAGACACCTCCAGCAAACCCTGTCGGAAACAAACCGACCACCAAAACACTATCATCACTACACAAACTTAAAAAAATAAACACTAATAACGAATAAAACCTCCAGAACACCAAAACGGGACACAAAACTTGTCCCGAGGCTAGGGAGTGATTAAAAATTAGCACTCCAACTTGCGCAAAACAACAGCTCCGAGAAGGCAATCGCCGACCAGCAGTGACTCCGGCCCAAATCAAGCCTCAAAATTGCCATGGCCACCTGGGGGAGGGGTTGTGAGATCCCTTCGTGTAGCCCCAAAACTGCTATAGGAGCTGCTCTAAGGCATGTCATCGATGCGGAGAGCGCGAAGCCCCGTGCAGACCAGATCATTCTTAGGACTTGGGGGATCCACCACTCCCCACGAAGACCACACCAAAACAGAGCCCGCTTCAGGACGTCAGCAACCCTCCAGCATGCAAAGACTCCGCAAACGGCGTCTTTCCCAGCCACTAGCAGAGCCCAACGTCCAAAAGCCCAACCGACCTTCGCAGAGAGCCACCAATAGAGCAAAACCAGCGAAGCGTAGCCAACCCCACCGCTAGAGCCACCAGGACCTCCACCTCTAGCAGGGAGGCCCCAACCCAGCCCATGACGAGCCACCACCGCTGTAGGCCCCCACACAAGATCTTGAAAACTGCTTCTCCCGCCCGAAACCACCCACCTCCCTATAAGACTGGCTCAATGGTTCTTTAGGTTTAAAGAAAAAGTGATTAATAAAGTATTATTTTGAGCATTAGTTTTTGAAACGGACCTTGAATATTTAAATTTGAGGCATTTTTTATCATACTCGGGATATATTTCTTAAGTGGGCCTAAAACAATTGCTTCACTCGTCTTATGAATGAGCCAGTCTTTTCCTTGCTTCCCCCGAGCCACGAAGCTCTGCCTCCCTAATAGTGGCTCGAAAAGGGGAAAATGATGGTCGCCGGCGCGCCGAAACTGAAGACTGACGGTGCCACCGACGACCCAAAGAAGAAAAGAAAGGAAAGAAGGGTAGGGTTTTTCGTGAGAGGAGAGAGAATCATTGCTTAGTGTTATCTCTCTTTATTTGTTAGTTAGTCCTTTGTTATGAGTTCCACAACTTTGCTCTCCTTACTCTTAATACCAGCCTTAACCGGTCAAAATTTTGAAATTGAGTGGCTAGACTTGTCTGTATCAATTTTCCACACACCCGACCTGGCTTGACCTGACCTGTATAAATTTTTATTTTAGATTTATTTATTTTGATAATAAGAAAAGAAAATCCCAGCCAAACAGCGGAAGCAAAACAAATTGTACAAAATTATTCAGCTCTTCCCAGAAGCAAAGGGAAAGGGAGATAATATATCATCCATGGCAAATGAATCCGAGAAAAGGTTCCAGTCGATCATGGACAAGCTCTTCTACGCCCCCAAACCAGCAACGCCTAGGTTCTTCTCTTCCTTCTCCGTTTGTTTCCTCAGAAAATTCAATTTCTTATTTCCATCTTCTTATAAGCCTTTTGTTCTTTGTATTAAGTTTGAATTCCTAGGGTTTAAGCAAATTCGATTATTTGATGCGTTTGCTTTATTCTATCGGGTGCTATGGATTCAGCTTGTAGAGGGGCTAGCTTATTAGATTTGTTTTATTGCTGTAGTTCGTCAGTATCTAGAGGCAAGAAGAGACCAAACCCAGGCACCGCACTGGCTTTTGTGGAGCCCAAACTCAGACGGAATGTGGTAGATGGATCTCATAGCTCACTTGCTCAGCCACAATCTTCGCAAGCTCCTGTGTGTAGACCGTGGGACAGAGGCGATCTCATGAGGAGGCTAGCTACATTCAAGTCAATGACATGGTTTGGCAAGCCAAAGGTTTGATTGTGCTCTCTCATTTTGTTACTCATTTGTTTTATACAACTGGTTTCAATGCTTCTTAACATACCAAAATAAACCGTTTTTTGTTCTTCTCAAAAATGTCGAGATACTTTTCCTTTCATGCAATCTTGTTTGTATATTTTTTGATGAATTGGAATTTATTCTAAAATCATGTTTAACAATGTTTGGATTATTTCTGGTTCATACCTTTTCTCTTGTAATGTTGTGTCCTTGAGACAGTAACTTCTGCTCTGGATGAGCTTAGTGAATAGTATCAAGCCCTCTGCTGTGGTATGTTCCTTTCAAATTCTTAGTTGGTTACTATCCTTCCTTTTTCAGGTAGTAAATGCTGTGAATTGTGCAAGGAGAGGATGGGTCAGTATAGATGTTGATGTCATAGCCTGCGAAGCATGTGGAGCACGCCTCCTATTTTCTACTCCGTCATCTTGGACACAACAGCAAAGTATGCAATACTTTTTTCCTTTTTACCATGGCATGCAATGTGTTAGTCCTTTTGTCTTTGGAATTGCTGCATCAAAGTTGTAAATTACATGTCCTGATAATCTGATAAAGCAATATTTGTTTCTAAACTTGAATGGATGATTCTTTACTCGACAGTTGAGAAGGCAGCCTTGGTATTTAGCTTAAAGCTGGATAATGGACACAAATTACTCTGCCCCTGGATTGACAATTCCTGTGATGAAAAACTGTCTCAGTTTCCACCAACAGCATCCACAGATTTGGTTGAAAAATTCAGAGAACGCTCTTCTGCTCTCTCCCAACTTTTAGCTCTTCCCGTGGTTTCATTTTCAGCCCTTGAGTACTTGAGAAGCCCTCAGCTGGAGCAATTTCTTAATGATTCTTCAATTTTGAAACATGGGAATGGGTCTACGAGCATTTCTCCACCAGAAAGCTTTGACAATGGATGTGAAACAAGTTCAGCTAGTTTGTATTATCAGGTATGAACCTCACATGTCAGCAATATTTACAGATCTATATTTTCAATGTAAATGTAGACTACATATGATCTGAATCCCCTTTGTGTTATGGTTTCCTCATGTCTCGAACACATGTTTGAACCACATTGATATGAAGAGCCTGTTGGGTTGTGCTTTGAGTTTGATAGAAGTAGAAAACAGTTTTTTAGTTGTCTGGTCAAAAGACTGTTTGATTCACTAATGTTTGGAAACTATTTAACAGTATGATGTGTGAAAACAACAAATTAACATTGAAATAAGTGGTAAGATAAAATAAAATGACAGTTAAATTAAGCGATGGGATAGAATTAGATAAAATGGAGTGAGGAGGCAAATACTAGCCAAAATCTCAATGAGCTTTGTTAGAGGATTCATATTGCCACCCCAACTTTGTATGGGAAATGGGTTGGCCGTTGCATCATGACAATAGTCACATACTTCTAAAAATGGTAATAGCTGATAAAACTGTTTGTTTTAGATGTCATTTAAAGCCTTTTTCAAATGTTATTATTCAGTACTATCCAATTTAAGGCTTGTATATTTTTCTCCCTGTCCGATGAACTTGTTCCAATCAAGGGCATCTTATTTGTTATTTACTTTTGTGTAGAACATGGCTCAGTTGATAATATAACTCCACACACATGATGAAGCTAGTAAAAACTGAACAAAGCATGCAAAAAACTTTCCACTGTTCACTATGTTCTGTTGACTAATGTGTATTCTGAAATATAGTGAGATAGTCCTATATGGCGGTTGAAAAATTAGTTGCAATTAAGGTTTTGATGAAAACTGCTTTGCTCTGCTTCTCTATAATGCTTACAGTAGTTCTGACGATTTTAGCAAATAATGGAAGAATGAATCCATTTCCTAGTCTGAATATTAATACTCGAAAAAAATCTCAATGAGTTTTGCTATAGGATTCATGTACCCAACCCAATATTGTGTGGGAGATGACTTGGTCATAGGTTTTCCATTCTCACTGAATATTCATACTCGAAATCTTTATAGGCACAAAGATTCATCAGTTTGTGTGGCTGGGAACCTCGTTCACTACCTTATGTGGTTAACTGCAAGGATGAACCAAATCAACATGCCCTCTCGAATCCAACTAATTCGATCACTAATGGATCAAATACAAGCATTACTCTGCTCTCAGCTGGCACCAATGAAGCACTGGAGGTTAATGAGAATTCCAAGGTTTCTAATGATCTCAAGTCTGTTGTTCTAGACTGCAAGCTTTGTGGAGCAAGTGTTGGACTGTGGGCTTTTTCTACACTTCCACAGCCTGTAGAGTTGTTCAGATTAGTTGGGTATACAAGCTGTGAGTCTGTCAATGAAAGGGAATGCGTCTTAGATGCTGCGCCAAATGGTTCTTCATCAGACAAAATTTCAACTCTGAAGTTAACAATTGCAGGAGGGCCATCACCAAAAAATCAGAACTTCAAAGCAATCATTTCCTTGCCGGTTGTAGGCCAGAACTTAAGAGCTCTATTTTCATATGATTCGGACTTCAGAGACCGTGTATGTATTGACAGAGAAGATGCTGGATCTGAAGCGAGAAATATAATTTTGCCTCAAAATCAAAATGACATCACTGTGAACACTGTTAGTGAACACATTCTCGAATCAGGGGATCTGGAGAACAGACATGGTCATGAACAGAGCAGTTGTATTGGTGATATTAAATCTTGTGACGTGAACCATGGCACTCGTGAAAACAGCAATACTGTTGAAAATAGGAACAACATTGACATTTCTTCTGAAGAAGCAAGTGCCATTGTGCATGAAACTTTCCCTGAAGCAGGTATTTATGTTTCATCACTGAATGTCTATAAGTAAACATAATTGCTGTGGGATTTGTCTAACTAGTTAGCTTATTGGAAATGTTGAAGATGTTGAACTTATCAGTTGCATTAGTTGGAAACGTTGCCAGGTCTTATGATTTATGACGATATGCAAATGTCAGAGTTAGAAGTGTTAACTAATGATAAATGAAACACGAGTCTTCCGTAGTGATGACAAAAACACCCGAATCCGATGGGGATCCGTTATCCCCGATTCCGGGGCGGGGATGGGGATTGCAAAGCCCTCCCCAAACCTGCCCGGCCATTCCTATAGAGGCAAAATACTCCGAACCTGATGGGGACATGGGATCCTCGATCCGACGGGGAAGGGACAGGGATCACAAAACATGCCTTGTTACTGTCCCTAGTTTTTCATCCAAAACTGCAATCTCTTATAGCTTCTACAATTTCATAAAAGCTATGCAAGTAAGATGTTTTTAGTTGGCGACAGAGGGCTTCTTCTTTTCTTGTTTCTGTTTCTGTTTTTGAAAGGATGTAATGATTTACATTTCCTGCCAGCCATAGCATACAGTTGAGAGAAGCTGAAACATGTGCTGATGGTTAAATATTTGGTCCAGGAACTCATCTCGAAGGAGATAAGAGAGTCAAAGCCGGATTGCAGCTCCCTGTAGGCAATGAAGTGGTACCTGGTGGGGCTGGTATGTTGCTCTTAATCATAGCTTTGATCTCTATACATGACATTGAAATGAAATTCACTGCATTTTACTCTTTGGTTTCCTGATCTACTATTATTGTTTTATTCATAGCTTGCTAGTCCTCAGCTGATATGAAAAGAGTTAATTCATCTATTATCCTTTGTTTCACGTTGGTTCTAAATCACCCTCAGAGTGTCAGATTGGTCTTCAAAGTGAACATGCCAATTATGATAAGAACATTTTAGTTTCTTTTCTTGCTTTGTTAGCTGAAGTAAAAACAAATTATTAACATCAGATAACAAACATCTCGAGACTTTTATATCATAATGCATCCAAAAGAAGAAAAAGATTGAAAAACAAAACTAGCTCAAGTTTGCTCTTAATAAAATAGGTTTTTCGTATGATATTCTTTTCATCGCAGTTCTAAATATTCATTGATAAGAAGTTTAAATGACATTTGGAGAGGTAATTAATTTTCATAGACTAGAAAGGTAATATTACATATAAAGTGGATCCTAATGTACTAGAGTGTATTGGCTTGGATTCACATTTGCTTCCATGCAAGCAATGAGTATAAATTACATATAAAGTGGATCCTAATGTACTAGAGTGTATTGGCTTGGATTCACATTTGCTTCCAAGCAAGCAATGAGTATAAATTAAGAAACAAGGGGAAAATAACTGAAAAGGAGCTGTGAAAAAATAGAGGGAACTCTCTAGACATATAAGTTAATAAGTGCTCGAAATGTTCATGGCATGATCCTCGTAGCTATATCTGAACATCAAAAGTGATCAAGAAATAAATTTTTATACCCTTTCAAACTTCTTGCTGCCAGATTTAGTTTCTATTCCTCCACGACACTGAAGTAACATTGTGAAAAAGTGGGTTACTTGATACTCCATCCCTAGGTTCCCCATTGGACTTTTGTCAGAATTATGGATTAGTAGTTATTTTATTACTTTCCACCACATATTCTCATGACCTCTCAAATCCTACCCCACATCATGTGGTTATACATTATACTAACTCAAATAAAAGATATTGTTGGTGATTCACACAATTCATTGTATGTGGGAAAATGAACACTTGTTATGGGTAGGGGTGTAAATGAGCCGAGCCGAGCCTCATTTTGGCAGGGCTCGGCTCGGGCTCGAACGAGCTTATACAAATAAGCTCGAGTTCGGCTCGAAATAAAATAAACGAGTTCGAGCTCGGCTCGATTTGGTTCACTTGAATTTATATACAAATATTAATTAAGAATTAAATAAATGATAAATAATTCATTAAATAATAAATGAGCCAACTTGAAATTGGTTCGACTTGATTTGGCTTGTATAATTCTATTATAAGTATTTTATAAATATATAATTATATTATATAAATATATAATTCAATAAATATTGAACGAGCCGGCTCGCGAACCTATCGAGCCTTAAAAGGTTAGGCTCGAGCTCGGCTCGTTTATTAAACAAGCCCAATCTCGAGCTCGAATTCGGCTCGAGCTCGATTATAGCGAGCCCGAACCGAATATTTAACGAGCCGAGCTCGAGCGGCTCGTTAAAAGCTCGGCTCGTTTACAGCCCTAGTTTTGGGATATCCTGTGCATAATAGTAGAATACTTATTTTGGGACGAGTAGAAAATGATTTGCAGTGTCTGACTTTGGTCTTACCTGATTAACCAAAGCCAACAAACTAGTAAGCAGTATTGGTATTGTTTCAAATAAGAACAACTAGTAATGTAGTTATCTGAGCTGATCTGATTGACAATTAATTGGACTGTGTATGAGTTATGTTGAGGACAGGATGCCTGACCACATGGGTATTAATGTACAACTTCAGAGCATTAGTCTAAAATTTCTTGCTGGCGGCTTTTTGTTGCCATGAGATTGAAAACTGAGATGTTTGCTACTGTATAAAGGGAGGGAGGGCGAGTTAGGGACTTTACCACTACTCGGAGTAGGAATGCTGACTGATTGAGGGGAAGGGAGAGGGGCTGCACGTTAAGTAATATCTTTGTAAGACAACCTGAGATTGAAATACTATTTTCTCCAAAATACTCAGAACCTCCTTTAAAGGAAAATTTATTCATCAATGGTCTAGAGTATGGCTATTTTGCTAGTAAATTAACAGCTAATTGTATAACAAAACTACATTTATCTTTGATATACTGTTAGTACTTACTGAATGTGTTGGCGTATAACGCTCCACAACCAATAAAATTAGAATAAAAGGTTATAGATATATCGGGTTGGGCTCCTCAACAACTAATTTAGCTTGATTTATAGTTCCATGAAATTGTTAGAAAAACTAATCGAGGTCATTCATATAAGAAATCTAGAACCGTATGGTTGGTACTTTTCAACTATATTGTACAACCACTTGGTATGGGAGCAGTTACTGGCCAAGCCTGTTGGACATGCCGGCTTGGACGAAAGATGCCATATTAATCCCTTTGAAACAAGCCTTCTAAATTTTCCAATAGTAGATTTAAGAAACCTAGCCTAGATTATAGGGATTTTAGAGGAAAAGCAGAGAATTGGAATTAAATATCAAAATCAATGTCACACCGGAGCTCAATTTCTCGATAATTTAGACTTTGTAAGGATAATGATATATCATCCTTTGGCGCAAATTGATTCCAATGTTCATATATTTGGATTGAACCACTGATATTTTGCTAGCATGTTATTGTATCGTTGGTCCATAGATGTTAATATCTGTTTCTGTGCTTTGTGCCTTTTTTCCTCTAGGAACTAATTGAGCAGCTTTTACTATTTCATTGCATGAGAATGCTGGTATTTTCATTCAATCTAAAAAAGAAATGACTGTTTAAATAAATGCTTCTTGAATCCTACCAGGAAAGAGTCAAAAGCTATTATCATCCGATAAAGCAATGGAGTTTGATCCAATCAGGCAGCATAGACATTTTTGCCCCTGGATTGCATCAACAGGCAGCGAAGCACCTGGGTGGAAGCAAACACTAACTGCTTTGCAGCGTCAAGAAGAATCTCCTCATCCCTCGCCTCAAAATCCTCATTTATCATCATCTATCTTTGAGGTACACAAAAACATGCTTTCTATGATAATACTTTGTGGAGTAGTAGAACACAAATTTGGCTAGCATGTTGAAATAATATGGCAAACACTGGTTCAGATTAAGTGCCCACTTGGTGGAACACCTTGGTATCTGCCAATCCAGAAGAAAAAAACAGCTGTTTTATTGTAAAAGAGAGTCCATAATGTGTTCTAGCGTCTTAGTTTTTATTTAACTTGCATTAGCTTGAAACATTATTGAACCTGTACTAATTTAATTAACTAGTTATTATATGTGCAGGTGGACGATCCCATTGCTTCAGTCAGACGGCTTTTCATGTCACCATCTCCAAAAAGAATTAAGCCTGCTAGTGGGTCAAGCTAAAAATAGATATTTAACTATTCAGCCTTGAAGGTGTCTCTGTAATGTAAAATGGTCAGACTGTGATTAATTTGACATCAATTTGATTTGTAGTCTTACCATATATGCAGAACTACACTGCAATGAGATTTTTGACATCACAATACAAGTCATTTGCATTACTACATGGAATAGAATGAAATGAATTACATGCAGAAATCTTGGACTTGATTACTCCATCAAGCCACAATTTGTGACCTGTACCTTGGAATATGGTCGGTTAAAACCCCGCTCAGCGACAACAGCCCTCTTGTCACCAATCAGCTTGGCCACCCTGCTCGCCACAAGTAAGGTAATTTGTAAGTTACCTTGTTACATTGACAGTTGTAGTAGTGAAGGAAATTGTGATAAGTTTGACCTGAAATATGGAGAAGTTGTATTCTCCTGGACAGTCTTGACGAGTCGAATCCTCTGCGCCACTTCCATACCAGCCACTACTCTCCCAATGACTAGAACTGAGGCGTCCAAATCGGGAGAATCCTGATTAGTAATCACAAACTCTGTCCCGTTGGGTTCAGTTCCGACCTCTTCCTGATCAATCTGTAGCTTCCCCTGGCGTGCAACGAGCTTCATTTTCGGGGGTGGTTTAGAGGGATCCCTCACAATTATCCCGACGGTGCCTGCCAAGTTTTTAGTCCCGGGGCACCTCTCACTCTGCCTCTCCCATTCCTCCAAGAGACTCTGTGCGGCCAAGCCAGTTCCTGTTCTACTTGCAAGCTCGGCATCAACACCAAATGATCTCACCCCTCCGTGTTGCACATAGGTTGGCATTATTTTGACAAACTCTTTTCTCCTGTAGCTAACCCCAGCAGCCCCGCTGACGAGACTGGTGAACCTAGCAGCTCCAGCAGGGGCATCGTTCCCGTACAGTCCAATCACAATCCGGCCTGCTGGCTCCCCGTCGATTGAGATATCAAGGAATGCTTGCTTGGTAGGAATTTGATCAGTACAGGTTGGAGTTGGAGCAGTTGTAGCTCCAATGTTGTTGTTGGTCTCCTGAGGAGGAGGAGGAGCTTCCTCTGCTCGTGCCTTGGGCAGGTCATGAGAGGCCAATAGGAGAAGTAAGGAGGAGTTGGTGAGGTGGCGGCGCAACAGTTTGGAAGGGAGGTGCTTGGTGGAGACGGTGGGAAGGGAAGGGGAGGAACGTCGAGGATGTGTTGTGGTCGGGAAAATAGGCGAGGAGGATTGCAAAATTTTATTCAGCATATTGTATGTGTTGTTGTTGGTGGAGAGATGAGATGAGATGGTTGCTTTGCTTGCATTCTCTAATCAAACAAGGATAGGATGCGTTGGTTTGGTTGGGATAAGAAAATGCACATAGCCAAAGCCAATCCATAATGTTTGAACAAACACCCTCATGTTTTGCCCAATGTGGAACCCACCTTTATTTTCAGAATCAAATGAGAAAAACATTACATCATCGTCAACTAGAGTTATTGAACTAAGAAGAAGACGATTTTAAATTAACAAAATATTTCCATTTGATATTTCATGAGTGACATATGGCTTTGATTTTTTTGAAATATTAAAAGTCATTTTATGTGAAACAATAATATAAATAATTAATCTCAAATAAATACAGTTGAGTTGACGTCATTCTCACGTAACTGCACATAATTATTATTTTGACGTGAGAGGTCAATTGAATTTATTTATTTTATCTCACTTTACTACATTTTTGTTTAATTTTATGTTAACACCATTATTTTTATTGCAAAATGATCAACATACCCATATTTAAGTTTTCAATTAAAATTGTTTTTTCTTCCTCCTTCTCTCTCCTCCTCCTCCATCTCTCTCTCACTCTTCTCTCATCGCCTTCTTCTCTATATTGCCATTCATTACCCGAAAGCTTCTGTTTGTCGCGTCGTCACTTTCACACCCAAGTCTCCTCTATTGCGTGCTTGTGAGTTTTAGATCCGGAACTCGATTGTGTGCACGAGAAGGAGAAAAATGTCATATAATACGAGTTTTGAATGAGAAGAAAATGGATACTTTAGTTGGTAAATCCACAAGGAGATCATGCTACAAGGTCTTATTAAGGAACAAAAATTATGTACCTTTCCTTTCACACAAAAGATTTGAGTATGAAGGGAAGGCATAGTATAAGTAAGATGTAGATAAACATCACAAAATAAATTTTTTGAAATGGGGCATTAAAAGTTGATATTTTACGCAATTTGAAGAATTATATTAAAGCATTTAAGGAAAGATTTTTTTAAAAATTTCGTTCAAATACTACAATATCATACCAAGAAAATTTGAGATCAAATTTTTCTGGTGGAAGAGAATAATGAGGACGAATGTTTGAGTATTGTATGAATGGCTAGAGACGAAGAAAGTAAAGAAGAAATAATTCTGTCCAGGTCACCTAAATAGTTTCGATTATTACATAGGTCACCAAATTTTTTTTTAACTTCGGAGCTCATCTAAACTATTTTTGTCTCGTTGCTAATAACTCTGTTACTTTTTATTTTTATTTTTAAAATTTTTGAAATGACCAAAATACTCTCACAATCGATCATTGAACCAGTGGTTTATCTCAATTTATGATTTAGTCGACTTAAAAATCAAATTTTTGGTTCGCCTGATTTGAAGCTGGACCATCAATTATTGTATAATAATAATATTATTATTAAGGAATGAGACTTAGAAGAACTAAGTAATATCATCTTAATATAACTACGTTTTCAACTCGACCCTATGAAGGGCTTCTCAAACATAACCAGTAACCAAAAAATCGATCGAAACCGGGAAGAACCGGACCTGGTGAAACCAAAACCGAGACAAACCAAAAATAATTCAGTTTCAATTTGGGATAACCAACACATAGTCGACCGGTACTCGATTTTAGAGGTGTAAAACCGCGGTTAACCGGTATAAACTGAAATTTGGCTAAGGGTATATATGTGGTTGAACTAGAGCCGTTGATGACGTAACTAAACTTTCCTCTCTCTGTTCTTGCATCTCCTCTCTTTCTCGCCATTTCTGTATATCCTCCATGTTCTTCTCTATCTTCTTTCTTTGCTTTGGTTAAGTAAGGAGTATGAAATTTGATTTGGTTGAACAAGAGTATGAAAAGAGGTTGCAACAAGAGTCGAACTACTTGCAATCTCACACAAATAAATTGGCTTCCCAACTACTAGACCAAGAATATTTTTGTAATAATTTAAAGTTTAATTTCGAATTAATTTAAACTTAATATCCCTTTTTGGTTAAACCGACAAAACGGTGAAAATTCCCAGTTAACTAGACGTTCGGTTTCCACTCATTTGTGGTCTGTGTCAGTTCCAATTTCTAAAAACCGGACAAGTCCTGTTTGATTATCGGTTCCAGACACTGGTTCCGGATAATCGGGAATGAGCAGCCCTAACTCTATGTATGTACTATTGTAAGCTAAGCACGTGCAAACTTGTCACACCATTGGCACAACTCTCAAAATCAGCGTAATATTTGTCTAAGCCACAAATTAACTCCAAAATCTCCACCAAATGTGCATCAAAAGAAAATGTCCTCCCTCTTACCCACATGATTGATTATTAACTCTAAAATTCACCCATTATATCAATCTTCTATTGCTTCTTTTTTCTTTTGTTTACTCATAACTGGATAACTCAAAAATGGGTGATCGTCTCCCTAACTCAGCCCAGAACCAGAGATCTTCAAGACCTCACAATTTGGGTTGTACGTTCCTACGGAGGTTCCACGACCAAGCACCAAACTCATCCCAACTCATCGGCTTCTTGACACTCTCCATCTCCGGTGTTATGGTGCTCCTTCTCGCCGGCCTCACAATGTCCACGGCCGTCTTCGGTCTTGCCATTTTTGCCCCGTTGATCCTCGTCTTGAGCCCCATTTGGGTCCCCATATGCACATTGCTCTTCGTCACCGCCGCGTCGTGTTTATCCATGTGCGGCTTCGGGGTGACGCTGGTGGCCGGCACGTCGTGGCTCTATAGATACGTCAAGGGGTTCAATCCCCCCGGAGCCGACAGGTTTGACTATGCTCGAACCCGGATTTATGACACTGCCAATCATGTCAAGGACTATGCTCGGGAATATGGAGGCTACTTGCACAGTAAAGTCAAGGATGCAGCCCCCGGGGCGTGACTTCCTCACATGATGTTTCATTTATATTCTGCCGACCACCTCATTTTCTCCATAAGTTTATATTGTTTTATTATTTAGCTTACCTTAACTTCTTTTCATTTCGAAAGGAATTTTGAGTGTTGGTTTATTTTCTTGTTGCTATAGTCTATCCAAAAGAATATCTTCAAACTTATCCTTAATATATATTAGGGGTAATGACAGTTGACTACACCCAATTATGTCACGTTTCAAATTTAATACCTAACTTTCAAATTTTCACTTGGGGTACTCAAAGATTAAATAAGCAAAACTTAACTCAACTTTTGAATTGGTTTGTTAAAAAGTCTAAAATGCCCTCAATGGTTTTGTTTTGAAATAAAATTGTTCTGACCAATTCAAAACCGGTCTAACCGGTTCAAATTAAAAACAATTTTTAGTAATTGAAATGACTATTTCATCCTCATTTAAAATTAATTTAAACCTTGAGGGTGAAGGGCATAATTTTTTTAAACTAAACAAAAAAATAAAATTATTAATTACTAAATAGGTATTATATTTTTGATAATTAAAATTACAATATAATAAAATAATTATATTATATTATAATCTAAATAATAAAAATATAAAAGTTACAGAAAAAAATGGAGAAAAATAAAGACTTTGCCGGAGACGTCCACAGCTATGTCAGCCACGACCAGGCACTCCCAATAGTCCTTCCCAACCTCCCCATCATCCGCTGCTCAACTCGTTTCCTCTTCGCCTCCATCCTCAAACCGAACTGAAGAACCGACATATAAGCCTTAAAATTGAAGTGCAGTTGAGGAGATTCGAACTTGGGCCCAAAGCAAGACAATTGAAGCACTTTACCACTGAGCCAACAACCTTGTTGTGGTATATTATAAACATGTTTATACATATAATATTTCACCTCGCACTGATAGTCTCCCCTAAACCCTAATTTCAGTCCTTTATAAATAGCTCTCTTCATTCTTATTGTCTCTTCTCATCTTCAAGCCTCACCTCTGCGTCACCTCCGACCTCGCCACCCTCTGCTCTTTGCGTTCTTCGACGTCGATTTAGAAGGAAAGCTCTCTTCTAAATCCTACTCCTCTCCGTCGGGCCTTGCCTTGGTTTGATTGGTTAGTTCATAGACTTGAGACATTTTTGACCCATTTGTTTCGATTACGCTTTTTGGGTCTCAATACTTGAATTTTGGCAACTTAGCTTGTCAAATGCTTGTGTTTTAGCTTTCGATTTATGATGGGTTTTGGTTAATTGTTGTGTAACCTTCCCTCTTGCCCCCATGCACAGGAAACCATTGCCAGACTCGCCATGAAATCGCTTGAATCCGCCACTGACGACCACGAGGATCAGATTGAAAAGGACCGGAGATGGAGATCTTGCTCGATGGATCTGGCGTGCGCACGAGAGTCTTCAAGGCGACGACTTGCCGGAGTTTGCTCTCGTCGCCATTTTTCCAGGCCGACCTCCAGTCGTCCAGATATGAAACTCCAAGTACGTTGGGGCCAAAGTTAAAATGAATTAATGATTTTGTTAATGTATTTGTTTCTTTGATTATATACTGTTAACTAAATTTTTAATCAATATTAGTTTAATGACTATTTAAATCTATATTGGTTTAATCAGGTCGTGTAGTTGTTGTTTTGTTGTGAAGACATAGGAACTGCCTCACTTTTGATTGTTGACGAAAACATTTGGTTTGACCATCGACGATTTGAGTGACGCGTCCGGCCAGATCTTGCTGGAAATCGAAGTTGGTTGTGGTCTTGTTATAGGTAGCCCTCGATTTTCTTTCGATTTTTATGCTCAACTCAATTTCTACATGCACATGTCTTCGTTTTGATGTTTCAGAGCCTGTAACTTGGTCTTCGGTTTCAATTGCTCAGTTTATTGTTGTTTCATGAACACGTGTTAAATCTATAACTGGGTTTACATGAGCATGTAACTTGTTCTAGGAATTTTGTTGATACTATGTAAGTTTTTTATTGTTCTGTTTTGCAGGCTCCAGTAGCTGATCCACATGAGGCAGTTCATAACCGAGGTAAGATATACACTGTCAATGTATACACTTGCTCTGTTCTTATTTTTATAGCATGGTTTCAACTTGAAAATTTGTTACAAAATTATTTTTGTGTAATTACAACATGTACGTTGTTTAACAGTTTGTAGTTGAATTGATTCGGTATCTCAGGTGAAAGCGTATTTTTATGTAGTAATGATCTTTAATTGCCTTTTCCTATTTTCAACTTCAGTACTATCCATTCATTGAGCATCAAAGAGCTTCATAAATTATTGAATCTATATTATAGATTTCGGGGATTCCTATATTTACATATATAATCGTGTACAGGGTCAGATTTTAGATTCTTTTTTATTATTATTAGAGTTTCTATTATATAGGATTCCAAATTTATTAAGAAAACCTCATCAGATTATCTTAATTATTCTTTTTTTACTATGTTTTGCTAGCTTATCTTGATTTTGGTAAGGATTTATGTTATTACATATGTATATCAACAACTAATTCTGTAAACATAAGTCTCAGCAAATTTATCATGTTTGCTGGTTTTGCTTCGGCTTCATGTAAGAACAGTGCTAGGTAATTTAGGGAAACATTTACTTGTGTTCTTTATCAACCGCAACTTCGTGCTCATAACTGACTGATGCTACTTCTTGTTATCCTTGAACATGCTTGTTTTTTGTACACTTCGATTTTTAGAAGTTCGGATGCAATTATGCATAAACTAAGTTTGTACTTTTCGCATTTTCAAACGCTACTTGCACTTCATAAATTCCGATCAATGTAGCTCGATATGCACGATTGGTCTGAGTTAATAGCTTGTTTTTTATTCGCTATAAATGCCTCTGGTAGTATTGTGTTTGTCGATTCCATTTTCACTGTTAATTATGTGCATTAAGCTTAAATTTTACAAATTATGACAGGTTTGGGGAGAAGCGGGAGGATTTGGATCAGTAAGGGGAGGATTTGGATCAGTAAGTTGCTGGTTTATTTTCTTCAAGTGTGTTTTTGGCACATAAATAACATGCAATCTATGTCACCATAATACTTGTGTATAATAATTATATATATATATATATATATATATATATATATATATATATATGTGTTATTTGCATCTGTGTATGTAACAGTATGTATATATATGTATATATATATATAATATGAGTGTAGATCATATTCTTGTTTAGTCTAGGAAGTATCCTGAATAACGTTGTTCCCCAATTAGAGTTATGCATGTCATTTAATTTTCTAGTTTTCCCAAACTTTAGATTTTTTGGTACTTCTCAATTGTTTCGCAATGCTAGACATACCTTATTCATCCAATAAATAACTACATTGTCAATTCTAGCTTGTTTTGATCGAAGTCAATTATGATTTATAAAGACTAGATTAATTCAATTTCTGAATAAATGATACTTAAGTTGTACTATAGTTTAGCATGAAAGTCTTAAAAGATAAATTAGTTGCCCTCTTTACCCCTTTAGTGGTCACTGAAGATTGTTTCCATGCGTATTTACTTTCAACAACAATATTATTGTTTATTGCTTGCTTATTGTAGTTTAAAATAATTGTTATAATTATTGTTAGTAGCATTTCAAGAATTGTTGAGTGATGAACTGATGGTGTTTACCCTTTACATATTGTGAGCTGATTACTTTGTTGTCTTTGTTCTGCTTTTGCCAATATAAACAAACATCACTTCTGATTTTTTCTATGCATGTTTTATTAGGTTTTAAGCTACTGTTATGAATTTTAACTTACTGTTTTAATTACGGTTTTTAGTCACTATCATTTGCCCCTATTTTGATTTAATTGTGTTTTCTTTGAATTTCAGGAAATGTGAAAACAATTGTTGCTTGTTGCCTTGCTGCCTCCCTTTGCCTCTATTTACTTGTAAACTTTTGGACTTAAATATTGGATTTGGGACTGTTTTGGACTGTTACATTTGAATATTTTGGACTGTTATATTTATTATTTGTTACTGTTGAACTTTTAATTTTTGTGGATATTCATTGATGCTATTGCTTGGTTTAGATTAGAAAACATAAGTAAAAATGTTGGATTTTTTTATATTGTATGTATGAATGTAAAAAAGTATGTTGGAAACTAAGATTTGGTAGGAAATTAATGTATGAGTAGTCTAAATTGGGCCAGAAAACCCAATTTGTGGTTGTTTATTGGGCCGAAAAGACCCAAATTTAGGCCCAAAATCAAGCCCAATTACCCTCGGTCACCGAACCGAACCGGCTGCTTGGTCGGTGATAACCGAACCGACCGACCAGCCATCGGTTTGGCTTTCGGTTCTCAAGGCCGAATAACCGAGCCGGTCGGTTCGGTTCGGTTAGTAGCGGTTCGGTTCGGTTAGTAAACCGTGAACACCCCTACCCGACTCGGTTTGAGTTGGGTACCAAAACCCAGACCCGATACTCGACTCGGTTGAGGAGTCGGGTAGTCGGGTTCGGGTAGACTCGGGTGTCAGGTGAGTCGGGTATACCCAAGACACCCGACACAAATTTCTCAATTTGTATTCAAACTCAATTTGAAACCCTAACCTTAAATCCCCAAATTCATAATCCAAACAAAACCCTTAAAATTAACAACCAATTCAAAACGGAAACCTAAATCCCCAAATTGAAAACCCATATATTCCCCAAATACCTAATCCCCAAATTGATTAGAGTTTCCCCAATTCATAACAGAAAACTCACAGTTGATAACTTACTTAAATTAAAATCGGAATTTGGATCGAAAACCCTAATAATCCCAAAATTGAAACCCTAATCCCCAAATTAATTTGGTTTTCCCAATTGAGAACACATATTCAAATAAAAATTGAAAGAAATTTGAAGTCCCGAACCCTAAACCCCCAAAATGGAAACGGTGAAGAAAATTTCAAACCTTTGACGTTGACGTTGTCTGACGGTGAAGCTTTAATCTCCAACTTCACTAGCGAATCGAACCGTTGATGAGCCTCCTCTCCACCATTTCTTGATTTAGAATGGTGGAGATGAGAATCAGCAACGGATCGATTCACAACAATAACACTGTGAATAGATCCGTTGTGAGATGGAGGAGAGAGAACACGACTTGACTGCCTCAAACGAAGAGAAATGAAAGGTGAGGAAGACGGACGGAGTTTTTAGGTTTTTCAGAGAGGGACGAGAGGGACGACAGAGAGATGAGAGAGAGAGAATGAGGGCTGAAGTGAGTGAGGTCGTCGAATCAATTATGTGTGTGGAGAGAAGAGTGACACGTCGCTCAAAACCAACGAACCAGATTAATTCAGTCGACAGAAATTGAGGGTGGAGAAGACGCCACGTCGCCGCTTCATCTTCAGCAGCTTCTTTTGTATTACGTATCCCACATCGAAAACACATGAACTTGTTTTGTTGTTTATAAACGTTTTTGTCACAAAGCATAGCAAAAACGAAAATGGGCTGTGCTGGGCTTCATTGGGCTGATTTATGAACTGTGGGTGTTGGGCTGGGGGCAGTCAACAAATTATATTTTTATATATACTGTCGGGTAGTCGGGTACCCGACGGATTATAGAATTGGACCCAATACTCGACTCAGTTGACTTGTCGGGTGGTCGGGTATCGGGTCAGTCGGGTCTCGGGTCAGTCGGGTATCGGGTTAGTCGAGTCGGGTGTTAGGTGAGTCGAGTCGGGTCTCGGGTTACCGGGTAAAATGGACAGCCCTAGGAACAGGCGGTCAGAGTCGGGAGCAGCAGGCGGTCGGAGGAGGCGGCCGGAGACGGGAGTGGTGGCGGAGGATTTAAGTTAATTAGGGTTTCATTAATATAAATATTAATTAATGATTAATAATAATATAATCAATTATTTAACTAATAATATAATTAATGATTAATAATAATAATAATAATAATATAATTGATGATAATACATTTATTAAATTATTAAATTATTATAATTATTATTTGTGTAAGTGAAAAGTAAAATTTGCCCTCAATTTATTAGTTAAATTGGGTATTCAATTAGGGGTAAAATAGTTATTTCATAATTATATCAATTGAACTAATCAGACTGGTTTAACAGACCAAAATTATTGAGGGCATTTTAGACTTTTTGACAGATCAAATCAGTTAGATTTAACAGACGTTGGGTTAAATGTCGCTTATTTAATCTTTGGGTATTTCAAGTGAAAATTTGCAAATTTGGGTATTAAATTTGAAACGTTATATAGTTGGGTGTAGTCAACTGTCATTACCCCTATATATTAATACTCATAAAGTTGAACAAATTTTGATAAAATAATACGATAATATCTTCTTTTAAAAGTCTTTGTAAATATATGGTCACATTAATGTCATAAATTAATATAACTTGGTGAAATATGATTTTATTGTAGTATTTTTCTTATTTCTTAAAAATTAAGTATAGTTGAAACTCATCTCTAACTTTTCTTTTTGCATCTAAAATTTGTAATGTGTTCTCAAATAGTAAGAAAATATATGAAGATTTCTAGACGCGATAATATTTTTTTATATATAGTCGACTCGACTCCCTAGTTATTGTATCATGTTTTAATCATCAAAATTATTTTCAAGGATAGTATAGTTGGGTGTCATAATAGGCAAGAAATTTGGGGTTTGAGTATTAGGGTTTGCTCATTATTGTTCCTCATTTAGTGTGATTTCTATTATTCACTATATAAGGGAATCTAAAATGTAATTCAGTATCAAATATTCATCAATAAAACTAACATATTTTAGAGTTTTACATGGTATCAAAGTCATTTAGATCTTGGCTAAACTTTTTCTTAACGTGAAGCTTCACCCACTCATTAATAATGGTTTAGAAGGTGGGCGAGGCACTATTGTTCAAAAATTTTCTATTCATGTTATAGTTTTTGTTTAGTGAATTTTCCAGCGAAAAGTTTCTATTCACGAACGAGTTTTGGAGATTACAATATTTTTTCTTCTACATCAAGACGTGCATTCAAGCTTCCATTTAAGTTATGCAAGTTGCATATTATTATTTTCGGGAAGGCTTAATGATTTATGGTTCAGGTTAGTTGGATTTAGGGTTTTATTGGACATGTTCAACGAGTTCAAGGTTGTATTGGATTGTTTAATAGGTTTAGGGTTCAAGGTGGGGGTTTATGGTGTATCGTTGTATTATGATATTGTCCAGTTTGTTTCTCTTTTATAGTATTGTTTGCTTCGCGTGCAAAACCTAATTTGCGTTTAATTTGCACGTGAGGGGGAATGTTAGCATAGGCAAAGAATATAAGGGTCTGAGTATTAGGGTTTCATTTACTTATCCTTATATAGTTTTTTCCCAATTATTCTCTATATAAAGGAACCTTCATTTGTAATTTAATATCCAATATTCATCAATAGAACTAGGGAAAATGTCACATGACTACCCTATGATTTGACGTTTTTTCACTTGACTATCTTTAGAATTTTTTTTGGCATTGTGTGTACCCTAAATTTGCAAAATTGTCACTGTTAGTACCAATACCCATTCCCGTAGGGGTGGGCACTTTTTACTCAAAACCGAATCCGAACCGAAAAACCGAGAACTGTGGGTATTGGATCGGATTTGGTTCTAAAAATTGAGAACCAAACTAATTCATTTCGGTTCCGATTCTTAGACTATAGAACCATCGATTGACCAATTCAGAACCGAACCAGTTCAAGAGCTTTTAGTTAGTATTTCTTGTAGTTGTGATTTAAAGTGTTTTCCCACAAACGAATTTAATTGTGTATAATTTTGCCCACATATTGAATGATGTATGAACATCACATTAATTGGTTCAATTTCAGCATAATTAGGAAACCAAACCAGTGGACCGCACCACAAATCTCACAATTAATCATATTATTGGGTCTAATTGGGCGTAACCGAGAACAAGTAATTGGAACTAGAACCGGACCGTTTTCTACATAATAGGTATGGGTTTGGATCTCTAAACTATAGAACTGGTCAGTTGGGTCCGGTTTGTTTCTAGAACCGTGCCCAACCCTACATTTCCGTCCAAATCTGTTAGTTTTTTTGGTTGAAAAGGTTAAAATACCCCTACAAGTAGAGGGGTGAATTTTGAAGCTGAACACCCTCCGCCCATATCGTGGCCACGAACCCTCCGCCCAAATCGATTTGGGAATAATCATCAAATCGATTCGAAAATCATCAAATCGATTCAAAACCACGAACCCTCTGCCCAAATCGTGGCAATTTTCAAGCCACGATTTGTCTGCCTCGATGGCATTCGCGAAACGACCTCCGCAGCTCATCTCAGGCGAAGAACTCTGGTGGTTGTCGAAGCTCATCTCATAAAATATCCTATTTTAGAGTTTTACACTGGGATTTTATCTCATCTTATCCCAACCTTTAACATAAATAAGTTATTCAAAGGAATGGCAAAATCGTCATTTCACGAACTCTATAACAAAGTTTATAACAACGATAATAGTTCCATTTAAGTTACCTATAAAGTTATAAAAAAATGTACCTACGTGATAATAAAGTTTCTCCAGGTGTACTAATGTGAAATTTATTCTTATTGAGAATTGTTAGGTGAGTAGCATATTACGTCTATGATACTAATATATGTTTAAAATTGTGTATTAAAATATTTGTTATGATTTTTTTTACCAGCTAACTAGTAAACAATTTACAACCACTTAAGAATTTGATCAAATGTTTAAAAATTAACAAAAATGATGTATCAAGAACATCAACATGAGCCATTGCTGCATGATCAAGTCCGGGAAGGGATAATGAGTCCTTTTTTTTTCTCCCTTGTTTTGTTTCACCCCTACACCCATCGCAAACCAAATTAAAACCACAATTTAGTCATAGATTATAAGGTAAATTGTACTCAATATGATCCTCAAGACCATACATATCCAAATAACGAGTGGAATGCAATTAACTCAATATGATCATCAATATTGCACATTGTTTATGCAAAAATACCTTTGTCGCTTCAAAGCTTCCTCTTTTTAATACCGCCTTAAACTTTTTTCCCTTCCCAAATAATTAATCCATTTCATGCCTCTCCCTAACTTGCCCTAATTCCATTACTAACTATTGTGAAACAATAGTATTTAAAATTTAGATTTGAAAATGAAATGCCCCGTATAAATCTTCAAAGAACTGACCTTCACTTGTTGACTGCAAGTTGATAGAGACTTGAACATGACACATTCAAGTGGTTTTTACCCACCACGATTTCTACCCCCAAATCACATAAAAATCGGTCAAGCAAGTATGTTACATAAAACTAAATGGGTATTTAAACAATTATATTTTTGCGGTTTCTTGTGCTAATGCAAAATGTTTCATTTTTCAGTCTTGAATGTACGATATAGATTTGGCAAATGTTTATTAGACAATAGGAATAAATAAATATATTATATTTAACTACGCAATTTTTTATATAATCATCTCAAATTTATATAAGTTCTTAATCAAGAGAGTGGTACTTCAAGAAATCTACTGGGTCAATAAATTATGAAGATATACTAATTAAGTTGGTTACAACTGAAAGTTTATGAGTTAGAAAATCGTGCACATATATGTTGACTAATATGATTATAACTAAAGAGTTGAAGGCATGTTAAACTTCAACTGGCCTTTAATGATTAATTGAAGGGAAAGACCTCACACTATTGCGAAATTTGTTAGCCCCGTTCAATTAACTACCCTATAAGCAGGTGCGTAATCTCTTAGGATCATTAACACATGTAACCATGATCACAACAGTTTAGATATGATTAAGAGTACTCGTAAGTAAGGTTGTAGAAATCGATAGGCGCTAGTCGGGCGGACAGGAGCATCCACGGCCCGAGCAGGAGCCCATGCAAATTTCTATTTTTTAAAAATATAAATTAATATACTAATGACATGAAAATATAGTATGCTATATAAAAAAATAATATAAAACTATTTAACAAAAAAATATTTCAAAGTTAAATTTAATATTTTTTTTGTAAAATTAATAAATATTAGACTATTGTGTTTATAGGTTAATATATCATGATTGATTATTCTAGTTATTTTTTGAAATATGTTAACATAATACTAAGTTAATGGTAGATCAATTCTTTTAATTTAAATATACATGATTGAATACAACCAATTAAACAATAACATTAATAGCTCAGTGGTAGAGCATGTGTTTTCCAACCAAGTGGTTCTTATCTCAAATTCAATGTTGTAAAAATTCCCAGTAAACTGATTTATTTTCTGACCAATCTCCGATTAGTCCCTAAAAACTAGTTGATCAAGAAACATCAATGTACTAAACACTCCTTAAAATGTCATAGACCCAAAATAAAACAGCAACACAAACTTTAGTAGCAACCCTCCTACCTCTACCAGCAACCTCCGCCAACATATAAGAAGGCTTCTTTGATCTCCAGCCTCCCTATAAACCACATCACATCACATCCGCCATACTTAAATGCATTGAAAAATCGATCACTCGGTCCACCACCCTGTTACCTACCCAGACCCACACGCCTCTCGAACAGAGAAACCCACACCAATATATCAGCCACCCGAGTTTACTTGCCCTTTGATTTCTAGCTGAACCAGAAAAATATTTATTTTAGAGAGGCATGTCAACAATATCAGAGATAGATAAAATCATATTCCACCCTATCGCCAAGAACGTGGACGCAGTTCATCAAATCATCCTGGCACCAGATTGAAGCTATGCTCGTCTTGGGATCACGGTCTCAAACATTCTCCGCGTCCCAAGTCGGGAATTTCCCACGACCCATGACACAAACCCTTAGCCGAAAGATGCTTTTCTTTATTCATCTTCTCCAATTTACAGAACACGTCTTTCTCCGGCTCCTTATACACAACACCTTTAGATTTCGCAAATGCCTACGCCTTTTCTTCTTCAGTTAAAGTGCGACTAGAGGAAGTTATAGCATTCACCTTTTTTGTCGCATCAATACTTTTGAGTTCCTTGTATGAACATTAGAGAAAGAGAATAGAAAAGAAAGACACTGTCTAAAAATATTATGAAAACCGGAATTTTCTAAAATTATTAGGAAAGGGTTTCATACTGTACAATGTTTACAACACAAGTTCTCTATTTACTTTCATTACAATCATTAATGAGTTGTGAACGGAATAATAAGAGTATTGTTGTCGTGCTAAAACATCCCTTTCTTCAAATTGCGAGCGCAATTTGAAATAGAATTGAAGTGCGGATAGAATGATAATTGGGATTTTGATACTATGTGGCAGTACTGCCATCCGGTTATAGAAAAAAAACTCATATAAGGAGTACACTAAGACTTTTAGGAGAATGTCAGTCAATTTGTTCTTAATGAAAAGTCTTGAATACGCTTTGTATTCTTTAAAAAATATGAGTATGAATTTCATATAGTTAGAAACCCTAACCTTAATAGGAGGTTGAGGCTCATTGGAATAAATCAATTCTATACCAGTCTGACTGTTTAATTGCAACAACGAATATACCTCTAAGAAAATTTGGATTATTTTCCTAAAAGACACGAGTCTAAAGTAAAATTAAAATCTTTCACCAATTTCCTATCTCGAAAAAGTCTTGCTCACAATTCTAAACCCAAATCAACATATGTTCTACTCAGTCCGTCACATGTTCACTACATTATGTCTAGGTCTACCACCATGCGGAAGACATCTATGGTTACATGTGTTATCGGCCTTACGAGAGTATTGATAACAAGTGAGAACTAACCTTTCATTTTACCATCTTCAATTGTAACATATGGATAACGAACTTAGAAGCGCAACTATTTCACCATGACTACCCTTTAAACCAGTGTGAAAATTAGAAACTAAAATAACAGGAAACTACCATATGAACAGAAGAGTGATGCTCCCAAATTTAACCTTTGTTTTTCAATTTACCGGTGACGGTTCTTATCAGCCTAGGGGCAAGTTTATTGAATTTCATGTCGGTCCAATGAGGATAAAGAGATAAGAGAATCGCAAAACGACGCCGCACAGAATAGTTGTAGTTGTAGTCGACGTGGATTCCCCTAAAATAACTATCTGTACACGGCAAGAATCGGGTTTGATTGTCGTCGCGTCGGTCCCTGAAATATCGGTCCAAAAGCTCAGCTGCCACCCCAACGACAAGCTGTTCCTGCCTCCGATTCGATTTGGTTGGATTCGATATTTATTGTTCCTCCTCTTCAATATCTGAATCCAACCCAACCGAAATGATTCACCGTTTCGTTGACAACGTCCTCGCCGTCACCAAAGAGTCCGTCCCCTCCCTTTCCCTTCCCTCTTTTCCATTTTAATTTATCTGCTGCGTTCCTCGACCCTTGATTCATTGCATGATTGATTGTGCTTCTTCTGGAATGATTTTCTTTTTAGCGCCCAAGTTTTGGTTGATTCGTATGATTGTTGCTTCTGTGATTGTGATTCCTAATTTTACATCCTTAGATGTTAGGGTTTGCTGAGAAATGGGGAATTTTAGTTTCATCTTATTTTCTTATTATGGTGAAAAGATTATGCCATCATATATTTTCTCTGATTTGGTTCATAGTCCCTATATCTCACTCATTCTCATGATATTGGGTTATTGGAACTCATCATTTTTCAGTAGTCTTTATGTGCCTTGTGTTTATCAAATTTCGAAGCCTCTGAATATGGTGATTTACCCTGACATAGATGGAACCTTACCTATAATTAATTGGACTCTGTTCTCTTGAGTTTGGCCCCTCTTCCGCATGAATTTATTAGTGTGGTGTTATTGAGGGTGACTCGCACAGGCCAGCAATCTCCACTCTTGAGTGCAATGTTGTCATCTCCACTGAGTATATTTCACCCACATAAACAATCAGTATAATTATCACTTATTTTGAGCTCCACATCTCAGAAAACAATAAGAAGTATGTGTCCCACAACTCTATAACATGTTTCTTTTAATAAACTCTGTAACATGCTTACTTCACAATTCTATAAAATGTTTAAATTATGAATAAACAGTTATATATTATTATTATTATTGGGATTTTCTTGTGTGAGCTTCTTCATTAGTTCAAGGCTTCAAGCATATGCTTAGTTACCAATTAATCATTTCTTTTTTATATTGCAGGTCTGTAAAAACAATCACGTACGAGTCTTTGAACAATATTGCAAGGCTTATAAATGGAGTGTCAGCACTTCTGTTGACCATTTTGCCAGGGAAGGCTACTATTCTTGAAGGCATCCATGGCTGGGAGCTTAGGCCGACTTTCCGTGGTCCTAGGTTTCCTCGATGGATGGAAAAGTAAGTATGATAATTAGAATGGAGACTTCTCTTTTATGTTACTCTTATGCCTCCTTTTCCACTACGAAGTTCCTATTTTAGAGAAACTGTGCATTTTGCTCTCCCTTATTGTACGCCGTAGTTTTCTTGTGAGAATGAGACAGGTCAAGCTGAATATGCTTTCCATTAAGCTGGAGTTAGGTACTTGAATTCTCTTGCTAAATTATTTAGGGTCCGTCACCCGTATTCTCCTCAAAACTTACAACTTAGTCTTTGAATGCTTACCTACTAACCAGCAAATTCTGTGAATGCCTTTTCTTATAGTTTCTTCATATGCTAACTGATGTCCCCCAAATTGTTTTTTTTCTAAACTTTAACCCTTCCTTGTTATGCCATTCACCTCAGTTTACTCCACCTGCTCAACCCATATTTAGAAATTTTTCCATAGTATTATCTTTAGTTTGTGCAGCCCCACCTTTTGCTTACTACTTATTATTTTATCCTTGTTTTACCACAGAGCCACGAGCCTTACCCCTCCTATCTTATGGCTATTATTCTGTTTTGGAGCGTAACATTATGGCTCATTATTTTTAGAATTATTGTAACAAAAAAGGAACGGCGTAGAATGGTTATTTTTCATTGATAATTATTATTATGATGGATACAGCTCCTTTCATTTTATGTTTAGTGACTGCTAATTGAAGAAAGTCACTTTCTTGGTATGAGCTTATTTAAGAATTTCATACTTTGAGCTATTATTTATGGTTTTCAGTATGAATCATATCCTGTGCCCTTTATGAATGGTAATTGCTATGCAACACTATCTCTACATTGTGTGCTGCTCAGTTAAGATTCTAATTAGAGTTTTATTTCTATTTCACCTTGATTAGTGGGGTGTCCTCTTTCAATCAGTTCATTCATGAGCGCTCGGTGGATTCAGATTCATCCTCAAGTATAGATTACTCATCTGGAGAGGACGATAGTGATGGAGGTATCTGTCCTGCATCACCGTTGTCTCAAAGTTCACGATTTTCCCGGTCTAGTTCTCACTCAAAGTATGATAGGCGGCGGATAGGCTGGATCAGATTCATATTGTCATGGATTCTGTTTCCTTTAATGTTTCTGTTGGGGTTACCTTTCCGGTTACTCTATTTATTCTCTACTAGAGGATCAAGAGCATCTGGAAATGATCAGCCGTCACCATTACGTTCCGTTAAGAAAGTTCAATCTCTAAGAGAGCATGTTGTTCATCATGCCACTGACAGGAGACGTGGAGTCATTGAGGTTTGTTTCTCCTAGCACTGCTTGTGTCATCCTAAGAAATTGCATTTTTATTTGACGGGCAGAGAAGATAATGTTGTAAATATAACCTTCCACTTTACACATCAGTTTATATATTTATTTGCTGACATTTTGTTTTATGCAAATCAGGATCTTCATCTGGCAATTGAGATATTCATAGAGGCTATATTTGATAATGTTCACAAGGCGGCACATTGTCTTCTTTCACCAATAGAAGCTATCAGAACGTTCTTTGCATGGTTTTCTTTTAGCAGGACAAACAGAAATATCCATAGTGATATTTCTGGAGATGTGTCGACTGCATCTGTTGCAACAGCAACTCTTTCAGACACGGATCCGACTCCTACAGAACGAAAAACTTCTTTCCATCAATCTTTGAACACAGATGCACGAACATGTCAGGATGTTATAACTGAGCTCGGGTAGGAACATGCTCTACAAGGTTGTATTCTGTTTGAATGTCATCAAATTTCTCATGTTTCTCTGTCTTAGGTATCCATACGAAGCTATCACTGTGGTCACTGCTGATGGATATGTAGTTCTTTTAGAAAGAATACCAAGGTCTAATTTTTATCTTTTCTCACTGTATTAAACCTTTATTTTATATTCATGATATCTGATGATTTTTTGTGCTGTTTCAGGCGTGATGCCAAGAAAGTTGTATATCTACAACATGGAGTGTTCGATACATCCATGGGGTGAGTCAGTTTAGCTATCTTTTATGCAGGATAAATGGCCTTAAACCTAAAAAAGAGGTTTCCTCTTACAATTTACCATAAAAATACCCCGTGCGAGGTTTGTATGTTGCAAGCTAAGTGTTCCTGTGTGCATCTATAATTTGACTGGTGAACTGATAGCGTGTATGATAGCGCTGAAATGTCTCATATTAAAAGAATGTTGGATTTAGTGGCCACTTCATATTCTAGTTACTTTCCACCACCTAGTAACTTAAGCTTGTGTTTGAGCTAGGGTATCCGAGTTTGGTTTGGTATCCTGTTTGTGCTTTCGCACCGTTCATATATTCTCGGTAAACATGCGAGACACTTTGTGTTATGTTGCTTACACTTGAGGGGAGTGTTGACATGTATAATATTTATAGAATGGAGATTTAGTAATCTCTTAGTATTCTGGTTGACCACTCCCCCTGATAACTTAAACTTTTGAGTTGAAGCGAGATTAACAGATAGGTTTGAAAGTCTTCATACAAGTGATACCTATGAGGGCTAATCTTGCAGAAAATATGTTCCAAATTGTCATAGCAGGATAAACTTTGGTAGTGAGTATATAAAAGAGAAGAAATTATTTGTAGTGTCAACAGTAACCCAGAACAATACTAGGGGGTTAGGATGAAAAGAGAACCGATTATGCTGAGAATGGAATGACTTTGTTACTTTAAGTCTGGTCATTAATCATTATGATTGGTCCATATTGAGAATTGAATAATGGAATCACCTTTATTTGTCCCGCCCAACCCTTACTCTTATTTTCAGAGGTTTTATCCTCTGGTTTTGCCAAGCAATCTTTTCATTATACCTCTTATGTATTGCCACCAATAGTTTAAAGTGGGTTGAAGTATTTTATCTTTGACATTATTGTATATTTGGGTTTGCTGGTTGGGAGCACTCTATTTACATGACTTCTGTTTTCTCTTTTACTGGATTCTAGCCTTTGGCTATGCACTTAGTTTGATTTTCTTGTCATCAATCTTCAAGTTCAGGTTTTACATTGCCCAGCTACATGACAAACATTCATTCATATAGTTCAATTGTTGGCAAAACATTTTTGTCATTTTAACAGAATAATAGGCAATGATGTATCGTATATGTGGGTTTTATCCTCAACATACAGTTATAGTTGAACTTTTTTGGCAAAACATTCTCTTTTACTGAGAAAAGTGCATAAGTTCTGAATAAGGGTATGGCTATTTTTTGCTTTAGAAAAACTAAGTGTTAGTGCCTATTGTATTCTACTGGTTGCAATACTTTTGGCACAATTAGTATTAGTATTAGGACTTGTGTACTTCCCTACCTGCTTAATTCATTTGTTTATTTATTTATTTATTTCAAATACCTCACTTCTGTCGTTCACAAAGCACAATTAGATGTAGTTATTATATAGATATGAATAATTGGGTATAGAAAATTTTGGACAGATAGGAAAGATATCTATATGCTCCACATTTGAGTATATATGCCCGGTTAAGGATGTTATAGGAAAAACATGTGGGAAGTTGTATCGGCAGCCATGGTTAATCACATGTATAAATATTATATTCTTTTAGGTTAGCTTATATCTTCTCATATTTAAATTACCTTTACTTTTACCTGACCTAGTATAACACATATAGCTACGTCAAATACAGTTTTATACTTTCTATCTTTGCTTTCTTATCTTCAGTTGGGTGTCCAATGGAGTTGTTGGTTCTCCTGCTTTTGCAGCCTTCGATCAAGGTTTGTTATGCTTTACCTGAGAATATTTGGAGTTTGTAGAGCAGATTGGGAAATTTGAGTATCAGATGTTATTGCTCTTGTGCAATGCAGGGTATGATGTGTTTCTTGGAAATTTACGTGGTCTTGTTTCTAGGGAGCATGTTAACAAGAAACTATCCTCCAGACAGTAAGTACACATGGCATCTATATATTTGCAAATTTTATTACAGCACATTCTTATGCTATAGTATGTGGTGCTAAACTGTTACTGTGAGTAAGACAATGACAGGGATGCCTGGTTTTTTTATCCCACTAAGATCATTTCATAATCTGCAGAAATATGTTACAACTCACATTTTCTGTATGATCCTTTTTGAGTATCTGGCATATATATCTTATAAATTTCAAAGACCAGGGGCAGCTATTCAACAAAATGTGTGGGTTAAAATTGAACTTCCCACCAGTACCTTGCACCAACTAAAGTGACGTCTAAAGTAAATAAGTAGATTATGTCGAATGAGGTGTCAGAAATGTAAATAAATTTCTTTGATCTATTATGTTGGTTATTCGTTTCAGTTTCCCTTTCTTTTTCATTGGGTTCTAGCCATCCAAGAATACGGTAATTCTGCATCAATTACTTCATTAGAGGTTAAATTGAACTTTATGAAAACGTCTACCTTATCCTAAAGTATTAGCATACTATAATATCACCTATTCGATTGACGTTAGTTATTTAGCACAGGTAGATAATATTTTTCAATTTTTATTCCAATTTACAGCTATTATCATACTAGTATATCATCCAATTTATTAATTGTAGTGATATAATGCAGATACTGGGGGTACTCCATAAATGAGCATGGCACTGAAGATATACCTGCAATTGTGGAAAAGATTCATGAGATTAAAACTTCTGAATTGAAGAGTAGCCAGCTTGATGTTGAGGAAGAAGTGGGTGATGATCAGCCTTACAAACTTTATGCAATATGTCATAGCCTGGGAGGGGCTGGCATACTTATGTATGTTATAACACGACGGATAGAAGACAAGCCCCATAGACTTTCAAGATTGGTTTTGTTATCACCTGCGGGCTTCCATGATGATTCCACAATTGTTTTTACTGTGGTGGAGTATTTGTTCCTTGCGTTGGCTCCCATTCTTCAACCACTTGTTCCTGGCTTCTACATACCAACCAGGTTTTTCCGCATGCTGCTGAACAAGTTGGCTCGGGACTTCTACAACTACCCTGCAGTTGGTGGGCTGGTTCAGACCTTGATGAGTTATGTTGTCGGAGGAGACAGCTCGAATTGGGTTGGAGTGTTGGGATTACCGCACTATAACATGAATGACATGCCTGGAGTGTCATTCCGGGTAGCTCATCACCTTGCACAAATGAAGCGGACGGGAAGGTTTAGAATGTATGACTACGGAAACAGGGCTGCCAACATGGCGGAATATGGATCTCCAGAGCCTCTGGACTTGGGGGAATATTATGGACTGATTGATATCCCGGTTGATCTGGTTGCTGGAAAGAAGGACAAGGTAATTCGGCCATCAATGGTTAAGAAACACTATAGGAGGATGAAGGAATCGGGTGTGGAGGTATCGTACAACGAGTTTGAATACGCGCACTTGGACTTCACGTTCTCTCACCATGAAGAACTGTTGACGTATGTCATGTCACGGTTGCTGCTGGTCGAGCCAAGACTGACAAGATGAACAAATAGGCGAGGTGAGGCGAGTTAATAATATGGCACATTTCAGCTCTTGTTGTTTTTTATGAGTTCTAGAGTGTTGCCATGCCATGTATGTTGTATTTAGATATGTAATGATAGTGTAATCAAGTATAGAGTTGATGAACTCTCTCTCGCTCATCTCCTAAGTCTTGCTTGTACCATGTTAATTTCCAATTTCATTGGCTTGTTATCTAGTAGATTTGTTTATTCTCACAGTAGTCTCGTAAGATTTCATAATTCATTGTCATAAAAGAGGGTTTACAAATATATGGTACAACATGTTCATATATTATGTGATGGCTTGCTATGGATATTAACAAGAACACCGAACACAGATTTTTTGTTCATTTAATAATGAAAATCTATCTATAATCTTATACCAGTTGATATATCATACTCTTATTCATTACTTGAATAAACCAGAACACAAGTTATTAAGACAAACAACATACATGACTAGTTTATAAAATTATCTTAACTATCTAGCTCTTACCTTTGTTCTTCGGAATCTCCAGCAGTCAAGCGCTACTTTTTCCCTTTCTGCCCTCCTGGCTATGGGACACTGCTCAGCCCTGTGGATAGCTTTACACAAGCAACAAGATTAATAGATAAATAACTTTAGTAATTTTTATAGATCGACATCTGGTATGAATAAGTAAAGGATGATATACTACTAGTTTAAGATTATAAATAAACTTATCCAATCATACAGAATGAGGCGCCTTATATAGCAATCCTCTTCTCCTCTCTTCCTATTACCCTTTTACATATGGAAAATATTACTAGTACTAATAATTCATCTTTCTTTGGCTTTTTTGCATCTGATACAATTGTTTTCTTAGTACTTCACCTTGTCTGCCCAGTGGGTCTTCTTTTTCTGCTGCTCTTATCTTCAGCTTTGACAATTCTTCTTAATTCCATGATCATGTCTGGTGGCTCCTATTGCCGGATTTCTTCCATGGTTGCGTCTGATACTATGGTATACAAATACTAACATGATAGTATATGACTACATGGTAGTCAAATGGTATGTTACTATGACTACATTGTAGTCAAATACTATTTCTTCAGCCATCTTTGTGCTTATCCAAAATGACTTGAGGATTCTCCGACTTGACTGTTTTTGAGTTGGATGGACTTCTTTTGTGGGACTACTAACTTATGATATTGTTCTATCGTCTCTGGAGCATGCTTATATTTGTTGTTGACACTCTTGTCTAGCATCCTCTCGAGATCAGAACTTTCATGGGACTGAATGTCTTTGTCCTAGTATAATGCTATGACTTCTTCTACTTCACCTCTTCTGGATGAGGATATAATATGGGCCCTCTTATCTTTTATGACTTCTGTCAATTTTCCTTTCAGAGTTGTCAACCCCAAAGCTTTCTTATAACACAACCAATTATGAAAATCTGATGATACAAGGATCTAGATATTTTTTACTGCTACTATCTCCATGGGTAACATAGGTTCTTCCAGTCGTAAAGATCTGGCATAACACAATAGGCTTTCCTACTATATCAGTGCCAGCATCAAATATTTGGACTCCATACCGAAAGAGTTCATAAGGGCTTGAACTGAGTCTACTATTATTGTTGGCAATTTCATTATACTATGCAGGGTTTCATCTACTAGAATTTTTTCCACAAACCCGTACTTGAATAATTTTTCTGCTATAACTAGGTCAGCATTCTCCTCACAGAGGTACCTGGGATATTTGGTTTGCTTTAGGTTTCTAAGGATGTTGGCATTTTGTTTATAGTCATAGAACTTCTGAATTTGTTCACAGGCTTCTAGGGTTAAGGCTGATACCTTATTTTGTCACTCATACTAACATTGGAACTTTCTTGGCTGCTAACTGCTGGTGACATGGTTGCTAATTTTGAGACGAAAACTGGTATAGTTTGACTTGGTATACTTGTACTAGCCATTGCTAACAGACTTGATACCATTTTCATCAGGTATGGATTTTCCTTTACTAGTCTTATTATAGTATCAGGGTTCTCCCTGATGGTATTTAGATGCTTCTCGGCTTCTGCTTTGTTTGCCATCATTCTGGTTCCTGCTTGAGAAATTAGCCAACACATTTTTTGTTCCTGTAATGTGTTTTACTATAAAATCATAGTGGCAAAAAGAAAGATTGTCAACTTCTTCTTTTATTTAGTTTTGGAGATACATCAATTTTATTTGTAATAAATGTTTTTACTTGGGCGTTATATGTTCTTACTAAAAAATTTACTGGTAACAAATGATAGTAAAACCTCTTTTTGCCATTTTTTACTGCTAATACTTTTTTTCATTTATATGGTATTTACTTTAACTAGGCTTTCAGGTTCCACCACTATATCCACATACTAAGAGTTTTTCTTTATCCATGTCATTCTGCTCAAATGTCACGAAGACTGATCCTCATCCTATGTCACTTGCATATGTAAAAGGTTCTAACTAATCAGTTTCAATAGGTATTCTATATTTAGGCAGTGTTGTAAAAATCGCTAGGCGCTAGTCAGTCGGCAAGGGCTTTCTAGGGACTAATCAGGGATTAGTCGGAGATTAATCGGAAAATAAATCGGTTTAAATAATTAATCGACAATTATAGAGGATTAATCGGAGACTAGTCGGAGGGATTATTCGGGGACTAGTTGGGTATTTTTACAACATTGTGTTTAGGTAGATCAGGTACTAGGGTTTTATTAGTTTTACAGTCCTATCATGCTCATTGCTCATTTGAACGGTTTTTCTTTTGTTAATTATTGTAAAGGTTTTTAAATCTTAGGTAAATCTTTTATACAATCTGCTGCATAGTTTAATATTTCTAAAAATTGTTGCACTTCTTTTTTATTTTCTAATCTATCTTTAAAATGTTTTATCTTGGTTACTATATTCTAAATACTCTATTCTAGTTTTAAATATTTTATTCTATCCTAAATAAAATTCCATGTTGCTAGAACATTTTTTATAAATTCTTTTAAGTGTGTTTTGTGATGTTCTAGGTTATCACTATAAATTAATATGTCATCTACATATACTATGCATAATCCTCATAGTTTTTTGAATACTTGGTCCATTCTCATTTGGAATATTTGTGGAGCCAATTTTTAGTCTAAAGGACAATACTAACCATTAGTAGTGTCTTTGAGGGGCACTAAATGTTGTTAATGGCCTATATTCTCTTGTTAGTTTAATCTGCCAAAATCTACTCTTACAATCGAACTAACTAAATCATTTCTTATTTCCTAATCTGCTAATAAGATTTTTTTGTATTGTAAGAAATATCCATAAAATATAGTTTTCTTATTTAATTCCTAGTCTATTACCATCATAGTTTTTCCTCTCTTTTGTTCACTATGTTTTTTTACTAAGAAGACTGGACTGCTATATTGTATAAAATGCATTTTTAATAATTCATCTATTTGGTTTTCAAACTCTTTTTGACCCATTGGGCTATACCTAATTGGTTTTGATCGTAGTATATCATTAGGACCTATTAATTTAATTTCGGCATATATTTTTTCTTTTTTCCCATAATTTTAGTGGATTTTCTCCAAAGTTTTGTTTTAATACTTCTTGATATTTTCCTATTAACACTTGTAGATTATTTCATTTTTCAATTATAAGATTACCTATTCTTTTGGCGGGGCGAACACTCTCTTCAATACTATCCACTTTCCACAAGGGGTTTGCAAACTTAAAGAATTCTCTATGGTTACTTGTGTCATAAAATAATACAGAAAATTATTTCATAGTACTGGTTGTTTCATTTTATGTTCTTTGTAAACTAAGGGTAATCTAAGTATTTTTTTATTTAGTAATATTCTCATGTTTTTAGTTACTATGCTTAACTCTTTTCTTTAGTCATTAAATCCCGTTACCGATGTGGAATTACTACCTCATTTCTAGCCAGACAAAGATCTGCTCCTCCATTTATGAATATTACTTGCTTGACCATTTTTCCTTGCTTGTATTCAACAAAGGGCTTCTACGTATACTGCTACCATTTTTCACTATTTTCACTGTCTGTCCTACTATCCATTTCTGATTCACTTTCTTCTGTTTGGCTTACATAAAATTCTTCGTATGCATGCAATTTCTTATCTTCTTCCTCTATTTGTTCTAGACTCATTATGAATTCTGATGCATTGATATATCTTACCTTCTTTTCTTTTAATTTGGGGCATTTATTAGCGTAGTGTCATTGTTCGTTACAATTCCAACAGTTACATTCATTTATATTTTTCTTATAGGGTTTGTAAGGTGTTCTTTTAAATTTTTTTCTTTCCTTTAAATCTGTTCATGTTTCCAAAGTTATTACAATATTTCCTAAATCTTTTTCTTTTCTATTTGTATGGAATATATATATTTCAGGGGTAATTTCACGTCAATGCCCCAATTTTGCTTCATTTCGAAATTAGTACCCCAAGTTTGAAGCTTTTTTGTCAATACCCCAACAATTTTTAAGTTGCACTTAAGGTAACGAATGTTAAATATAACAGAATTAAGTTGTAAAAACTCTAAAATGCCATCTCCATATAATTTTAAAAAATATAATTATATGATAAACCAAAATGACCATTTTACCATTAACTTAATACTTATTTAACTTAGAGTGAAGGACATATTAGTCTTTTCACATAAACAAAATAATAAAAATTAAATATGAATCTATTAAAATACCCACTCTACCCTTCTTCAACCTCACTCCTTCCCTTATGTCTCTTGTTCTTTGGTTCTCTCCAAAAATCATAGGAGAATATCCAATTCAAATCTGGTTCATTATCAGTAGCTCAACAAAAAAATATTACCAATACATTTGAAAAGAGCCAAAACCCTCAAACTCTAAGAAAATGGGACAAAAGTTTAAGGGAAAAAAAAGAAATTTTATTCATGTGCAGCGTTGTCAACCATGGCTGCTATTCTTCATCTATTGCACACATCCTTCAAAAAAAATTGCCTATTTCGTTTGCGGCGACAACTGTGTTGAGCTCGTCGAGGGGGAAAGCCATAAGTTTTTCGATTTGGAGTAGTGGTGCAAAATTTGGGTTTCAAAATTGACCATTGATTATCTCGATTGTTGATGTAAAAAATTGGGGCTCACCAGAGAGAGACCCCGACAACATTATTGGAGCGACTTGTGTCGGCCACGAAGAAGAGGACCAACACAGCAAAACGACATCATGAACCATCATGAAAGAAAGGAGAAACGACATCGTTTTTATATGATCCGAAACGGTGCCGTTTTCGGTGCTGGCCAAGATAGGAAAACAACATCGTTTCGATTCATATACAAATGACACCGTTTCCTCTTTCTTCCGATGGTTTGCGTGAGACATCACCGGAGCGAGCTCAGTCACGCCTCGTCTCCGAGCTCGAGCATATTCGACTGTTGCATATGAATTTTCCTTGTCCTTCCATAATTGATTTATGATAAATTCGAGTTTTATACTTGGTTTTGAATACTGAGTCTGCTTTATAATAGAATTCGAATTTGGTTGTTTATGATTAGACATCAATAAAGAAAGTAGAGACACAACAACAATAAACAATAAAAGTTTTCTTCAATTCCAATAGAACTTAGCAATAAATTAAGTAATTTAGTCTTCGAAGCCATAAACGCTCATGAAAAGGTAAGCAGAACTACATTTCCTATAATTCGTGGCTGGATTAACTAAGATATGGATGATGTGTAGAGAAGTTAAGAATATAGAGGGATGGGTGTTAGTGTTGGGAAGAGAAAGGGAAAGGAGAAGGAAGAATGGAGGAAGTAGTCCATAAGAGAGAGAGAGAGAGAGAGAGAGAGAGAGAGAGAGAGAGAGAGAGAGAGAGAGAGGAGGAGGAGGTTGAATAAGGGGTATATGGTCATTTCACTAGATTTTTTTAATTAATTAATTTTTTAAATTGGTCATTGAAAAGACTAATATATTCTTGAACCATGACATTTGTTTATTGTTTAAGTAGAGGTAAAATAGTCTTTTCACATTTACCAATTAATTACCCAATTGAAAATTAAGCATTAGGGGTATTTTGGACTGTTTACAACTTAATTATGTTATATTTAACATCTGTTACCTTAAGTGCAACTTAAAAATTATTGGGGTATCGGCAAAAAAAGTTTCAAACTTAGGGTACTGATTTCGAAATGAAGCAAACTTCGGGTACTAATATCGAATTACCCCTATATTTTATCATAGTTATTAGGGAAAATTTCACTTACCTCCTCCTAAGTTTGGTCGAGTTTTACTGAACCCCTCTTAAGCTACTGATTCTAACCAAAATGCTACTATTCCGGTCAATGTTTTGGATATGAAGTTGTATACATATACTAAATCATTATTATGAGTTGAATTCATCAATGCTATATTATTCCTAAGTTCCAATATGTAATTCACCTACTAATCTCATGAGGTTCAAAAACATTATTTAAATCTAGTAGATATTCATTTGAATTAATACATTGTGCTACTGATCCTATAAAGTCTCTGAATTCTACATTTTGTCCTGTAGGTATATTATTGGTAAAATATTTTTTTATTTGCATCTTTATTTACTATATCATATGTTTCTGCGGCAGTGTGAACTCGGTAATTATTTTCTTCTTCTACATCACTAGTTGGTTCTTCTTCTTCTTTTATAACGTTTAGATTATTAATTTTTTCTAATGCTTGCAGTAATTGATTATTTTCTTTTTTTAAGTCAGATTTATTCTCATATTCTTCTATATAGTTTATTATTTTTTCACTTGTGTTGCTAGATGTTTGTGAACTACTGATTTCCTTAAATATTTTCTAATTCATTTTTTGTTTCTCTTAGTTCTTCTTTGGTCTCTTCTAATTTTTGATGTAATTTCATGTTTGCTTGTTTTAATTCTTTCTTTGTCTTTCTTATATATATTTTTATATTTTTTATACTTATCATACCATTCAGCTTTAAATTTTAATTTATAATTTTCTTCTTTAAATTTTTTTATTTCTTTAGTCTGTTTCTCTAGTTTTACCTCTAAATTTTCTATTTTATCGTGTCCTTCTAGTCTTAGTATAGGTTTTATTTCTCTTTGAATTGGTTCATATTTACTTTTATGTTTTTTCACTATTTCTTTACCATGTTTTTTAAGAAATGTTACCACTCCTGACTCCATGTTAAAAAAAATTCGGTATAATTCTTTCAATCCGTCTAATGTTTTCTTTACTTGTTCTGATATTTCCGGTTTTGACTTACTTATGTCTACAACTAATGGTTTACTAGTCATTCTCCAAGCATTTATGGCTACTATCTATGGTTGGGGTTCTATTATTTGCTTTCCTTCTTCTTCTAACACTTGCTGGGGTTTTTCATATAACCTTGTTAATTTCTCCCTTACAATTATTCTTATTCTTTCTTCACTTATGCTGTTACCCATTTCTATTAAGGTTTTAAGTTTTTCTTTTTATACTATTTATTCCCATAATTCTGCTGTCATAATATTATCATCTTTGTATACTCTCATCTTCCATCCATCTTTTAGTTCTATCTATACCTTTTCTATAGGTCCTAACAGCTTTAATTTTTTTTTTTTTTCAAGTCTTCCTATTTCATGACAGTACTCTGTGTTTTATTTGTGAATCTAAGCCTTCTTCTACCTATTTTCTCATATTTTTTAACCTTGTTTCTTTGTAGGAATTGTGATTGTTGAATAATATTTATGGTCTACCTCTTCTATTATTTCTCTATATATTTTTGGAAATTAATGTTTCTTGTTCATGTTGTTTGGTTACTTGATGTTTTCCTGTTAAGGCATATACCATTTTTGTTTCTATACTCATGACCTTGCTTCCCGGGGGCATTATTATATTATCAAATTTGTAATATAATGCTAATTTTTTATGTTTATTTTCTAAAAGATACTAAAGTCTGGTTGGATTATAAATTTTATTTTCTGATATATTAAGTTTCCTTTGATTACTGATATCAATGCATCTTGCAAGTTGTCTAATATCCTATCATCTACCACATAGATTTGGATTGGCGTGTCTATATTTTTCTGAAAATATGTTTTTATGGTGAATTCTACTCCTCCAAAATATATATTCTTATATGTTTTGGCCTCTTTTGAGTTTATTTTTTGAAGTTCTCTCTTAATTATTTCTTCTGTTATTAAATGAATTCTTGCCTTTCCATCTATACTAGTGATATCTATTAGGGATGGCAATGGGGCGGGTTCGGGGCGGATTTCATGATTCAATCCACGTCCCGATTTCAAGCACCTTGCCGCATCCCTGCCCTATTCCCTGATTTTAACCCGTTTCCCCCGCCTCGAAACCCGCTCCGACGAGGACGGGGAATCCCCAATCCCTAAAATTTCTCCAAATCAATTGTAATTTTTAGCCTGAAAGCATGACTCAAAATTGTAAAAAAAATACTTATAGAAAAATAAATCCAAATCAAAACATTCTAAACCATGATTACAAAAATTTATAGGCAAAAGAAAGTATGTTAAGGTCATGAAAAATATGTGAAAACTACTCCAACCAATAAGGTGCTAATATTCATAAGTGAAAACAAATCCAACAAATAAGTTGATAAAAAAATTCCAAGAAACAAGCATACATGGTTTATATTTTCTATAATGTATTTTAATATGATATTTTTATAACAATATTTAATATGTTTAAATACAAATTGGGTCGGATCGAGTCAGGCACTGTTTACCCTATCCCCGACCCCAACCCGATCATATCCCCAATTTTTACCCCGTTCCCTGCCTCATTCCCCAAAATTGTTGCCCCGCCCCAAACCCAAATGGGTCGGGGCCATCGAATCCTCGCGGGTACGGATTTTTTTGCCATCCTTATTATCAATAGTATTTTCATGTTTCTGTGCTATATATCTAATAGCATTATTTCTTGAAAACCATTTAGTTTTAAATATATTTTTAACATTTAATTCTTCAGTTTCATTTGTATCTTTTTTATATATTTCTGGCTTACAACTTAAAGTTTGAAATATTTCTCATTGTACTACTCCTTTTCCTTTATCAATTTTAAAGTGATATGTTTTTTAATAACTCATTTTAATTTTTCATCTCTTAAAGTTAACATGTTTCTTAGAAATTCAGGGTTTTCTGTAACATATTTATGTTGATGGTGTAGGATTACAATTGCACTCAAATATATTTCATGTTCATCTTTTACATCACTGCTGGTTTTAAGGTGTCTTACAATGATTTAGGTATTTTTAATTTTGCTAGTTTAGTAAAATAATTTGTAATTTCTTCAAATATTTCTCTTTTTGGCTAATTCCGCTTCCGGTTATTTTTCTTTTTCTTATACTTGATATTATGTTTTTCATGTTTTCAGACTGTTGGGGCTGCTGATCTATCATAATTTGATTCTAAATTTTCTGATTCTATAGCTTGCTACCAGATGTTATTTTGTTGCTCTTCTAAAGTTTCTTCTTCATCTAAGTTCTCGGTTCATAATAGCATTCTTTCTGTCGGTGTATTACTACCATATATTTTATTTTTTTACAAAAGTGATAAACCTATTTACCTGCTCTATATGGGGTGAACTTATTGTTTATTCTGCAAATTCCTGTGGATCCAATAATAAATGTAAAATTAATTCATTGTCTTGCGTATTTATTACTACTGGAATTATTCTAATCAAATGTCAAAAATATTCTATTTATGTTACCTAATACTCAATACTATCTTCTAAATAAATCCAAATATTATCTTAATTCATTATTGCTTATATCGAATATCTTTTAAAGAGATTTTATAACCTTCTTCTATATGATTCTAAAACACCTTTATATTTTTTATCTTTTGCTAGATTATCCCTTAAAATTTGATTAGTGTCTAATATGTGAATTATTGTGCTTAACTCTTTTATAAACTGTTGCTTAGATGGTTTTATGTTATTATTTTTCTCCATTTTTTCCTATTTCAGGCTAATACTACTCTAATCATGAATCTCATTACTAATAACCCTAAAGAGGAAAGGAAATTAGTGGTACATACTAATTGGTTCATGATATTGGAGTTAGAATCAAAGATCTGGCATAAATGTTCAAATAAACAATATAGTGCTAATTTATTTTGAACCAGGTTAGGCCAGGAAATCTGATTTGCACCGGCCTGTTTTCAACCAATTCTCTCTAATTATACGAAAAGACTAATTATGCCACTCACCTTTAACAAAAATTAGTTATTTAAAGGAGTGGCAAAATCGCCATTTCACAAACTTTATAACGAAGTTTAGGGGTAATTGCACTTTCCTCATACTAAAGTGGTCCGTTCTACACTTTACTACAGTTAAAGAAAAAAGTTTACATTAATCCCAGGTAATTACGGTTTTTTACACTTTATTCTAACGGTGTTAGATTTTGGATGAAATTTTTTTTTGAAAAAAAAGACCAAAATACCCCTAGGGTCTTCTTCCCCAACAAAGACCACCTCCATTCGAATCCGGCCAGATCAGTTCAATTATTAATAATTAGAATAATATTAGTTGATAATTAAAATACTATTAATTATTAATAATATATTGAAATTTTTGAATGACATAATTGTCTCATACGAAATCTATTTCGAGTTCATATTATATCAAATCTAAGAGAATAGAAAGATCAAAAACTTTGGACATTTTTTTATTAATGATGAATATTATTTTAATAACTAATGATTAAATATATTATTAATAACAATATTAATTATTAATAATATATTTAATTATTAATAATATATCAAACCTTTTGAATAATATAACTTTCTCATACGAGCTTCTTTTCGGGCTCATAATACATTAAATCGAAATGAATAAGAAGATCAAAAACTTCGAAGAAATAAGTTTTGTCCAAAATTTCATCAAATGACAACAAATTTTTTGCTCTTTAAAATAATGAAAAATCTCAGATAACTCCCCTTAACTATACACGAGTCTCACATGAACACTCTTAAGTACAAAATCAATCTGAGAGGTAACGTAAGTATCAAAAAGTTTCACTTTACTCTTTCATGTTAATTTTTTCTTAAAAAAAATTATGTTTAGTTTTTTGTGAAATGACGAAAATACTCATGTCTCTGAAAAATTAAAATAAATAAAAATGATTTTGAACTTATTTTTTTCTAATTTTTTTCACAAAAACAAAAACAAAAACAAAAACAAAGATTAAAATTTAGATTTCAAAATCAATTTTTTTAAAAATAATTATTTATAAAAATAGAAAACAATTTTAAAAAAATTTTAAATTCTTTTTATAAAAAAGAACTTTTCAAAAATTAGTTTTACTACTAAAATAATTTTATCCTTTATTTCGTACAACGAGAAAATTAGAAAAAAAAGTTCAAAATTATTTTACTTGTTTATTTTAATTTTTCAGATACAAGGGTATTTTCGTCATTTCAAAAAAACTTAACAGAATTTTTAAAAATATTAACGTAAAAGGGTAAATTGGGACTTTTTGATATTTAGGGCATCTTTCAGATTGATTTTGTACTTAATAGGGTTCATGTGAGACTCGTGTATAGTTAACGGGGGTTATATGAAATTTTACCTTGAAACAATTTCGTCCAAAATTTAACGTTGTTATAGCAAAATGTAAAAAAATGTTATTAATAATTATTTATTCATATTATTAGTATTTTTGGTATTAATTATTTATCAAGTAAAAGTAAATCAATTATTAATAATATATAGACAATTTTTTTCTTCAAAGTTGTTGATCATCTGACTCTCTTCGACTTGATATATTATAATTCCGAAACGAATTTCGTATGAGAGAGTTATCTTATTCAAAAGTTTTAATGTATCGTTAATAATTAATATTATTATTGATAATTAATATTATTTTTATAATTAATTGACTTTTACTTATTATTATTAATCTTTATTAATAATTAATGATTAAAAATTGATTTAGTTTTACTTTTTATTAAACTAATTATTAATAAAAATAAAAGTTAATTTTTTATTAATAAAATTTTTTCATTATCAATAAGTATTATAATTTGATGAATAAAGACATCGATTTGAAAATTTGGATAACAATTGAGGGAAATTTTGACTTTTCACAAATTATAAAAAAATTTCATCTAAAATCTAACACTATTAGGGAAAAGTGTAAAAAACACAATTAGCTGACTTTAATGTAAACTTTTTTCTTTAGCTGTAGTAAAATGTAAAACCGGTTGTTTTAGTTTAGGCAAAGTGTAATTAACCTTAAAATTTATAATAACGATAATAGTTTCCATTTAGGTGACCTATAAAGTTAAAAAAAAAACCTTTTAGTTTATCTATGTGATAATGGGGTTTTTCCAGGTGTATCTACGTGAAACCCATAATAAATTTATAGAAGTAATGTCTTTTATTAATAAAATGTCTTATCTTAAATTCTTTCATCAAGCCTCAAAATTGATTGAGTCTCCCAGTATCTAATGTTTATTAGTAATATAACAAAAGCTTAACTTTTCCAAGTTTAGAACCTTCTAAACTCAAGAGATATATAATTTAATATTGTTAGAATATCATACAATAATATTCAAAAATTTCAATACAAATAGACTATGAAAATTACAAAAATACATGAATTCTTATAAATAAAAAATGCAAACTTGGGAATAGTCATTAGTCGATCATACTAATGTGCATTCGCTTTCTCTCGAGATGTTAAAATCAACATGCCTACATCTTAAATGATACACCAACTTTAAACTATCTTACAAAAAAGTATGGTTGAGGAGAACATGAATGTCTATTTTTCTATATCACCAAATTTAAAAAGAGCATTCTAAGTATAAAGAATATGAGGGATAAAATAACTCAAACTTTTGTGTTTTTTTATGTATCCAAATGAAGAGAAATATAAATGTATATAGAGGTTGATATATTTCAGCTCTTGAATTCTAAGAAAAGAATCAATGCAATTTATTTTTATGAAAAGTTTGTAACGGAAGTCTTTTGAAACTTGTGTCTTTATGAGAATCAACCTTAATTATACCAAATTTTTCGTGAGAAACATCAACCATTTCCAATTAGTTAATCAAATTTTTCAACACAAATTGATATCCTAACAACTTGGTGTCACACTTACAATAGCAAAGTCGTGAGTTCAAACTCTATTAAAGAGAATGATAACAGTATCAGCAAGTTGAGATGGTGATGCGGAAGAAATGGAATGAAGCTGCCATGGTTGTTTGTTGATGTTCACTACTTTTTTATGCCATCATCAGTCCGAGCCAATGACATGTCTATATGATAAGAAAGTGTTGGTTAAGGAAGGTTGTTCTGTGGAGAGACAAGTCTTCATCAAACAAACATACGTTGTGGTTGTTATATAATTGACTATCATAAATTAGTGATACGTTTTGTAAATGCTTCGAGATTTGGTGTTGCTTAAGTTGACTGCAGGATTATATGCAACCACGTGCTCGTAATCAATATTCACCAATATGCCTCGTCTATCATCACATCACCTCTAATTCTCATCTTCTACTTGTCTTTCAATCACAAAAAAACTTTTTGATAGAAATAAGAGAGAAATTTATTATTGATTGTGTGTATTGTGAATTACAAGAGACCTCTATTTATAGAGGTAATAGGAATAGAATAGGAAACCCTAATACATGTGAGAAAATGAAATATAAATATAGGAAACCAAAGATAGGATACCTAATATAATCTAACAGCCCCCCTCAAACTCAATGCGGTGAAACAAGAATTGAGTTTGAAGCTTGATAATATTGAGTTGTGGAGGATGCGCGCGAGGTGATGCGGCGAGGATTGAGGGTGGAGGATGCGCGCCGATATTTGATGTCTGATGTCTGATGCATGTTGGCTGATGCCAAGATGACAATGGCTGATGGAATATAGATGATGCCTGATGCCTGATGTCCGATGATGCCTGATGCCTGCTGGCTGATGGCGAGATGACAACGGCTGATGGCATATAGATGATGCCTGATGCCTGATGTCTGCTGGCTGATGGCGAGATGACAACGGCTGATGGCATATAGATGATGCCTGATGCCCAATGATGCCTGATGCCTGCTGGCTGATAGCGAGATGGCAGCTGCCTGATGATTGCCAGATGCCTGATGGCCAATGATGCCTGATGCCTGATGCCTGCTGGCTGATGGCGAGATGGCGAGATGGCAGCTGCCTGATGATTGCTAGATGCCTGATGGCTGATGGCGAGATAGCAGCTGCCTGATGATTGCCGAATGTTTGATGCTTGATCAAGTGTAGGTTGATTTGAGCAAGAGGGTAGAGAAAGAGTAGGGATTGAGAGATTGAGATTGATTGAGTTACGGGATCGAAGTGGTGGAATCAAGATCAATTGATGACGAAGAAACGAGATTGTGCGAGGAAAATTAATAAGGTAAAGAGTAAAAGAAGAACCGATTGGTTTGAGGAAGAAAATAACATAATAAGGGAAAAGACAAAAAAAGGAGTAGAGACGATCGTCGAGTTGATTGTTTGCGGAAGCGAGAGGCTAGAGATTGAGATTTGAATTGCCTCGCCCACCCGTCAGAATCACGAATCATCGACGAGTGGGCAAAGCGAAATATGCGTAAAGATTTGACCAAGGATCGATTATAGCTTTGATACCATGATAGAAATAATAAATCCCTATACATCTGATATCATGATAGAAATAAGAGAGAGATTTATTATTAATTGTGTGTATTGTGAATTACAAGAGACCTCTATTTATAGAGGTAATAAGAATAGAATAAGAAACCCTAATACATGTGAGAAAATGAAATATAAATATAGGAAACCAAAGATAGGATACCTAATATAATCTAACACTTTTGCATCCTTCATTTGGATGACTTGAATTCTCTCTCCATCCCTATCTTCCATGTTTTAATTTTCTTATAATAATTACTTTCACGTTCAATAAATTATATATATATATATATATATATGAAATTTAAGGAGACAAAAATTTCAAAAATATTTATAATGGACACCCCTCAATATTTTCATGGTTACATTCAAAATAAGAGATTATAGACTCGAATCTCTTTGAGTGTATGAAATCGTGTTGCTAATTCAATATTATTATATTTGATTCTCCAATTTATTATTTGTCAATTCACTCAACCAACCAAATAGCATATGACAAATGGATGGAGTAGAATATTATATTGATATTATAATTATGCTACTTTTACCATAGATTTCATGTCAAAATAGTACATAGGCTAGAGGGTTCTTAAGATATGAAAGATTTATATACACTGAAAAAAGTCATGGCATATATATCTTGTAGATATTACACATGAAAGTTAAAAATGCTAGTAACGGAGGTAAGGTAATGGTTTTGAACATTTAAGGCATATGCAGCAACACAATAATGACAAGAGAAAGACAGGACATGTAATTTGGTGTTAGCATTATATATGTCAGACGGGCGGGCATACCAAAAGTTGCACCGACGACGTCGACGTCCAAATAAAAATATCATCATTATTGCATTATGATCTCTATTTCTGGTAATTTATATCAGGAAACATTTAAATAATTTATAGGCGTGCTTTTGGTTGGTACCCAACATATAATGTAATGTAATATATAGAATTTGATGTTGAAAATGAGAGAGGGTGTTACTTTACTACTACTACTGTTGCTGCTATATATTATTGTTGTTACCATTTACGAGCGGAAGTGGGTCTGTTAGTGGATGCGACGTAGGCTCTGAGAGACGGTGACTGTGTGAGTCCATCTGGCGCCACTGTTGTGTTCTGCGTCGTTCCCTTCATTCTCCTCCTCGCCATGTACCCTCTTATCCACGGCGTCACATCCTCGCTTATCTTTATCATCCCGAAGAATATTATTCGGTACACTATGATCATGCTCAGCAGCACGCTCAAGTCTATCCACTTTGATCTCTTCACGTCGATCTGGAACACCGTCTCCAGCACGTACTCCCCCGGAATCTGTGGAAGGTCCGGCACCTGGTTGTCGAACACCAGCCCCTTGAGATCGTTCTGGTATTGTCCCTGAGTACAAATTCAAACTTGAGTGTGTCTGATAGAAAGACAAAGTTTTGGGTGCATTGAACTGACCTGTAAAGCCCAGAAATGAAAGCTGATATAGGACATTGGATAGCGCCAGAACGGCTTGGGTATGTCCTTTGGAAGCCTGAAGTAGCCCGAGACGAGCATGAATATTCCCTGTTCCATTCCAAGTAATCAAAATCATTTCAAATACAAATACCATTAACAAAAATACAATTTGAATTTCATTTTTTTATTACCTGAATCCCTGCCCCTATGATGATACCCATGAGGAAGTTGGGGACGATGCTGGCGATAGCCATCATCAAGCTCTCAACTACGGTGACACTGGCGTAAAGGCACAAGACGAAGAAGAGATAATGTTCAAAGCCAGGGTGGAGGCGAACCATGAAGTAGCACACAGTTCCTGAGATGAAAGTGATCATTATGAGGAACGGCATTGCTGACAGCGTATTGCTCACCACAAACGCTGTCACACCGTAATGCCCGTTCAGCCTTTCCCTCTGGAATACCTGAATCAATCAAGTATGGTATATAAATTCAGTTTCACTAGCATATATAACAAACATACATATCTTCCGAGGAAAGGAATGCAGAATGTGTATATACCTTCATATCTTCTACAAAAGAAGGAAATCCGCCAATGGACATAAAAGTGACGAAACCAAACACAAAAGATGCACAAGAACCTCTTGCCTGCACAATATATGATTGATAACAGAGAATTGAGTTACCTACCAAGAATGAATGAATTAGTGAATGAATCAAGAAATGAGCAATGTAATTACCAGAATAGAGTTGTAACTAGTGCCAATATCCAAGTAGATGGTTCCGATGCAGATGGTGACTACAAGGTAGATCACAAGCCTCAGCCAATAATACCCAAAGTCCCTTGACATGTTGATGAATGACCTCTTTGTCAACGTAAACGCCTGCATCAAGAAACTTGCTTGACTGCCTCCTGAATCTAGCACAGTTCCTCTCTGCAATTGCAATTGCAACATATTAATATCACTTTCAATTATAATCCAATCCAATCAAATCCCTTAAATAAACATATATAGATAGAGATATTGAGTGAGGCCTTACAACTTTGGATATCTCTTCCACCTTCTGTTTTGCTGCATAACAGTACTGTGAAGTGCGATAGTAATCAACCAGTGTTCTTATCGCTTCAGCAGTCGTAATCTTGTCCAGAGGATCATCACTTGCATCAAACTGAATTCAAACCAATATTAATTACAAAATCTTCATAATAATTAATACATAGACAGATATATATAGTTAATTACCCTTAGTTTCATGGAGCCTTTGAGTGTAGCCTTGACTTTATCAAAGTCACCATTAATGCACCTCAGAAAATGATCGGACGGGTTCCTCAGAGCCGGACAAGGAAACCCAGCTTGTGCAAAGAACTGCAAATGTATGTATGTAACAGCTGATCATTAAACAATACAATAATACAGAGGACTTATATGATATAACTCAATAACTTAATTTAGGGACTCATCACCTCGTATGCCTCTGAAACCTGACCAAAGTAGACAGTTTTTCCCCCAGAAAGCAGGTACAAGCGATCAAACAGCTCGAAAACTTCACTGCTTGGTTGGTGAATTGAGGCAATGACAGTCCTGCCATCTCTAGACAGGCCGCGTAGCGTCTGGGTGACAAAGAAAGCCGATGCACTGTCAAGGCCGCTAGTTGGCTCGTCGAGAAAGAGCAGCCTTGGCCTCATCAAGATCTCGAGAGCAATGCTGACCCTCCTCTTCTCACCCCCACTGATCCCGCGCAAGTGCCAGTTGCCTATAACAGTGTCGGCGCAGTCCTGGAGGCCCATCTCAACAATGGTACTCTCGATCAACGCACGCTTCTCCGGCCAAGGCATCTTATCGGGGAGGCGCAGCCGTGCCGAGTAAGATATGGTTTCCCTCACCGTCAGTGTACCGATCAAGTTATCATCTTGTGTCACATACGCCTAATTATATAATACAGACACTTGATTAGTTTGGAGTTAGTAATACTAATATTTGATCGGGAAAACCCCATAGACGACTGATTTTCGAATTAATCGGAATCAATTGATATTGTAATTTAATTAGTTGAATAAATATAAAAGAGAAAGGGAGGGATTACGGCGGTTCCGAAGGAGAGCTTGGTTCGGCGGCCGTTGAGGAGGATGGTGCCTTGGAGGAAGGCGTTGGCGGCGAGGCGGCTGGAGAGGGCGTCGAGGAGGGTGGACTTGCCGGAGCCGGAGGGTCCCATGAGGGCGGTGAGGGAGCCAGGCTCGGCGTAGCCGCTGAGGCCCTCAAGAACATTCTGGGTGTCGCCGTTGCTGAGGGTCACCATCACCGTCAGGTCCTTCCAGGTCAGCCTGGCCGACACGTCGCCCACCATCTCCGTGTTGGTCGTCTCTCGCCACAGCGTCTCGCTCAGAGGGCTCAGCCCACCTCCCACCACCACCGCAGGCTTGCTCGACTCAATCTCCATCATCGACATACCAGCAGAAGAAGAAGAAGATGTTATTGGGTTTCTCATATATAATTGACAGTGATGAGTTCAATTGTACATGAATGGGTCATGAGAGGAAAAGGGCATGCAAAACAAGTGAATATATGAAGAATGGAGGATGATGGTCAACAAAAGGGGAGGAGGTAGTTTGAAAATAGTAATAGCATGAGGGAGGGTAAGGATTGATGGAGGGTAAGGGTAAGGGTATGGGTATGGGTGTAGAGATGGAAGAAGCAATAAGTGTGTATTGATGATCATCATTCATCACTCTCTATGAGTATGTGTATGTGTATGTGTCTGCATTGAATGGAGTTGCATTAATGTTGGTAGTTGTTGGCGTTGGCGTTGGCATTGGTTGAACTCATTTAATTCCCAAACCGCCTCCCATTTATCATTTCTATTACTCAACTCCAACCTCCAATCTCATTTCATCTCTCTTTTCACTTTTGTTTCAACTCACTTTCTAATTTTGACTTGCTAGCCCACACCTTAAACGTGCATTCCATTTCACTTCTCTTCTTCAAACAACAATCACTAATTACACCACCATGTAATCTATTTAATCATCTTACCTACTTATACACGTTTCTAATCTCACTGCCCTCAGTTTGGAAGTTTTTACACAAATATACCGACATTGTTAGTTACAATTAAGGCAATTTTTAATTAAATCTAACACAATTATACGTAAAATACTCCAAAATTCCCTCTGTATATAATTTCGGTACAACACCTTTATTTGATCAATATAAAATAACCATTACACTCTCAACTAAATAATAAATTTAATTCATAGTTCAATGCCATATTATTTTTTTAAAATAGTTTACCCATACTACACTGGCGCGTTTTACAGTTTACCCCAGCTACAATAAAAAGTTCAAATTAAGACACGCTAATTGTATTGTTTTCTACAATTTTGTTAAAAATTGGATGGAAACTTAAAAATTTGGATGGAAACTTAATTTTTTTCAAAAAAGACGAAAATACCCCTTTAGATGGTTTGACTTGGACCGGTTTTGTATTAAATTATATAATAATAATAATAATTATTATTATTATTATGTAATTAATAATATATTGAAACTTTCGAATGTCATAACTCTCTCATACGAGCTCTGTTTCGGGCTCGTAGTATATCAAATCGAAGAGAATCGGAAGATCAACAACTTTAGAAAAAAAAATTCTCTAATTATATAATTTTTTAATAATTAGACCCAAATGAAATTAATAACTATACATTCGAAATAAAAAATAAAATAATTAAAATAATATTAATAATTAAAATAATTGTTGATCTTCCGATTAATTTTGGTTTATTTATGGTCCAAGTCAAACCAGCTAAAGGGGTATTTTCGTCTTTTTTGAAAAAATTAGGTTTCCGTCCAAATTTTTAGGTTTCCATCCAATTTCTAACGGAATTGTAAAAAAATACAATTAGCGTGTCTTAATTTGAACTTTTTATTGTAGCTGAGGCAAACTGTAAAACGCGCCAGTGTAGTATGGGCAAACTGTAATTAACCCTTTAAAATATAGATATTTAGAGTTAAAAACAACTTATAAAATGATTATTCTACCCATTGACTATCAATTTTTTTGTTACCGACGATGTACGTAGGAAGAGTACGGCGTTACAAATAAATTTTGTGACAGCGAATTCAGCTTGTGCCCCGTCACAAAACGCTAACGGCGTATTTTCCACCACACGTTGTTACTCATCATATTTTGTAACGGCGCACATACGGATGTACGCCGTTACAAAAGTATTGACCTTAACCAAAAATTGACCGTTAGGAGTAAATGGTCGAAAATCGAGCTGTTGTTGTTATCGTTAGTTTGTAACAGCGTATTTTTCTATCTGCACAGCGCACAAAGGAAAATACGATGTTACAAACTATTTGGAGTTAATTACAGTTTGCCTATACTGTAGTGATGTGTTTTATAGTGTGCCACAACTATAATAAAATGTTCAAAATGAGCCCAGTTAATTATATTTTTTTACACTTTAGATTTTGGATGGAAACCTAAAAAAATTTCAAAAAGACAAAAATACCCATGAATTGATTTGAAATCAATTCAACTGATTTGATTTGGACCGGAAATAAACCAAAATTGATTTCTGGTTCATTTAATTGGACCGGTTCTATATTAAATTATATAATAATAATAATAATAATAATAATAAAAAAGTAATTAATAATATATTGAAACTTTCGAATATCATAACTCTTTCATACGAGTTCCGTTTTGGGCTCGTAGTATATCAAATCGAAGAGAATCAGAAGATCAACAATTTTGAAAAAATAAAATTTTGTTAATATATTATTAATAATTAGACCCGGATGACATTAATAATTATACATTCGAAATAAAAAATAAAATAATATTAATAATATACTTAAACTTCGAATTAAATATATTAACTCTTTGTTTATATAAAAAATAAGAGTTATTTCATTCGAATGACATCAAACTAGCTGTAGTTATGTGAGAATGGCGTCAAATTAGCTGTAGCTAGCTGAGATTATCCCTTTGAATAACTCTGAGAGGCATTTTGGTCATTTTGCAACGAAAACTGACGGAAAATGTAGTTAGGTGATATTTACCAAAACTAGCTGAGTTTTCAAGTGAAAAAATAAACTAGTTGTAGTTACGTGAGAATGATGTCAAACTAGCTGTAGCTAGCTGAGATCAGTGTTATGAAACTCGCCGGGATTCGGTCGGAATCTGGCCGGAACACGGGATTTTCAACCCCACCGTTACGAGAAGCCGAAAATCAGCCAGCACTCGGTCAACGCCAGTCAAATCTAGTCAAATTCGGTCCAATCGTGGTCAAACCGGTAGGTTTGGTCTCACCGAAGCCAAATATGGCCTCGCCGGAGCCAAATCAGGCCTCGACGGAGTAAAATCTTGCCTCGACATGGAGGCGGAGGATCTGGCTTTCTGAACCAGATTGGAGTGCGGAGCGAGGAGCCGGAGGCGTGCGGACGAGGCGGCACGAGAAGGAAGAGGTGAGGTGAGGTGAGGAGGTGGTGTCGCGTCCGGAGGCAGAGAGGAGAGGCCGGTTGTTTGAGACAATGGTGACTGCGTTTTCAGAGTAAATGGTAGCTGTGTTTTTTTAGAGTAAATTGTGGCTGTGTTAAAAGAGGGATTAGTTTTTTTTTTTTTTTTCATTTATTCATTGTTCTGACTCTTGTAAAACATGGAAAGTCATTTATTAATTCAAAAAAAAGGAAAATCATTCATTATTGTAACATTTATTCATACTAATTAATAATTATCAATGAAAGAGATAGAAAGGGTTGGTCATTTATTAATTATCACCATTTTAATATTATGACATTTATCATACTGCACAATTAACAATTATACTACACAAATAACGATTATGACATTTATTATAACACAACAATAACGATTATAACTATTATCATAAAATCATTTTAATTTTCAATATTTATTATAATGCACAAATAACGATTTAAATATTTATTATACCGCATATTAATTTATTGCATTTTAGTGATTTTTTCAAGCATTTTGTAAAATTTAAATTTAATTTAGAATAAATTATTTCTTTTTGAAAAAATTAATTTTAATTCAAGTATAAATTTTTTTAAATAAATAATTATATATATATATTAGTGGACATTAAATATTATTTATTTTGTCTATAATTAATATTATATATGAATTATATATGTATATAATTATATTTTAATATAAAACGAGTTGGGTCGAGTTTTGTCCGAGTTTCGAGTTCTTTTCATATTTCAATGAGTTCGAGTTGTGCCCGAGTTCCGATTTTCATAACTTTGGCTGAGATTATCTCTTGCTATAATAATCTTAAAACTTTTAAGATTCACCCGTTTGATTATCTCAAAATAACTTTTTTTTTTGCTTAAATTGGCAATTTTGTCATTTATAAAAAAATTAGGGTGTCACATGATATATCCAGTTTTTGTCAAATATAATCGAAGATGTAATAAAATTAAAGTTAACTGATGTGATTTGGTACGGTAAAAGAAATATGAATGTGTAAGGTATATCTCACAAACATAACCCTTATATATATAATAATAATAGTAATTATTATAATATATTTGTATAAAAATGAAAAAGAATTCTGTTGGTAGAGGTTGGATTTTGGTGATCTTTGGTTGGGTAGGTGTTTTCCCTCTTCTTCGCCACGACGCGCTTCCTTACTTCCCCTCGTCTCTCTCTCTCTCTCTTTCACTTGTTATTTACCATTTTGCCACCACACAAGAGAAGAGAAGAGAAAGGAAAGGAAGGATTTGATTCCAAATCCATCCCCTGCTTTATTCGGTAAGTAATTTGCGTATCAAGCCACATCCCTAATTGTCCGGCCATGGCTTCCCCGATTGATACTTTGATCTTCATCTGATTGACGGCGAGCTCCAATCAATCCAGATGGCTCTCTTGTTCCTTTCTGGGTTTGTTTGTGGGGCACTCTTTGTCCTCGCTCTGCAAGCCCTCGCTCTCCTTTATTTCATTTTCCGATTGGAGAAGAAGACCACCGACCTCGATGCTTCCACCCTCCAACCATCGCCTCACGAGCTCGATCTCAGTCAGTCTGTTCAGTTTCTTGCTTCTCACAAGCAGGTAATCACATTGCCTTCAATCGTTTTATCTTAGTGTTCACCACAATCTTCATACTATAAGCTTACTACACCTCAAGTAGCTCTTTTGAACTTGTGATTTTACTTGAATTTTAGATACAAGGCACCCCAATCATCTCTTTCAGTAATTTTCTTACTGAACTTGTACTATGTATATGTACTTTCAATTTTGGTTTTACTTATTCCAAAATCGCTTCAATTCTGATGCTCCTCTCCATAGAGCTAATCTGGCATTAAACCCTAACCCTAATCTACTATCATTTTCTACCAACATACGGCAATGAACCTCATCAATGACAAAATCACAAATGATAAAGCTTTACAGCTGATTTTGACGCAATCCTATAGTAATGTGCCACCTCTCATTTTCAAATTGATAAATTACACGACCATACCCAATGTTCTAATTAATCCGATTTATCATCCAATTAATCCCCAATTAGTCCCTAAAAAGCCCTCTCCGCCCGACTAGAGCATAGCGTTTTTTAGAACACTGACCATACCGTGTGCGTCAAAGTTATTTTCTTCAGCTTAAGAGCTTACTCTTCCCAAGTATAAGTCCAACTCACTGTGAACCGCCTGTTCTTACTTCACTTGGTTATAGATTTCATTTTACTCAGCCTTTGTTATTTGTTTTTTGGGCAGGGTGTTGTTTGGGTTCTAGACCCAGAAAAGCTGCCAAAGGATACAAAGAAAAGAAAAGATGTTTTTGAAGTCTCCCCTGTCCGAAAACAAGCAAAAATCAAAGATCATACTCTTCTACTGACAGAACCTGATGGCTTACACACTAGCATTCTGCTCAAGAGTTGCGTCATAGAAGCCGTTTCAGCCACAACACTACCTTCAAAAAAGTGGTAAATTATATTGTATTATTGAACTGATTTAATTTCTAATATGCTTCTTCTTCCTTTTACAAGAATAGGGTTATGGTGGTAACAGATACCCTATTCCTGTATGTATGTATGTCTTGTTCTTTATCAGTTTATCTGTGATGCTAAAGAGAATTACCCTCTGTTTTGTTTTAAACTTCATAATTTTTTTTTTAATTCGGAGGCAGTGAAAGCATCTTAACCACCTTTTCACAGGTTTAAAGTAACAGCTAACTTTATCTGCTGGATTATATAAATATGTTAAAGAAGCTCTACGAAGTGTTCTTGTACTTCTCGTTGTGTTGGGCTGATGGCAATTATGTCTAGGGTGATCTAAAGCACACAATTCTTTCATTTGAAGCCAGACAGAACAGGGATACAGTTTCCTTACAAACTTGAACATAAATTGCCCCTTATATAATTTTGTGGTAATTTCCTTATTGTAAATATAAGTTTACCTTTCTAACGGTATGGTCATAAGTAACCTAATGTAACAAAAATTTTGAGCCCTTAATAATTTAGGTTGTTTTTCACTGGAAAAATTGTTTGCTGAGACTCAATGGTCTCTTTTCCGGATATCCCTGCATGCATGTATTAGACAAGGATCAAGGAAAACAGCTTCTTCACTCAAAAAGGAAAAATATTCTGTTTGTTGTCCTTGCAAAACATTTATTTCTCTGCTCACAGGTTTTTTTTTGGATCAGATTCTCTGCTCACAGGTTGAACTGTCATGACACATATTCATTCAATAGGTAAAAAAGCGAGAAAAAATACGATTCTTTTTTCTTATGTTTTTTATTCTTTGCTATTCAGGGCTAAAAAGTTCCCCTTAAAAGTAGAAAGCAAGAATTCGGTAATATACAATGGAAGTAAAGTTTTTTACATCTATCTCGAAACATCCTGGGAGAAGGAGTCCTGGTGTAAGGCCCTTCGTCTTGCCTCATGCAATGACAGAATAAGGCTTGATTGGTTTGGGAAGTTAAATGAAGAATTTCACAATTACTTGACATCCTTGAACACAGGATATCCTTTATTTGCGAAACCCTTGGTTGGGATACATGCTGAACCAGCAGATAGGACGACTAAGAGTGATGGTTCTTATACAAAGGTTCGCCAATTATTGAAAAAGTTCTCAAAGAAAGCTACTAAATCTAATGCAGAAAACAAGGCAGGTTGGGCTTCCTATTCAGGCCGTGAAGAGAGAAAGATAATTGAGAAATTCCGTCCATCTAGAGATTCAGGGTCAGTAAAGACAGCAGAAGTAAAAACGCTCAACAGTTCCTTTGAAGAAAATGTGGTCTTACCACCACCGCCATCACTTCCTCACTCAGGAAGCCAGAGTAATGTGTCAGTTAATTCTGATGCCGATTTAGAGGACAAGCTTAATATTGACGAGGGAACCCTATGTTGGAATTTGTTAATTTCACGATTCTTTTTTGATGCCAAAAGCAACATTGAGACGAAAAAAGTTGTGCAGGCACAAATTCAGGTTTGTCATTTGAAAAACTGAAAATAGGTTCTACGTTATTTCTGTGCATCCATTTAGCTAGTTGGGTGGAGATTGTTGTGTGTCATCAATCTTGCCATCTTTTGCGCACTTTTGTCTTTGTTCATTTAACTTATGCTACTTACTAGGGAAAAAAGTGTTGAGCTATGAAATCTCATGCTGAATAAGCTAGATAGAAGAACTATACATAAAGGGAAAGATACAACCCAATTATTATGTTGAATTTTTAGTTCTGGAGCCTAACCCCCTGTGCATGTAAGAGTAGTGTTGAAGTGTAGTTTCCACTTTGAATAAAAATGCATGCATTTAGAAGTCCAGCCCCCACATGAGGCGGGTGCCAAAGTTTAAAGTGTCAAATCAACTAAAAATTAAAAAAAGAGTTGTATATAAAGGGAAGAGTCAAATGCAATTATACTAGGTTGACCCTTAAGTTGTGGAGCCCAGCTTGATAATTGTAAAATTCTTCAAAGAGAATATGCAACTCTAGGCTTGAATTTGACTTATTTTATGTACACAGATTTTTAAAGACACAAATTTTGTAAATGCACCTTATATCTGGTAGGAAAAAAATCTAATAAGATATATCCATTACACCTTTTGAGTTGTAAAGAAAACACAAGGAGAAATGGTTCATTTGTTTTGTCTAGGGTTAGAGATTTATGTATTTGTCGTCAAAATGTTTACTGTAATTGCTAATGATTTGTTCTTATGAAAAGTCAGATATGTGCACAGTTAAAAGTTGTTTGGTAGAACCACATTGACTTATTATTTCCTCTATATTTCCATTTTCTTTTCTCTTTACCAGCGAGCATTGTCCAGTATGAGGACCCCCACTTACATAGGTGACATCATCTGTACTGACATAGATTTTGGGAGTGTCCCTCCTTATATCCATTGTATGAGGATTCTTCCAATGGATATGAAGGAGGTATGGGCCTTTGAAGTCGACTTTGAATATTCAGGGGGGATTGTGCTGAGTATTGAAACAAGACTTGAAACTCGCGAACTAGATATGATACAGGAAAACTTTGAGAATGCAAATTCAGAGTCACGTGCCGCTGGGGACTTCGCTCCAGACTTTCTCGAAGAAATTGAATATTATGGAAAAAAGTTGAATCTTTCTGATGAGACAAAGGGTGACTTAGACCCGAAGGATGAAAGGCATCTTAAAGACGGTCAGTAAAATCGATTTTGATACTAAATTGCTGTATGGTTATTCTTGAAATTTAATGTGATGCTTGAAGTGCACCCTAAATTTGAAAGAAATGGAATAGGAGCAGTAGGGTCTGAGATAGCACACAACTATAGATCAATAATTTTCTGACCATCACGAATTGTGTATGCTCTAGCCTAGAACAATTATGCTTTTAGGTTGTGAAGAAAACAGTACTGGTACTAGTTGGAACAGTAGAATGGTTGCTGCTTTGGTCTCATTCACAAATGCCTTGTTAACTTTTAGTACTAGTTACCAAAATAAATTGTAAGTGTCCCCCCCTTCTATATGTGAGGTTTCAAGTTCAAATCTTGATACATACAATTGCTAATAAAAAGAACTTGCCGTACTAGTTTTGATGATAGGGGCACCCCCTTCTATATGTGAGGTTTCAAGTTCAAATCTTGATACATACAATTTGCTGATAAAAAGAACTTGCCGTACTAGTTTTTGATGATAGGGCAAAAAAATGTTATGATAGAGAGTAACATCACATGATTTAGTTTTTCCTTATGGTCTTGACTTTATATTACGTAAGGTTCTCATTAAGACTTCAGATAACTTCATTGTGTATCATAAGTTTCATTGGTGTAGCTACTATTCAATGAAATTGTCTATGATATCTGGAGGAAGTGAAAATTTAGGGAACTAGTAAGAAAAACTGGCATTGTATTGCTGGATTATTCCATGTAGAATAGAAGTAAATAAATAAGTTAAGGAATAGAGAAAAGCAAGTAAAAATATTCATATGGTCATACCAATGCATAATATATATAAGGGCATATTCAAGTGAGAACTGCCCAAATCTAACGAGAGAGACGTGTATTTTTCTATAACCTGGATAGGAAAGTGTTACCTGTCGAGGGGAGAGGTGTTACGATGGATTAGAAGAAATTTTTTTTTATATTTTCTTGGTCTGCCATAATAATATTATGAAAATACATGTCATAATAATGGAAATACGGGTATGGAAATACACGACATAATAATGAAAATACATGGCTTAATAATGGAAATACATGACATAATAATGGAAACACGGTTCTCACAGGTTCGCACAAAACCTCCTGGTTTGCACCAGATCATGATCCTATATATATATATATATGTATATTTTACACATTTTCCTTTGTTATCATTTTTCAAATAATATTTTCTGTGCCCGAGAAAGATTTTTATTTTAACTTGTTAATTTTGACTCTGTTAATATTGAAAACATTGATGTCACTGTCAATAATAGCGCGATTCTTTTTTGTCTACAGATGCATCAAATGGCTCAAAGTTTTCTACATTATCTTCAACATCCAAGTGGAAGTCTATGCTACAATCCATTGCCAAACAGGTTTCACAGGTAAGTCCTTAGATCAAACCCAGATTGATGTCATGAAGAAATTAAAAAAAAACATGTATTGGATCTAACTCCACAACTGAAAGGTTACCATGGCATTTGGTTTGCCATGTGAAACTTTATACCGAAACAAATCCTGTTTTCACCCTACTTACTTTAAAGTAAGTTAAATTTTAGCATAAGGTAAAAGGTTGGCATGTGCATCACCAATGTGCAAAGTGATAACATGCTAGTCTGTGAAGAAGCATGTTAATAGTATAAGATAATAAGTTGCCCTTTAGGTATCACTACAAGCATTTAATCAGTGTTCTAAAACTCCCAGAGTTCCCC